>CM046995.1:87773474-89023474 GCA_025698465.1 Gossypium longicalyx
AAGTTAAATCCTTTATGAATTGTCAAAACAATATGTCTAAAGGTTATTGCATCCACCACAAAAAAAATATTATATATTTTCATAATCAATACCAGTACTTAGCAAAAAAACTTCATATTTTTATTCCACTTTTGCAAAACTACTTCAGTTGCACCCTCACTGACTTTATACCTGTAGATATTTGGACTACTGGTCCAAAAACTCCACGAATTTAATAGTACTTGAGTTACGTCTTTCTATTTTGATCAATTTATTTCATATCTATATTTCTCAATAGATTTATTCAAGATCCTCTTTTTATTTCATTATTTCAATAATAATATTGCATGCAAAATCATTGTCGATCACTTTTATTATTTGGTTCCACATTTTCTCGAATTGACATAACTTATCGAGATATTTTATTTTCATTATTTCCATTTTCAATTTTAGGTACCTGAATCTCTTCTTGAGTTTGATAATTAGTTATGTCATGGGTCTCTTCAGGAACCCTTGCCTCCACTATATGACCATCTTGAAAGTTTGCTCCATTTTCTTTTTTTTTACGAGGATTTTTATCTTTGGAACCGACGGTCTTCCACACTTCAGGCATTGATTACTTTCTTTTGCACTAACAGTTTGCCCTATTAGGACATCAATTCGTATTTGAGCATTTTTAGCTGGTATGTGAGATTTAATGAATCTGGCAGTTAATTTGTAAAATGAATTATCTGTTGAACTTCTAGTTCACATTGCTTTGTATAAGGATCTTAGACATTGATAATTCATTTCAAGTACTTTATTAATCCAACTTTTTATTCTCTCCCCCTAATGTTAGGAAAACTGGCAACTCATGTCATAACCAAATATCGAATTAATAGCTCAAAAATATTATAAGGAGACTCATATAAATATAGATTCCCAATATCTTATGATGACCCATCTTTGTGCGTTGTGGTGAAGTAGTTGGAACATATATCTCACATTCAAAAATTGTAAAATGGGAAATATTTGGCTCTTGACCGAAAATCAATTATAATTGGGAGTATTTATAATTTATTGCCTTGATGCATACAACATGTAAATTAGTACAATCTCATGCTGAAATAGAAAGTTTTGTTCTCATAAGTAATGATTTAGCTATTAGTTGGAGGCATTTGATATACAATTCAGTTAAATCATTTTGTGTGTGAACATGAGCTACAGGATATTCAACTTTTATCCCAATTGACATACAATAATTATTAAAAGCTTCGGATGTAAACTCACCAACATAAGTAAGATGAATTGCATAATATGAAATTAATCATTTAAACAAGCAATCTCGCAAACGACAGGTTGCGATTTGATAACGCATGTGATTATTTTGTAGATGTATCTACCAAAATCATATAATGTCAAAATCATCCACATGGTGGATGAATGGGCCCATATTCATTTAAGAAATTCAAAACATTAAATCTCAACTTTAACTAGTGAGTTTGTAATAATCAATTATCATTGAGAACAAGCAACATATGAGAATTCTTTAAATTAAAGAGACTTCTAGTTCTTTAATAAATGTTTATATGAATTCTCAATTAATTTTCGCATCATATATAATCCAGGATGGTCTAACTGGTCACGCCAAATAGTAAATGTACTTTTAGTCTTTCAATTTACAATTTTCACAATTTAGCCCATTTTACTCAAATTCATCCAAAATCCAAAGACAAAACATGTTAACCCAAAACATATCTTCCATTTATCAACAAATAACTTCACAAAACTCATAGTTTCATCAATGGAACATTTCAAAATCATCAACAAAATCAGAAATTGAGACATCGGCTTGATAGTATTCGAAACAATGATTATTAAAACGTAGAAATTATCAAAAACTGATCAAAACACATACCTTAATCAAACATTACAAATGCCGAACCCTAAGAAAACTTTTCTCTTTTCTTTTCTTGTATTTTCGGCCAAGAATGAACATAAAATGATCCATTTTCATGCATTTGTTTTATTATTATTAACATATTAATTAAGTTCTCATTTTACCCTTTGTTATAAAACTATTAAAACATGAATATCAAGGTCATAAATGTCCATTAACCATATAAATGGCATATTAACCACAAAATGACCTCTCAAATAATAAGCCAAATCAAATAGGCACTTTTCACAAATAGCAGGCAACTTTTACATTTTACGCGTTTATGTCCTTTTATCAAATTAAGCACACAATTGATCAAATTCTCGTACGAAACTATCACACATGCTAATTCATATAACATAAGCACAAAAAATAATATTAAAATATTTTTCTAACTTGAATTTATTATCCCGAAACCACTATTCCGACTAGAGTTTAAACCGAACTGTTATAGCCTATGCTTCCAGACAGTTAAAGCCACAAGAAAAGAACTATCTGACACATGACTTAGAGTTGGTAGCTCTTGTTTTTGCGTTGAAAATTTGGCTACACCATTTGTTCGATGAAAAATGTCATGTATTTACCGATCACAAGAGTTTAAAGTATCTGAGTCGCAGAAAGATTTGAATCTGAAATAGTATAGATGGCTCGAACTATTGAAAGATTATGAGTTAGTTACTGATTATCATTCGAGAAAAGCAAATGCATTTGCTGAAGCTTTGAGTAGAAAATCCTTGTTTGTTCTACGAGCGATGAATACCTGATTGTCATTATATGATTATGGCTCGATCTTAGTTGAGTTAAAAGCAAGACTGATTTTTTACAGCAGATCTGTGAAGCTTAGAGATGTGATAATGAGTTGCGAGCTAAACGAATGCAGTGTGAGTCGACTTCTGATTCAAAATTTCATATAGGACCCGATGATTGTTTGTTATTCAGAGGTAGATTTTGTGTACCGAAGCTCATAATGGTAGCTTGTCTGTTTATCCAGGGAGTAAGAAAATGTACAATGAGTTGAGACAGATGTACTGGTGGCCAGGAATGAAACATGATATTTCTGAGTTTGTATCTAGATGTTTAATATGTCAGCAAGTTAAAGCTGAACATTAGGTACCTTCAGGACTGTTGCAGCCAGTGATGATACCGGAGTGGCAATGGGATAGAGTTACTATGGACTTTGCATCGGGATTACCCCTATCTCTAAAAAAAAGATGCTATTTGGGTTATCATCGATCATTTGACGAAGTCTGCATATTTTATTCCGGTACGTACTAATTTTTCACTTGACATATTAACTAAGTTATAAGTTTCAAAGATTGTCAGACTACACGGAGTGCCAAATTCCATTGTTTCAGATAGAGATCCACGGTTCACATCACGATTCTAGAAAAAATTTACAGGAAGCTCTGGGTACGCGATTACATTTTAGCACCGCATTTCACCCTCAAACTGATGGTTAGTCCGAGCGTGTGATTCAGATTCTTGAAGATATGCTTCGGTGTTGTATTTTAGAGTTCAAAAGCAATTGGGAAAAATATTTGTCGTTAATCGAATTTGCATATAATAATAGTTTTCAGTCAAGCATAATATAAGGCTTTGTATGGTCACAAATGCCGAACTCCGTTATATTGGACTGAGCTTAGTGAGAAAAAGATACATAGGGTTGATTTGATTTGCGAGACTGAGGAAAAAGTGAAAGTGATTCGAGATAGCTTAAAAGCAGCTTCAGATCGTCAGAAAACTTATGCGGATCTTAAACGTAAAGATATAGAGTTTCAAGTTGGTGACAAAGTATTTTTAAAAGTTTTTTCCATAAAAGAAAGTTCTTCAGTTCAGTCGTAAAGGAAAGTTGAGTCCACGATTTATCGGGCCGTATGAGATTATTATGAGAATCGGACTTGTTGCGTATCGATTAGCTTTATCGTTAAAACTAGAAAAGATTCACAATCTCTTTCAGGTGTCTATGTTACGACGGTACCGATCCGACCCTTCACATGTTATTTCCCTGACGGATGTCGAGTCCAACTTGATATGACATACAGTGAAGAACCGATTAGAATTCTAGCATGAGAGGTGAAAGATTTGAGAAATAAAAATGTAGCTTTAGTAAAAGTTCTTTAGCAGTGACATAGAATAGAAGAATCTACCTGGAAACCTGAGGAAACTATGAAAAATTAATATTTGAACCTATTTACTGGTAAGATTTTTGAGGACGAAAATTCCTTTAGGGGGAGAGTTGTAACAGCCCGTTTTCAGTGAAATAGGAAACAGTGATTTTGGGACAAAAATTCTGAAGTCAGAAAAAAATATTTTTATTATTATATGGTTTACAGTATGATTGAAATACTGTATAAAAATTTCGTTAAGAAATTTTACCGTTTACATACCTAATTTGATGAAAAGGACTAAATTGCATAAAGTGCAAAGGTTTTGTTCTAATAGCTAAAGGTATTAAATAGCTATAAAATTTTAAATTGGAGGTCCTTATATAGTAAATAGGCAATTAAAGTGCTTAGTGGTTAAGCATGAGTAGTCATCATTGAAAATTTCATGAAATATTAAAGTTAATTTTGGAAATTAATGATTAAAGTTATAATAAATAAAATAAAATAAACTATTATCATCATCTTCCACCAAAAAAAAAAACTAGTCATTGAAGCTTGAAATAATAGCAAGCTTATTTTGCTCAATTAGGTATGTATTTTTGTCTCGTTTTTAATGATTTCTATGTTTTCGAGATCGTAGTAGCTTAATCTAGCTAGTTCGGGGATTAATTTGCAAAATTGTTAAAGTATTAGGGTTTTTACATTGATGAGTATGCTTGAATTTTGAATTTTTATGATAGAAAATGAAAGGTTGTTGTTGGATAAACAACTTTTATAAAGAGAATTTTGATAAAATTATCAATTAGGGATTAAATTGAAAATATAATAAATTTATGGTAAAATTTTTGAATTTTATCAAATATATGGGCTTTTATTAATAGGTATAAAAATAGGCTAGACTTGAGTAAGGATTAAATTGTGTGAATTTCATTTTCCGAGCCTAGGGACTAAATTGTAATGAATTAAAAGTATAGGCACAAAATAGGAATTTTGTCAAAATACGTTTTGGACTAAATTGAATATGAATTATATTTAATTGAGTTAAATTTATTCGTATAGATCCGGTTAAACCTAGTACGGAGTTAGATCGAGGCAAAGAAAAAATATCAGATTAGTCGCCTTCGTATCTACGTAAACTCGTTGAGGTAAGTTCATGTAATTAAATTGTACATTTATATGTGTTAAATTGAATTATTGTTTGTGAGTTGTAAAATTCCCATGAATAAATACCGGTTGTATAGTCGACAATTAACGAGCCCCGTTTGAACCTTAGAAATCCGTAGGATACAAATGACATGTCATTAGGGTCATCGATTTAAGCTCTTATGAGCTTCCTGTTATTCAGCTCGCATGAGCTTCTTGTTATTTAGCTAGGAAGAGCTTACTATTTACAACTCATATGAGCATACATGTACATGAATTGACGGATTACAGTTTAGTACACTTCGTGTGTACTACCCGTGTATCCAACGATATTCTAAATGGTTCAATGGGCACAGTTCTATTACGAAATTATGAGTTCGATATGAACTATTATTGGTAATTATATGAAAAAAATGAAATGTGGTTTAGTTGATGAATTCAACTATGTGTTATGGATGTTATATGTGATTTTCATGGCTAATATGTTGGTGATCATGTGTTTAGGCTTTTGGCCAAATTGGTTGAGATATGCTATGTTTACTTACCTATTGTATGGATATATAGTAAGTTAAATTCCGTGTTATACGAACTTACTAAGCTTAAATGCTTACTCTGTGTTATTTTTCATGTTTTATAGTAATTTAGAAGCTCGTACGAGTTGGAAGCTGGTCGGAGCCATTTCACACTATCTATCAGTCCTTTTGATACTTTCAGTAAATTAATTTCGGTTATAATGGCATGTATAGGTTATTTTGACCAATGTTGGTATATAAATGTTTTGTTAAGACTAGACATTTGAATGGCTTGTGTTTAGTATATTTTGATGTGTATATAAGCGACCTTATCATATTTGTTATGTGTTTGATATGGTAGAATAAAAGAAAGTAAAATGTGGTTTGAATATGCATACATGAATTTGGTCATTTAGGTAAATTGAGAAACTTGTTTACATGTCTTTAAATTGTCAATTGAGGTGCCTAAGGGCATATTGGTTGTATGTGGTGATATTTCATGTTTAAGACTTGATTTTGACTTGATTTTGGTGTTTGTTATTGCTTGTTTTGAATGCCTAAGGACAACATGTTTGATTTCAATTAGTTTATGATACGAATATTATATGATGTGAAATGTTTGAAATTTCTATCTATTTGTTATGTAAACTCTTGTTATGCTCCGTATCCTTGTTCCAGCGATGGATACGGCCTGCTAGGGTGTTACAATCCGAGCTATTAAAAGTTATAATTTTGAGAAGAGTGATTATGAAAAAAAAAGTGAATGTAAGATGGCAGCTGAAAATATCAATTTTGCTCAACCGAGTATTCTCACGTTCAACGGTGACTACGATCATTGGAGTATGCTGGTGAAGAACCTTTTGATATCAAAAGTATACTGGAGTCTCATTGAAACTAGTTATACTGAGTTAGATCCTGAAGGAACAGTGACAACTGCAGAAAAAAAAAGTTTTAGAGGAACAAAAGTTGAAAGAATTGAAGGCTAAGAATTACTTGTTTCAAGCAATTGACAAATCAATTCTGAAAACTATTATCCTGAAGAACACCTCCAAACAAATATGGGACTCTATAAAGAGCAAATATCAAGGAAGCACTAGAGTTTAGTGTGCTCAACTTCAGACACTTCGTAGGGAATTTGAGATTCTAGAGATGAAGATGGGTGAATCGGTCACTAAGTACTTTTCAAGGGTGATGTTGGTGGCCAATGACATGCAAAATTTGGGAGAAAACATGCCAAACATGAAAATCAACGAGAAAATATTACGCACTCTTATAGAAAAATTCAATTACATTGT
Source organism: Gossypium longicalyx (assembly GCA_025698465.1). NCBI lineage: Eukaryota > Viridiplantae > Streptophyta > Magnoliopsida > Malvales > Malvaceae > Gossypium > Gossypium longicalyx. The sequence goes on from CM046995.1 coordinate 87,780,427, forward strand.
TTGTTCCAAAGATGAGTTGAAAGATATTGATCTCCGTGGATGAGTTACAGAGCTCCTTGCTGGTTCATAAGCAGAAGTTTCAAAGAAATAATAGTGAAGAACAAGCTTTGAAGGTCACAGGTGAAGAAGTGCTTGAAGGGAGAGATCGTGGAAGTCATAGAGGTGGAGGAAGAGGACGAAGAAGACAATCTAGTGTTCTTACTGGGATAAGAATGCCAACTATGCTGAGGTGGATGAATAAATAATGCTAATGTCCTATGTTGATATAGATGATTCCAAAATAGATGATAAGTGGTTTTTAGACTCCGAATGCAACAATCATATGACTGGTAATAAGAAGTGGTTTATTAAGCTTGACGAGTCCTTTAGAGAAATGGTAAAGTTAGGAAACAACTCAAAAATGGATGTCAAAGGAAAGAGGAATATCAAAATTCAGATTCATGAAACAACTCAGGTGATCACAGAGGTATATTACATCCATGTACTCAAAAATAATTTAATTAGTGTATGTAAGGTTTATCATCCAATAAGAGGGTTATTTATACAAATTGACATGACAACAAATAGAATGTTGTATTGCCTACTTCTGTACCTACTCACACTCCAGGGAAATTTTGTTTTGAAACAACATCTAAAGACACGAAAGCACATTTGTGGCATAGGAGATTTGGGCACTTGAAGATGAAAGGGCTAAGAACGTTGGCATAAATAAAACTGGTGAAGGGTTTGCCAATTCTAAAAGTTTCTCCCAAGCTTTGCATTTATTGTGTTGTTGGAAAGCAGCATAGTGAACCATTTCTTAGGAAAAATTTGTGGAGAACCTCTCGACCATTGCAGCTTGTACATTCAGATTTTTGGGCCAATTACACCTAAATCGAATGGTCACAAGAGGTATATAATCACTTTCATTGATGATTATAGTCGTAAGATATGGAGTTATTTTTTGCATGCAAATTCAGAGGCATTTATTATGTTTAAGAATTTTAAAAACACGGTAGAAAAAAGAAACAGGGAATAATATATGCTACTTACGCACTGATCGAGGTGGAGAGTCCATTTCAACGAAATTCAACACTTATTGTCATACAAATGGAATCAAGAGACAACTCACTGTAGCTTTTTCTCCATAACAAATGGAGTTAAAGAGAGAAAGAATCAAACTCTTATAAACATGGTGTGGTGTATGCTGACAGACAAATAAGTTCCTAAGGAGTTTTGGCCAGAAGCTATAAATTAGGCAGTGTATGTTCTCAACAGGTATCCAACCCCAGTAGTGAAAGTTAAAATTGCATAAGAAGTATGGAAAGGAGTCAAGCCTTTAGTAGTTTACTTGTTTGGGTGCATAGGGCATGTGTATGTACCTGAAGTAAAAAGAAAAAAAAAACTTGATGGTAAGAGTTTCATGTGCATATTTCTAAGGATTAGTGAAGAATCCAAAGCTTTTTGAATGTATGATCCGGTCTCTAATAAGATTTTCATAAGCTGAGATGTAATTTTTAAAGAAAAAAGAAAATAGAGCTAGAAAAAGAATAGTAAGAAAACTCACTGCATTGATTTTAAATGAGAAGATGAAGGAAAAGGGGGAGAATCAAAGTTGGAGGAAAATGAAGAAAGAGAAGAAAAAAAATGAAAGTGAGTATTCTAACTCACCTACATCAACCAATGTCACAAGCCCAGCTTCAAGGAGGAAAAGGATTGAGCCGGTATGGATGAAGGATTATGTAAGTGGTGAAGGATTGTCCGAAGAAGAAGATGAAGGACAAAAACTTGTTATGGAGATACAACTCTCCATGTTTGTTGCAAATGATCCAACAGCTTTTGAAGAGGTTGCGAAAAGTTCAACTTGGAGAAAAGATTTGGATTAAGAAATTGAAGGTATTGAGAAGAATGGAACATGGAAACTGACTAACTTGCCGATAGGAGAAAAAAAGGTGGGTGTTAAATGAGTTTTCAAGACAAAGTTGAATGAGAAGGGAGAAGTAGATAAATGCAAAGCCTGACTCATAGCAAAGGGATACGCGCAGTAAGCCGACATTGATTACAATGAGATATATGCTCCAGTAGCTCGTTGGGACACCATTTGGTTGATACTTTCACTTACAGCTAATCGAGATTGGAAAGTATACCAACTTGATGTCAAAAGTGCATTTCTGTATAGTGAGATTGACGATGAAGTATTTGTGGAACAGCCGCAAGGTTATGAAGTGAAAGGTGAAGAAAGCAAAGTATACAAGTTAAGGAAAGCACTCTATAGACTTAAACAAGCCCTGAGAGCTTGGTTCAACAAGATTGAGTCATACTTTATCAATGAAGGGTTTGAAATATGCTTAAGTGATTACACGTTATTTACAGAGAAGAATGAATATGGAGGTATTCTCATAGTAAGTTTATATGTCGTTGATATTATTTTTACAAGAAACAATGAGTAGATGTTTGGAAAGTTCAAAAGTTCAATGAAAAGAGAGTTTGACATGTTTGATCTTGGTTGCATGAAGTATTTTCTTAGAGTGGAAGTGGTGCAAAGCTTTGTGGGGATTTTCATAAGCCAAAGGAAGTATGCCAATGAGTTCCTAGAAAGATTTGGGATGGATTAATGTACATCTGTAAAAAAAAATCCCATTAGTCCTAGGAGTAGACTTACTAAAGATGAAGGAGGGACAAAAGTTAATTCCACTATTTACAAACAAATGGTAGGAAGCCTTATGTACCTGACCGTTACAAGGCATAATCTTATGTATGTTGTGGGTTTGATAGCTCGTTTCATGGAGGAGCCTATTGTTTTGCATCAACAAACCATAAAGAGGGTGTTTCAATACTTGAAGGGAACAACTAAGTTGGGAATACTTTACAATAAGAGAGGAGAAGAAAGATTTCTTGCTTATTCGAACAGTGATTATGCAGGTGACCTTAATGGTCGCAAAAGCACCTCGGGGTATTTTCAAACTAAGTTCAGGAACAATGGCATGGAGTTCCAAAAAGCAACCAATTGTGTCACTTTCCACCACCAAAACAGAGTTCATTGCTGATGTCGCATGTGCCTATCAGAGTATATGGATGCAATGAGTTCTTGAGAAGCTTGGGCTTAAGCAATGTAAGTGCATCATATTTTGCGATAATAACTCAGCCATTAAACTCTCGAAGAATCTTGTTATGCATGGTAGAAGCAAGCATATTAATGTGCGTTTTCACTTTCTTCTAGACTTGGCTAATGATAGAGTAGTAGAATTGACATACTGTGGCTCAAAGGATCAGTTGGTTGACATCATGACAAAACCTTTGAAGTTAGAGTTATTTTTGAAGATGAGAGAGCAGCTTGGTATCTGTAGTATTCAAAGTTTAAACTAATTGTATGGTAACAACTCAGTTTAAGGGAGGAATTGTTGGGAACTTTGTCAATCTGACTAAGTCTTGCTTGTTAATTTAAATGTTTATTATCTCTGATTTTGTTCCTTGATTTTAGCCATGATTCTTGCTAAGTAAATCATGGATGCATTTAGTTATTTCTGTTTTGTAATGGCTTATAGAAGCCTCTATTATGTCTTTAAATAAAAACAGGTTTTTAGCTCTTAAAAGTCTAAATATTGTTTAGCTTCTGACAAATACATTCTACATTAACTCTATATTGTTAGGAAATATGACAACTATAACACAATTGTTGTAATTAAATATTGTTACAAAATATTTTTTAGAACTAGATAGTTTAAATTTATTTTAACTAAATATTAATATAATATATTTTATATTTTTAAATATTGTTACAAAATTATATATATTTTATAATTAAATAATTAAAATTGATTTCAAATCGGGTTTAAAATGTATTTCTCAAATAATTAATTTTATAACGGTTTTTAAGTGCTAATGCAAATTTTATTGTTTAAAGAATTTATTGAATTCAAATACCGTTTAATTTAAAAATAATAATAATTATTAAAGTAATTTAATTGAAACAAAATATAATAGTTACAAAAATTAAAACTAATTCTTGAAAAAATAGTTAGATTAAAAGTATTTTAAATAAATTATATCCAAGTTTAAAATAATGTTAAAAAATCATTTAAGTTTTATAACTAAAATTATAGATATCATCTTTGAAAAATTCTTACAAAATATGTTTAGATTTTTATCAAATTATTTTGGTAGGTTTAAATATTGTTTATAAACGGTGTTTAATTACCAAAAATATTAAAACATTTTAAAATACCTGATTAAATATATTTTAAACATTATTTTAGAAAAAAATTGTCAAATATTGATGTTTTTATCTTAAAATACTGTTTCTAAAATTAAAATTATTCCAATTATGTTTATAGTTAAAATTTTTAAATACCGTCTAAACTCTTTAAAAAATTTAACAAATGTTTAAATCATGTTTGAAATAATTGTTTACTAAAATAGTGTATAAATAAAAATAAGTAAAATTACAAATAAATTATTAAAAAAATATTTATAAAAAATTAAAATTATAAATAAATTTTATGTAACTTTCATAGAAAAACCTTTCTAAAACAAATCGATAAAATTTTAATTTTTTAATTTTAAAAATTATTTTAAAAACATTTTATTAAATTGAAATTTTCTAAGTTTTAAATATATTGCATCGCATTTTAAAATATTTTAAAAACATAATTTTAAAAATTTTAAAATATTATAACTTTTTTAAGTAGATAAAATTTGTACAAAAATATTTAATAATATTATATGTATTTTTCATAATAAATCCACACATTTTTATTAACATTCATCAAATAATTTAAAATCAACATAAAAACCATATATATTTTTTAAAGAATCATGCATTTAAATTAACTTACCAACAATTTAAATGATTTTAAGTAATTTATTTGAATATCTAATGGGATAATATCATATTTGGTACATAAACTTTATCAGATCTTTTAATGTGATACATCTATTTTGATAGTTGTACTTTTATGTTGTTTATCCATGTGGTACATTTGATTAATAGTTGTTAATTTTTTATATACCACAACACGTGGCTCAATTGTAAGATGATGCATGTTACTTCTTATTTCAAATAATACAATGGATAATAAATTAAATAATTCAAAAATAATTTTTTTAATCTTCACTTAATCATTTTTTTAATTATTTATAAAAAATTCTAAATTGAAATTAAAAGGAAAAAACAATCCCTTATTTCTAAATGATATGAGATTTTCAAATCTTACCTTTTTATTTATCGAAAACAGATAATTATTATTAATTAAAAAATCCAGAAGTTTATATAGGTGGATAAATTGAATATTGTACCTAATGAATTTAAACATTACATTTTACAAAATTATAAAACATTTAATTGTTTCAATAAATATTACTTAATACTTTTGTACGATTTACTCATAAATTCATATTCTTTATTTTTTGTTCGCATTTTTAATATATATTTCATTTATGTAATCATATATAATAATTTAACACATTGTATTTATACAATAACATTTTGGACTACAAAATCTATAAAATTAGAAAATAATTAAAATATTATAAAATTTATAAACAATTATAAAATAATTCTAATTATACTACTTTCATATAAAATTGTCTTCACCTATTTTTAGAATAAAATCAAATTCTTAACCTCATTCAATTAAAATATGTTTCATATGGATATACATCTTCTTATATGTATATACATTTATTAATAAAAAGGATTGAAGGAGAAAATATAAGTAATGTCGAAACCAATTTTTTTGAAAAAGGTTCGACTTGATTTTAAAAAAAAATAGAAACAAATAAAAACGGGAGTCGCCACCAATCTTTTGTTTGGGTGTGATCGGATCACCTCGTAATTTGATTGTTTTAATAAAATATTTTATTTTACTAAAACAACGATTTTGGTCTACGAAATTAGAGAAAACGGGTTCGGGAGTCAGTTACGTACGAGGAAGGATTAGTATCCTCGTAACGCCCAAAATTGGTACCTAATTGGTTAATAATGTCTTAATGTCGAAAGTTGAAAATCCGTAAAGAATTTAAAAATACGATCCTCCTTTTTTATTAATGTTAATTAAACAAAAATGCTTGGGTAAATCGAAGCGGATGCTAAAGACCTTCTTGTCCCGAAGTAATAAAATGTCACATCCAGTACGTTAGGACACGCCATTTTAAAATCCCGATAATAAGCTTGTCTTTTTATTTTCAAAATTCATACATTTTAATTTTAAAAGGTTATTCGGTCATTTGAATCAAACGAGAAAAATCGAAACCCAGTACGTTAGGACATGATCTCTTGAATTTCCAAAACATAGAATATTGCCTTTATTAAATAATCCCCTTTTTATAAATTTTGGTAAAAATTAACGCAATATTTAAAGTGGTATACAACATGCGATAAAATATTACAATAACAATGATGCAATTATAAAGATGAATACAATATTAGTGGACTAGTCTCGATGAATAAGTGAAGCGATAAAACAACAATGCATGATATAAAGACAAACAACCACAATATGGAAATGCTTAAAATGAATGGGATAACTAATAAATGAGTAAGTAAAATAGATACATATAATGTCAAGCTTAGACTTTTAAGTATATAATAATAATAATAATAATATGTGTGAGTAAAGGGATAAATAAATAGATACAATGAATAAATATTAAGGAAAATAATTAAGGAATATCAAGAACACAAGAACCAAATTAAGATATGAATGAAATTAGGAATACAATTTGTAATAAAATACATAAATAATGACGAAAATGAATAATAATAGTAATAAGAAGAAGAAGAAAAATATATGTAGTAAAGAAACACAAATAATCTAAATTTTAAAATATACATGTATATATATAACAAGGATAATAAATAGATATATAAATAAATAATAATAAAATAATAATAATAATAATAATAATAATAATAATGAGAACAATGTATAGTGAAAAAATAATAATAATCTGAAAATTTATTAATATATATATATAAGGGTAATAAATAGACAGATAAGTAAATAATAATGGAATATAATAACGATAATGACAAAGGCACAAATGAGATAAATATAATGAAAGAAATTTGAAAATAAAAAAAATGAAAGAATGATAAACAAATGAATATTTGGGTGAAATAAAAAGTAAATAGATAAATGAATGATATGCGAATAAGTAAATAAATACACAAATAAATGAATAAATAGATGAATTATAATTAATAACAAATTTAAATGTTGAAGGGAATTATGAACAAATAAGTCAATAAATTCAATGGATATGAGTAGTACTAAGTTTAGGTATTAAAATATAATAGTAACTTAAAGTATTAAAAATGAATAATAAATAAATGAATATGGAAATAAATATAGCTGATGCGGATTTTAAATAAAAATACAAGGAAATAGAATAAATAAATAATCATAAAGTAAAATAAATAAATAAATAAATGAATAAATTTATAAAAAAAATGTTGAAACCAAGTAAATAAAGGACTCAATTGAAATTTAAACGAAATTAGGGGCATAAATTACAAATAAATAAAAAATGGAAGCTAAGAAGGACCAAAATATGACGCACGCAAAGACTGGGGGATTGACTGGGAAATTATTCCCAGCCTTTATGCGCAGCGTTTCAGTATGGACTATCGTGAAGCAAATGCAAAATTATGTGGCAAGATTTAAAAGATAAAATAAAACAAACAAGGGCCGAATTGCAATGCGTCGCAAAAGCAGAGGGACCAGGGTTGTAAATAACCCAAAAGGTGGAAACACGCGAATCCTTCCCCAGGCGGGTCAGGTCGCTGATTGAGAGGCCCTATACGGCACCGTTTTGGCATTGGGACCTTGGGTGCAAAAAGGCACCGTTTCATGCCCCTATAAAAATAAAAAAAAATTTAAAAAACTTCATTTTGCCACTTTTTAAAAAAAAAACTTTTAAAACTCTCCCCCTCTTCTCCTTTTTTCTTTGATAGGGTTTTGACCCATCCTCACGCCTTGCGCCATCGTCGGCTCGTCGAGCATCATGCACGGTGGCCGAAGCTCAAAAAGTAATTTTTTTCTCTTTTTTTTATATATCTGATATATATATATATATAATAGTTTTTAAAAAAAGAAAATATAAAAAATATAGGTATATGTATATGCAGTTTCGAAAAAAAATAAAAAATAAAAAAGATGATAACCTTGAATCAATCTCCTTTTCTTTTCTTTTTTTCAAAAATCTCTCTCTTTTTTTTATTCGGTGATGGCTTTTATAGCCAAACCAATACATTATTTTTATTGTTACTGTTTTGCTTCTCTATTTTCTTCTTGTTTGCTGCTTTCTTTGCCATGTTTGCAGGTTGGGGCAAAGGTCAACGAGGGAAACCTTTCTATTTCGGTGCAAAGAAGCAGTCCTCAGGTAGAGGGTACGCTGATGGAGGCACATGGAGTGCGAGGCGACCGAGGCTGCGGCGCTAGGGTTGGATAGAAACCCTAGGATTTTTAAAAAGTTGTTTAAGTTATGAGATGTAATTGGGCTTAGGGTTTTTTAATTTTTGGGTTTGATATTTTGTAATGGACTTTAAAATTTTTTTATTTTGGTTTTATGTTTCTGGTTTGGGCCGGGCGAAATTTAGGTCTTACACGTAATATCTAATAAAAACACGTGATTATCTTAATTTTGCTTGTAATTTTTTCCAATATACTTAATAAATGTTTAAATTTTTTGAAGTGGGTAAATTATTCAACCATATTGAATTAAAATGACGCAAATTAAAGATTCGGCTTTGAAGTTGTTACCAACCCATTAATAGAATATGAGCTCACTTTCTTTCTCTTGTTGATGATATTATTTTCGACACCATCGTCGTGTTGGATGACAACATTAGAACTCATCATCTTCGATCACCCCGAAGCAACCACGTACTGATACCACTTATCATGTGCTTAAAGCTTAAGTTAAGTAACCATGCAGCCTTAGGCTCGGTAACTCGATCGCTCATATGCCTAAGTAAGCCTTCAAGTGAGCACTTTGCTCATTGAACTTGGTTGTCCCTAAGAAACTTGAAAATTAGAATAAGAGAGCAAGAAAGTTTCTTAAAGAATGGGAAACTTCTTATTACTTAAACGACTTGGTTACAAATGAGGGGTGAGGTATCCCTTTATTTATATGCCTAGCACCAATACATCAACGGTTGAGATTCAATTACAAAGTCCAATATGGGCGGTGGAGATCTATCTCTAGAATCTTCCCAACTACTCTTAATAAATCTAAACAAGATAGTATTCTAGAGATATCTAATGTGGGCTAGCTACCTACATCTTTCTAGAAGGTCATAAGGCTCCATAGACTCTTATAGGCCACAAAACCCCCATGGAGCATGTAGAGTGTGTCTCGTATTTTTCGGTTAAACCAGAGTCAAAGTAGAGGTGACGATGCGACAAGGAACCAAGTGCCATCACAACACCACGAAATGTTTGAAATATAGGAAAACCAGAGGTGACATTGTAATAAGGTCCCTGGGACATCGCGACGACATGATAAATTCTAGCTTAAAACAGCCATGTAATTAGATTCTCAGTAGGATTACTTTTCCCAGTTAAACTCTGATTATACCAGAGATATTTAGTATGATTAGACTTCTAATCTTAGCTTATAAAAAGAGCATTAGTAACTCTAGAATAAAATAACATAACATAACATTAGAGAGAAGATCAAGAGAGAGTTTTGAGAGAGCTTTAAGGGAATTTTGTGTTTTAGCCAGAGAGCTTTGTATTCAGGGTTTAGGGTTTGTTTTAAATATCTCCATCTTGTACATTTCGATTATTTTCTCATTAGTGAAGTCTTTTTTTTCCGTGGTTTTTTATCCTCTTGATCGGAGAAGTTTTTCTACGTAAATTTGTGTGTCTAATTTTCTCTATTCTTTCTTGTTAGTTGTTTATATAGGTCGATCCCTAACAAATTGGCATCATAGCTTGGTTAGGATTTGACAATCAACCCGTTTAGATAGGGCGACGATGAGATTTGATATCGAGAAGTTTGATAAGATCAAAAATATCGGTTTATGGCAAGTTTGAATGTCTGAAATACTGGTCCAAAATAGCCTGAAGAAGGTCGTTACAGGGAAAATCTCACGGATTCAAATCAATCAGAATGGGATGAGCTTAATGAGAAGGCCTTGTTAACAATCCAATTGTGCCTTATGAACAATGTGTTACAGGAAGTGCTTATGGAGAAAATGACATCTGCCTTATGGAAGAAGTTAGAAACCCTTTACATGACAAAGTCTCTGGCTAATCGATTGGTGTTGAAACAGTGCCTGTACACGTTCAATATGGCTGAAAATACATCCATTACGGCTCACATTAGTGAATTTGTTACTCTCTTGAATGATCTAAAGAATGTCAAGGCTAATATAGATTATGTAGATTAAGCTATGCTATTATTGTGCTCTTTGCCCTTTCATATAAGACTTTCAAGGATACCCTAATTTATGATAAAGATAAACTCTCGTTCGAGGATATGAAGGGAAACTTGTTGAGTAAGGACAAACTCGACAATGAGTTAGGTTCAAATAGCAAGCCAGATGGGCAAGCCTCGATTTTGATTACGAGAAGCAAGACTAGATCGAAGTCAAGGAATCAAGATAAGACATGTGGCTACTGTAAGAAGTTAGGTCACATTAAGGAAGAATGTTATAAGTTTCAAAATAAAAATAGGAGGGCTGCTGAAAACAACGAAAAAGGGAAGGAGAAGGTTGAGCTAACTGATGCTAGTGTGGTCGAGGACAAGGGTGATGACCGTTGTTGGTGTCTACGACTGAAAGGTCTAAGCTTATGTCCGAGTGGATCCTAGATTCGAGGCGTTCTTACCATATATGTCCCAACAAGGACTAGTTCTCCACATATAGTCCAGTTGAAGGTGGAGTTGTGCTCATGTGGAATAATTCATCTTATAAGATAATTGGCATTGGTACCGTCCAGATTAGGATGCACAACAAGATTATCAAGACACTGTCAGGTGTCAGACATTTGCCTGATTTAAAGAAAAATATCATCTCCCTGAGTATATTAGACTTGAATGATTGTAGAATCATCATCGAGTCAAGTAGCAATAAGGTATCTCATTGAGCTCTCGTTTTAATGAAAGGTCAAAAAACCGACTGTCTATATATTCTATAGGGTTCAATAGTGACTAGTGCAGCAATAATTTCCTCGACTATTATGGAGTTGTAGTCAACTTGGTTGTGGCATGTGTGACTTAGTCATATGAGCGAGAAAGGTATGACCATTTTGAATAAGAGCCTTCCAGTTTCCAAGTTTAAGCACTGCTTGGATTTGGTTAGTATCCTATAAAAAATCAAGTTAGGCCCATGACAGGGCCCGACAAAAGAGGTATGTTAAAATACAAGTCAAGGTGGAGATTTGTGAAGTGTGTCTCGTATTTTTTAGTCAAACCAAAGTGAAAATAGAGGCGACATTGCAATGAGGAATCACGCAATGTCGCAACGACGCGACACTATTTGAAATAAAGGCAAAGCAGAGGCGATGACACGATGAATTCTAACTTAAAACGGCCCCGTAATTCGAATCTCAGTAGCTTTACTTTTCCCATTTAAGCTCTAATTATACTCGATATATTTTAGTATGATTAGACCTTTAATCTTAGCCTATAAAAAGAGCCTTAGTAACCCTAGAATAAAAGAACATAACACAACATTAGAGAGAAGATCAAGAGAGAGTTTTGAGAGAGCTTTGTATTCAAGGTTTAAGGTTTGTTTTGAATATCTCCATCTTGTACTTTTTTATTATTTACTCATTAGTGAAGTCTCATTTTCCTGTGGTTTTTTCCTCTTTATGGGAGAAGTTTTTTCATGTAAATTTGTATCCAATTTTCTCTATTTTTTCTTATTCAGTGTTTATACGAGTCGATTCTCAATAGAGTATAGTTAGGCCTCTTGATGGTGCTTTGAGCTCTTTGGTGGCTCTTATGGATGTCAAATTCTGTCGGGACGTGACACAAGACCATGCTCTTGTTCATTTTAGCCAAGATAAATTGATACCTTCAATGCTTTAGGTGATAGCACGCTTGAAAATTTTTATATTGAGGTTATTTGTCTTAGTTTCTTGTAAAAAGAGACTTGATAAATTTTGGATCTTCACTTCATGATATGTGGGAGGATGCTAAAACTAGGTCGAAATGGGTGGGTGGTTGTTCCTAGTGATTTGCCAATGACTATTTCTCATCTATGGGCCCTTGAAAACAGTGAGTATCATGTTTTTTTGTTGGATCGGGTTTGACATGGGTATTAATATTAGAGATTAGGCATTTAGTTACTTCGGCTTTGACATGGATATGGGTTTAGAAATTAGTAATTATAAAATTAATTGATTTGAAGATTTAAAATTGAAAATCAACTAAATAAACTACTAAAATCGATTAATCATACTGAACAAATCAACTAAACCAACTTATTTTAAATTAATCAGTTCAATTCACTTCGATTTATTTAATTAACTGATTTTTTTGCTTACCACTATTTGAGACGTAAGTATGAATAATTAGGTAAAACATAAAAAATAACTATCAATATAACCCGAAGAAAATGAAATAAACCAAGCCTCAATACAGTAAAACCCTATCTATATATCCTCCTAAACATATAGTAATCATTTTATGCCATTATTTGTAATTAAGTGATTATTTTTTAGATCGTAATTTCTTAGTTTTTTTTTTTATACAATGCTTAAAATTAGTTATAATTTTACACATTTAAATATGATGATAAACACGCTTTAGCACACATAAATTTACGTTCTCTTGCATTGACAATAATATAAATGACAGTTAAACTAAGACTCAATCAAAGCTGAAGAAATCTTAAATGTTAATGTTAGAATTAAGTGACCCAAATTCTTATAGAATATGATGGAAAATAAAATAAAAGTAAAATCCATATAGAACTAGATTTCTTTTATTTTATTTTAGAATAAGGTTTTTTAAACCTTATTAAACTTCATCTATTTTATATTGATTAGGATAGGGTGTTTCAATCCTACTAGAATATGGCTTTACAAGCCTATAAATAGACATAGTCTATTCCTCTTGTATTGATACAAATTTTTCGACATAGTGAATTTTCTTCTCCTCTGCCCGTGGTTTTTTTCCCGAAAGGGTTTCCACGTAAAATTTGTGTGTTCTTTATTTTATTTATTTTATTCTATTTTTTTCACAAATTGGTATCGAGCTTAGGGTTATTCATCTCGATCACGGTAATGGCGTCTTTGAAATATGAAATTCACTGTTGGATCGCAACACTAGATTTGCGTTGTGACAAATTAAGATGCAAGCGGTTCTTGCACGATGGATCTGGAGGATGCCTGCTAGGATAGATAAGATGCCTTCGACATTATTAGATGAAGAGAAAAAGCGTAAGGATCGAAAGGCATTAACACAATTACATCCGCATTTGTCCAACGAAATTTTGCAAGATGTGATGAAAGAGAAAACTGCATTGCATTATGGAAGAGGCTAGAACAAATATGTATGTCGAAAACTCTAACAAGCAAGTTGCATATGAAGTAGCGTCTTTATGCTCATCGTTTGGAGGAAGGTGCGTCAGACACGAACACTTAACAAAGTGTTTAAAGAAATTCTCTCAAACTTGGAAGCCATGGAGGTTCGATATGATAAGGAAGATCTAGGGTTGATTCTACTTTGTTCGTTGCCCCGTCTTATTCAACCTTTAGAGACACGATTTTATATAGCCGTGAGTCTCTAACGATTGATGAGGTTTATGATTCTTTAACCTCGTATGATAAGATGAAGCATCTTGTGGTTAAACCCGACTCTCGGGAGAGGGTCTCATTGTTCGTGGGAGACAAGATCGGAATGCTGATGATGATCGTGGTAGGACACAGAACGGAATCCTCGTGGTAAATCTAAGGGTAGATCAAGTCTTCAAACAGAGGTAAAACTTGTAACTTCTGCAAGAAGAAAGGGCACATTAAATCTGAGTGCTATAAGCTACAAAAAATAAGATTAAAAGGAGGCTGCGAAATCAAAAGGAAAACAACCGAGAAAATTCCGTGAAGTCGATGTTGTAGAAGACTACAAATGATGGTGAACTTCTAGTCGCTTCATCAATGATTCTAAAGTAAGCGAGGAGTGGATACTTGATTCAGTGCACATTCCATATGAGTCCCAATCGGGATTGGTTTACAACTTACGAAAACAGTGCGAAGGTGTTGTTTTGATGGGAAATAATACTTACGTGTAAAATCGCAGGTGTTGGAACAATTAAAGTTAAGATGTTTGATGGAGTTGTCGAACACTTAGTGACGTCGGCATGTTCCGAATTGAAAAGAAATTTAATTTCGTTGAGTACTCTTGATTCAAAAGGGCAGATATACAAACAAAGTGGGGTTTTAAAGATTTCCAAAGGGTCCCTTGTTGTGATGAAAGGACGGAGAAAGATTGCCAAGTTATATGTTTTGCGGGGTTCTCATTCTATCGTGATGCATGCATTATCGCTTCCTCGTCCTTGTCGGATGATGATATTACTAAACTTTGGCATATGCGCCTAGGGCATATGAGTGAGAATGGCATGGCGTAATTGAGCAAAGAGGACTTCTTAATGGGCAAGGAATTTGCAAACCGAATTTCTGTGAGCAACTGTGTTTTTGGAAAACAAAAGAGAGTTCGATTCACTAGAGGAATCCATAACACGAAGGAACATTGGAGTATATTCATTCGACTGTGGGGGCCATCTAGAGTGCCTTCCGGAGGTGGAGCTAATTATATGCTAACCTTTATTGATGATTTTTCCGAGAAAAGTTTGGGCGTTCTTCCCGAAGCGAGAAAAGTGATGTGTTTTCCGCATTTAAGTCTTGGAAAATTATGATTGAAAAAATGACGGAAAAAGCAGATAAAATACCTCCGCACGCATACAATGGCTTAGAGTTCTGTTACGATGAGTTTAATAGATTGTGCAAGTCGAAGGAATCATAAGACACCGACGATTCGTCATACTCCACAACAAAACGGCGTTGCGAACGAATGAACGAGCGATCATGGAGAAGGTTCGATGTATGTTGTCAAATGCCAACTTACCGAAGTCATTTTGGGCGTAGCGTCGCTTCATCGCATGTTTTTGATCAACCGATCTCCATCCGTTGCCATTGAGAAAAAGACTCCACAAGAGGTATGGTCCGTAATCCTGCTAATTATTCCGATTTAAAGATCTTTGGGTGTCCCGCATATGCTCATGTTGATAATGGAAAATTGGAACCGAGATCCATTAAATGTGTTTTTCTTGGTTATAAAGCTGGTGTAAAAGGGTATAAGTTATGGTGTCCTGAAAATAGAAAAGTTGTGATTAGTAAAGATGTTGTTTTTGATGAAACCGCTATGCTACCTAACTTATCTCTTAAAGACTCTTCCAATAAAGAAAATCAAAAACAAGTAGAGCATTAGATTAATACTGAGTCAACTCCTCAAGCCATTACAAAAATTGAGAATAGAGTTGCTTCTTCACCACAATACTCTATCGCCAAAAACAGAACTAGAAGAGAAATTAAACCTCCAAAGAAATATCTTTGAGAGGCTGATCTAGTTGCTTATGCTTTGAATGTGGTGAAGATATAGATGCGAATCAAGAGCCATCTAATTATTCTGAGGCGATTACTGTGAAGGCTCGAGAAAAGTGGATGTTTGCTATGCAAGAAAGAGATGGAATCACTCCACAAAAACAGAACATGGGACCTTGTGAAACTTCCTAAAGGTAAAAAGGTCATTACGTTGTAAATGGGTATTTAAAAAAAAAGAAGGGACTCTAGGAGTTGAAGAACCCAGATATAAAGCAAGGCTTGTTGCAAAGGGTTACAATCAAATTCCGAGAGTGGACTTCACGAGATGTGTTCTCCCAGTTGTTAAGCATAGTTCGATTCGAGCTTTGTTTGGTATTGTGGCCATGCATGATTTGGAGCTTGAGCGATTAGATGTAAAACCGCATTTTTGCATGGAGAGCTTGATGAGGATATTTACATGCAACAACCGAAAGGTTTCTGATTTTGAGAAAAAGAGAACTATGTTTGCTTGCTTTGAAAAAGTCCCTTTACGGTTTGAAACAAATCACCAAGACAAAGGGTACAAGAGGTTTGATTCCTTTATGACTTCTCATGATTTCAAAAGAAGTAGTTTTGACATTGTGTTTTACTTTAAGAAAAATAGTGATGGTTCTTTTGTGTATCTACTTCTTTATGTTGATGACATGTTGATAGCAAAGAAAAGATAAAGAAGAGATAAGAAAGGTCAAAGCCCAACTAAGTAAAGAATTTGAGATGAAAGATTTAGGACCAAAGAAGAAGATACTTGGTATGGAGATTCTCGAGAGATAGAAAATCAAGTAAATTGTACCTAAGTCGGAAGGGGTACATTGAGAAAGTTCTTTGCGAGTTCAATATGCAGAGTGCTAAGCCCATTAGTACTCCTTTAGCAACCCATTTCGGACTTTCATCGATTTTGTCTCCACAATCGATGATGAGATTGAGTACATGTCACATGTTCCATACTCTAGTGCAAAGGGGATCTCTCATGTATGCTATGGTTTGTTCACGTCGGTTTTATCATATGCACGATCGATGTAGTTAGCGATATACATGGCAAATCCGGTAAAGAACATTGGAAAGCGATTCGATGGATTTTAAGATACTTACGAGGCACTACTCGATGTTTGCTTACAGCTTTGGAAGAACTAAAGATGGAGTCATAGGGTATGTTGATGCTGATTTTGCTTGGAGACCTTGATAGAAGAAGATCTCTCACGAGTTACGTCTTTACAATCGGAGGTTGTGCAATTAGTTGGAAAGCCATTTTGCAAACTACGATCGCTTTGTCTACCACTAAAGCCGAGTACATGGCGATTCGAGGCTTGCAAAGAAGCTATTTGGTTGAAGGGACTATTTAGTGAACTCAATGAAGGCCTTCAAATCAAAGACACAGATTTTTTTGTGACAAATGTGTGCTATATTTCTTACAAAAGATCAAATGTTTCATGAGAGAACAAAACACATTGATGTTCGGTATCATTTTGTTCGTGATATTATTGCTCGTGGTGATATTGTTGTGAGCAAAATTAGTACTCATGAAAATCCTGCAGATATGATGACTAAGTCACTTCCTAAAACCAAGTTTGAGCATTGCTTAGACTTGGTTGGTGTTCATTGTTGAGTTAAACCCTTAAGGGGTTTTATGGAAGAGGTGAAGAACTTGTTTATTGAAAGTTCGCAATGAAGAACTTGTTCATTGAGAATTTGTGTCAAGGTGGAGATTATTAGAATTAAGTGACCCAAATTCTTATAGAATATGATGGAAAATAAAATAAAAGTAAAATCCATATAGAACTAGATTTCTTTTATTTTATTTTAGAATAAGGTTTTTTAAACCTTATTAAACTTCATCTATTTTATATTGATTAGGATAGGGTGTTTCAATCCTACTAGAATATGGCTTTACAAGCCTATAAATAGACATAGTCTATTCCTCTTGTATTGATACAAATTTTTCGACTTAGTGAATTTTCTTCTCCTCTGCCCGTGGTTTTTTTCCCGAAAGGGTTTCCACGTAAAATTTGTGTGTTCTTTATTTTATTTATTTTATTCTATTTTTTTTTTTCACAGTTAAGATAAAAATTAAATGATAATTATATGTACTACTTAAGCTAAACTAAAATGGCAGTGGCAGACGTGTCCGTATAAATAAATGTTAATTATATAAAAGATATTATATATTTATATAAATTTATAACCTTATTAGGAAATATGAACTACAATAATTCATTATTCTTTTAGCAGTAGTTAATTAAGTCACTTATCTTGTATAGCAAGCAAGCATGACATCTTAGAAGTTTGATATATTAGAACGAGAGGGAAAAAGAAAAAGGATTAATGAACACTGCATCAACTTGCAGAGCTTTTTCCTAGCAAGAAAAATTAAAATTATACATAAATATGGATAGCATTGACCAAAATCTTTTATACTTAAGTTCAGGGATCCAATCACTTAATTCTCATTTGAAAATTGAAATATGAAAAAAATAAAACCCTAAATTTCATGCAAATCATAGCTACTATTCCCAATACCCCTAATTCAATTCATGCTGCTATATATGCAAGCAGGGGAGCAAGCAGACATCTGCATTTAAAGCCTTTTGGTAGCTTCTGATTTATCCAAAATTTTAAGCTACATGTAAAGGGTAAGAATATGTATATACGTTTTTTAATCCACTATTAATAGGCATAAATTCATAGGATTTAAAGGCACAAAATAAGTTTCTAAACATTAATTAGCATTTATTTGAATCTCTATCAAACCTTGTGAATTGTAACTCAAATCAAATCCCCATGACAAAGAGAAAAAATATAAGAAAAGAAAGCATTAATTAATATATATATATATATATAAATTAAGGGTAGAATCTATAAACCTAGTAAGTGTTTCGTTGTAGGGTATTTTGACTCTTGACTTGTTTTGTCCATACAGATCCCAACCTTGTGTTGGGAATTTGCCTGATAAATCCAAAACCAATAACAATTCCCAATCCATGAATGATTCACATTGCAAGCTCATGCTTTTGGATAACAAATGTTAAAACTTTTCAGCCTGAAAGAAGCTAAAGAGTTTTGGTGTACAAAATACTCAAAGTTGTGATGATTAGGTTTCTGTGATCTCACCATTGAGTTTCATTACCTGCTGCAAACTATCAAACATATTTGGTTAATTACTCCCAATAAGTATATTCAAAGTAATGTATATATATAACATAATGTTTTGGAAGTTGCCATTTCCAAGGATTAGAACTTGCCAAAGGGTGTTAGCTCAACTGGTAGCATGCTCTCCCATCAATGATCTATAGGCCATAGGGTCGAGTTAGAATGTGTAAACTGATTTTTGCCTATTCCTTCAAGATAATCCTACTCTATTTAAGACTTTTAACACAGTCGGAAGAAAAAATTCCAATCGAAAATAATATTAAACTTATTATTAATATACTCTGGCTTGGTGAATCTGACCTCAACTTAATGGAGGTATATCAACAAAACTTAATTTTAAACCCTAAAAAAGTTGATGAAAATCCAGCTTCCATGTAAGAGTAATTATAAAAGTAGCTAAATTCCAAGTTCATTTGACCAAGGTAACGATCAGGGCGGTGCAGGGACCATTTTATTGTCCAAAACCTTTATCTTTTAGCTTTTTTGGTTAACGAGGATAAATTCAAATCTATGTAGGTAAAAGAAAAATTGAAAAAAGTTAGACAAAAAACCCATGAGTTATGACACAATTCCATAACATAAATTTAACTACCATCTTTTTTGACCATTCCAACTTCACTTTTAACCAAACTCCAAACCCTTTATTTATTTTTTTCCTCTTAAAGAACCAACAAGTTAAAAAGTTAATCAACTGTCCATCAATCTTTGATTATATCTAAAAAATGAATCATATATTGGAATGGCAAGCAAAAATTCAAAGCTAGGGTAGGGGCTAAATGAAAACAATAAAATAATGGGGAAAATTGCATGTTGTTAACTTTTGTGCATGGGGGTTATTGTATTTGATAATTAACCATTATAGAATTGTGTAATAGAAGCAAAGACCTAAGCCATATAGGTAAGCTCACAGTTGGAAGTTAATGTAAAAGGCAGGCATTTCGGAAAGAAAGAACAAAAACTGGTCCGACCTTGTTTCACGTGAACTTCCGACCATCACGCTCATGGTTTAGACTTTAAAGGATAATTGCCCTAAAAGGGATCACAAGGAAGAAAATTATAACAAGATTCCTTGACCCTTTTTAAAAAAAAAATTTAATTAAGTAAAAACAACAACAACCCAGTTGGTAAATAAAATGAAGTTGAATTGTCAAAAGATGTACCTCTTTTACTTTCGTCTTAAGGCATTTAAGGATACATCATATACACATTGGAGTTTAACTAATTATGTGTTTATTATCTCTAATTATAGTGTAATTTTTGTTTTACATGAGTCCTCCAATGGGGATACAGATAGTTGGCACACTTGCAAAAAGGCAAAGTTTTTAGCCATGCAAAGTAATATATGTAATAACAACTATTCATGCATGCCTGTGTACACCATGATTAAATGGATTTTTTGTGACATTTCAATATCAATCCTATTATTAGTCATGTGTGTCTATGCTATAGCGTTTATTACACCACATGTCTTTATCACCATCACAAATTTAGGTCAAATTTTGGTTCTAGCTTCTTTAGTATACTTAAATTTAAGATTTAATCCTTATACATTGATTTAGCATAATTTAATTTCTTTTCACATTTTTTAAGGGGTATAAGTACAATTACACTATTTGATAAATATAAAGACAATATATCAAAATCATTACAAGCAATTTTACTCGCACAAAGCAAATATAACTTAAACCAGAATAACTTTCAACCGAACCCATACGTAGCAAGATTCTATAACTTAAATTGTTAACTATTCCCATTAAAACAATGACTTGAACACCCCCTTCAACACAAAAAGTAACATGAAAGGAATTTTTTTTCAATATAAATGTCTAAAATCACTTGTAGTCCCTCTTTAACTCTTAAATAGGAGGATAAATGTGCTTCAATGCACTTAAACTTGCGTCCTCGTGTATAAGCAGCAATGTTGGTACCAACTGAGCTAGAATTCAGTCAACATGAAAAGGATTTTTTTAATATCATTAGTTAATCAAATAGTTAATATTATTAAGTATTCTAGTTAAAAAATTAATATGAATTATAAAAATAAAAAAATAAAATAACACCCCCTCCAAACACAAAAAGTTTCACGGTAGCCTAACAAGTTAGAGTAGTGTTTTTTAAAAGAAGTTCCCGTCATTAATGTAGCAAAAATAGTTAATAATATTACAAAAGTGGAACTAAATCATTACAAATTAAAGCCTAAATCTCATATATTTAAACATAATTGAGAGGCCAAAATCATAAATTTGACCCACAAATTTAACATCTCTTTATAGATAACATTAACATGTTAATCATTTTTATAAGGATTATTATTTGAACACACATTTTTAATATCTTTTATAGAATTTAAAAATTCACTAAATTTTTTTTTATATATGATCAAGATTGATTCGCATACAACAATATTCATTTTTCCAATTTTTTTCGTCTATAATCTGATATAAACAATCAATTTCTTTTTGAAAGAAAAAAGGTATGGTTAATTAGGGGGAGATCGTATTAATTAATATAGATGGTAAAGTGATTTTAAGTTTGTTGAGAGCCACGCACTAAAGGAGAGAGTTAAAGTAGGCACTAAACACTAATCCAACAAACACTGACTTTTTTCATAAATAATCCAAAAGGTTTTATTATTTACGAAAATGGCTCAAGTTCAAAATCTATAATAAAAATGACTTGAAATCTACAATGTTAGATGGTGTCGGCACACCGATGGCCAACACTAAAGTGAATAATCGTGTAATCATTGCAATATGACTGGGTTAGGGATAAAATATTTTTTTTTTGTGTTGGCACTGCAATGGCCAACACTCATGTGTATTTTTTGGTGTCCTTTTTTAAAAATACGAGTATTTTCTAGTTAAAAAAATATTTTTTTATTAACTGCCGATGTCTATGTGGCCGACACCGAAAAAATTCAAAAAAAAAGTTTCGGTATTTTTTGGTGTCGACACTGTGGTGGCCGGCACTCGTGTCAGAAAAAAATTGATCTCGTGTTTCTCGAGTTCGGGACCCGTCTAAAAATTAATTTTTATGGTCTTGAGATTCCCTATATTGGCACCAATGTTCAAAAACTAATTTTTTTGGTCCCACGTTTCTCATTGTCGGCACCAATATGCTATATATACCAACCATGGTTGAACATTGATTTTGAGAAAACGAAAAGAGAGAAAAAAAATTGCAAAGTTTCCTAATGAAGAGATAAGGGAGAGGGAGAGAAAAGAGAAAAAAATGTAAGTCTTGAGAAATGGGAAGAGGTTGAAAGAAAGTTTTATTTACGGTGATCCGACGATATATTATCCTTAGATTGAAGTGGATTCAACTGGAAATTTGATATATTTCAATTTGAATTCATACAAGCATTTGAAAAGTCAATAAAAACCATTATTTTATTTTTTGAAAAATGTTTTTCGATTCAGTTTTTAAATAATAAAAAATTATTATTCATTACTTGTGAATATTCAAGTGGTCAAAATTAACAAATATCAGTTTTATTATGTGTACTGGATGAGTACTGGGTCTTGAGACCTCGACTCCATGGTCCGGGACATATTCCTGACAATCAGATTATAATGTACTTGGATGTCATTGGACTTGCCACATCGGCATTCATTCGGATGTTCAACTTGAGGTCGAACTTAATATCTGCCATGGTTGAACAATGGTGCTCAAAAATCTATACTTTTCATTTGTCATGTGGGGAGTGCACGATTATACTGGAGGACATATCGGTTCAACTCGGGCTCCTAGTTGATGGAGTTGCAGTCACGGGGCCAAGGAAAGTGGCTAATCCTTGGGGCCTTTACTACCAATTGCTTGGACGCACCACCTACCAGTTTGAGATTTTCCTAGTTAAAAGAAAATTTCGAAACATTATCGAGCAATCCAATTGAGTCTGAGCTCATTTGCGCTGCTTGTGCGTATATTTTGCACTTGATAGGTAGGGTACTAATGTCGAACTCAAATCAAAATAGAGTCCACATTATGTACTTTCCCTTATTGGCAGATCTGTACAATGCTCGGTCCTATAGTTGGGGCTTAGCAGTATTAGTGACATTGTAGCGTAAGTTTTGTCAAGCGACAAAGCATGAGACACAAGATATAAGCGATTGCCTTTTACTGTTGGAATCTTGGGATTTGTACAAGATGCCATTTCAAGCATCAGAAAGTCACCATTGGACTCTTCATCACCGTCTATTATGGTGCTCGACACCTCTAGATGTATCTCTAGACGGGGACTTGGGATTGGGTTGTTATACGAACATCCACCTTAGTTTAGATTTTCGGGTGTTGTGATGTCCCTGCACAACCCGACTGATCTTCCCAACAGACACTAAGATCAAAGTCAAATCTGTGATGTTGACTTACTAAAGGGGCAATTTGAACAGGTTTGGGATCAGCTAACTCTATGAATAATTCAACTAGTCGAGGGTTCTTAATCTCAAGCGGGTAATAAATTGCAATCATTGTAGCCACATCATCATCTACAAGTTCCATATTTGAAAACTTCAATGTATTTGTTGAAACTGGAAATTTGTAGAACAATCTTGACATTTGCTTCCCACAACAGGTAGGTATCTTTGCACTGATCTTCCGTTTCAGTTCCACCAGCATTACACGCTTATTGAATCTCATCCTCATTTTTTGACGACTTTGAAATACACAACCTTCTTCAGTTGTATTTACCATTTCTACATTGAAATAAACATACAATAACAACATTTGGTTATTCATCTCCAACAAAATTTGTTTCCTCCTCAACAAAACATAGATATTTCTTTGTTTTTTTTTTCTTTAAAACTGTTAAAGTAAAAAAAAAAAAACTCAAGCAAAACACATAAAAATTCAATATATATAACCTGTTGGTGTTGACAAATTGTTTTTGTCTGGCACAGGTGCCAGCCACCATAGTGTCAACACAAAAAATATCAAATTTTTTCCGATGCCGGCCATCTAGACGCCGACACCTGATTAAAAAATTAACCGAGTAATACCCTTATTTTTTAAAAAGTAAACCAGAAAATACATATGGGTGTCTGCCATTGCAGTGCGGCACCAAAAATGTATTTTTTATCCCGACTCAATCATATTGCAATGATTACACAATAATTCACTTTGGTATAGACCATCGGGATACCGACACCGCCCGACACTGTAGATTTCAATCTGAATAATTTTTATAAATAAAAAAATCTCTCAAGTTATATCTTAAAAAAAAAAAAAAAAGGCCACAAACACTAGTAGTCTAATTAGTAGTTTAAAAAAGGGTTAGGTCCAAAATTAATGAACCTTCATTTCTGCCATAATATATCACTAAATTGTTTATCATCATTTGGCTTTTATGGGATCTCTTGGATTTCTCGAAAGTAAATAAAATAAAATAAAATAAATGAAAAGTTGGAGTTTGCACTAATTAATCCGAGTTTAAACTGTTGTAACAGAAACCACCTAATCATTCACCTAAACATATACACTTAAAAGGCCAAATATTATTATACAAAAGAGTGGATTAAAGAACATAATTGTATGTTGTGTTTTACTTCTCTTCCTCCTAATCAGATTATTACTCAATAATTTCTTCATATAGATTACCACCCGGCCGGGCTACTTCATTTTAATCTAATCCTGGTTTATATAAATAATAATTTCTACTTTTTTATACCAGCTCAGTTGTGTCGTCTACACATAAAAAAAAAAAACTTTTGCATGTATATCTAACCTTTTCTTTCTCAAAAGGGGAAAAGAATGTAATCAAAAGCATGCTAAAAATGACAATACATTTCATAGTGGGAGCAGCCTATTTACTGTTGTTATTATTATTATTATTATTTACCCAATTAATGGCTTTAAGGTTTTAACCTTATCCATATTGATTATAACAAGTGGAGGGAAAATATGAAAAACAAAATAAAACTCTGCCCTAAAGAATAAAGGTAAAAACGAAAAGCAAATATATATATATAAGTTTTACTTTTAGTAGATTAAAAAAAATAACTCGATTGGCATGAACATTGTTGTCAATATAGGAGGATGTGTGTTCGAGTTTGTTGAAATATATTATCCTCCTATTTACGAACTGGTGAGAGATTATGGATAGTTTTAAATATTATGTCAAAAAGAATAGATATTTATATATATATATATATATATATGTTGAGTTTGTATGTATTCCAAAATTTTTACTTAATTATCTAGGTAATTTAATTTCCACTTGGAATATTTGTATTAGTAATTTTGTTACTTACTGTGAATTGATAACTTTGCAGTCAACACAATTTTTTCCTTATACCAACGACTCAATTAATGGCCCTTAATTAAGGGAAAGTTAAATTAAGAAAAAAAAAAGAAGAAGGGAAAACTATAATTTTTAAAAATTTATTAGAATTATTAACAATGTATCAAATAATACTTTTTCTTACCTTATTAGTTTGGAATAATTTTATCTTATGAGTACTAATTATAGAATTAGAAAGAAAATGTCCTTATGGAAAAATTCATGATTTATTCATATAATAATATGATTTTGTTTCCAATTATTTTATTAGAATGATCTTTTTTATTAATGAATAAGACAAATATATAACAGGTTCGTATTTCATAGTATATTAT
Organism: Gossypium longicalyx; assembly: GCA_025698465.1. Taxonomy (NCBI): domain Eukaryota; kingdom Viridiplantae; phylum Streptophyta; class Magnoliopsida; order Malvales; family Malvaceae; genus Gossypium; species Gossypium longicalyx. Next base: position 87,805,749 of record CM046995.1, read on the forward strand.
TACGGCTAAATCCATATATAGCTTAATTAGTGCTATACCTTGAGTTGAATTCACCGGCATCGGAGACCGGAAACAAGAAAATCCGGCGACAATCTTGGGCTACTTATACACCCTCGCTATTACTTGCATGTGAGTCCCGTAAGTGTGGATTTTATTTCCATACAATTTCACCTCCTTTATTATTTTCTAATCTTTAACTAAAATATAAAATCAATAATGAGTAATTTGATTCTAATATAGGATTTGCATCCTTCAAGTTTTAAATTCAAAATCATTTTAGATTTTTGAAATGTTAATTGTATATTAATACTAATTCAAAATTTTTAATTTATATGCTGATTGAGTCTTAACTCAGTTGGTATCGATATTGTTGTCAGTGCAATGGATCCGAGTATGCTAAAACGCATTATCCTCTTATTTAAGGATTGGAGAGGAGCTATGGGTAGTTGCTAGACATTTTATCAAAAAAATAAAGACTAAAAATCGTAATGCTACACTCACATAAAAGGAAGTAAATAAAAAAAATAAAAAATCTTAATTTAAATATCTTTTTTATATACATTATTATCTTTACTTTTTTAAACCCCTATTAAAATTTGGTGTTAATGTGCTAAGTAATACCAACTCAGAATTAATTTAAAACCTATTCCCTTATTAAATATTCTTTTCGGTGAATAACATGGTAAAGCTCAAATAACAAACACGATTAACGTAATTTAAACTCAGATCTCACCTGAAACGATAAACACCCTTAACCATCATGCCAACACGTTAAATATTAATTAATTTAAATTATGTGTATTTACATGGCCTGGCATTATCTAATATATAAATATTTATTTTATTTACCATACCCGTAATTTACATTTTTAGAAATTATCTCCGTATAATAAGGTACCCATATATTGTTAGTCCAATTTTGTCTTTCCAATCCTAGGCACTTTGGTTTTTCTCTATATATACATAGTTTCACTCAAAACTTTCCACCAAGAAAGCTACAGGGCATTCAAAAATGGCTCCCATGGGAGACAATGTTGTTGTTTCTAACGTAAACCTTGAGAAGCTTCTTAGCATGAAAGGAGGCAAAGGTGAAGCCAGCTACGCCAATAATTCCCAAGCTCAGGTCTTCTTCTTCTTCTTCTTTTCCTTTTCCTTTTTTTTTTTTTTTTTTTTTAATACTGAAACTTAAAACACTTAAACTATGTGTTTAATATTATCCATGCAGGCTTTACATGCTCGTTCGATGCTTCACCTTCTTGAAGAAGCCCTAGACAGTGTTCATTTAAGCTCCCCAGAGGTACCCTTCGTGGTGGTCGATTTGGGGTGTTCCTGCGGCAGCAACACCATCTACATCGTCGACGTCATTATCAAGCACATGGTGAAGCGGTACGAGTCGTCGGGGTACGAACCGCCGGAATTCTCTGCGTTTTTCTCCGATCTTCCTAGCAACGATTTCAACACCCTTTTCCAACTCCTACCTCCGTTAGCAAATAACGGCGGTAGTAGCATGGAAGAATGCTTAGCCTCGAATGGACACCGCTCCTATTTCGCTGCCGGAGTTCCTGGATCCTTTTACCGACGCCTATTTCCGGCTAGATCCATCGATGTCTTCCATTCCGCGTTTTCATTGCACTGGCTATCGCAGGTTTATTATTTTTCTTCTCTCATTCCTTCTACTTTCAAGTGTACTACTTTTTTGGTCATGCCACTGTATAATACCACGTCTCTAAGCAGGCGCGTATCCCAGCCCGTAAATGAATAATTTTTATTTATCCATTTTAAAATGTTATATGAGTAAGGTAGAACTGCATTTCAACTTCTAAAAAATAAAAATTTAATTTAATCTTTTAAAAATTATAATTTAATTTTAACCCTTAAAAAAATTTTTAACTTCTCCTATCTCTAAACTATTACACATATATTATCATATATATATATATATCGATCGAGAGAGAGAGAGAGTTTATTCCCGAGGATGATTTCTAAGGTGAAAGCAATAGGAGAAAAACATAATCTTCAAGTTAATGTCATTTCATGGTAAAAGAAAATACAAAAGTTTAAGTGATTTTGAATGATCTTTAACCATCCCATTTTGGCCGGCATTGAGTCGGTCAAAAGTGAGTGCACAAAATGATAATAGTAAGTGTGTATATATATTTATATATATATATATATATATATATATATATTTGTCCTATTCCCTCTTTTCGAAACTTGAGAACAATTGGAACCCTAATTTCCTTCAAGATGTTTTGACTATATGTTTAGATTGGAATTAGATTGTGCTTTTTTTCTAATTGGGCCTAGAATATTGTTAATGACTCGTATGATTTTTTTTAAATAATTAATGCGTGAATCTGATAAAATAATGCATTAAATAAGGTGGTTTCTAGAGGAACCGAAATTTGAATTTCCAGTAATTCGTAGTGGTAGTTAAGAGATTTATCTTTAACTTTTCCCATTCTAGACTTGGGTTAGTCTATTTTTTTTTATTTTAAAAAAGACTATTTATAGAACATAAGGAAATCAAAAGTACTGTTACAGTCTTGCGTCAATCCTATTATATATATTTGAATGTGCAACACAAGATTAAGACCAGACAAATGTTGTTGTGTTATGTAACATGGGACCCAGATGCCTGAAAGTGTGTTAGACAGAAGATCAACGGCTTACAACAAAGGGAGGGTGTTCATCCACGGTGCAAGCGACAGCTCAGCCAATGCTTACAAGAAACAGTTCCAGACAGACCTGGCTAAGTTCCTGAGAGCAAGATCCATAGAGATGAAGAGGGGTGGGTCCATGTTCCTTGTCTGCTTAGGCAGGACTTCTGTGGACCCCACAGACCAAGGTGGGGCCGGTCTCCTATTTGGGACCCACTTTCAGGATGCTTGGGATGATCTTGTCCAAGAGGTACCTTTACAGCACTAATATTTACACTAATCACCCATGTTTACTTAAAGCTCTTCATGTTTACATGTGTCAACAGTGCTCCCCAATTGTCCCTAAATTATATCTCACATTATTAGATTCTTTCAATCACATCCTTTCCATTATTTACATTTCACCATAAAATTATCTTTTGGTAGGTTCTAGTTTAAGGTATTTACAATTGAATATAATTTAATTTTATAGTTAAAAAAAAACAAACATAAGAATTTTATACTTTAAAATAATATCTAGAACATTATTTACACATCATATCATAATTCATCTTAAAGAATTATTAACAGAAAAGCTTGTCTGGTTAGCATAAAAGTGTTCTCAGCTGTACCAACTTTTCTGTTGATATGTCAACGAAAGCGTATTCAATTAAATACGTTTTTACACTCTTTTTAAAAATAAATTATTTTCTTAAATTTTTCAAAAAAATTAATTTATTTTATCAATTAATGTCTTTTTCGGCATATTTGGCCAAGAATAAGAAATAATAATTTGTGCCTATGGTCTGTTACTGCAATTTGGCAGACCAAAAAGCAAAGGGAAACACCATGCAAAAGGGGAAATGATTAGGTGTGTTGGGGCTTAGTGAGAGCTTTATGATGGATTGTCACTGATCATGATTAAGTTGTTTTAACGCCAGCCGTTGGATAGTCTTGGTTAAGAGAATCCGCTCTAGCCCTCCACTTGTCTCCCATTGCCATGTCGGCAGCAATATGATAACCGCAAGGCAGCGGTCCTGGGGGGGTCCACATATGCAAACTGACCACCACCGTTGGATCAAGTTTTTTGAAAAAAATCGATGTTTGACATAATCATGGCATTTAACAAGACGACAATAACAGTGATTTGGGTCCATTCGATCATTGTTGATGAAATTAATCATAAAAATGTTTCGTGGGACCAGACATTCTGTGGCAGCAAAAATTGATGTAGTAGATGATAGTACATTTACGTATCATCCTCTCCTTTAATCAACTGTTCTATTCAAGCTGCCACAACGATTATCATCATAAGTTAATAATAATTTTATATATTTCCAATACATAATTGATAGTAATGGTGCAACAGGGTCTTATAAGTGCCGAGAAGCGTGACAATTTCAACATCCCAGTGTATGCTCCAAGCCTACAAGACTTCAAGGAAGTGGTTGAAGCTGATGGTTCATTCACCATTAACAAGCTTGAGGTATTCAAAGGAGGCAGCCCTTTGGTCGTTAGCCGGCCAGATGATGCATCGGAGGTAGGTCGAGCGCTAGCCAATAGCTGCCGGACTGTTTCCGGGGTGCTAGTCGATGCTCACATCGGGGACAAGCTCAGCGAGGAGCTGTTTTTACGGGTGGAAAGCCGAGGCACGAGCCATGCTAAGGAGTTGCTAGAACAGTTGCAATTCTTTCACATTGTTGCGTCTCTTTCTTTTGCTTAAAGGAAAAAGAAAAAATGAAAAAGGCTTTCATATCCTTTTTTCCCCTTTCCCTTTTGTGTGTTATTTCATTTCCCATTGTAATGAAAAGGGATATAGTATTAATTAATTCACACACAAAAGAGAGAGGGGAAAGGATTTCTTTTCTTTTTTCTTTCTTGTTAACTTTGTTTTGTGTGTGTGTGTTTTTTTTTTTTTGTGTGTGTGATTATAGTTAATGAATATTAATACTTTGTGTTCCCTTAATTCCAAACTATTTAAATAAACCCCTTTTTTCTTATTATTTTCTTTATTTTTGGTACAAATAAAATCGATGAGAGTTGATACACAATATCAACTGTAGTGATCCAAGAAGAGAAAAGAGTGTTGATTCAAGAAAAGAGAGGAAAAAGATAATTAAGATGGAATCTTTTTCCGTCACCCCCTCAAATGGAGTGTTTGGATTATTTAAATCATAGATATTTCGAGTTGGATCCAGAATTAAGTTATTATATATTTTATTATAATTATATAACAATAAGAAAATAAATAAATAAATATTGAAATTCTTATTAAATTCACTTAAAAAAATGAATTTCATTAATTTTTTTTTTGCCCTTTCTTTTTAAGAGGGGTGGGGTTCAATGGTAGTTATTTCGGTTGTAATGTTATTACAGAGTTATTTTTCCAAATATTATTCTTGTCTAAAGTACTTTAAGACCATTGTGGCTCTTGCATACTCCTTGTTTCCCTCTTTTTATTCTTTGACTACCAAAACATTTGAATTTTTTTAATTTCTTCATTATGTTTTAGTTGATTTTTTAAATGTAATTTATAATATTTTTACGATTTTTTTAATTATTATTAATTTGTTCTTTTTACTTTGTAGAGTAGTTGAACCGTCCACTTCGAACCGAGAGCCAAGAGTGCAACCAGATGGCCTCCAGTCAAATTCTTTCAACATTGCCTGTCAAGTAAAGACAGGATTTTTACACCAGGAATCAAATTCTTGAAATAATCAAATTACCCTTTTGGTAATTATAGAATTCTGATACATATCTGATAGCTCAATTGATGTTTAAGCAACCACTCGATCTATTCTTTCCAAACTGCACAACCAAAAGCATGTAATGTAACAAACCAGTAAGCATGTACTACCCAAACTGATCATAACAAGCAACAAATGTATATATTAATAATTTAAGCTCCTTCTATTCAGCTGCTGCTGCTTCTGGTGAAGATGAATGAAATATGAAAATATCAGCTTCTTCAGGTAGCCTAAAGCTCACCCTTTTCTTTGACTTCCCACTTTGGGTCATGCTGAATAAAACCTCACTTTCTTCACCTTTCAAAAGCCTCTCCTTTGAGAAGCTCCCCCTTGCTTTAGAGCTGCTGCTGCTGCTGCTTCCATTTTCATTTTCTCCCACACAAGATGGGAATACCCTCTTGGATGAATAATGCTTGAAAACATGGTATTCACCCCCTGAGGTGGTCCCATTTATCTTTTGCAACCCTGGTGAAGCAATGAGCCAATCCTCCAGTGTTGGTTCCTTTTTTGCCTGGTTTACCTGCTTTTGTTGCTGTTTCTCTTTCACCTGCAACAATTGCCTCTCTTTTGCTTCGTTTTTCCACATGCAAACCAACATCAGCAAAGACAATACCGACCAAGAACTTGCTTTATGCTCATTCTCATGTTCTGTTTCCTGTTGACCAGACAATCTCTGGGGGCTTGATTGTCCCAAACAAGAGCATCTAGAACCCATTTTTTTCCTTTCCTCTAGGGTGATACCAATAAAAAATTTGTCATATTTCTTCTTGGTACAATAAAAGGTTATATATAGTGGATTCCAAGATGGATTCTCCAAGGGATTAGGATAAGAATTTTAATCAATTAACAGCTTTATTATTATCGATATCCACTCGTTGATTGCTCCAAGCTTAAACTTGTTTGTGTCTGCGTTACACTTTTGTTGTAGGATTATGGAATCTGAATCTTATTTCCTTGTCAAATGACCAAAAACCCCTTGCTAAAACCATTTGATTCCATATTTCCATCGGCCGAACTGTCATTTTTGGTAATAGTTAAGTTTTATCTTAAATGCCATCAACAAAACAAAGAGGTTAGAACGCACTGTCTTTGACTTAACCACCTCTACGTATATGCTGCCAAAAACTTCCTTTGTTAAATTTGGTGAAGAAGGCAAGAAAACCAACATAAGTAGCTAGAAAAGTTGTCAATACACCCAAATAAGGATTGATTTGAATAATAAAAGCAATTTATTACTGGTTAGCTCCATCTGATGGAGCAGTTTTGAGATCCTTTGCATTTATCTCCAAATTGCCAAGAACTAAGAATTTGTATATTTCTTTCCCTAGTTCTGAAAAAAAAAGAGATTATAAATATATGTAAATAAAGGCCAAAATACTTTTAAAAGAAAAGCCCATAAGTATCCAATATTGCCTTGCTATGATCAGGAAATAGTAGCAAGCAAGCATGCATGCATCTTGCTGCATTTGTTGCAGTGTTGCTTATTTCCAGTTAATCAAGTTCTTAAAGCTTTTAATATCTGTTTGAATAACTTGTTTATAACAGATATATGATTTAGGATTGATTTCTGGCAATCATACTTGTCTAGTGATTGATATCTGAGTTATGTTTTTCCTATGTTTTTGGATTTACCTTGTTGATTTCTTACTGGAAAGGAAATGGGAGGAAAAAGCAAAACCCTGCTGAATCTTTAATGGAAAACCACATGAAATATTTTGATTCTCAAATGAAAATTACATGGCAGGTAACAGATGTTCACAATCTCCAATAAAACCTATACAAATCAAATCATATGATTCAAAGAAAAACCATGTGAATCTGTCCACTAAGGGTAACCAGCTTACTGACTGGCTGATGGATTAGTCAGCAATTCAAGTGATTTCTTTAAGTAATCTATTGCAACTGACACATCATCAAATGCTAAGGCTCCAACCGCAAACCGTGCAGCCTTGTGTGCCTCAGCAATTTTCTCCGGTGGTGGCTGGTAATTGCTGTCATATTGGTGTTCTTGAGACATAGTTGGTGCAGGTTCTGAGACTGTTTCATTTCTGCTAGTTGAAGAGTATTGGGATGCTGATGGATAGCTTGTTATTGGAGGAGCAGACTGGGGAGTGTAAGAAATCTCAGCACCTTGATAGTAAGAAGGATAGTGAGATGCGGCAGAGGGTAAACTACTCTCAGAGAAACTTGGATAAGACTGAAAATTAGGATATGAATATGGGGGAACGTCAATGGATGGGAAATTATGTGGCAAATGTTGTTGCGGTTCTTGTGAATAGGGTTGATGGTGGTATGCATGGGGATATGTAGGATCTTCGGACTTGCTCGAGGGAGGTGGTGAAGGGAAGCGTCTTTGGGGATCTTGTGGAAAGGATTGTCCATGAGAAGGGTAACTGCGAGGAGAAAATGAAGGATGTGATGGTAAAATATCGAAAGAATGCTGCTGGTCAATCTTATCATGGAACTGAGTTGACGGAGGAATATTAGCATGGTGCTGGTTATTTATTTCATCATGGAACTGTGGTGACGGATCAGAATCTTGCCTGGGACTGGTAACTGGAAGTTCACCAGGTCCATGATCCTGCAAGGATAAACATAGATGAAGGTTATCCAGAATTTCTGTTTATTTAATCAAGGCCAAGTATTGCCATTGTCCCTATATTGCTAATGACTAAAGCACTGTTCTGATAAGAAACATACATATGAACCGCTATGTGTACTTGATAGAACAGACAAATCTTCGTCACCATTAGGAGGGCCACAGGTAGGCTTTCTTCCTTCTTTCAAAGCTTTCCTAATATCAGCAGCTTTCCAGGCAGCATACTTCTGTTTCTGCTCAAGCTGTATAATAAAACCATAAGAAGTTCAAAGCAAAACTAACCGAGTAATGCATCAAAAAAGGAAGAAATCAACATTATTAGCGCAAAATTTTAATGCGACTCTATAACAACTAGAAACTCACATCAGGCTGAAGAGGACCAAACTGGCTAATAATCTCAAAGAAAATGCTGGCAGCATAAAATGTCTTTGCTGTATTCCTGTACCAAGCACCCAAAAGTTAAATCTTAATTCATTTATAGAAATATCAAAGTACTAAGGTAAGTAAAAGGGTGTAATCATGTAATGTAGCAATTAACAGAACTTTCTCATAATTTAGAGGGTAACACAAAATACACTAACTAAAACTACAAACATGCCATTCAGCTTATCAAATGAGCTGCTTTTGCATCTTCTAGACAAAATACAATTTAGTGCAACATGGATATATTTGAAAGAAGATTTGCTTACAAGTCTGCTCGTCCAGCACGATCTTGTTTGTCCGCCTTTGCAAAGACATTCAAGGCAAATCCCTCTAGATACAAGTTATCCTCAGATCCCAACGTCAATGACTTCTTATCCTGCAAAGTACCAATACCCTTAGACACTGATGAAAGGTGATTTATAGTTTATCTATAAGCTCCATATATATCATACAACAAACAATGTCATGGCAATGATCAATAAATAGCTATGTGATTCTAGTTAATGAGAATTGTTTAACTAGTAATCTGGAGCTTCAGCACTAGAGCAAATACACAAAATAACAGCAACTCTCAGTATCCAAATTAGACCCAGTAGAGAAATACCAAGGTGTTAAATTTAAATATTTTCATGTAAAATCACATCAATCAATCAATAACAACATCTAATTCAACATATCCATTAAATTTTCTAGGAAAGTAAAGTAGACCCAATTGATTAAACAGCTCAAATAACACAACTCATAATCCAAAATCTGCTAATCATTAAAGAAAGAGAGACAGGCAGACAGAGAGAGAGAGAGAGAGAGAGAGATAAGAACAGACCTTTTCAAGCTGTTTCATGAGAGAAACAAGAAGAGCACTGGTAGTTTTAGTTCTCTCACTGACGGGTATCTTCAATCCTTTTTCCATTGCATACAACCGACCTTTAAAAAAGAGAAAAGAAAATTTCCAATTAGCATCTACAAAAAAGATTAAAAAGAGAAGAAAAAAAAAAGGCTTAAGATGTAATTTTTATTTACAGTAATAAGCGACAAGAGGCTCGTGTTTTTGAAGCTCATCGGCTCGTTGAAGGTACGGCAAGAGCAGTTTTGCTGGCTCATTGTCGTTTGCCATTGCCTTTGGGAAGGAGAAATGGTTTTCAATGTGGGGAAGTAAAGAGGAAATGACGTCGTTTATAATGTTACGACTCTTCTTAGTTAAGTTTTTGAAGATTAGATGACAACTTTGGAAGTTGTTGGAAGAATTGCTAGTTTAGTCTCCTTAGATTGAGGACTTTAACAAAACAGCCAATAACTTTTCTTTTCTCCATAATTTGCAAACAATAATAGTGCAATTGTTATTGTTGTAGAATTTTTAATGGAAAATAGGCAAAATTATGTTCCACGAATATTAAAGGTTAATTGCATTACACATCTCTACATTTCAAAATGTTATAATCAAATCCTCAGAGTATTAGTATTATATTAATCAACTCCCTCCGTCGACCTAGTCTTCAGTTTTGATATGAGGTGGAGAATTTAAAACCTATGAATCAAATTGTAAATAAATGTGTACATAATATATAATATATAGATAGTTTGAATTTATTTTTATCAGTTCAATATTGAGAAAGGAAATGAGAGATGACAAAGCATGAACCTCTATCATCTAAATGTCAAAGAAGAGCTCTAATCATTGCTCTAAATAAGTCTTAGTATAGACCACTTGAATTTGATGTATTAAGCACGAGAGTTATTTCTTTTCCCTTTTAATATGTTGAATCCAAGTAGTTCATAGGATAAATATACACCTATTTGTAACTCAATCCACATATTTTAAATATGTTCCACAATATAATGAAGTTGACATTTAATGTCAATAACAAAGTTGATACAACAATACTGGTAATTTAAAAACTCAATTCATAACCCTACTATCAATATTTGAGAATAATAAAATAATAAAATAATAATAATAACTCTAATATCAATACATAACCGCTCCAATGGAGAATATGAGTTTTAATGTACAGCATGTTGATCCTGAATTAGAATAAAAACAGGTTCAAGTTGAATGACTTGAGTGAGTGCTTGAAAGGTTTTCAATGCCAAAACTGATTTATAGGGAAGAAACTTGTACCTTGTTGCCATTTCACCTCTTTCATAGTAGAAAATGTAATAACAGATCTGACTAATGCAAAGGTAACAACATGAATCAAAAACCACCTTCCAAATGCTAAATATCACAAATATTACACAGCTAATAACATTATACTCTCCAGTCACTGACTATATCCCTCTACTACAATGACAGCTCTTCGATTCGGGCCAATTCACTAATAGTATCCGGTAATACCACTAAAAACAAGACAAGGGTGTAAAATCTATCAATTTATTATTAGGGTGATGCTGGAACTGGATCAGTTCCCGATACATGGGAGGCAGCATCCTCTTTTGATATCGCTACGAAATTGGCAGGAGCTGCGAGTTTCATGCTGTCCCTCTTCCCATCTTTAGTTGCAGACCTGCTTCCATTTTGAGTAGCATTTAGAGACAACCGTCTGCTAGGGGTTCCATTGGTTCCTCCATTCGCTCGAGGACCCACCACCTTCTTTGTACCAGATGGTCGAGCAGGGCTTGGCTTTGAACCGAAGATGGCTTCTTGTTCCGTGTTTTGCTGCTCACCGTACTTCTTCTGATCCTGCAAGTCCATAAGTTAAACCATATTTAGCAGGAGTAAAAGGAAAAAAAAAGAAAAAGGACACTGTCTGCATGCAAAGCAAGAGACATTTAGCTGAAAACTCTTTTTTGAGTTTTACCTTCTTCCTATTTAGATCTAGGTCATGCTTTAAGTTATATAGTTAGAACTAAAATGAATCAAAACCATACCCTAAGCCTTCGCTTTTCTTCTTCTCTTTCTTGCCTGAGCATGGCATATTCATCTAGCATAGCAAGGAGGGGAACACCGTCATATGAAAATGATATGCCACGATCTTCTTCCCAAGCCCGAGTTTTGGCAACCAAAGTGTCAACCATACCTACCAAAGGCCAATAAAACCGATTAGAGAGGAAAATAAGAACTCAGGCCATACATGCATGATATGCAGATCTAATGTGGTAGCATTATAGCAATTCTAATGTGATATGCATGATATGTTAAGGCAAACATACCATCAATGGATGGAAACTAGGAATTATAGACTTCAGGGAAAATTTCATTTCTTAATATTGGAATCCCATGCAATTGCTGTATTTTGAAAGCCTAAATTCACATTAATTTTATCCTCAATAGAACCTTCATCTTTGAGATTCTTTTTTTTTATTTGATTACCACATTCTAGATTGGTAAAAAGGAAAATGTAGGGAATACATTCTATTGAACCTAATCAAAAATAGATTAGAAGAAACTTTAAGACCAGAAAATGAATTGCTAACGATGGTTCAAGGTGAAATGCACAAGCAGATGCAAACAATATCTACCAATGGCATATGAATCATCATCCTGTAAATATGATTCTAGATGGCCCTACCTGGAATTTTGTTGACCAGAATGCGAGCTTTCTCGGCACGCTTGAGATTTAAGTGTGCGCCCCTGCTTGAATTGTACCTGTTCTCGTCCTGTCTCAGCAAGAAAATATCAGTAGAAGCGTAACACTCAATGTCATTAGAGGTAGTAAGATATGAGCAATATTAGGAATGCTGACGAGCATGCAGTCACTAATATTTTAAGAGTCCAAAACATTTATCAGGGAACATTGGAATAAGATGAGGGATTCAAGGATCAGCATTAAGGCTCAGGCCACAGCACTCAGGCCAAGATTCTTAAAGGTATCATGTTAGTATAACAGGTTGGACAACAATATTATGGCCAGATTATTCTTTTCTATTTCCTAATCTTCAACCTAAATCGATAAATCCACCAACAAGGGAGATAGGGGTGGGAAAGAGAAGCCAGAAAGAGAAATGTTGAGAGATTAAAAATACCCGATTGTAGTCTTCAAGCCAACTTTCTTCTTCACAAGTTGACATCCATTTTTCAACCCTATCCAATATTTCTTTTCTACTAAGGACTTCATCTTTTGCTTTAGCTATCTGATTATCCATGTCAGCTAGTAACTCAGTAGGCTCAACATTCCCAGAATCAATCAGAGCCATAATTTTCTCCCTAGCGGCCTCTGGATCTATCTCTATATGAGCACGGGCAAATATCTCCTCAAGCTCCACTTGTTTTTTGAAGGCAATTTCCTTCATCCTGCTTGCTTTTAGCTGATCAAGCCTTTCAACTTCAACCTCCGCCTTCAGCACAAAAGGAAATGAAAATAAGTAAGCAACTGTTCTCTATCGAACTTGGACACCAATTGAGAAACTTGATTTACCTGCTCAATCAGATCCAGAGCAAGAGCACCAGGAACAGTCACTCCATCAACTGATGCAGAGGTGTGGCAGGTGACATGGTCGAATAATATTCTTTCTTCTTCAGGAGTGTCCATCAAATTCCAAAGATCAATTAGCTGAGTTGCTAACTCTTGAAGCTGTCAATAGGGGAAAAACGTTAACCTTGTAATTTCATTTATTGGAACAAAAGCATGAAGTGAAGAAGAATTTATTAACTCATATATCCATGTCAACTATAAAGATGGTTCCATAACGCCTTATATCAATGTGCAATGGTTCAAGTAGCAAAGCATCAAGAAGAAAAATGGGTAGTACATTTTTGAACAGGGAAAAAAAAGGGGAATGAAAAGAACTGCTACATACAACAAAGATACCTTATGAAGCCTCTGTTTCTTATCTTCATTTAGAGCTGAGACTGTCTCGGCCAACCTCAATAGCGTGTCATTGCTGATGCTTTTGGACTGCACACCAGTAGTGTCATCTAAGCTCGGATGAACTTCAGTTACAGTACTAAAGAAGTCCATTCCAAGGACAGCACAGAGATCATGCACAGTGCTGACAAATTCAAGGACTTTATGCAGTCGATCACTCTGCAATGCAAATAAGTTAGTGAGTGATCCATGTAAAGACTAGAAACCAGGATATCCAGGGAAATAGATGTACCTTCTCCTTTTGAAGTTCTTGAAGCTTAAATTGATATTCATTCAACTTCTTCAGGGACAAGTCAGACTCATCCACTGCTGGAGCACCTGTCTGCTCACTGGCATTTCCAGCAATTTCCCCACATATCTTCTGAATCTGAGACTGTACATCAGAAAACTCCTTAACTCTCTCCTCTTTCTGTTTCAACAGCTGTTCGAGTGCTGGTGCAATAGCAGCAAGTTGTTCATTGATTGTTCCCAATGTCGTCTCAGGCTGTAATCAAACCCAAAGCACTAATGAGGAATGCAGCAAACAGTATTTTATGGGAAACTTGTAAACAGCACTAATTTGCAGATAAAGGAGTAATGACATCCTATTATCTATAGTAACTTTGAATATAGGGTGAAATAAGTGAGCACTCACAATGCTAATGAAACTTTTGTCCCCAAGAGCTGATACAAGAGTAGAAAGCTCAAGCTTAGCATCTGACAAGGCCTGAAGAAGTTGCGCTCTTGATTTTGCAGCCTGTTCAACCTTCCTCTTGTATACATCCAAGCATTCTTGTTCTATCTGAAGAAGCATCTTGTCTCTCTCTTCGTCACTTTCACCAACTTCATCCCAAATTTCCTACAATCAATTTGCAGAACATTTTACCAGTTATATTCTACAGACGAGTACTAGAAACAAAGATTTTAAGGGAGGGAACCAACTTAAAAGCCACATTACCTGCAATTTCTGCAGTAAAGAACCGCAAGTGATTTCTCCTACAAGAGGATTTTCTGCCTCCGTTACTGCCATCGACTCTACCACGTCAAACTAGCCTGCACCAGGGGAACCATTTAATAGACATTTAACACAATTTTCCTTTGAATCTGGAGGCAGACGTGAAATTAACAAACCAGGACTAAAGAACAATATATACATCTCACTGACCAGCTAGAAACAGTACTGTACAAGATTAAATGACATGAATACCTAATAGAAAAAATCGAAAGAATGGCAAACCATTAAGTTAGGAGAAGCTTCAAGAATTACAGTAGTAACTAAAGAATATCATGGCAATAAAAGATTTAAATCTACAACGTATAAAGACATCAATTGCTAAGGCATTGACATATTGAAATGGTATAAAAGAACCTCAAAGGAGTATACAACGTATGGTGCAACTATGGCATTTAGCAAACAGACTAGATAATGCCTCTTATTTATTGTTTTTTAGGAACTGCAACAAGCTGACTAATAGGAAGTATTTTTCAATTCAGGTAACACTAAAGAAGAAGTTAAAAGAAAAGACTTAATCAGAGACATAAATTGCACAAAGGTGCAACCATTGAAGCATACTTTAAGAAAATTTGGCTTCTCAAACACTGAAAAAATTACAAAAGTGGAGAAATAAATCTTTAATAACTTGTAGCAAAATCATCAACAACTCAGCATTAAAAAAAGTGCTGAACTCCTTCATCCCCACATTCCTCGATCAACAATCATAGAAATCCTTACCTTGATTCACTAAAACCAAACAATCAGCTTGAACAATAAAAACCCAACCTCACAAATTCACTCATTTCTCATTATTCACCTAACAAAATCCAAGCTCCAAAACTTAAAATTTTCCAAATAAAACAACACACATTTAGGAAAAACAAGTGCAAGAACAACTCCAAAAACGCTCTAGATCTCCCTTAATGCTACCAACAAAAAGCATACTTTGTTTAACATCAAGATCAGAACAGCTGAAAATGCAGCAAAGACAACAAAGAAGCCGAAAGAAGAAAAATTAAGGCATACCCAGATCTTCCTTTCAGCAAAGATTTCTGGGTGTTTTTTTTCTCCTTCAGATCTAAAGCTTTGATATTTGCAGAGAGCAAGTTTGTGAGAGTGAGAGAAGCTTAGAATTAGAGACAGAGGGGAGGAGTGGAAAATGCAGAGTGTGGGACCCACTAATATATCCAATGTCCAGACAAATTCTTTTGATGGATAAGTACCCGTGTTTTTGGGATTATTTACGATGATGGCACTACATCAATGTCTATCGTAATGAATTTACTTGTTTGCCCCCCAATTGAGATTTTGTTTTTTAATAAAAAGAGATAACGAGGAGTGTTAATGAAGTGAAATTATTTTACTTGGAATTCCAACTTGGTATAAAGATTACTAAAATTATGTATTAATAATATAAAATATTATTAAATAATTAAAAATAAATTATAAATGATATAATAAAAAGGTTTATAAAATAAAATCTTATTTTCATATTTGTTATACATAAAAAAGTTATAATATCAAATAAGCTCCAGCTAGAATTAAGTTGATTTCAACAAATAACCTAAATATTGGAGAGTTTTAATGAAGAAATGGGTGGTGAGGTAATAGGAAAAGGAAGGCATTGAAAGGGGACAAAGAAGGGTGATAGTTGCATAGGTGGCATCACGAATGCAACACTTACAGTTGGTGTCTCTAATCTCTAGCTTACACATATAAATCATTAACATGCAAAAAGCTGAGATTGGTATTTATTAGTAGCTCTACATATTGCTGTCATAATTAAAACTCTTGCATGGGTCATTTTTCTTGTTTCTTTTTTTAGATTATTATTTACTCTGTGTTTTTGGTTGTTAGATTTTCCCAAACATATCCATGCACTTTTTTTATTATTATAATTTCTTTTACATCTTCCTCTTTATAATTATATTAGCTCCTATTAAATTTGATGTTAAATAAGTGGGATTTATAAATTATAATTATATATTACATTCTTTTTTCGATTTATTTAGAATAACAAAATATTCACATAAGATGTGTCATGTGAATTGTTTGGTCATTATTTAATTTATGTAATGACAATAAAATCATTGTAAAACTTTGTTGTGACTAAATAATTTCCATTGCATGGAGCAAGAAGAGAAAAGACAGTGGGGGAATAGTTATAGTCTCAATGAAATTTTATAATGGAAAAAACTTGTGCACTTTAGATATAGATTTAAAAAAGAAAGATTTGATTAATTAAGTGGTGCTTAGAAAATCCCATACCAAAAGTAATGGAAATCAAAGTTTGACTAATGTTTTGGATGTTCAACATTTGATTGACTCAAAAACATGTGGACTATATTTTAATATATATCTTTCACCCATAATCATGTTTTGTCCTCAAAAACCTATAATATATAAAAAAAAAAAAAAAAAAAAAAAAAGATGGGGACAAATGAGAAAGGAGATTATTTATTTTCTTTGTTATTTGCTTTAGGTAAATTATACAAATGGTCACTTAATTTTTAAAATTTTCAATTTACGCATTAACGTGTGAATACGTTCTTATTTTGGTCTAATTGGTATAATAACACATTAATCCTCAATATTTACACATTCTAATAAATTTGATCCTAATTTAAAATGATTTATTAAATTTAACTCTTCATATTTATAAATTCTATCAATTTGATCCACAAATTTCCTAACCGAAACTTTTAACTTTTAAAATAGAGATATTCCACGTCTATAAATTTATAAAACCCAAAAAAGGAAAAAAAATTCTCCAATAAAACAAATCATTAGGATATAGTGCACCTTGTATTTTAATTTAATAATAATTAAAATATTTTTTGTAACTAATTAAATTTTTATTATTTTTAATTAATATTATTGAATATAAAGATGGAAGATAACAAAAATAAATAGAATAATGATTAATTAATAAAGGGTAAAATTGTTCTTTTATTTCAAACTCATTTAATAAATATATGACAGGGACTAGTGGATTTTTCATCAAACCTTAGGAGAGTGATTTCGTATTTTTCAAACCACAAGAGGTAATTGGATCAGATGATTTTAATAACTTTTTTTATCTATGTTTATTTATACTCAGTGGTACACCGAGAGTATATAATTTTATTTTTATCCATTACTAATGAATTAAATGATGACACATCAATCAAAATAAAATTAAGTAATTGTAAATTAATTTATTTTTGAAAATATTAAATGATGTATTATCGTATAATTTATTGATAATACATAAATTATACTATAAATACATCAAATTTAACTTATATATATATATATATATATTATGCTTATACTTCTTTAAAGATTAAAACCGGAGACAAATAAAAGTCCATTAAACTCAAAACCAAAAAGTTAATGGTCCAAAACATAAGTGTCATATGTCCACACAATACTTGGTTCAATGTAAAACATAAACATATATCATAGTTTTTTTATTGAAAAAATGTATTTTTTTTTTTGGGTTTTACAAATTTATAGGCGTGAAATGCATATGTTTTGAAAGCTAAAAGCTTTGATTAAGAAGTTTGGGAATCAAATTGATAGAACTTGTAAATGTGAAGGGTTACATTTATTGAATTATTTAGAATTAGAATCAAATTGATAAAATATGTAAGTAATGAGAACTAAAATGTGTTATTATACCAATTGAAAAAAGGTTTTTCGTTATCAATTTAACGGTAGATGATAAAAACTGAATAATTTTAAACATTAATGCTCAAATTAAAAAATTTAAAATTTAGAGAACTAAAACAAAAATATAGACATAATTGAATGACTATTTATACAGTTTACCCTTTACTTTATGACGTTTGGATGGAGTAATGTTTAGGGGACATTTTTCACCACTCAAATCCCTCACATGACTTTTGTCCTTGTCTCAAAATTACAAATATATCCATCGTTTAACATTTTTAAAGACCATATAGCATGAATGACTTCTTCGGATAATATTCGCAAAAGTTGAAGATTTGATTTTTCAGTACTTGCATTTATTACGTGGTTTTTAGTCTTATGCACCAATTTTATCGGTCTATTTTATATTAATTTAATTCTATTTTATAATTATTTGAATATATATTTATAGTTATATTATAATTTTACCTTTTTAAATTTAAAAAAATGAATTTTTAAGAAAATTAATAAAGTTGATGGTTTCATTGGGTATTTTGAATTATTTTCAAACGTTCCCAATAAATTTTAGTTGGGTTCATTAAAAATAATTTCTGAAAAGTATTTTGATTTTCAAAAAATAAAATTAATATCTTTTAGTATTTTGTTGATTTTACGTAGATATTTATATTGTTTTGATAAATTTTTAAAAATTAATTCGTGAAAAATTATTTTCAATAAAACAAATTTGGCTTAGAATAAAATATTATAAAACATTGTATTTTGTAAATTGAAATTTATCTTATAATAATTATCTTACCTTACATATAGCAATATTTAGTGCCTAATTAAAAACTTAATTCGAATTTATGTGAGTTATAGTGGCACATAGAAGTTAGAGGGATTAAAGCAGCATTTGAAAAATACTTATATTTGATTGGAAAAAAAAAATTATATTTGTATTATTAAAATATTCATACTTTATATTATAAAATGTTTGTTACTGAATATTTATAAATTATAATCTATATTTTTATTATTAAAATATAAATATAAAATATTTTTCAATAAAAATATTAAGAATGTTATTCAAAATTTAAATTTAGTATGAATTCTAAAACTTATTATTAAAATAAAATTGTAACATCAAATAATTTCTTTTAAGTAATTTATTATTAAATATACATTCATGTTTACATTAGTGTACTCCTCAATATATGCAATTTTTATCATTGGTTCTTTCTTTTTCACATCTACGTGATCTAATTTTTATCATTTGAGATAAGAGGTAACACATGATGAAATTCACTTCCAGAACCAATTGCTTTTCCTAAAAAAGGATTTTATACTATTCATAATATCTCTAAAACTTCAATCAACTATCAACTTTTTCAATGCAAATATTTTTGCCATAAAATTAGAGACAGTTCTACGTAATAACTCTACAATTACATCTTATTTAGATAAATCATAAAATTTTATCTCTTTAGATTTAATAACAAAACAAATTGTAAATATGTTGTTTACCTCTCAAATAATATTGCTGCAACTACATTAGATGCCACAGTTAAAACTATCATATGCTTGATCTCACATATGCAAGTAAAGCTTAATAAATAAATGTTTTACACGTACCTCTCGGTTCATTAATAAAAAATGCACAACTTTTATTTGAACTAACTCTTTCACTTATAATTTTAAGCAACACATCTTGTTCAAGATTTAATTTTCTTTCTACATCATAATTAAAAGAGTGACTTGTAGCTATTCTTCTTCCATTAATTGTCAATAATTGGTATTTTCATATTTCAAGATATTAAATAATATATAAAAATCAATTTAAACTACAAGATATTAAAAACATAAAATACTCTTGAATTACCTACACAAAGATGAAATTAAAAATATCCAAAAAGCAAAAAGAAGAAAACTTAGCTTGAGTTACTTTCAGCTTTAGTGGTTAAAAACAATCTCCAATGAAAGGTGATTTTACTTTTTAAACTTCGTGATAATTTATTTACATAAAAGCTAACTTTTTTTAAATAAGGTAAACTACATCACAGTTCGGCTCCGCTTGTTTGCCAGTAAAATATTTTTCGAAAAATAATTTCTGAAAAATGATTTATTTCTGTTGTTTGGCAGATTTTCTGAAAATATTTTTCGAAAAAGCTATTTTTACATATATTAATAAATTTATATTTTAAATTATTTTTACATATATTGCAATGATTTATTTATAAATAAATAAATTAAATTAAATATATAATAATACTCAATTATTAAGCTAGGATATTAACCGTCATAAATTGAAAACAACCAAAATCAAACAAATTATTTCTAATTGTGTTATAAAATAATAAAAAAACAAGGATTGAATAATTATAGAAATTAATACTAGAAACCAATATATATAAAACCCTTAATTTTATTAAAATACTCATGTCATATATATAATATTAATATGTCTAGACTCGTGTATGGGATAAACTCTTTAAATACATGGTCCAACATAAGTGTTAGAACATGAATCTTGCAAGAAAAATGAATAAACTCCATAAAGCAATGTTTGATGAAAATTATGACAACTGACCATAAAAGTCCTAATTAGAATCTTAATTCCTAAGAAGAATGTATAAGAAAATCCATTAAATCAATCTCTTCTTTTCTATTATCTTCTTAAACATATTTCATCTTTGTTTCGATCTTCAGTAGGTACCAAAATTTTGTTCCTTTATGTTCCTAAAGCTCCTTCCATTTTCTTTTAATGGCTGAAAAAAAAAAGGAAAAAGAGTGCATAGAAACGGCGAAGCTCCAAAGGAAAGGCTTCTAAAGTATAACAAACCCTTCTCTATATGTGTATAGCAATCAATCATTAATGGATAAGCTATGAACAGGCATTGAAACCTATACATCATACATACATACTTACATACATTACATACATTTGAATTTTAAAGGTGATTATAATCTGTCAAACTATTTATCAATTCTAAGATTATTGCAGAGATGTCCTAATTCAGGCCTTGCATCCATCCAAGTTGTGAATTTCATCTTAATTGGAGATGTACTGTATAGGTAAAATCAAAACGTGATGAGGAAGAAATAAAGCCTGCAAAATAAACAAATACAAAAGTTCAAGGATCATGAAATACAAACCCTAGTATGTTTCGATCCGTAGTAGCAACAACCTAACCCCGCTCAGGCACACTAGATTATCAAACCATGAAAGGAGGAAAAAAAGAGAGAAAATTGAGTTTCATTAGCAATAAAAACCGACTAAATGCAAGAGCACGGCTTTGAAGTTCAAGTTGAACCCATCAATCAATACACAAACACTAATTGACATGTTACTTGATTGAGGCAGTAAAATTGTAGTTTGCTTTAGATGCAACTATGTAATAACTAACCTCATAGCCTTAACACTCATATCCATGATGTATGCTCAGTTCTCATCATTGTCGCTTGGGACCTTCTCCAGTTCCTTACTATAATGGAGGATATCATCTTGTAAATGCCCTGCACCAGCACACCTTCACAAAAAAACAGAACAAACTCAGCACCATTTAAGGGTTAAAAAACTGATAATTGGAATGTTAAATGGCAAAGGGCATGGATAAAAAACTGGTTGCCTAAAATATGAAACAAAATAAAAGCCTTGAAATGAAAAAAAAATTAAAGAAGCAAAAGGTGGGCACGTTCAACTGAGTCCAGAAAGAAAAGAAAATGAAGAAATAAACTCAGTACAGTTATCCATCATTTTGTTCTCTGGACCACCTGAATCACGAATCTGATTATACATATTGCTGGTATAGTAAAAGAGTGAGAAGATAAACTTCATTCTGATTCTTTAATATCTAAATAAAAGGGGAAAAGCGAAAAAAAGAAAAGAAATGAGACATACCTTTCAATAATAGTATCAACATTTGCTTTGCTTTTGGGACCATGCATGAGAACTCTTGTAAGGCTTAGAATGTCACGGTAATCACCCATCCTTCGTGCTTCTTCTTCAGAAGTCCAGGATGGCAAGTTTTCTTCAAGTGTAGAATGTAGATGTGCATCACCCAATGATTGTGCATTGGATGTTCCAAAGTTCACCTCTGTATCAAGTCTGCAGCAAATGATTGCCATTGCGTATGCAACTCCTCCAAATCCAGTGTGTGATACATAAAGGCAACACCCTGAGGAGCTGTAGAAAACATAATTGCAGCTTCAAAACAATGATTTAATTTCAAGGAACCATTTAAGTATATATTTACCTCAAAGTCCCCCTAAGCAATCACAAGAGAAAATACTTCTTCAAATTCTTGGTATCATAATGACTAAAATGGTCCTCATATCACTAAATGCAGTTTTGGAAAAAAAACAATCCTTAATAGATGCTGCTGGCTTTTCCAAAACTACAAATGATGAGGGCTTTTCCAATTGTGGCAGTTCAGTTTTAATTGGCGTTCTCCCCCAACAGGAAAAGAACATAAAAGATATCTATTCATATTGATAAATTTTAATCTGTGTTGAAAATTTCTGAAAATAACCATAAAGCCAGCCACAACACATTATTCACCTAAGAAGCCATTAATACATAATATCCTGAGCTAAAACTATGTTACTTGTGCAAGCATGTGTGAATAGATGCAGGTGGAATCAGATGCAACAAAAACTTTGTAGGAATAACTTCAATAGACTGATGAAAAAAGCACTAGCTAGGCATACAGATACTTACTCATCTTGACAGTTCTGGATTTCATCCACATCAAAAGCTAAAGCCTCCCTCTCTCTAGTTAACGGAATCCTCCTATATTCTATATTATACCCCTATCTTTTAGAGCAGCATATAGTTCAGCAGTTGTCTTCACATCATCAGTAAAAATGTTTTCCCAGTATCCCACAACACTGGACTGATTTGATGATGGGCTAAATTCTTCACGATGTAAAAGCATTCGACTACCGGACTGTCTAACATTTGACAATATATCTTCCTTTAGCCGTGCCTCCATGTGTTCCACCTACATAATTTTTCACAATGCAAGAAGTTAGCTGAAGTAATGGTGCTAAATAACTTGCCACAAAAAGTAAAATAGGTGTTAAGATAACATACCACAGGTCCATTAATTCTGACATGCTTTAGGGTATCAACAGGCTTATTTAACTCCCTCAGTACAAATGGCGTGCCATTAATGTACACAACTGCTTCTTCTCTAAGATCAGTTACCACCACAAAAATCAAATGCGTTCCAGTAATTCTCAATTATTTACTCTATTTCAAAGAAATCAAATGCGGGAAAATCGAATCCGAACCTGTAAATATAAAAAAATGAGCTCTTTGTAGAAGATGCACGTACAAACTCAAGTTTTGGCTCAAACCTGAGACTATACTGCCGGCATCTTTAACATCGACCCTAGCGTTGGTCATTGACGAAACTTTCCCATCATCGTTCTTCGAAATCGCGCAGCTGTTTAGGGCGGGGTAGGGTACCTGGCAAATTTGCTAAGAGATTGAAAAAAAAAGATAGATAGATAACAAAAATCAGAATGATCGAAGAGATAAAAATGGGTAGGGTACCTAGTAATGGCACTGATTTGCAAGGGGAAGGGGAAGGGGAAGGGGAGAAGGCGTTTTCCCGTGTTTTGGAAAATGTCTTACCGAAAAAAATTGTAAGACATTTTCCCAAAAGAAGACGTGATTTTCCCTTGTTTTGGAAAAGCATTTACAATGGGATTTTTTTTCCACCAAACAAACAGCAGAAAATGAGAAAAATATTTTCCACAAAAGTTTTTACCCCCAAACAAACGGGTTTAATTTTTTTGCTCACTTAGCTATTGTTTATTTTCTTTTTTGATCAACCAAATATCAATTTTTTTTTTAATTTGGTCGCCCAACTAATCAAGATTTTTTTTGGGTCCATTTCGATTAAGTGTCGTTAAATCTTTGATGGGAGAGTGACATAACAGTTAAAAAATTGATATAATAATAAATTTAGTCTTCAATTTTTACATATTATATTGTTTTAGTTATAATTTTAAAAAGTTAACCCTTAAAAATTTACAAATTGTCTCAAATTGATCTTCAAAATTTACCTTATTCTTCCACTTCTCCCACCACCACTGCCATCGTTGCCTCCACCTTTCTAGAAAAAAAAACTTCTCTTTTTTCTTTCTATTTGAACCTAATTTATCGTTAAATAGTAGCGCATGTTTTGAGCACAAATAACTTTAGTTCTTCAAAATTTAACGATAAATTAGGTTTAAATAGAAACAAAAAAGGAAGTTTTTTATTTTTTTGGAGAAGGGTGGAGGTGGAGGCAACCATGGTAGTGGTGGTGGGAGAAACAGAAGAGGAAGGTAAGCTTTAAGGATTAAATTGAGACCATTTGTAAATTTTGAGGGTTAATTTTTTAAAATTATGATTAAACCGATATAATATGTAAGAGTTGAAGGCTAAATTTATTATTATTCTATTTTTAATTGTCATGTCACCCTCTCGTAAGGGATTTAATGGAACTTAACACAAATGGATAGAAAAAACAATCTTAATTAGTTAGGTGACCAAATTAAAAAAAGTTAATAGTTGGGCGACCAAAAAAGGTTGATGCAGTTTACCCTTTTAAATATTGGCGTTAGTTTTGATTTTTTGAATTTGTTTTAATGTACTTTCAGTTTAATTACTCATTTAGATATTTCATTTTAATTTTTTTATTTATAAGGTTTTAAGTTATTTAGGTAATATTTAATCATTTACACATGTAAGTAAGCATTAATCACATTCAATTTATGTTATACAATCATTTCTGGGTTTTATACGAGCTTACAAGAGCTCTTTTATTAACCCGAGCATGAAATAAGACGAAATTGTAAAATTTGAAATATCTCAGGCCAATGTCACAACTTCACAATTTTCACGTTGTGATGTTATCAACACAGTAAGTCATGTCGTAACTTCATGCATATCGACGTCGCAACGTCATTTCACTGTTAGCCAACGTTACGACGTGGGATGTTAGTCATCGAGACGTGGCTCTTGTTTTTGGCAAAATGCACATTTTAATACCTATTCCATAGCTTCAAACCAAAACCTTTCAACATTAACAACCAACTAGCAATCCTACCTAACCAAAACATGCCAAACAAGTTCATTACAATTTCAATCAATCATTTAACATGACATTCAATACACATTCATCATTTAGACCTAACCAATTTTCCAATTCTGTAATGACCCAAATTTTACGGTTATCGGGAAAGTAAATTTTCGGGTCTCCGTTTCTGAAAAATAGATTCGTAGATATTTATTAAAAATATTTACGAAGTTAATCGAGTGGTTAATTAGACTTTAATTAAGTAAATTTAGCTTAATTAAGAGTAATTAGCGGAAAGGATTAAATTGAATTAAGTGTGAAAGTTTAATTATAAATTAAATAAAAGTTAAAGGGACCAAATAGAAAAATATACCAAGTCCCATGGCGGCAAATGTGGATAAAAATCTTAGATTTTTTTATGAATATATTATTTAATAAGACTATATTATTATTTTATTATATTGTAATTTATATTAATGATATTATAATATTATTTTAACAATTGTATGGTAATTATAAATACATGTGTAATAAATTAAATACATACACTTGTAATACAATTAAATAATTACTTAAAATATAAGAAATTGTTATTATATTATATTATTATTATATTATATTATATATTATATTATATAAATAAGTAAAGAAACATAAGAAACACAATGAAATAAAACGAAACAGAGAAGAGCAGGGGAGAAAGAAAGGAAAGAAAGAAAGAAAGGGAGAAAAGGAAAAATCAAGGTTTTGAAGCTTTAAATTTTAATAGGTATGTCAATTTAGCCCTTTTTACTTAATTTTGATGTTTTAGAAACTTTAGAACAAGGTTTTGATGAAGTTAAGTTGATATTTTGAAAGTTATTAGATTATTAGACATTGTTCATGTTGAACAAGAAGATGAATTAAGGGCTAAATTGATAGAAATTCAAGTTAGAAATGAAATAAGGATTGAATTGTAAAGTGATTCATAAGTTTTATGCTTTAAGGACTAAATTGAAAGAATTTCGAAATTATGGTTTTATGATGAAAAATAGATAATTATGTCTAAGTTTGGTTAAAAATTGAGTAGAAATAAAGTATGAATTAAGATAGAAAAGTAAGTGAATTTAGTTAGGATTAAATTGAAATTAAAAGTAGAAAATCAACATTTTGTACTAAGATTATTTTGGACAGCAGCAGTAGTTTAAGTTTGAAAAATCACCAAAAATTATAGAAATTGAATTAGAGAATGAATAAAATATAGAATTAAAGCTTATTGAGTCTAGTTTCTTATAGAAGAAACAGTATAAGCAATTGAATTGTAAATTATGAGATATAATGAATTTTCTGAGACAAGGTCAGAATGAATTCGGGTTCCCCTGTTTTGACTTTGGAAAATCACCAAAAATTGGAGAAAAATAATTAGAGGCTTAAAGTTATATTTTTAGAATCCCTAATGTGTCTATTTTCAGGAGAAATCAACAGGAATATTATCCGAGTTCTGTACTGTGAGATAATTAATTTTTAGTGAAGAAGGGTCGAAACTGTCAGACAGCAGAATAGGGGTGAATTTAAATAATAAACTGTACTTAATGGCTAAACGAAAAATTCTGAAAATTTTATGGTAAGAAGATTTGTGAGTCTAGTTTCAGAATAAATTAGCGGATCTTAATTTAAAATTTTGTAACTCAAGATATAAATTAGTAATGTATTAATGATTATGAATTGTATTACTTTCGTAGTCAATGTGGTACCGGAAATCTCGGCTAAGAAAGGACAAGACAAAGTCAACGGGAGTTAGCTCAGAAACTACGGTTTGTATTTCTATAATCCGAACCTAATTATTACTTGTTATATTTTATTCAATGCTTTTAGTGAATGTTGAAGTGAGAATTATTGTGTTTGATAATGGAAGAGGGTTGATTTGGTATGTTATGATTTTATTAAATTAATATTGAATTATATATTGATTGAATTTATTTTGATTGAATTATATAATAAATATGATTTATGTAAATATTTGAATATTAAATGAATGTTATATTGAAAAAAAAAATATTGTTTGGAAATATGAGGAAATTGATATGAATATATGAGATTTGTGATATTTGAATATTTGATATTGAAAAGTAAATTGAATTGTGTTGAATTATGAATTAATATGAATAATTGAAATATATTTGTTGAATTGAATGAAAATGTATGAAATTATGAAAATGTGTGAATATACGTGATTATTAGAATGGTATATTGATGAAAAAATTATTGAAATTGGAAAAGTAAAATAATACCCTATTAACTTGTCGGACTAGATTGGATATAAATGGCATGCCATTGGATTTGTGATGTGATGAGGAGATTTGTAGTTTGGCCGAGAAGATGTTTCACATTATTATATACTTGGTTTGTCCAGAAGAGGCATTTAATGCCTTATTGGTGTGTTTGGGAGGATATATTATCTTTGGTGTGTTATGGAGGGTTTATAATATTCCGGGTGTGTTTGGGTTGGATATTCTGGTGTGTTTGGTTGGATCCGTGTATCCGTCTAAGTCCGAGTCATGTTAATAGGGGTTATTAAATATAATAGTGATCAGATTGTTACTAAATGAAGAATTGAAATGTGGACTGAAACACACGAATCGTATTATATAATGAAAGCTATCTGGGATAGCAAGTCGATTTGATATGAATGGTAATGACTGTTATTGAAATGGATATATACGATACATTGATTGAAAAGTGAATAGCTGAATATAGTTTATTGAAATTAAACAGTGAATTAGAGTATGATTGAGACAATTGAATCATGTAGCTCTGGATTGGATAAAAGTGAATATTATAATTGTTTAATGACTTGTGAATAAATTGTGGAAAGCTATTTAGGTTAGTAAATGAAAAGAATGGAATAAATAAAAATGGATTTATTTAAGAATTGAACAATTATGTTATTGTATTTATTATATGATTTGTATAGAATTTATATGGTAAGTAGTTGAAATTTATCAATGAAATAAATAATTAAATAATTGTAATTGTTACTATGATCGTAAGTATTTGTTATATTATTAAATGTTCGGATTATAGAAATACCACTGAGTATACCTATACTCAGCGTACGGTTTGTTTCCGTGCGCAGGTTGAGTAAAGATAGAACGCATCCCAGGCTGATCCCGAATTCAATAAGGTAAAGTCTATTAATTATTGGTAATGGCATGCACCTAGGGTGTCCTCTGTGTGTGTCATTTTGAAATTTTAAATGTAAGGATGTAATAAATAGATTTAGGTTTTGTTATGATATATAATAGAATTAAATATTGGATAATATGTAAATGTTTAAATTTGGCAAATTATGAGTGTATCTGGTTGTGTTGGTATTTACGTGTATATTAATTGTAAATGTCTGATAGGTCCGGTAATACTCCGTATCCCTGTTCCGGAGACGGTTTAGGGTTAGAGAGTGTTAAAAATTCAATCATTCATGCATTAATCATTTCATTTACCATCTCAAACCTGTTCAATATGCAATTAAGAACCAAGCAACTTAATAAACTTGACTTGAAATGATCAAGCACATACCAAACTATATAACATGCTTAATTATATATATATATACACCATTTATAAGTTCATTCATCCAACTAGATATTCCAACTAAAACCTTTGGCATTCAAAACCACACCAAAAACTTATGATCATCAATTACAAAGGCATCAACTTTGACCATTTACTCAAAAAGATACTACTATATACATGCCACAAATGTCTAAACTCAAAATAGACACAAATCTACTATCTGTTGATAGTGCATGCTTCTTAGTTAATTCGGCTCGACAAGTTCCACAATGTGACAATCTACAAGAGAAGGAAATAACGGAAGTAAGCATTTAAAATACTTAGTAAGTTCAAATGAAAAATACTTGCTCACTTTATTTTTACAATAAGCATTAAAGCTACCTTAGTTTGACCTAACTTTGGTTAGAACATGGCACTAAAAACACCAACAAGTTGAGCAAATATTTATAACATGAACTTTAGATGCTACATTTAACTTAGCATTGCAATTCATGTTACTTTTATGTAACCTATCAAAATGGCAATTTCATTCAATAAATCATAAGATTATATCAAGTTTACATGATTCAATTCAATCACCTTTGCTATCAACAACCATGAGAATATATAATTTATAATTCAATCCATTCAATGATTTTCAATTTGAATATCAAGTCCATTTCATCACATTCCAGTTTTCAATCTCATATCATTTTGCCCTATGAAACCTAATAAATAGACTCAGATACACGGGTAAAATACACCGTACCAATTGCTCATCTGAGCTAAGTATATATATCAGGTTACTCGTTCGAGGTAAACCTATATCACAACACATCAGGTTACTCATCCGATCTAAACTTGTGTCACATAATATCCAAGAATCCACAATGAATGTTGGATCTCATTAACATCTGTGATATATCTCGTACAAGCGCACACAAAACTTTACTGACATGCCAATCATATCTTAACTTTTACTAAGTCACACGGGCATCAAGTTTTCACATATTTCAATATCAACCTTGTAATCATTTATATTTATATAACATACCCTATAAAGGGGTCACATAAGATGTTTCCATATCATGTAATCATCCATATTTACACATTTATATCCTGTATTATTAAATAATAACCAACATTACAAGCAGTCCAATTCAGTCCATTATTAGCCAGTTATATCAAATTCCATGATATTTCAATTATATACAAATATTTATACTAAATTAAACACAAGCATACACATATAATACAAAGTGAAATAGTAAGTTCTATATGAATTTACCTGATCAAGACATCAAACAAGTTGATTCTTTAGGGACTAATAAACAATTTTAGTTTTTCATCGATTAACTCCACTTTGATCTGATTTTTTATCTATACAATTATTTTATACATTCAATCAATACTAACTATTTTCATATTATGCCATGACATGAATAAATCTATACAAACTCATTTTACAATACTCCTAAAATTTTACATTTTATTCAGTTTAGTCTCTGAATTTGAAATAACCATAACTTCTAATTCCTAGTTTCGAATTAGAATCCGTTTTCACATACTTTCATTAGGGACTTCATACTTTCTATTTCTAATATAATTTCATGATAGATTTTAATTTATTCAATTTGGTCCCTAATGTAACAAAGTTAATAATTAAGCTAGATTAATTTACAATCTAGTCATTTTCATAATCCAAGCTTAAAATATATCAATTTCACACCTAATTCTTCAAGAAATCAACAATGATAAGTTTTCAAAACTTTTAACACTTTTACAAATTGGTACATAAGTTAACTAAATCAAACTCTTATAAACTCAAATCTATAAAAATTACAAGAAAAAAAAACTAATTTTACTTACCTATTTATGGTCGAATATGTTCGAAAGTTTGAAGCATTTCCCTTTTGTTTTTCTTTCAATTTGGACGGTAATGATCATATATAAAAAGGAAACGCATCAAATTATCAAAGTTCAGATAATGGCATATAAGATACGGCTATTAAAGTTAAAGCAATGAATCACCATCTCTTCAAATCCAAAGAAAGGATAGATCATTAACCAAGAGAAAGTTTTGGACCCACAATCTAAATGTAGATTCTCTTTGGATGGATTGTGTGTTTATTTACAATTAGTATAAAAGTAGTAGTGATAGTGAGATTAAATATTATAACAATACTATAAAGTGAAACAGAAAACAACTAAACATATCATACTTGAGATAAACACTCATCTAAAGGGACCCTTAAAAATATGCTATTCTGATTAGTCAAAAGGCCCATCTTCAAAAATCATATTATTTAGCTTCAGACTTGATCGGTGATTTGAGCCCATTTGAATCATGTTGGGCCAGAACAGTTTAGATTTGAAATTACACGTGGTCACTAGAATGGAGGAATCCACGTGGCTGTCTAACGGATGGAGTTGCAAATCATCTGGGTCCCGTAAAGAAGAGTAGAATTTGTTCATGTTTCTTCTTTCACTCTCTTTTGTTTCCTGTCCCATGAATCGGTGGAACAACCAAATCCATAATAACATTCTTTCACTTCCTTCTTTCTTTTTCTCTTTTTCCATTTTGAGCCCTCACAATTTCTGGGTTTGCAATCAAGGACGTCTAAACCTTTCACATTCATCACAACCGTAAGGCTTCACCTTGATTCTTTGTGTATTGTAATCGATTTGCATTTTATTGTTTTCATTTTCTGTTATGTTGAAAATGTTGTGTTTCAGTAGTATACGTTTTTGAGATTCTTGAAAGAAAGTTGAAAACACAGATATAAGAAAGAGCAGTGAGTTGAATTTCCCTTTCAGTTTTTTAAGAAACAAAGGAAGAAATCTAATCAAATAAATATGTAAATGGGTCAATACCTGCTACTCTAATTTTATTCCTAAAAATTGCATCCTTGCAGTGGTTTCTTTCGTGTGTATGTTTGCTTCACATTTCTTTGCCTGATTGGTATGCAGGGGTCTGTTTATATTGTCTCAAAGGTTATCATAAGGCAATATAATAATAAAAGAAACATGCAAAAGGATAACAGTGCATCATCTACACCTACTAGTGCTCGAGCTCGGCACCGAAGACGGTCCAGTGAGGTTCGTACTCTATTACTACAGAAATATATGCTTATTTTCATGTCCTGTCTCTCTCTATCTTTGTTGCTTGGCATAGTTCAGGCATGTTTGTAGGTGCTTTTCGTATGGATTTGCATATGAATGAGTGAATGAAACATATAAATTAGAAGCAGATTTTGGACTGTGTTGTGCTATTCGTATCATGAATTTCAGAACTTGGTTGGGAACTGAAAATCTGTGGCGAGTTCGGATGCATGTTATGTTGTGCCATTTGTGCTTTTTTAAGTGCTAAGATCCCTTTTTCTCCTTGTTTTCTCCTTGAGTGGTGAAAGTGTCATGATGATTGATGATGGTGTTCTTTGCAAGCAGTTTCCGGCTGATGAGAGCAAAACAAACGGACATCTTTTACTAGTAAATGATCACAATAAATACCGGTCAATGTGGATTCGAGCTTGTTCGTCTCTGTGGATGCTGGGGTTCTTCCTCCTGGTTATCTATTTGGGTCATCTTTATGTATTGGCCATGGTTGTTATTATCCAAATATTCATGGCAAGGGAGCTCTTCAATCTACTCAGAAAAGCTCATGAAGATAAACACCTGCCGGGGTTCAGGCTCTTGAATTGGTAAGAATGATTATGATGCAAGTTTCTTGTTGTGGTAAGCACCTAAAAAGATTGATATCTGGTGGTGTTTTATGTCCTTGCAGGCACTTTTACTTTACGGCTATGCTCTTTGTATATGGTCGCATTCTTAGTCACCGGCTCGTGAATACAGTAACTTCAGATAAAATTTTCTACAGGCTTGTGAGTAGGCTCATCAAGTATCAGATGGTTATTTGTTATTTCTCATACATAGCAGGTTTGTATTTATTTCTATTTTGAGCAAGACACCCATTCCCTGTGCATATAAGCCCCTGAACAATTTCATCTTGATTGTCTGTGCTTGCTTTTTTTGAGTTATAATAGTGTCTATTAACTTGCCTGGCTGTCTAGAAATTTAAGTCTTGTGTTACTTTTCAGTTTTCTGGAATTTGAGTCAATCAGAATAATAGCCTGCATTCCCTTGTTATCTCCATTTCCTTGATTATCTTAACGATCTGAGAACTACTGAACTTATATTCTCTTCGGAATTGAAAGGGTTTCAATTTGTTTTGGATTCAGGTTTCATGTGGTTCATTCTTACACTAAAGAAGAAGATGTACAAGTATCAATTTGGGCAATTTGCATGGACACACATGATTCTCATTGTTGTTTTCACTCAGTCTGCATTTACTGTGGCCAACATTTTTGAAGGCATCTTCTGGTAATTTGCAAACCGAAATAACATTTTAGTTGCTCAATTAATTTTATTGGCACTCCCATATATAATACGGGCCATAATTAATTGCTGATTAATTGATTTGTTTCATTTATGCAGGTTCCTTCTCCCAGCATCACTAATTGCTGTCAATGATGTTGCAGCATATTTCTTCGGTTTCTTTTTTGGGAAAACTCCTTTGATCAAGATATCTCCTAAGAAAACGTGGGAGGGTTTCATTGGTGCATCGGTTGCAACTACAATCTCAGCATTTGTGGTAAGAATTTTTCCTTGACTAGTGTGACATAGTCTTCAACTTGTTTTGGATAGAACTGAAAAAAAAAAAAAGATTCCTAATTCCTGGTTCATTTTTGTTCCGTTGATATTAGTTTAATTCTTGAGATATATGCCTTTTATGCTGCAAACGATATGCAGTGTGTGCTTGAAATAGGTGTTTATAAATCCATCAATTGAGTCTAATCACAAAGTGCTTTTTATCATCTGGGGGAAACCGTTTATCTGAATTGTGTTGAAAATAGAACTAGTAATAAATGTTGTCAACATCTGATTTATCAATGGGAACTGGGTTGAATCTCTCAACAACCTTATGTTCTGTAATGTATTGGTGACATAGATTCTTCTCAATCATTTATGCAGCTCGCAAATATCTATGGTAGCTTTCAGTGGCTGACATGTCCTAGGAAGGTAACACATCATGGAACAGATTCATCTTTAATCAAGAAAAAAGTTGTATATTCTGATAATGATAATATGACTTAAATGCATGCAGGATTTATCAACCGGTTGGCTTCACTGTGATCCTGGTCCACTTTTTAAGCCAGAGTATTATCCGTTGTTACCATGGGTGAGTGAGCCATCTAGAAACAATAATATGAATGGTCAAATTAGATAAGCAACCAAAATGAAATAAGCCCTTCAAATATGTTTATGTCATTGATAACTTTTCCTTGTCTGTGGGATGTTGTCTCACTGGTCACAATACATGGCACTAGCAACATCTATACCTAACAATTTGCATGTAGAAGAACAAAATAGACTAACAAGCCCCGCTTGTTGTAATAGCCCAGTATAGTCAATGCTATCCATGGTCAAGTTCTTAGAATTATGAGTATTAATCTGTCTAACAAAATATGAGCTGCTGAGTAATTTACTTTTGGTAATATGTTGCAGTTGCCATGGACAGAGATAGCAATTCTGCCAGTTCAGTGGCATGCTTTATGGCTGGGCCTATTTGCATCAATTATTGCACCATTTGGAGGCTTTTTCGCAAGTGGTTTCAAGAGAGCTTTTAAGATTAAGGTGAACATGTTGTTTACTATTGTGCTGTCTAAATAGTAAAACTGAAGAACTTTTTTCATGCCCCTGCCAACCTCGTTGACCAACTTCATGTCGGGTTACACAGGATTTTGGTGATAGTATACCTGGACATGGTGGACTTACCGACCGAATGGACTGCCAGGCAAGCTGCTAGTTGCATGACTTGATTTCTAAAACATAACGGCATCCTTATATTCTACATATCAATTATCATGTTTTTGAATTTACCTCCCTTTTATATTGTCTGTGGCTAGTTTTCTGTATCATTGTTTCTGTTAAATATGGTTAATGTGTTGTATTCCAGATGGTAATGGCTGTTTTTGCTTACATCTATCATCAATCGTTTGTTGTTCCCCAAGATTATACAGTTGAGACAATTATGAGTGAGGTAACCACTTATTCTCATCATATATGGAAATTAAAAGATTCGATTCTTCTCCTTTTCTTATCTAGTTTCCGAAACATGAGGTGTCTTTTCATACAAGAACCGAGTGTGATCTTATGTTTGTCTTGCTTCCCCCTCTTCTTCTGCTCTAGATATTAAGCAGCCTTACCTTGGAAGAGCAGCAAATACTGTATGTGAAGTTAGGACAGATATTGCAGGAGAGAATGTTCGGATGGGACTGAAGTTTATTCAAATGCATTTTGAAGGTGATTGCGATCAAAATTTCTTGTGGATGAAGGGGAATAGTGTTAACACTTTTTGCTTCTCCAGTTACGGTTGGACTTGATTACAGTCTTCGGATGTCTCCTGCATGATCCTTCCATCTTCAACAAGGTAAACTTTTACAGTTGGTGAACTTAGTCTTATGACACCAAAGAGTAGGATTATATATTCATGTTTATGATGAAAAAGAAAAAAATATATAGGACCTAAGCAAACTTAGTACTCAGGAAAACTCGATGTTTCGAAAGATGTTTGTTCTGATACAAGGTTGATCACAAATTGAACTGCTTAATCTTTTAAAAGAACCTATGTCTCATAGTCTCTCAACCAAATGCAGATTCTATTCTGCATAAATGAAGATATTACTTTTTGTCTGCAATTTGACAGTCACCCCTAATCCAAATGCACCTCTGATTCGGTCCAGGGCAGAATTTTCTTCTTTCTTTTCTGTTTATCTAGTTACATACTGAATATCTGCATGTTCTTTAAGCCATTCAAGCACTTTTGCACCCTCTAGCACATCTTGTACCTAAACAATTTCAAAAGGACATCATCATATCATCACTGCACTAAATAATCTTCTAGTGGAAAACAAGGAAGAGTGAAGCATGTTTCGCTCAGTTTAAAATGTGTAGGGAAGTAAAAGAAAAGAAGTGAATACTGGACCTGTTCCCTCACACGTTCCTCGTCATATTCTTGCTTGTGTCGTTTGAATTCGGCGACCGAATTCTGTACCTCTTTCACAAGCTCCTCAGTTGAAAACTACATAGAAAACCCGAGAAGGAACATATTGAAAAGGAATTTTGATGTTCAATTGTTATTAGTTACAAGTCAATCATATCGATTATGTCAAAAGTTGGAAGCAATATTACCTGCAAATTTTCACGTTTGAAAATATCTCCTACTGCGAGATTCTGCTTTATCAAGTTTATTATGTTCTCTCTCTGGTTCTCCAGAAACTCATTCACCGCCTTAGGGCTTGACAGAGTAGCCAACTGTTGTTCATTTAGCTTTACATTCGCCTGCCAATGCCAAAATAATGAACAAATGAAATAAGCAGACAAGAGACAAACATAAACAGGTAAATGGTTTTTTTTTTTTTTACCTGAATCTCTAGAAGTCTAGCTCCATAAAGCTGCCTACCTTGTTCCTCAAACAAGGATTGGGGAATATCGATCTCAACCATCTGATTCAACATCATGGAGTAAAAGTTTAGTATTCTAGGAAAAGACAAAGAGAGACCTCAAATTACATTAAACTAATAATCGTCAGTATTTCAATAACCTTGCAAAGCTGGTCTAGAATTGCATTATCCGTTGCTTGGTCTTTCGCAGCTTGCTCCATTTCTTGGCACTTTTGCAATAACGACTCCTTGACCTGCAGATTTGTGCGGCGGAAAAAGTTTGTGTCAATGCATTTGTCGGATTTAGAATTGGAAAATAATGGTGTGTGAGTTCATATCATATCGATAACCTGGTTTAAGTCGGTGCAACCGGGAAAAAGCTTATCGGCAATAGAGTCATTTAACTCGGGTAAATCCCTGTAGAATAGTTCTTTGCATTCAACCTATAAGAAAGCCAAGAAAGGTAATAAGATGAGAGTTTCATACCATTGCATATAAATTCCATTAACACCAAATCAATTACCATTGCGTGTCAATTCCTTTAACTGATCTTTTTCGTTAAACTTAGCAAATGAGAAAATCTATGACAACTTGGAAACCATAAAACAAAATGGAACTCACAGTAAATTGAGCTTCAACACCCCGAAGATTTTCTTGTTGCCATGTTTCTGGGAATACATATGGAAAGGACTTGGTTTCACCTTGTCGAATACCGATTATTGAATCAAGGAAACCGGGAAGTACTTTATCATCATCTTCTGTATCAAACTGAAAACCTACAAAAAGAAGAAAAACAGCTAGTAAACAGATATGCAATATGCAGAAACAGTATTGGAAACATAGAGACATAATGAGATCGAATGCCAGAAATTTTCAACAAGTCTTTGTAAATCGAAAGAACTGGCATTTTCTTTTTCAAATATTCATTCTAATATCAATTCCGACCATTGATATATTTTGACATTCTGGAGAGAATTGAATAAAATAAAACTAGGGTAGACATAAACATGCTTTGTGCAGTAAAAACGAAAAAATGGGCAGTTGGACTCGTATTGGCATACCTTTACTCTCTGCAGCTGGAACTTTTTGAACATTAGACTCATCTTGATCAATAGTTGTTGCTGATATATCAAGGACTGCGAGATCACCAACCTGAAAATATTTGAACCTTCCATAAGTTATAAGACCTCTATGATAACCATCTTTCGTACTCGTATTCTAAACAAATATGAGACAATCGACACCGAAAACATCGATTGCAAGGAAAGTTAAAGCGTCAACGGTTAATACTATTTTGAACAAAGAAAGGGTTTTTTCTAAAAAATGAGTAACCTGTAGTCCTCTGTCAGTTACAATTTTCAGTGTGCCTAAGGACTTGTGGCGGCGTTTTATTTCCTGTTCACAGGCTTTTTCAGCTTCTATGTCATGGTCTATTTCGACGACAATCTTCAGGCTTTTGTATCCGTTCTCGGATATCCATTTGACTTCAGGTGCCACATCTACAATCACATCGTAACTGCAAAAACAAATCAAATTAATAACCATTTGTATTATTGCCGGTAGAGGCATATGCATACTAATAATGCAAGTCTCGCCACCTATTAAAAGCCTCTCCCTGTCTCTCTCAAGTATCTAACAGGAATGATTTTGAGCACATGAAAGTGATATTTATGGATGTAATATTTACCAACCTAAGAGAGCTAAGAGAAGAATAGCTTTTTTCCATATCGGAAAATTTGGTGATTATTCGAACCGAATCTCTCAAAGCTCTTCCGGTTACCTATAGAATAAGATCAACCAAATATCAGCAAGTTGATTCTTAACAATGTATAGGCCGAAGCTCGGGAACAATAACCAGACCAGACTGGCCCAATCATTAGTAACCATACCGTAGACATCGCATGAGGGAGGGTTCTTTTCAGAATGGATTCTACTGTGGCCTTCTGAACACTTTCCTCACCTACATAATTAAGAAGAATACTCTCCGGGATCTTCCCTGGGCGAAATCCGGGTATCTGGTTCATGTTAAAAAGGAAATGAATTTCAGCATTCAAAATGAATCTAAAAAAGCAAACAGCTAACATAAGAGCATCTCAGCATGCTAACAAAAAATGTTCTAGTACTACATATAGCAAAGGGAGAATTAAACAGCAAAACTATGGATATTATCATATAATCACCATAAAAGTTTGAGGCATGAGATCAAGAAATTGTAAACGAAGAAGGCTTTATTATGAACCAGATGACCTTACAAATTACAAATCTACAGCACTAAAAACTGAACTTTGGCCAAGAAATTACCTTCGCTTGCTTCATAAACTCCTTTAGGACCCTTTTGTAACAATCCTCACCTACTGCAGCCGGAACTTCTACACTCAACCTTACCTACAAAAGAAGTCAAATAAAACAAAGAAAACAACTATTAATTGTCTCAGTAAAAAAATAAAAAT
Organism: Gossypium longicalyx; assembly: GCA_025698465.1. NCBI lineage: Eukaryota > Viridiplantae > Streptophyta > Magnoliopsida > Malvales > Malvaceae > Gossypium > Gossypium longicalyx. Next base: position 87,844,121 of record CM046995.1, read on the forward strand.
AAAAAGAAATGATATTAAGAAACACAAACTTCAAATTATGAAAATATCAATAGAACAGACCGCTAAAATCTTACTCTTGAATTAGGCTCTTGAGTCTCAGTGACCATTATATCAGCTGGAAGCTTATCTGTCTCGGATCCAGAAGTCGCTGAAGAAGCTGGTGCAGCCTTAATCCGAGATGAGATTGGCCGTTGAAGCGACCGAATTTGGCGGGAAAAACAAGAGCGTTGGTTAAGAGGATAATTTAAGGGTCTTTTTTGGACATTGCTATTGAATTGGAGAATTGGGTTTTTTAAAGAATGAGAAACGGAGTTTCTGGGAACGAAAAGAAGGGTGTTTTCGTTCAAATTGAGGAGTTTGGTGGAGTTCACACAGACCTCCATTGTGGCTGCTCTGTGGTAAAGCTTTGAAGCTTTGGCTGTTGAAGATAAAAAGACTTGACAACCTTGCTGTGTGATATTTATTTTTGATAGGATTTTCAATGAAGTAAACGGTGCGTTTCATTAACCATTTGATTTTGAACAAATAAATTCTCATTCCGTTGTTTTCTGATAAATTTCAAAATTATATATCAACTTTAATTTAATATGTAATTTAATACATAAATTACAATTTGATGTAATTATATACATAAAATCTTGATTGCAGTTTAAATGTATACATAAAATTTTAATTTTGATTCAATCATACATATTTAAATAAATAAATATATTAATTTATTTTTATATTAGATAAAAATAATTATTTATGTATATAATATATAAACATAAAATGAAATTATTTCAATAATTATATTAATAATTTGTGAAAATTAAATCAAATTAAAATTATTTATATAAAATTACATATTAAATCAAAATTTATATATAATTTTAAAATTTACACCTTTCATTAAACTTTATTTTATGTTTGCTTAACACGTGGACTTAATTAATTTATTACCGGCCTAATCACAAGTACAAACTGAACCGACGCCGTTCTCTTACAGGCTTGATTATTGTCTTTATCAATCTCCTGTCTGTCTGTTTTTAATTACTGAACCGAACCCAACATCTACAACTGTACAAAACGAACTTAACACTTTTACACACTTCCGCTTTCACTCGAAAAAAATTCTTCTTTCTGCTTACAACTCCTGATAATTATCTTCTAACATTGGAATATAGAAATGGAAGGAGTGGGCTCCACCAGGCTGGGCCGAGCTTCCGCTAGGTACGGAGGCTCAACGGCGGTGTTCAATGGACCGGTGAGGAAGTGGAAGAAGAAGTGGGTTCACGTATCGCCTTCATCCACCGCTAAACTCTCTCAGTCCAACGGGAACGGTTCCGCCGCCTCGAGCATCCTACTTTGTAGGTGGACCCCACTCTCCTTTGCGGATTCCGGGTCCTCCGCCGTCGATGGCGAGGACGAGGAGCAACCCCCAAAGCGCAAGTACCGTTATACCCCTGTAAGTGTGTGTGTATGAATATACGTATGTATGCTTGTAAGTACACGTATCTGTCCGTGTATAAAGCTTCGTGTCCTTTTTGTGGTGGTTTTAGCTAGGGTTTTGCTTACTGTTATTTAAAATTTCATGTTTTTGATTCAATTTGGAGCTAAACCATTAACTTTTCTTTAGTAAATGATAACCTGTTTACCCATTTTTTCATGGAATCAAACATAAGACTTTGAATTTCCAATATATTTTATTGTTAAAAATGGGTTTTTTTTCCCCTGTAGTTATTCCACTAATTTGTTTATTCTGCTTGAATATTCTCACTTATTTTTTTCTGACACAGTGTTTTGGCTTCTGTTCTTTAAAAAAAAAAAACAGTAGTAATCATAAAAATGGTTGTTGATCGTCATTTCTGCAGGTTGCTGTGTTAGAGGAAGAGCGTAGAAGGGCAGCTGCTGCAAAACAGGTTGAAAATGAAGCTAAGACAGATGAGAATAAGACCAAGCGATCCCCAGATTGGCTGTCTTCCAAGACTGATAACGAGCTGAACATGAATAACATTTTGAAGAAAGAAACTCAGGTATCACCTTTAATTCTTATTTGAACTGTCTTAATTGCATTTGAAAGTTGAACTTAACTGTAATATGACCTTTTCAAATGGAAGTAAGTATTAAAAATGGTGGTTGACAATTCTTGTCCGGAAAATTTGACTATGACAAGAGGTAACAGCACTTCTTAAATTTGTCATGGTTTATGGAAGAACATTCTTGTCCCGTAGTTGCTATTGTTAAAATAATAGTTGAGTTGCTCAAAGTTAAAAATGAAGCATTGAATTCCCTTCAAGACTGGATTAAGATAAAGACCTACCTGTTTTGCAGGATTCAAGCATGGGTAATTTGGACTTAGGTTTGTGTCTGAAAGGTCATGACAGCAGCCACAATTCTGTTGGCGGGAAGGTGGATCAGGTGAAGCCAGCAAGCTCGACAGGATTTTGGGCAATCGGTTGACTTGTAATTAGTGCAAGGGATAGGGTTCATGTGCTGAAAAGAATCCGTATATTCGGTCACTCCATATAGTAGTAGTAGGTACATACATATGCTTGATCGTATAATCAGTGTGTGGTGTATATTCAAGCCTTAGCAGTCGTTTGCAACTTATCAGACCTTGTCATTGTAGCTATTATACATAGAATAGAACCCCTAGATTTGATATATATATCTCCTTTCATCATGTGGATTATGCTTTAAGGCAGAAGTATTGCATAAAGGCTTAGCCTATTGTGACATCTTTTATTGGGCAGTGAAACAAGATCTTGATGGGCAAAAATTTTGATAAGGAAACAAATTTTCAAAGATGAATCTTTAACATACGTGAAAACCTCATTATGATATATAAATTCTTATGACATAGGCAAAGTTTTTGAAAATTTGCCAACGGAAACTCTACCATGTTTATCATCAAGCATCAGAGTCTTTGTTACTTGTGTTATTCTTGTCTGCAACAGGATCTGGTGCTTGAGTAACACCGACCTCTGCTGGTCGAATAACTCGATCGTAGAGCATGTATCCTGCCTGTAATAAAGGAGGCAAGATCACTTAAGGCTGTTTGAATAGCAGCTCATGGTTAAATTCTATCTGGTAAATGATTATTATACTTGAATAATCTTCTTGGTTATCAATCATATTTCTTCAACCAGATTTAACTTTGAATCGACTCTAACGGACAATACGTAAATGGAATGGTTTCAATAAAACTGGATTAGAAAGAGATACCTTCAACACATGAGCAACAGTGCCCGGAGGCTTGGAGTTATCAGGAACACGGAATACTGCATTGTGCATGTTTGGATCAAATGGTTCATTTGTAGGGTCGAATTTTTCGACCCCGTACTTTCTAAACACCTGAAAGCAAAAACATTTCTAACTGGTCAGTAACAATTCTAACATGTTATGGAACACATGTTGAGTCCAAACATTGTCAAGAGTGACAAAAGAGACAACTTGTTGCAAAATTAACTTCACAAATGGCTGTGTATAACAAACTTTCGGATGAAGCTGCAATGGTTGAATTGATTTTAGTTTGCTAATTTTGCTCTCTTACTAAGAACAAATGCCGAAATCAAACCTACTAATTCAAGTATAGGAAGTCACCAACTCTAGCTTGGATTGACGAGAATTCACAACACCATAGGAAGCTGTGAAACAAACTACTGAGTTTTGGTTAAGAGTCACAAAAATTACCTCTCCAAGCTGTTTCTCAGTCATTTCAACTCCTTCGAGGAGTGTCTTAAGGAGTGGTACAGCTCCAGCAGTATCATTGGATTCGTCGATCTTAGAGAAACTACCTTTAACATGGGCAGAAGCCCTTCCTAAATTGTCTGCAACATCTAATAGGTCCTTCGCAAAATTCTGCAGCACATTGACAAATAATTCTCATCACTTTCATAGGATCCCGAATACAAAAGAAATCAAGTGATGTTGTGTCACCAACAATACCTGTACAGCAAACTTTTTTGAGTTGTCTGCTTCACGTCGTGTTCTGGCCATAACATTCTCCATTTCTGCAAGGGTTCGAACAACTTTGTCCTTCATTTGTTCAATCTTCTTTTGTTTTTCCTCCAAGAGTCCATCTTTTTCCTCCACAAGTTTGATCATATCAGCCATTGATAAGTCACCATCACTCTCGGAATCAGAATCTGAACTTGAATCTGAATCAGAAAATACAGTCCGTTTAGCAGCTCTCCTTCTTTTATCAGATTAAGGCATTGTATCTTGGAAACCTGGGTTAAAACCTGATTCTTTTGCTTGATCGGTAACTTCAGCCCCTCCAGGATTTGTTCCCCCACTTGGCCTTGCAGGCTCTTCATCGTTACTTTGTGCAGAATTCTCATGCTCCCTTTTTGGAGGCTCAGGAGGCGAGGCAGACGAAGAGATTCCATATTGTTGGAATGCAGAGAAATTAAGGCTTGAATGATGCAGCAGAAACACATCGCTTGTAACCAACTGCACAGAGAAGAAAGCACATACAGCCTATAATAGTGCATCAAACCTCAAAGAAAAAGCAATATAATGAAAAATTATGTCAATATGTAAGGGTGATTATTTTTTGCAAGAACCAAAAATATGGGTTTAGGATCCTAATTCCTATATGATCACTCAATTACTTAAAAAACATGAGAAACTTAAAACTAAACAAGATCTTAATCAAAAGTATATGAAGAATGAGTTTACAAGTTTTAAATCACTAATGAAATAACTGCATTAAGGCAATTAGTAAAATTGCTCCTTTGTTATGTTTCATCCATAGCAATAACAAAAACTATATCTTTTACTCCTTCGTGTTAAACTTTTACACAATCAAAACATACAATTTAAATAAGAAGGCAGCAAAATCGATCAAAAAGACCAAAAAGATAGTGTGAACTGTGAATCTTAAGATCCTAAAAGGAACTTAGTTTCATAAGAAATTAAACCTTTTAACTTGCAAACAAAACCAGCGAATTTCAACATGATAAAACAAATAATATACAATAAAAAGCCAATGCCCCTATGAAAAAAATAAAAAAAAATCATCAAAATTGAGCTAATTGAACGAAACCCTAAACCCTATCAAAACCCTCTCAGAACTAACCATAAAAATACAAGGGTTTTATTTTATTTTACTTCATTTGCTGAAAATGTTTAGTACCTTATTCGAAGATTGACAAACAAGAGAGTGAAACTGGGTGGGAAAGCTTGGCGTTTGAAGCTTCTGAGGAGCAGAGAGAAGCAAGGAGCGTGGACCAACGCTCTTTGAAACGCGTGACAAAGCCCTAGACATCAACATCTCTGAAGATGAAGGATGACGGTTTTAGAGGGTCATATTTGGAAATAAAAAGACAAATGAGGGGTTTTTAGAGAGAGAAAATAAAAAAACAAGGGCGAAAGGAATTAGAGGCAAAGAAGGCGCGTGAAGAGATTGAAGTTGATTTTATTCGTTGCTGGATTTAACCATCTCTTAGTAGCAATAAAACCACGTCGTTTTGATATGCGGGTTGGTGAATTTCGACATTTCCTATGTTATGTTTTTGCCTTGTCAAGATTTTAATTTTCCAATTAACATTTGAAATAGTATTTGTTATATTGTCACTGTTTTTAAACTTTATTTTTAATTATTTAACGATATTTTAATAATATTTTAATATTATTGATATATAATTTTGATAAATTTTTTACTCTTAACTTTAAATTTGAACATTAAATCTCGAATTTCAAATTTTAAACCTTAAATTTTAAATTTAAATTCAAGTTTGAAATTTAATGTTTGGGGTTTAAAGTTCAAAGTTCGAGGTAAAAGATGTCAAAATAGTGTATAAATTATATTAAAAAAATTACTAAAATATCATTAAATAATTAAAATGAACCATGAATAATATAATGGGAAGGGTTTATAAAATAATTTTTCATCTTATAAAAATATAATAAAAAAAATGACATTTTTTTATAACTTATTTTAAGATTGAATCCTAAAACCACATAGTTGGTTTGGAGGGGAGTTGAAAAGTAAAGAAATGGGGAGTCACATGGGTTGCGTTGCAATGCCAACTTTCTTAAATCCTACAAGCAAAATGACCAGAAACAACATCATTTCTTCTGGGTTTCTTGTAGGCGTTACAAACTTATAACTGCATGGATTCTTATCCCCTTATAGAAGCAACGTTTAAAGCTGTTCTAAAGCAATTGGCCCTCCCTTCAAGTTTTTCATCGCTACCCCTCCTCATGTGGGTAGGCAGGCTCAACAGCTCATTTGAATTTTAATCCCTCAAAATTCATCATTTATTTTTTAGGGCTACCCACTTTAAACAAGTTCGGTATTATTCTTAATTAGTATTTTATCTTTTAATTTTTGTCAAGAATTTTGATGGATTTACAAAATGAGAGTATTTTGAAATACTTTAAACAAAATCATAGTAAACTAAAGAGTTTATATATGGTCTAGCTCGACTTCATAACCTTTGGCATTTAGGTTAGTGATGAAGGAGCATATTACTTCAGTCTGTTCAAGCACTACGAGATACTCTCATTATGTAAATCTGTTAAGGTTTTCAATAAATTTGAAAGGGAAAACTTAAACAAAAGACAATATTCAATTTGTGATGAGGCACATCAACAAAAAAATAAAAGAATATTAGCAAATACTTTAGTTTACGATGATTCTCGCTTATTTAAAGGTTAAAAAATTTTCTAATCTATCAATTTACTAAAACTCTCCACTGAAAAAACAAAATTTAATCGAGAATAATACCAAACTCATAGAGAATCCGACCATCAACAAAAAATAGGCTACATGTTTGATATAAATATTTCCCAATTTATTAATTACCGAATAAAAATCATAATTTATTTCATTAATAAAATTTTGCTTCAAACCCATCATTATAATTGGTATAAATACTATGTAGGGAACTCAAAAACAAGTTGGTTCATCCCAGCCAATAAAACATTGTTATTGTCATGAATGATCATTGTCTTAAATAATACAAAGCTCTTTCACCTACTTTGAGCAAAATTTAAAGTCTCAACAAACTTCATCTGTCTAATTTTCTATTAACTTCCTCTCACTCTTCACTTTCATCAATATCGCACCAGCTTCACCAAACCCTTGTTGCCTATTTATATATACAAACCTGCAATTTTGGAAAGAAATTAAATATGGCAATTAAGGTCTTCTCATTCTTCTTCTTTGTTTATCTACTTGTGGAAATGCATGAAATAAGTGCAATGGTGCCTGCTGTTATAGTCTTCGGAGATTCTACGGTGGATCCAGGGAACAACAACCAGATATCCACTGTTTTGAAGAGCAATTTTGCGCCTTATGGTCGGGATTACTTCGGTGGTCAGCCAACCGGACGTTTCTCCAATGGTAGGATTGCCACGGACTTCATTTCGGAAGCATACGGTATCAAGCCAGCCATACCAGCATACTTGGATCCCAAGTTTGACATAAGAGATTTCGCTACCGGAGTCTCGTTTGCTTCGGCTGGAACCGGTTACGACAATGCAACTTCTGATGTCCTAGTAAGTCAAGCCAGGGATGGCTGATAGTTATAAAATTATCGGTTTCTTCAGCTATTTTCTCATTTTTTCTCCCATTGATTTTGCAGTCAGTGATACCATTTTGGAAGGAAATGGTGTACTACAAAGAATTTCAGGACAAACTAAGAGGGTATCTAGGCAATGATATAGCTAATCGTCACTTGAGTGAATCACTGCACCTGATAAGCATAGGAACCAATGACTTCCTAGAGAACTACTATACTTTTTCAACCCGATCTTCGGAGTACCCTGTCGATAAATACGAGATTTTTCTAATAGGAATTGCCAGCAATTTCATCAGGGAGCTTTACAATCTGGGAGCTCGGAAGATAGCAATAAGCGGCCTTCCTCCGATGGGATGTTTACCGTTGGAAAGAACGACGAATATCATGCACGGAAGTGCATGTATCGAAGAGTATAACGACGTGGCTAAAGATTTCAATCAAAAGTTGCAGGATTCTGTCACGGAGCTGAATCGGGAGCTCGGTGGAATCCAACTCGTGATGTCGAACCCCTACTATAAGCTCTTAGAAATGATCCAAAATCCAATTCTGTTCGGTTAGTCCTTAGCAATAGTTCATAGTACTTGCATAGAAAAGGAAAGTCCTAGGACAAGGAGATATATGTCTACTAATTGAACTTCATGCATTAAAATGGTAAAGACATATAAGGACTACATAAATTACACAACCATATTTGTCTGAAACATGAAATCATAGTTAAACCTCCATGTGTTTCTCGACTGATGAAATTTCTACGACATGACAGGATTTGAGAATGTGGCAACAGCATGCTGTGGGACAGGATACTTCGAGATGAGTTACCTGTGTGATAGGATGAACCCATTTACATGTTCGGATGCCAATAAATACATATTCTGGGACTCCTTTCACCCAACAGAGAAAACCAATTTCATTTTGGCTGATCATGCTTTCAAAACTACCCTTACCGTGTTCCGATAATTACTATAAAGCACAAAACAAGAAGAAGCAGTGTTTCATTGTTGTAGAATTCAACATACTATTATTATTTTCATTGCAAAGAAATGGGTCAAGCTTTTAACCACGTAAGATTATTATCGATTGAAAATGACTGGAGCCTCCATTGCCTGTCTCCATCAAACACCCTCAGTTGACAATAACTATACCTTGTAATGTTTATTCCTAAGATCCAAATGCCATTATATTTTTAGTATATATGGCTGGATGTACAAGGGAAATAGTTCTGAACCTTCTTCACAGTTTCGTTGAAATTTCATCTCCTTTGCAAATTCATCTCCTATAAGTCATACACGTTCTATTGCCGCTCAAAATGAAAATTTCGAAGTTCTATTCATTTCCAGGGTTCTTTTTTTTCTTTTTATTTTCTGTTTTGTTAAATAAATGGGATCCAAGGTCTCTAGTCTGAGAGTTAAAAATGGCAGCGGTTTGGGGGAAAGGAAAAAATCAACTAAGCCATCAGAAAGAGTTGAAGCTAACATTAATGGTTCGAAGGGGAATAAAAGAGATGGGTATGCAAAGAAGGCATTATTTTATGTAAAAAATATGATAGAGAGGTGTGCATGTAAGTTGAAGATCAAAAAGTATATTGGAAAATCCGGGCGCAGTAATAGCAAGAAGAAGTCTCCTATGAAAAGGCCATGTTGTGCTTGTATTTCATCAGAGAAAAGGACTCAATTGACAAATAATTTATTCAAAATGAAAACATTCTCGTTGAAGGTTGGAGGTGGTCATGATCATGGTGGAAGCAAAGCCAATAACATCAACGGTTGCAACAATGGTGAAGGGAATCATGGAAAGGGAGATACTGCTAAGAAACAGATGTAAATTTCACCCTTTTATTCTTGGTTTTCCTTTCACTTGTATGTTTTTTATCAGGACCAGGATTTGATTTTTTTTCTTTTAAAGTGCACTTCAAATTCTTAGCAAAGTAATAAAATTAATGGAATTCTCTTCGTTGTAAGATTTGTTGGGTATAGTTGTTAATTGTGGATTTACTTTTGATTTTATCTATAATGCGTAAAAGAGAGTTTTGTATTATCTAAATAAATTTTATCATGATAAATTGAAGTGTTTATACATGATTAGATTCGATTTTATAACCTACAATATATAACTATCTCAAATGACAAGGCAAGGTCTTCACAAATGACCTAAATGCCATAGGTAACGAGATTGAGTTAGACTTTAGTTTGTGCATGAGTTTATTTATTCAAATACTTTGACACGCACTCACTCTATAAATTAATAAAGGTTTTCGATAGAATTAAGAGAGAAAATCCCTTTTGAATATTCTTCTTTGTTGAAGGGTTAGACTCTCAACAAGTCTACTACACATATGATTCTAACTATTTAAACATTCTGTGAAATCAACGAGACTTTCAATAAAGTAGAAAGATAAAACCCCAATCGAAAATAATAATAAACTTGTTGAAAGTTTGTAACCCTCAACAAAAAAAGAGCTCTACCTCGGCTAGTTGATTGCACCTGTTCAGGCACAAAATACACTCCTACTTTGTTAATCCACCATAATCCTCAGTGGTCGGAAAACAAAACCATAACTGGAGACATGTTAAGGGTATGCCTCTCAATAAGAAAGCAAATTTTCCGAAAGAAAAAGATTGGCTTCTTCTAGCACATATTTTTACACTTTTTCTTTCAAAATCATGGTCGCAATCTGATACGAGGACAATTCGAAGGACCGTAAGACTTCCAATAGAAGAATAAAAATCCTCAAAACCTATATCAATTACAAAACATTTAAGAAAATTTGACTTTTATTGTACTTCTAGTGATAGTTTAAGGTGTGAGAATCAAACCCACAAAATCTTTGATCCCATAATTATCTCGTAAAGCTATCAGCTTAATTTAAGGAACATCGTTTTTTACATGTTTAAGAAAAGTCGAAACATAAAACTCGCCAAGAACAGCAGCTCTAGGAGCTAATACAAGATATAATCTACAACAAATCTGGCTCAAGATTGCTAATGTAGAATTGAGATATTGTCCTTAATCGAATCAAATATTGATCATCATGTTCAGTATAAGAAATTTGTAGCAGTCGTTAGTCATAGGGATTCCTGAATGTCTTCAAAAGTTCAGGGATATCATAACCCAACATGTCATCAACAGCTTGAATCATTTTAGGTTTTAGCTTCTCGAATTTGTCGAAGTTGTAACCAGACAAAATCTCCTTAAAATGTTCCACATTTGGAAAATCCCCTGGTGGTAGGTGATGATCTCTTTGAACCTATATAACAAACAGATTTTTTGCATAAGAAATTGATGCATGATAAACAAATTTAATATTCAATGTAAACTTGCAAGCACTGATACATGCACGCACACGCGCGCACACACAATAGAGAAGAGAGAATACTTTTCCGAATTCGCCTTCCAAATTATCGATCAGTCTCTGTTGAGTTTTTGCTTTCCCAATCATAGCTGGCATTTCCTTCTTCAGGTGAGCGATGATATAAGCATGTATCTTGGCAGCTCTAGCACGCTTTACAAACTCATTTATCTGCAGGTAAACAAAGTACCGAAACTTCTCCTTAACACGTATCTTTTTTTTTTAGAAAACTTCATTTCTTTTCAGAGGAATGAACTTACTCGACGATCACAAGCCTTCTTTGGAATATCTTTCAGGTCAGAAAGAAGGTCCTCTTGTTCTTTTTCGAACAACTCTTTCCCAATTGGTCCTGTTGCAGCTTCATTTACAGGCTTGTCATTGAATGAACTGCCAAAGATGAGATATTAACATCAAAAAGTTTAAGACCAAGATGCATCATAGTTTAAAAGAAGTTTCAAGTAATATGCAACAATGAACATTTGGGCACATTTGTTTCAGTCATTAAGATTGACAAGCAGAAAGAGCTTACCCAATATACACACGCACAACCTCTGGGGTGTTAAGGACTTTACCAAGTGACCACATTAAGGCTCCATAAACCCTCATCAACTACAATAACAGGCAAAGATGGGTACATGAAAATCCAACCATCAGTAGTTGCATCTAAGAAAGACTAGTGGTTCAGAAACACGGCTGCCAAAATGCTTACTTGTTGCGTATCAACTTGATCTGCCTTGTTCAAAACCACACGAATCTTATCATCGTGACCACGCAGAGAATATATCACGCGCTTGAATTCATCACTTACATCTAACTTGTGAGGATCAAACAGAAGAAGAATAAGATCGCATTTTGCAGCAAACCATGACGTTACACCTGTAAAATCATAGGCTCGTTGTGTTCGTTGTTTTTCTCCTGATAACACTCCAGGAGTATCTACAAATGTTACGTGCTCCAACAGCTTCAGACATGAAAAGAAGGTATTAAATTCTATATAAGCAGAAAAATTAACTATCACAGCAAACTAGAATTGAACAATTAACTCACTGGATGTGGCATTTGAGAACACTCAAACTTCGACAAAAATGCAGTTCCGAAAGTAGTGAGGCCACTGAATGGCATGTCTGCCTGGACAGCGATAGTGTTCCCTGGAACACTTCTTTCATCAGTTCCCGACTGCATAAAGGGAAAGAGAGTATGTGCATAACACGCGAGATCAAAACAAAATTCCACAATTACAACAAACATCAAATGATAACAAACAAAGCAGTATAGACAGTATACGGAAAATTAAGATTCAATTTCCATAATTGATTTTAAAACCACCAAATAATGGGAACTCTCCAAGCTAGATCTGCAGAACAGCAATTCTGAATTACCATAACAACAACAAATCTGTCAGTCGTTGGTTCAGGTCCAATGTGAGCTCCTGAAAATGATAACAAAAATATATGAATGAAAAAGGAGGGGGGCTTCTAAATTAGTGATTTGTCTGAGTGAGAGTGAGAGGGAGAGGATCACTTGCCTGGATAACTAGTCTTAAGCAAATGTTTAATGAAGGTTGTTTTCCCAGTGGAATATTGACCCAAAAGCATAACCATTGGTTTGGCATCAAAATCACTATTTGTCTGCAATAAACGAAAATCAGAACCAGCTGATTAGCTTTACAGAGCTGTTAAATAGAACTTTTAGCACATAGTCAAGGATAGTTAAAACTGAGTTGGATCTACAACTCACTCACCAACAATGGGGATACAAAATCATTAAAATGATATGTAACTTCTAAAGGCTTCAACTTCTGAAGGTACAATCTCTTTAAGCCGTCTATAATTGAAGTCACAGAGGACAAAGATATCTGTTTTACACAAGAAAGGATTAGTTACACATGCTAAGGATGCAGATAAATAAAAACACACTAAAAAAGGATCAAGTAAAGGAATTAGACAGATATTAACATCATTAACAACACAAATACCAAAGCCAAAAAACATAAGTGTTATGGAAGTAAAATAAAGAGACAAATATGAATTTGATATAAATAAAGGAATTATTTACAACCCTAAACCCTATACCTAGACTAAAATGGTAGTAACAAGAGCATCAGCAGCAAAGGAAGATCAACTATAAAATGACAAAACAAACCTTCTTTGATGATTTTGAAGAAAACCATTGAGATGCAGGTGATGTTTGATTTGAAGAACTACCTGCAAGCCCCCAACTAGTAAAAATAACATATGATAGTGAAATCGGAGTAAACTAATCATCAAAGGTTACAACAAGAAAGTCATACCATTGCTTTCAAGGCTAATTGACTTTGAAGATTGTTTCTTTCTCTGAATAAATCAAGCAAAATGATAAGAAATTCCAGACGCTAAGTATATGCAACATAGAGTTTAAGAAGGTAAAAGAAAGAAGCCACATACCATGATTAATGTATCTAAGCCTTCCATTACAGGAGGTTTAATATTCTCAAAGTCTACTGCAATATATAAGCATACCTTAACATTAGCTCTGACTATTATACAAGACTATAAATGTACTGGCAAAACAACCAAAAAAACAGTTTCTAAATAAATAAATGCACCTCAAAAGTTTTCAGCATGAAATAAACATTCAAACCATGCAATTCAGAAAGAGGGACATGCTAAATCATCATACCTTCACCATTCAGGAGATCATGTGATATTTGATGACCTTCTTGCGCCAGCGACACCAGCTAAGCATTAAAAGTAACAACAAGTCAGATTAGAAGAAATCAATAAGCAATATATATTATATCATAATCCAAAGAAACTCGCAACTCCTAACCTGCATAGCAAAAACAAATTCTTTGAAACCAAGAAATCCCTGTCTCTTAGAATCAGCAGTCGCCCACACCTTTAAGGAATCAAAACAAGAATGTAGCTGAATCATTTAGAAAATAGCATAAAGGAAACAAGAACAGTAATCAAACTCTAAGTTCCCTTGGATTTTACTAAATTTACCGAAAATCAAACTTCAATTATTCAATTAAAGATTTACTTTTGGAGATTACGATCAAGTAACAGAAGCAATTAAACTTCCCTTATGTTTTTTTTAATAGATACTTCAATTTTAAGCTAAACTTAAATAAATAAATAAAAATAAAAATCACCAAAAACGATGAAAATAGAAGAATATTGACCTGCTTGAGATCTGGTCGCGATAAATTTGACATACCAAAAAACTTGATTGCATCATTTCCAGTAATGCGTCCATCATTATCTACCGAAAAGAAGATATTAAAAATTAGTAAAACGAAAATTTGAACAAAAAGTAAAGCTAAAATCGCACCTGAATCAGCGAAGTTGAACCACTCTTGATAAATTTTCTGGTGTTCTTTAGAGCAGGAACCGATCTGACCGGTCCCAATCTCCATTGCTGAAGAGAAAACTGTAGATTTTTTTTTTTTTTGAGTTACTTCAAGCGTTCGATAAAAGAGAAGCTGGCTTCGAAACAGTGGAGAGAGAAAGAAAATAAGTAAAAAAAAATCGAACAAAACTGAAAAAGGAAAAAAAAATACACTGCTGTAGCCGTACCACCGTCCGCGTTTTTTCCTGCGAGAGAGAGAGTGCTTTAACACCACGAAAAGGGGACGTTCATACGTCGTCGTATAAACGCTTCGAGTTTTAACGGCTTTTTGAAGTTTTTTAGAACGGCAGCGTTTTGATAGGTTTTTTAATAGTTGCTTTCTCTTGACACTCGCGCCAAGAATGGTTATTATTGAAAAAAGTTAAAAATGAAAATAGAGCCGATTTGCAGTAACTTGAAGTAAATACAATTTTTTTAAGAAAATGAAACTAAATTACATTTTTCTTGCTTGAATGAGAAAACATAATTACTTTAAATTAATTTCATTATGTCCTGTGTTTAAATCCAATCAACTCTCTGCCTATAAAAAAAACCTTAAACAATTTACATTAACATCTTTTTTAAAATAGAAATTTGATTTAAAATAGATTTAGTGGACTAGTAGGGCTTGGCTCCCGTTAAAATAAAAATTATTTATTTAAATTTTTAAAATTTTTAGAATTTTAAATTAATGAAGTTAAAATTACACTTTAGCCTCCTTAAAAATGATAAAAAAAATTAATTTAATCCTTTAAAAATTATAAAGATATAGACTATTAAAATTTACAATTTAATTTCAATCCTTAAAAAGATTTTTTAACTTTACCCTTAAATAGATTAATTAATTTTAAAATTAATTAATATTTTTAATACTATGTCGAATAAATAAATAAAATGCTCCTCTTCATTTGGCTGCTTAGTATAAAATCATAATAAAAAGCTTATTTAGTATACCAATATTAAAATAATGTAATAACATCACTAAAATCCCTCAAAAGAAAACATCACTAAAAATAGTTCATTGTTGAATTCAAAAAAAAAAAAAATGCAAGTATTACTTTATAAAATGGCATTTTTTATCCTTAATGAGAAGAAAAAAAAAAAGCAAAGAGGTTTGTGAAAGGTGGGTGTGCTATGCGTGGGAAAATATTGATGGAAATTGATTGGATTTTGTTATAAAAGAAAGGAAAATGTGTATTTTATTGAAAATAATAAGGATATGGTGCTCTTATTTATGAAATGATTAAATATTGATAAAATAATCTCTAAAGTAAAAGATAATAAGATACTAGAACAAGCAAATATCCTTTTCCATTTTCTTAACAATTACATTAAAATCAACAATCAAATTAGATAATTCTAAGCGAGATAAAAGAAAAAAAAATGATTTGTTTTTAGTATTTTTATAATTATTTGACTCAAGTTATGACAGTACAAACTAAATGATTTCTTTTTAGTTTTTTAAGGTTATTTTCGTATGTACAATCAAACTTATATGAAGACTTAGGATGTATTGAAGACCTAATTTGAGTTCCTAACGCTTCTATAAATAAGATTTTAGGGGTTTAATGTAACAAAGTCGTCTTAGACGCATCTAAAAACCTTTGTAGTTTAGTAGCAAGCTTTAGATTTAGTTTTTTTTTTCCTTAACGATTTGTTCTTTTCTTTTGGAATTGATTTCGATCCAAGATTTCTTTTATTCAACTGAAGTTATTCTGTTTATTTTCCCAATTGAGAGATTTGCTATTCTGCTCTTAATTGATACAAATCAAGATTATTCTATATCTTTTTCTCTTTCGGTTTATTAGTGTTATTTACATGTTTATATTAATTGAGTTCGAGATTATGAATACCATGAGTAGCTAATTCCATTAGGGGGAGATTAATGAGTGGATGGAAGACTGATTAATAGAGGATTAAGGGTTTCCTACATAATTAGTTGGTATAAATTATATGTTCTTGAACCCTAGGCTTGACAACCCTAAGAAGTAATCAAAAGTTAAACGAGGTCAAGAGATAAGTTGGTCGAGTAAATCGTAATTTATCTTGGTTTAGAAAATGAGGTATGGAGATAAG
This sequence comes from Gossypium longicalyx, assembly GCA_025698465.1. Taxonomy (NCBI): domain Eukaryota; kingdom Viridiplantae; phylum Streptophyta; class Magnoliopsida; order Malvales; family Malvaceae; genus Gossypium; species Gossypium longicalyx. Next base: position 87,860,426 of record CM046995.1, read on the forward strand.
CGAGTATCAATCAAATTAATTAATCAGTTAGAGTTCGGGAGGTAAACAAGTTGCCTTTTTGTATTATGAACGGACCATATAATACTGTTTAGTATTAGTTAAATGCTAGATAACCAATAAGTCAATATTTGCTTCCGTTTTTCTTTGCATGCAAAAACATTGAGGACAATATACAAAGGCTATTAATGTTATCAATTGAAATTTTATTAAACTAATTTGTTCAAAAAATACAAGTATACAAAACGAATATACTACGCTTAGAGTATTAGATCAAACACTATAAACATCTCTAATCCTCTTAAGATTTTATACCTCAAAAACTTGAAGTAAAATCTTCACTAGCAAACTAACAATCAACCTCTAATAGGCATATGTTTGGAGTGAAGCTATAAATACAATTATATAAGAGTAAGAAAAGATTTTACAATAAGTAAAAAGAACTATGCACTAGAGAAAAATGAGAAATAAGAATTTGAAGTTTTTCTCTTGACTTTGATGCTTGCATATGTTTCACATCTCTCTTCAAGTGTTATTCACCTAGATTTATATCCTCTCATTGATTTGAAGAAGTTTGGAGTCATTGGAGGGTGCTTCTAGCCATTGGAGACATCAGTTTTCCACATTTAATGCAGTTTGAAGGGTGAACACAATGTATAAGTCTCAATACTAAGAAGAACATGTATCGTGACCATACTGTTCTTAAACGCCTTGTGGCTACTGACTTTGAATGTATCAATACCATACTTTTCTTTAAAGCTTTGTTAGATTCTCTTTGAGAGATCTTGAGACTTAGCTTAGAGATTGTTTTTTAAAGGCCTGAACTTAGGAGTACTCAAATACAGTTATAATTTGTTTAAAATATTTAGAAACTTTTTTTTTTTTAGTTTTTCAACACTTGAAAATAATTAATGTGTTGTTAAATTAATTTTTGCAAATTTGATAGGGGAATTTAAGAATTATTTTGTTATATCAAAACATTTAAAAATAAAAATTAATCATATAAAATTAATTTTTAAATTTAAATCATGTAGAGTGTAATTGAATTACTACAATTATATTTAATTAAGTGAGACCCATTAATTTTAGTAGTTATCCAAACATGACACGAATATATAATTACAAGTAATTATGTCCTCAATTCATTATTAAATGATTTTTCAAACTGTCATAAATATATTAAAACAAAACAATTTTATAATCTCGTTTGTGAAATAAAAAAAACATTATCACGAGTGCATCGAATAATAATATTTTTATTTTTTTACACCAACCTAAATGTGATGTGTCACCATTTGAACCTTGAAAGAGAAATTATTATACCAGCATTTCCTACCACCAAGTCCAGCTAATTAAATTAATCCAGGTCATATTCTTTTTCCATGCTAAGCCCTTCAAATTACTAATTTATTTTCACTTAATGTTAACAACAAACAAAAAGAAATTGATGGGGCGGCCGTTAGCCATTAATAGTGAAATTGTTGGATTTTCCTACGGATCAAAATGCAGCGAATCAAGACAAAAACTAGCTTAAACTTAACCCTAAACCTTAACCCTTAACCTACGAATTAATACACGGTTGACACAAGACAAATAAATTAGAGTGAACCTAAAGGATGAATCAAACCCAGAGGTTAAGAATCCGAAGCAATTGAAGAAGACAGGAATGCCCATGTTAAGGGGGGAAAGTGGAAAATAACTTGAAAAGTATAGTAAAGAAGGTAATTTATCGAGGTTTTTTGACCGATTTATTAAACTTAAGTGAAAAGTGTGATTGGTTTTTTTTAATGGTGAAAATGGTTTAGATATATTACTGCTTGATTGAATATATCAAAAGAGCCAAATAGTGGCAGCCAGGTTTTGCAGCTTATGTGTTAATTTAATAGGAGCTTAAATAATAGAAAAGTTTCATATATGGAACTAAAAACTCCTTTATAAACATATCAAATAATTTTCCTTCTACCAAATATCAAGATACGAGGATTAGAAATAAAACCCATAAAGAAAAACTGTCCCATGAGCTCAAAATCTTAGAAAAGTTGTGCAAGAAAGCATTTGATTCAATAATCGATCTAGTTGAAATTCAAGAAATACCAATGGTCTTTCCAAGTATCCATAGAACAAATGATAACTCAATCCCAAAAATGGTGTGCAGTGTGCTCCTATCCAACGCTATCCCATATACTGTAATCCCACCTTGATTCTTCTCAAAATAAGTCACTGTCATCAAAGCAACCATCAATGCAAATCAACACCTATACTAAAACCAACACATTCAGCTTTTTCTTTTTTCTTTTTTTATTAAAGAAGTGACATAAAATATATTACCTAGAGCTTGTCTCTTGTGGTATGAAATGGTACTATAAGCATATGCTGGGATCAGCTTGCAGTTATCCAACTCGTCTTCTTCTTCACCGGGATCGTCACCTTCAGATTCACCATTTGCACCCACGAGCGGTAACACTTGTTGGTCATGGATGGCCGGAGTCCTCGGGGTCTCGCCTTCATCAAAGGAATCTAGCGTTGCACAAACATGCCACTTTGAAGCAAGGGATGTAACTGATTGTGCTTTGTGTGTTATCTTTGTTGCACTTCGAAGCAATATACAGAGTCCTGTGAGAAGAGTTATAGAGCACAACTGCAACAAAAATGAAACAGATAAATCATCTATGTTAATCCAACTCGGGTATGTTTGATTTTTTCGGTCGCAAACTTACAGCAAGTTCTCCAGCTTTGTAAATATTCAATCGAGAATTACTCTTTGTAGTGATAAGCAATGAAGTGAATTGGCTGAAAGTGACCAAGATGAGGCACCATACTATGAATGCTCGATACCTATGGCTAATGATCCGCAATTGCCGCCTGATCCTGAGGTGTTCGCGCAACACCGAACCCACATCGGAATCGACATTGAAAACTTTGGCGAAATCGTGGAGCCGGAGAACCTGGAGATTGCAGATGAGGCGAAACAGGACACACACGAGGAAGAAGACCGTGGTTCGGTAGAGCCAGGAACATAACTCCATGACACAGGCTACTGTGTCACTCAACCACACAATGCCTAAGAAAGGAATTTGGGAAGCACCAGAGGCATACCACCATACTTTGTATGCAGTCTCAGCTATGAAACACGGCAAGACAAAAAATGACACAATCTTCAGTGACCTCTGCATATATTGAATTAAAGAACATCCATAAACTTTCAAATTAAAAGAACAGGCATGACAGCAGAAATTTTTTAGGAAGGAAAAAAAAACATACATTGAGCTGAACAGTGTATTGTTTCCTAACAGTCTCACTTTCATCACAAAGCTTATCAAGGAACAAGAACCTCCTCAGACCATGTTTTTTCACGAACCTCGTCAAACAAACGAAAGACAAGGCCGAGACACTGCTTAACGACAGCTGAACCACCCAATCATAAGGCCTTGTATGTGTAGCATCACAAGTGGAACAAGCTAACATAAAGTGGGACACCAAAGGAACAAGGAGACCGAACACGATGAACATAAACCAAGACAAACAACCCATCCAAATGTTGGATTGATCAACGCACATCCATCTCAGGTATGTTCTGAAGCTTTTTAACTCGTCTTGTGCGTGAGAAATGGTTCTTGCAAGCCTAGTTCGTTCCACCAAAGGTTCCATGTTGTCCCCCATGAATGAAGGGCTTGTTTGAAACACTGAATTACATATAAGATCAAGTGGTTCTTTGTTGTTTACATATCATCAATAAGACAGCTTGGAGAAGGGACTTAAAAAATTAATGGAGGGGGTAATCAGCCTAATCACCATCACTGTAGATGGCAAAGATCTATCTCATCACATGATACTGCCACATGGGAAGTCAGACAATTAATTGTTTATTACTATAAATTGTATATTTAAATACTAAGACTTGAGTTATAGGTGTTGATAGTTCATTGCAGATTTAGGTATTTTACAGTTTATTATTATTTTAATAGTTAAGAATGGGGGAATAAAGCTGGTTGGAGGTGGTTACCTTTGCTACTCTGTGATATTGTCATTGGGTAGGGCTATTGATTGATTGATTGCTTTCTGATTTCATCTTTTTTGCAATATATTAAAATAAGATGATAAATTATTTTCATACTTTTATTAAAATTTCATCTTTAATGAATTTAAATACTTTTTTGTTTTACAAAATAAATATTCTTTTAAGCATTTTTCAAACCCTAAATTATTGTATTCCAACCAAATCTTGGTAAATACTGGTTTGGCCTTTAGATGATGTTTGCACCCGATCTGTTACTCAGCTTCTTACACGACATAAGTCCAAAACACTTTGTTCAAAAATTGCATCTGGAAAGTTGTAGTCTGGTGTTCTTTTATTATTTTGTAACTTTAAAAATGAATACACATCTTCATAATGCATACATTTGTAGCAATCAATTAAAGAAAAATATAGGACATAAATCATGATGGTATTCAAATTTATAATTCCAAGAAAGTTTTCTCTATTCGAACTCACTTTCTCTTCTAACCATTCCTCTCATGCAAACCAAAATATTATTACGTGACAATTTATATCCAATTTATATTAAATAATTAAATACAACAACTCTATGACTATTTCGGTGTTCACAATGTTGGGACGTGGTATTAAATTTTAAGGATTTGATTAAAATTTTGAAATATTTTATCAATTTCTTTTAAAAAAAATATTAGGATCTAATTAGAATCTTAAAAGTTTTAAAAATTTAATTAAAAATGTTAGAAATTTTTAAACGAGATACAAAGAATTTAAAAAGGAAAATAAAACATCTAATTAAAAATTTTAACACTGAAAAGGATTTCTCAAAACTCTTATCAGGTTTTAATAATGAACGAAGATTAATATTTAAAGGTTAAATTTTGTTTTAAGTCTATATTTTTTATACATTTGTATTTTAATCTTTATACTTTTATTTTTTTATAATTTAGTCCTTTTATTTTTTAAACTTAAAAAGTTTAGGTTTAATTGTTAACACTATTAAATTCTTCTATTAAATTCACTAGTGTTATATTTTTAAATTTAAAAAAAAAAACACTATTGATAGTCATGTAAGAAAAAAAATACCTTTATAATAGACCCTAATTTAACAAAAAAATTTAAAAGTATTGCTAGTTTTTAAAAAAATTGTATCAATATTTTAATTAAAATAAAATATTTAAACTAATAAATAAGTTTATAAAAATTGAGATATCAAGCTATCATAATTAAAGTATCAAGATTGAACAATAAATTTCAGCATAATATAAATACAAGAATTTTCAAAATAGAAAATTTGCCATTATTATATAATCTAAAAGAAAATATAGAAAGGTTTTGAGCAGTGACATGTGTCACATAAAAAATGATTACATCATAATTTTTTTTGACATTAATGTCATGATAAATTTTTATTATATATGCTCTTTTTTTAAATGATACTTAAAATTACTTATAATTCTTCTCTAATATTTAAATAGGAGGATAATGAGCTTCGGTGTACTCGAACCCACATCCTCTTGCACTAAGAACAATATCAATGTTAATTGAGCTAAGATTCAATCGGCATGATTAGATCACAATTTTGAATATACTATAAAGATGAAAACTAAAATTCCATCATTACTATATAATTTTAATAAATAAAATAACATGTCGCGTGTCAAATAAGGAATGACAATAACATTTAATATAGACATAATGATTTATTTAACCCTCTAACTTTACAAAAAAAAAAATCACTTTAGCCTCTCATTTAATTTTCACCTCTTTTAGTTCTCATACTTATATTGTTTGTCAAATCATCTCAAAATAGATATAAAAATTAACGTCTATTAACTTTGTTGACGTGGAATTAAAATGGCAGTCCACAAGTATGTCACATTAACAATTAATTAATTTTTAAAAATTAAAATATTAAAAATATTATAATTTTTATACTTTTTAATTTTTAAAAAATATTATTTTTATTAAATTTTTTAAAATTTTTAAAAATTATTTAATTGATGATGTGGCATCCACATGCATGTCACATCACCAAAGTTAATAGATGTTAACTTTTTCATTCATTTTGGGTGATTTAACAAATAATACAAGTTTAAAAGTTAAAAGAGATAAAATAAATAAATAAATCATCATGCTTTTAAGATATATATATATATATATATATATAAAAGGGAAAAAAGAGTATAAATATATTAAAAATTAGAATAAATTATATGTATAATATAAGAATTAAAATATTATTATATTATCTAAAAAAATGAGGACGTGGAATGCCTTCTTACTTCAAAGTAGACTTGTTCATGGGTTTGGCTACTCGAAAAGTAAGAGGGTTTAAGCAAAAATATAGATTTGAAAAATGAGTTTGGGTAAAAAAATAAGACCCTTTTAAAATAGGCCAAGTCTCGAGTAAGGTATTTTTTGCCTGGACCCAATCCAGCCCGGCCCGAATTCGCAAAAGGACAAAAAATTACTATTTTCTTATTGTTTTATCCTTATTTTGCTATCATTTCACTATTGTATTACTACTATTTTGTTATTATTGTTTAGATATTGTATGACACTTATTTTATTGTTAATTTTGTTATTATTTTAAAGGCATTTACTTGTTAAGTTGCACCTACTTTAGTGTTAATTTAAGTATACATATTTTTTAAAATTTATTTTTAATTTGTTGAGAAATATTTATTTTAATATTTTTAGTATTTTTGGTATATTATATATATTTAAAAATTATATAAAAAATTAATATGAGAGGTTGGGCTGGGCTTGAGTTTTAGCATGTTTATCTAAACTGGACCTGAGCAAAATTTTAAACTCGTTTTTCTGACCCGGGCCTAATAAATGGGCCTAAAATTTTTGTTGAACCCGATCCAATTCATAAGTACCTCTACCTCAAAGGCATTCCTTTTACATAGAAGATAAAGACTAAATAATAAATTTGAGTATATAGACACAAAAATTGAAAATTTATTATTACCGTATAATGTCAAAATAAAAACGGTGATGCCTCCCTTACAAAAAAAATAAAATAGCGACGCCTTCCTCATAAATAAACCTTTGGACATTTTTTTAATTTAAAATTAATATGTAATTTATTAATTTATCTAAAAGTATTTAATTGGTTTTTGAATTTTATTTTACTTAGTTGACACCTAAATTTATATTCTTTCACACAAATTGACTCAATTTGTTAATTTATTTTTTTAAAGGTTAATATATATCTTGCTCCTAAACTTGTCCGAAAGTATTTAGTTAATACTTGAACTTATAAAAAGTATTTAATTGATATCTAAACTTGTCCAACAAATTATACTTTTTTAAAATTATTTTATATATTTTTTATAAAAGTTTAATTTTTTTAATTTATATCTGCAATGTGTTATATTGAAAGGTTGCCATGTTATCACTATAGAATGCCATGTGCCACGTCAACCCAAACTAATAATGTTAGTTTGGAGGTACCAACCTGGTTGATGGAATACTAATTTAGGTACCAATTAAATACATTTGAACAAGTTCAAAGGACAAACTACGTATTAGCCCTTTAATTTATAATCTATAGATATAGAGATAGAGAGCAAAGGTGAAACTAGGGGACTGGCAGGGGCCCGACTCCCCTGAAATAAATTTTTTTTCATATAATAAAGGTAAAATTATACTTTGACTCTCTAAAAATATAAAAAAAAAAATTAATTATTTAAAAATTATAAAAATATAATTTATTAAAATGATAAAATTACATTTTTACTATCATAAAAATTACAATTTAATTTCTAACTCATATAACAAATTTTCTGGTTTGGAGAGATGCACGGATGAATTGAAGAAGGTTTTTCTCCCATTAAACATAATCTACATATGTTTTCTTTGACAAAGAAAGTTGTTATGCATAATGCATTGATTCATTTGTTTTGGGGCTCGAAAATCATTCTGCCAAACTTCTCCTTTTACAGCCACTTAAAAAAAAAAAATTTAAAGAAAAAGCCTGAAACTTGGGGGCTGGTATAGATCTATGGAGAATATGATTAAAAAAAATCACTCTAAAGAGAAGAAGGAAAGACGAAAAGCCAACCAAAGGCGATCAATAACTTTTTAATATTCCTGTTTCGCATTTAGATATGTTGACAGCACAATAAATTATGTTCATAGGTAAAAATCACATAAAAATGGCTTAATTTTATCATTAGGAGTCTATACATAAAAGTGGCTGGAAGGATTTAGGTGTATAACTTTCCATATTAAAGATGATGTTTATATAAGAGTTGCTTAGAGTAATAATTAAAGCTTTCGTTTGACATTTAAATGAAATAAATTTCGACATTATCATTTTCTCTTAAAATGAATAAGTTTATATTTTGTCTTAACTCAATCTTTCAATTAATGTTGAAAAAGTTTAAAGTAGGTAATAAAGGAATAAGTCAAAGAGAGAAATAGACACAAACTTTGTTAACACAATTTGAAAAACAATCTCACAGTATAAAGCTTAACTCGGTGAATAATTTATTCAACAATCGATCTAAAAATCTATTGACTAAAACTCAGTTTACACTTACACAACAAACAATTACATCCTAATGGATATCTTTTAACTTGCTACAATCATTCACTGAAATTACCTCACCTACAACAAGTTTCAACTCTCCAAAAATGAACTATATAAAGAGTGCAAAGTAACACAAGCAAATAAAGCAAAAACACTCTCCCAAAAGATGGATTCGACACATGGATAGGTAAAATATGACAGCTTCTCCGAGTTACTTTGAACAAATAAAATCACCATTTGAATTGGAGTATTATCCAAGATAATATGACACTGAAACTAAGGCTTTAGATGTTATTGGTTTGGGTAAAGCTGAGTATATTACCCTTGAGCCAAGCCACAGTTTTAGGTGGCCCAGTATAGAAACCTAACCACGAATAAAAAATATAAGTTGGGATTGAACTGTTAAAAACTTGCTATATCTGTGAATTTCTGATACACCCATTTTCCTGTGAGGGTAAGAAAATGGGGCCTAAAACTATGAAATTATAGTATTGAGTTGAGTAAATAGAGAAGGAACCATTTAAACAGTTACCTCTATACTTCCTGGTTTCCAATGCTACACAAAGGAACTTTCCTCCTTTTTATCATTTGGGATCATTAATGGTCCCTATTTCTCCTCATCTTCTTAACTGAATTTGTTCTCTCTTTATCTTATTGGAAAATAATATATATACCAACTTCACCAAGCTTTCTTCAATTGGAATTTGGAACCATTTTGTTTGCATATCATAATAATTATGACCCAAAATTTGGTACACCCCATTTAGACCTCAATCACAAAAATCTGATAAGTTCGTGAACTAAAAAAAAGAAAAAAAAGAAAAAAGAAATATAGCAGAAAACCATCTCATCAGCTCACTGGATGGCATTGGCAACAGCTGCAAAGATGCATATGATTGGTTCCCTAGCACCAACATCAACTTTTTCAGCTCTTTAGGTCTCTGTTTAATTTTGTTTATATGATTTTACATAATGTTATTAGATTAATCAGAACATTTTATGCTCAAATCCATAAACAAGAAACACCACATCAGAAAAGGAAAGAAAAAGACAAATGAATGAATGCATGAATGAGGCACCAAAGAAAGGCGAAATTAGAAATGCAAAAAATGCAAGGCATATGCCGTAGTAGCCGAAGTATCCTTGAAACATCTCAATCCTGAATTTTAGGTCATTTTCAGTCAAAACCCAGAAGAAAATAAAGGAAAACAAGTCCATAAACAAACAAACCACCAACAGTGCAATTGGAAATTTCCACCAAGTTAGATCAAATTTCAAGGTTCCTTCCGATTTAAACCATGTTGATTCAAAACAATAAAAAATGCAATGCAATCATCATTCTTCTTCTTCTTCTTTTACTTTTATTGGAAGCAAAAATGATATGAAGAAAGCTTTTTAAATTGGTACATTAAATTGATTCACAGCTAGGGTATGAAAAATCCTCTATTGTCACTGAATTTATTGCTTAAATTCTATGCATCTACCACATTTATTATTTTACCCATACATCAAAGATGCAAGACTTCCAAAATCTACCCAGTTTTTTTAATTAAAAATTAAAACATTGTAATGTTGAAAAAAAAAAAAGAACCCAAAATACAAAATCAGAGCTAACAAAAACAAAGCACATAAATGTTTTGAATGAAGATTCAACACAAGAAAATGATAGAAATTTGAAGAACAAAAGCAAGATGTCAAGAACCCTAAATCTAGATCTGATAATAGCATCATCATTATCATTGAATGAAGACCCAATTGTTCATTTCGATCCTTGTTTCATATTTTTACTTTTTTCTTTCTAAATAACAAACAAAAGAAAGCAAAAAAAAAAAAAAAGTAAATGGAGGGTTTTAATCCACTTGTGAGGGATATTATACAAAGAAAGATCCGTAACACCACAAACCCTAAATCATCATCATATTTCTAGCAACAAAGATATCATCATTTGATAAAAATCAAAGGGATTCAATTTCATACTCATAGGGAGATTAAGACCATTTCATCTTAACCATGTCTCATATTTTTTTTCTCATATTTTTTTTCCGCTTAAAAAAAGCTAACATTTTTTAAAAAAGAAAAAGAGATCCAATAATCGATCATCTTCATTCATCACCGGCATCGTGATCAAAGACATAAAGCGGTACACTGGAGATCTTCATCTTCATCCAAGGGTGGAAAATTGAGATCGAAAGGCAAAGTTTTCCGACACGAAGACAACGCTATATCCCCATCATCAACCACCGACGATGATGAATCACAGTCACTATGACAATCCTCTGGCTCTACTGGCGGTGGTCTAGGATAGTACTTCCTAGTCGAAACCACAGCGAAGTCCGCCGATTTTTGCGGTGGTTGGGCCGGTCTGGGTCCACTAAACGACTCCACCGTGCTACTCATGCTACTCCTCGTGGGTCTCTGTGGATTCACTTCGGGGTCATGAAAATCGCCCATCGGATACAACCGGCGTTGGTCGATGAACCCTTCGTTGTGGTGATGATTGGTTTCGAAAGGAAAAGCCGGGATATTTGAAGAATTTATAGGGAAATTTGTTTTAGCTTTGGGTCCACGGAGTGTCCTCGCCGCCGTATCGTAGGCTCGAGCGGCTTCTTCGGCTGAGTCGAACGTCCCTAACCAGACCCTGGTCTTCTTCCAAGGGTCTCGAATCTCGGCCGCGAATCTGCCCCATGGCCTTTTTCTAACACCTCTGTATCTCGGCTCTTTAATAGATCCACTGGGTTGCAGTGCCGGTCTCCTAGCTACGGCGTTTGCAGCGGCGGCTGCTCCTCTCCCTCTCCTCATGGAAAAAAATATTTAAAAGATTAAAAGAATAGTAACAATCTATATAACAATCAAAAGGGGTTGATGAAAAAGATCACGATGAACCAAAAAAGAAGGGAAGTGAGGAAATAATCAACCCAACCAAAACGAACTTATCTATGAATCTAAGAAAAAAACAGAATACAAAAGATTGAAGATAAAGGGAAGATAGAGCAAGAAGACAAAGGAAAGAGGAAGGAAAGAAGGAAAGAAAGAAGGAAGATGGAAATGGGCAGGAAAGGGAAACAAGGGAGGAGGAGGTGGAGGAAGAAGAAGATTGGTGGGCTAAGAACTGGATGGCACCAGAAGAGAGGGCCTTCTCTTCTACACACACCCAAACAAAATAATGATATTATTAATTTACTTCTTTTTGGGAATAGAGTTAATATTTTATGGCTAAAATGGGTTTTCCATCTTTTTCTCGATTTCCCTTACCTTGTCTTGCCCCCACATACATACCGACTCGCTTCTTTTTTTTTTTCTTTTAATCTTGTGATAAATGAAATGACATAGAAGCCCTTTGTCTTTTTTTAATTAATTTTGTCAGTAATTAAAATTTGCTCTTATGCTTTTTGGTAGATTGGTCTCCATCATTTTATTTTCCATGGCACTCCAAATTATACCAAGGGTTTTATTGAGTTTTGAGTCTTTTTGACCAACTCCTTAATACACACCATTGCATGGCATTGGAGTGGCCACTTCTTCTTTTTAAAAAGAGGAAATAAAAATCTTGGGTTAAGAGAAGGTTTTGATTTCATCTTATCCTTCCTTCCACCCATTTTATTTTATTAATAAAGTATTTTTGCAGCTTTTTCCCGCCAATTTCTCTGCATTTCCTTTTATCTTACTACTTCTTTTCTTTTATTATAATATTTAATTTCACCCTCATCTTTATTTTTACATTAATTATTGTTAAAAGCATTGTTCATCTAAATGCATCTTGAATTCTTTTCCCTCTTCCTTTAAATGCAATGTGATTAGATAAAAGAAAAAGGAAGAAGGATTTGAAGCGAAATAAAAGCAAGGATTCAAGGGGTAAAATTATGAATATTGAGTCCAATATGTTGCTTTTGCCATAATTATTCTTCAACATTGTGCAAAACTTCTAATTCTCAATATTCATTGAATAGTAATTTTAGTTTTTCATCTTATAATTTAATGTTTGTAAATTCATCAAAACTCAATTTACTTTAAATTCTGATTTTTCACCTTTCTCAACCCAATATATTATTTTTCTTAATTTTCTATGTACTTTCCATAAAAACAGCTAACGCTTGGTAAACCTTTACAATAATAAATCCAAATAAAACATGAAATCCTAGGAAAAAGCTTAGAAGAAAAAAATAGTCAGAAAATTGCAGAGAAAAATTATGTAATGGTTATAAATAGCGTGTTAAAAGATAAAAAGGAATGGGAGCATAAAAATTCAAAGTGCTTTAATTTAATTTGCTCTTTTATAATCTAATTTTAATTTAAAATTGTCATAATTTGTGTTTCAAATATCAATTTAGATAATAAAATATATTTTAATTATCACTTGTAATGAAAATAAATAAATACTAATTCAAAAACAAGTATAATTTAAATATGATTTTGTAATATCATTCATTTTCTTCTCCCTAAAATGGGGTTGACCTTACTCTCCATCACCTAAATTAAAAATCATCGTCTAGTACTCACATTCTTATTCAACCAATCCACAATCTCTTGCAACAACAATAATAAATAATAAATTGTATATAACTACATGTATTTTTCTAATATTTAAATATTACTACTTGAGATAATAATTGATTTATTAGCCTATCTTAGAATTTATAAATATAAATATTAAATAATTATATTGTAATTACAAAAATATATCTAAAAAATTACAATATAAAATCGAATCAATTCATAAATAGATTAAGAATTAAAATAATTTAAACAACTAATATATATATATATATTAGACTCAAATTTAGATATTTAAACTGATAAAATTTATGTTTCATAGACAATTTATTAGTAATTTAATATATCTGATTAAAAATAATTCTTATTTTAATCTTTAAAAAATAGGAAAATACTCAAATTTAATTTTCTTGAATATTCATTTCATGTTTTGTGGTTTGTGATATTTATTTGCCAAACCCTATAGTTATTGGTATAACTACCGTCCATCATGGCTCATGATGACTCCACTCTCCACCTGCCCCATTTCTATCATATGCTTGATTCAACATCTTAGCTAAATTTTAAATGATTTTCTTTTTCTTTTTCTTTTTGGTTTATTATAATATGAAGTTTCATTTTAGAAGACTTTCCTTTTGTTCCTAATTAAAGTTGCTATGTTCCCAAAATAAAATTCTAAAAGCATTGTATATTTATTGTATTACGTCAGAAAATATGCTTTTTAAATTATTTAAGAAAAAATATCAATTAAGATAAATTAAAATTATAAAAAAAAAAATACGCAAAACATCGTATCAACAAGTTTGAAATTCTACGAATTTAAGTACATGGATTTTAATTACATTATAGGAATGTATATGTGATTTGCAGTATATTCATATTTCAAAAAAAATTTAATAATTTTCATAATTATAATAATTTATCCTCATCATTAACTAGAATTGATGCCTTCTCGTTTCTCCAATATATAATGAACTCAAAAACAACAAAAATAAAAAATAAATACAAGTATAAGGGATTGTAATTAAGGATGAGGAGAATTAAACAATGTTGTTAGCTTTTAAGTAATTCTTGTTTATGTCCTTAAGCACAAGGGATCCTATGAATAGATTTATAGTTAAGGTGCAAAATGCTAAAACCAAATTATGAAGGTACAAGGCACAATCATTTTAATCTTTATTTGGATTTTGTGTAAAAGAGCAAAGATTAATATTGAAGCAACCATACAAACTCTTAATTAATATAACAATAATGAAAATAGGATACTTGAGAATTAGTCAATGCTGATCAACTCTAATACCTTCTTTACCTATTCATGTTTATTTTCCTATTTCTTTTCCTTCAAATACAATATATACAAAATTTTATATAAATGCTATTAAGAAAATTATAAGGAAATTCTAAATACTTATTAAAATTATAAAGATATTAGAAAAAAAAAACTTAAAATTTTAAAATACATGTTTAGAATGAACCTTGACAATTGTACATCCAGATTTATCTCATAAAAAATAAAAAATTTGACAACTTATTTTAAAATTATAAAATTATTTTAAAATCAACTTCATAATGAACTTGGAAAAAAAAAAATAGGTATGAGAGAACTTGAGTGCCCATTTTTTGAGAATAACGTAAATCTTTTAACTAATTTTTAAATTACTTTCTAGAATCTTTATAAATTTTTATAAATATTTTTTATAAATTTTTATTTTTATAAACATTTTCAATTTTTAGATTTTTATATTTAAAAGTTATGCGATTATATGCAACGATGTTTAATAATTAAATTGTTTTAAAGAATTAAAAATATTAATATGAATAAAAAATACAAATATTAAATGGAGAGAAATTATCAAATCTAAAAATTAAATTTTACTTTATTTTTTATATTTTTTATTGCCTTTATAATTAAAATATAATAACAAAACAGTGTTGTTGTTTTTTTTTTTGCCCCCCATGGATCAACCTTAAAATTTTAAGTGTGCAGAATTCTTTTTCTCCTTATCGAAGAAAAATATTTGTCTATGTGACAGATTTTGTTGTAGTGTTTTATTTTATGGAGCTTTGTAAGGTGTTTTATCCCGTGGGATGCGTGGATTAATTATGCGTATTAATTTTATTTTTTTTAAAAATTTGTACATTTTCACAAATAATATAAAATAAAATAAAATAATCTAAATATCTTATAAAAATATTGTAAATTATTTTATAAAATAATCTGAATAAAATTACTCCAATCAATAATTTTTTTTTTGATAATGTTGTTCATTTTAACATTTTTTCATTGATTTTAATATGCTCATTATACACTATCTTTTACATCTTTGATTTATAATTATTTATTGTGTTTCATCATATTTACATGAATCTTATTTATAGACCTTCGTAAATGCATAAAATGAAAGGAAGAAGGGTGGGCTTATCTCCCCTATTTTTTACTTTAATTTTTGTTATTAATATTATTTTTTTTTGAAAAGAAACATAACAAAATTAAATTACATGAAATATTCGAGAGGTACAAAAATTCCTCTTTTTATCTGATTTAAGGAAATTTAACACAGCATCTGGAGGGGTCTCAACCAGTAGTAAATCCTCCTTTCTTTCAAAGGTCAATTTGGCAAGATAGTCCAATTTGGCAAGATAATCAACACAATGGTTCTCCTCCCTGGGGATATATCTTAAAGTCCAATGACTTTTTTGGGACAAAATACGGTGTATTCTTCTAATCAGAACAGAGTTTGAAATCTTCGAAACATTGCCATGAATAGCTTTGACTACCTCCAAGCTATCTGAGTGAATAGCCACATTGCTATGACCTCTACATTGGATAAGTTTTAAGCCATCCAGAATGCCCCCAAAGTTTTGCATCAAATATCAAAAAATTCCCTAGGAATCTATTATAACCAATCACCCAATCATCAGTACCATCCCATACCACTCCTCCAGCAGCTGCTCTTCCTGATGTTACTTGAATAGCACCATCGGTATTAAGAAAGGTCTAATCCCTAGGTAAAAGCTCCTCATGAGGTAGAACTATGTTATCAATCAAACCATCTCTAGAAGCCATAGAAGATTGTTTGGCCTAACACATGGAAACTTTAATGATCTGGCTAAAGCTCTAGGATTTCCTTTGAAAGATGAAAAGATTTCAATTCCTCCATAAACGCCAAGCTAATAATCCGAAGAAGCAAGCCCAACTGATTTCCCCATCATGAAGCATTAAAGTATCCTGCAAATTAAAAGAGATCCATTCGTGTAGAGAGTTAGAGAAAAAAAATAAGGATATTGGTTTCTTGGGACTACCTGTTTCTAGACTTTCATAGTCACTGTGCAATCTCGAATTATATGCAAAATGTCTTCAGAATCATTCCCATAGATTGAACAAGAAGAACCTACAGCTAAGCCACGCCTAACTCTTTCCACATTGGTGATAAGTCTTTGCTTAAGAACTGTCCAAAAAAAGAAACAGACTCTTTGCAGACCTGAAATTTTCTATGCTCTCTTTCATAACTCATCTCTAGAGCTCCAAGAATTATCATTCAATAGCTTGTATGCGCTTTTAATAGAGAAAGCGTCGGTTGAAGTATGACGCCAAGACAGTTTATCATGTCTTTTAGCTGGATGAGGAGGAGGAATTCCCATAATGTGAGTAATAATCTCCTCTGGCAGCCAAACTTGTAAAAAATTGAGGTTCCAATTGCCTTCTCCTGTGACCAAATCACTAAGCAAACAATCAGCATTAACATTAGCATAGGCAGGTAAATAATTAATCAAAGGTCTAACATTAGGAATCCACTGATCTTTCTAACAACGAATTTTATTCCCATCACCAACAGACCAATCAGATTTTTACATAAAAGGGTCCACACTTTTGAAAGCGACTTCCATAGAAAAAAGCTCATCGCATTCACTATACTAATTGGTAAAGAACCATTCAACCCATACTTAAATCTGAGAACACGAACCCAAAGAGCTTCATCATCAAAAACCACTTTATAACAAAGTTTCAATAAAAAAGAGATGTTTTGATCCTGTAATTTTCTCATGCCAAGTCCTCCACACCACTTGGGTTGGCATATAAAATCCCAACCTACTAACGACATCTTTTTCTTACCATCAGAGGTCCCCCAAATGAAACGCCTCACCAGACATTCAATCTTGCCGCAGATCTTTCTAGGAACCATCATAGACTGCATAAAGTAACTGGGTATGGCTAGAAGAACTGACTGTGCTAAAGTAGCCCGACCAACAAAAGACAACTGATGAGCATCCCAACTTTGTAGCTTCGTTCGAACTTTCTCAATCACAAAATATAAGGTACTATTAGTGGCTCTCTTATGGAAAATAGAAACTCTAAGATAATGAACAAGATTGTGCACCATTTAGAAACCAAGCAAATTATTGAGTATACTAGCCATGGACTCCTCAACTCCTTTGGAAAATAATATATTAGTTTTCCTAGAACTAACCTTGTGTCTTGAGAGCTTACAAAAAATCATTCAGAATTTCCTTTAATAATATTCCATGCTTCTCATTCGCTTTGCAAAAAATAACAAGATCATCAGCGAAGAAAAGATGCGAATGAGCCGGTCCCGAACGAGATAAACAAATGAGACTCCAATCCTCTTTGGACAAAGCCGAGCTAATAGAATGTTCTAACCATTCCATACATAGTACAAAAAAGTAGGGAGAGAGAAGACAACCTTGCCAAATTCCCCTGACAAGCCTAAATTCAGACGTCGGAACTCCATTCTACAAAACCTGCATGGTAGAGTTAGAAATAGGAAAAACAATAACATTTCTGAGATAACAAGGGATATCTTTCGTTTGAAGAGAAGCATCAATAAAATCCTATCGCACACGGTCGTAGGCTTTTTCCAAATCAATTTTTATTGCCATCCACTTCCTACTTTTGCAACTCTTCATAGAATGGATGACCTCTTGTACAATGACAATATTATCGATAATATTACGTCTTGTAATAAATCCTGCCTATTCCTGCGCAATAATTTTTGGGAAGATAAGCTTAAAATGGTTAGCTATTACCTTCATCACTGACTTGTAGAGAACATAGAAAAGACTTATGGAACGAAACTGAGAAAACCTTTTAGGACTCTAAAACTTGGGAATAAGAACAATCAATGTGTTATTAAGCTCAGTATCAATAACACCTCTATTAAATACCATTTTCACCTAATCACAAACAGCTGGGCCTGCTTCTGGAAGAAGAAGGCATGAAAGTCATCATTACCCAAAGATTTTAGAGGAGCCATGTCAAACAAAGCCTTTTTAATTTCTTTATCAGTGACCACTCTTCCCAAAAATTCGATATCAGAATAATCAAGCTAAGGAAACCCATTAGGAGGTAAAGATCTTATGGGCTTAAGATTTTACCCATACGAATTTTGGAAAAAAAATGGACGCATCTGATTCAATGGCTTCCGGATCAAACAACCAATCACCTGAAGAATTACGAATGGTAGAAATACAGTTATTTTTTTGTCATTATAAAGTGCGAGTGTGAAAAAAATTAGTATTTCTAACCCCCCAAAATGTAACCAATCGCATCTTGCCTTTTGCTTCCAGAGAAGTTCATCGTGGTGCAGCACATTTTCCAAATCCTGTCTGATCTTCATTTCTATGGAGGCCGAAGAATTAGAACCTGATAGATCCATTTACTTCTGAATGGCCAATAACTTATACATCAGGTTCATCTTTTGAGAGGTGATATGACCGTAGGTAGTCTTATTCCAATCTTTGAGATTTGCTGTAAATTTAGCTAAAAAAGTTGGTATGTTCCCTTGAAAGTCCCACCGATCTTTCATGAGGTCACCAAAGTCAGGGTGCTCAACCTAACCCACCAAGAACTAAAATGGTCTCCCCCTAGGCAAGGAAAAATTCAAATTAAGGCTGAGAAGAAGGGGTCTGTGATCGAACATAATCTTCAAAATATGAGTGATTAAACTATTTGAAAAATAACTAATCCAAGGCTTATTCCCAAAGCACGATCCAATCTCTAAAAAAGATTGCCCCTATGCCAAGTAAAGGGAGATACCCTGAACCCAAGTCATGAAGATCAGCTAAATCCACAAATTCACCAAAATGAGGACATATCTTACCAGACGAGAGGTCGGCTGTTTTCTCATTAGAGTATAAAATAACATTAAAGTCTTTGATCTCTATCCAAGGAATTCACTCTACAGGAAAAGAAGCTTTTAGATCCTGCCAATGGTCGTTCCGCTTTTGATTATTTGGGCTCCCATAAATGAAGGCAATCAAAATTAATTTTGAAGAAGAATGAGGTCAAACCCGAGTAAAGATAAACTAGGGATGATTCTGAATAACTTCAACTCGATCAAAATTTTTCCAACCAAGCAAAATGCCCAAGTGTAACCAATAGGCTCCACACGGTGCGAATATTGAAAACCCAACTTTGCAATAATTTTATTAGCTTTGAACACACTAACTCTAGTTTCCAACAAACTAATGATATCTGGCCTATACTCCATACTACATTCACAGAATATGCGAGGAAATCTGGCGTTGGCATAACTCTGACAGTTCCAAGGAAAAATCTAGAGATTCATATTAAATAAAATTATAAAAAAAAAACATACCATTACTATCGAGGAGTAGTCAAACCACTAGGGACAGATTCAACTTGCACTCTCATTTCTGCTTCATTTTTCAATTCAAAAGAGTTAAGCTTCACGACCTCTTCCATAGAATCAACTAAAGGATCCCATGAATTTCCAGAAGCTTTGAAGCGACTCCCTCATCCCCTTAAAGCATTACTATTTTTTCATCCTCTCCTAGTAATGCCAAATTTACTATTAATTTTTTGGTGATTATTTCCTGTACTACCTACACCTAATGACTCAACAGGACGACCTTTAGAATGACAAGGTGAATTAGGAATTTTTTTAAAAATAATAGCAGAGTGCTTCCCATGATCTAGAATAATTTCAGTCAACTGAACTTCAACCTCTATTGGACCTTCAAAGGCCGGGTTGAAATGTGCTTTAATGCCATCCAACTTATTGGCTTGTATTTTTGTAATCAATATTAATGACTTTTGTATTTCCTTTTACATTGAAATATATATATTTATAAAATTAATTTACTTAAAAATTAATGTTTGACTACTTTAAAGACAGAGGTAGCAAATAAGATTTAATATGAAATGAATAAATATATTCACTATCTATTACTATGATAATCAATCTGTTTAGTTATAAATTGTATTAGTAGAATATTATAATCCAAAACAGAGTATCAATGATAAATAATGCAAATAAGAAAAAAGTATATTGAGGTGTTATTTATAATATTTAATAATTTGAATTTTATATTAATGTAATAACACATAATTAATGGCAAGAAAATAATATTTAAAACTCAATTTTAAAAGTGAGACCCCTTTTTTGTGATAAGATAAAAAAAAAAACTAAAAAGATTACAATAGAAAAAAATTAATGCCCCGTAAGGGGTTCTAAAACACCTGAAGGCTTTCTCTCTTTTATTGTACTAATTTTGCAATTTCATCAGCTTCTCCATTATCTTTCTTAAGAATATGTCGAATGATCCAATGTTCTATACTTGATAAAAGTTGGTTTATTCTTCTAACCAATGTCAAATCTAAATCGTTGAATGCTAGACCTTAAATAACTTGGATTGCCTCCATGCTATTTGTTTGAATGAACACACTATCATATCTTCGTGCAAAAAAAGCTTTAATCCATCCATGATGCCCCATAGCTTAGCCTTAGTAACAGAACAAAATCCTAAATATCTTGATAACCTAAGATCCACATTTCATTTCAATACGTCAATAGTCCTCTAACTACAGCAAATCCAATATCCACTTTGACTATACCATTTGACCTTAAGCAGATCCAGTTATCGTCTAAGGACAAAGGTGAGAGACATATTGTTTGGCCCGACTGAAAGAAACTTTAAGATTTTCTTTTGTACTCAATGGACTACCTTGAAATGTGAAAAAGTTATGATTTTCTAGACACATCACACAATGAGACCAAAGAGACATTTCCATTCAACGTCTCCTAACTGTATTTGATGATGGTTTTGCAAATTTTTCTTTAGCCACTCGTAAAGATCTTCTAAATAAAATAAAGATCTCTTATCAGTGGGGGTTATAAGGTCCAATATATCTCTAGTTGCGGGACAATCTCTTACAACATGTAAGACATCTTCAAACTCATGATGACAGAACCACAAGAACTATCAGTACCAATTTGCCTTCGCACTCTTTCCACATTAGTAAGAAGCCTTTGTAGTAAGGCAAGCCAGAAGAAATAGAAAACCTTCAGGGCACTAAATTTTCCACGAGAGTTGCCAAAATGTCTCTTTTGGGTTCTATAACACTCCTCGAATCTTCTCATAAGCACTTTTCAGTGTGAATGAACTTGATGCAATACCACCTCATCTAACTCTATCCGAACTTGCTGATGAGCTAGGCGGAAGAACCCCTATAATCTTTCAGATGATTTTGTTTGGAAGCCAAAGTCGAAAAATATCAATATTCCAATATCCCTCATCTGTAACCATTTCTCTAATAAAGCAATCCGTCTTCAGATTAACATAAGATAGAATGTGATTACAAAGAGGGCCAATAGAAGAGACCCAACAATCAATCCAACATTTAATTCTACTCTCATCACCCACTGACCAACTTAAATTTTCTTAGATGAGTGGCCAAACCTTTTATAAACTTCTATGAAGAAAAGAGCCACTTTTTCTGGGGACAAAATCTTTGGCAACCATTCTGAATTCCATATTTTGTCCGAAGGAGACGAACCCAAAGGGCAGCAAAATCTGAAACAACCTTAATCCCAAGTTTCATCATGAAGGCCATGTTATGACATCGTAAACTTGTTAGACCCAAACCGCCATTAAATCGTGGCTAACAAGCAGATTACAAGTAGGCCAGTGCCATCCTCTTTTCACTACTAGAAGATCCCCAAATGAATTTTTTGACCAAACTCTCAATGTCTTTACAGATACCTTTGGGAGTCAACATAGAATGCATAAAATACTTGGGTATTGTTAATAGGACTAACTGAGCAAGTGTAGCCCTTTTAGCTAGAAAAAATTACCTTGCATCCCAACTGTTAAGTTTACCCTGAACCTTATCCACTACAAATCGTAGTGTACTGTTAGTAACTCGTTCATGAAAAAGTGGCAACCTTAAATAAGATCCAAAACTATTCAGTTTATGAAAAGCCAAAATATTACTGATTCTCTCAACTAAATCCTCATCAACCCCCTTGGAGAAGCATACGTTGGTCTTCTGTGCATTAATTCAATAACCTGAATACTCACAAAATCTATCCAATATACCTTTAAGAATTTTGGCTTATTGAACATTAGCATGCCCAAAAATCATGAGATCATTTACAAATAAGAAAAAAGAGAGGTTTGGCCTCGAACGGGACAATCTTACTAGAAACCAATGATTAAAATCAATGTGCTTCTTAAGACTGTGTCCAAGCCACTCCATTCATAAGACAAATAGGTACGGAAAAAGCGGACATCCTGTCGGATACATCTAGGCGGCTTGAATTTCATTAAAGGGGACGACATTCCATAGAATATGCATAGAAGAGTTCATAATGACAAACATAATAAGGTTAGTGAGAAAAGTTGGGATACCTACAACCTACAAAGAAGCCTTAATGAGTTACCATCTAACCCGATCATAAGACTTATCCAAATCTATTTTGACAACCAATCATATCTTGTTCTTCTCAACACTCTTCATAGAATGAATTACCTCTTGCGTAATAATGATATTGTCTGTGATATTTCTGCCGACAACAAAACCTGCCTATTTTTGAACTATTAGCTTAGGGAAGACTACTTTAAATTGATTGGCAATGATCTTCATGATCAACTTATAAAGGACTGAACACAAGCTAATTGGCCAAAATTGTGCAAAGTTTTCGGGATTCTAGACCTTGGGAATGAGAACAAGTGAGGTGTTATTCAACTGTGAATCAATAGAATTACCAGAAAAGACCCCTTTGACCCATTCACTAACAGAATCACCTATTTGCTTCCATTGACTTTGAAAGAACAAAGCGTGAAAACCATCACTTCCTGGCGCTTTCAGAGGAGTTATATCGAACATAGTACTCTTAAATTCCTCATTTGTATCCTATATTTCCAGAAACTAGACGTCTTTATTATCTAATTTGGGAAAAGAACTTGAGGGAAGACCTTTCATTAGCTTTGGATGTTCGCCATAATTTTTTTTAAAAAGATTAACTGCCGCATACTTTAGCTCATTCTCATCATATATCCCATAACATTTATCATTTTGTAAGGCATGGCTTTGTTAATTTTCCTTCTATGTAAAGTTTGCCTATGAAAAAAACTTGGTGTTGCAATCTCCCAATTGTAACCAATCACATTTCACATTCTGCTTTCAAAGAAGTTTCTCATGATACAAGGCACTTTCCAACTCCCCACGCACCTCTATTTCCACTTGCAAAAGATGACATGAGTGTACCTGATCCAATTCCCTTTCGATGCTCACGAGACTCTAAGTCAACATTTTTTCCCTAGTGCCAATGTGACCAAATACATATTTATTCCAAATCTTGATACGCAAAGTAAAACAATCGAGAGATTCTGCTATATTTCCATTGAAGATCCATTTTTCCTTAACAAATTTAGGGAATATCGGATGCTCGACCCATCCAGTCAGAAACCTAAAAGACATCCCTTAGAAAGGATAACTTTTGGCTTAGGAGAAAGAAAAAGAGGTTTTGATCAGACTTAAGCCTTGAAAGGTGGGTCACCAAACTATTTGGAAAAGAAAAAACCATGATTCACTACAAATTGCTTTATCTAATTTTTCTACAATCTCTCATTTTATCAAAGTAAACGCTGGACCCCGAGAACTAATATCATAAAGCTTAGTTGATTCCATAAAATCCTAAATTTCTCAATAGAAAAAAATGATAGCATTAAAATCCCTAATTACTAACCAAAGAATCCTTTCACATTGGATGGTCAAATTCAACCTTCCCAAAAAAATTCCACTTTTGTCTTTCAGGACTTCTATAAACAAATACAATTAAAATCGAATGATGGAGGGAATTATCCGATACCCTCGTTAAAATAAATTAGGGATGATTTTTAATAACCTCAATGCATACTCACTTCTTACAACCAATCCAAATTCCCCCTGAAAAACCAATAGCCTATACTCGAGGGGTAGAATAAAAACCAAGTTTCGTTAGTATTGAATCTACTTTTCTTCCACTAACTCTCGTTTCATACAGTCCCACAATATCAAGTTGAAACTCCTAGTTGTACTCACAAAAAATACACAGGAATTTATGACTTGCGCACTCTTAACAATTTCATGCAAAAATAGAAAAACTCATTAATAATAATTAATCAAATAATAAAACCAACCTCTATTGGCCAGATAGAGTCTCCTCAATACTTTTCCCACCATCATAAGTCTTTTCTTTTGCACCATATTTATATTAAATCTGAGAATTTATAAGCTTGGCCATCGAGTTCATCATTTCAGACAATGGGACCCTTAAATTTCCTGCAATCTTAAAATGCCCTCTTCGCCCCATTATGGTTTTGTTAAGAATCATGTCCATACGATTAATAATGATTTTATTACCCAAACCACGTCATTTGGATTTGCTAGCCTTTGGGTTTGAAATTTTTTTAAAAAGTTATGATGGAATGTTTCTTTGGATCTAAAACCCTAACATACAACTCCATAACTGATTCCATCGACCCTTCAAAAGTAGGATTAAAATGTGAAATTGATTTAGACTTTGGAAGCTTAGAAAATAAGGGACTATCATCACCTTCCATGATAAACGTCGTTGAATTCCATCTGTTCGTTTTGTGTTAATAATACTGGTCTAGGTTGTACAATTGGGCTGCTAGAAAAATCATCCAGCTAGGTAACTGATGCTAATTCCATATTTTCCAAACTCGGTCTAGATTCCATTCCACCCCACTCTCTACTCACCCAAAAAGATAATTCACCAACTTTCTTACTTGGCCCGCTTTCCTCCATAAGCTTAACACCATTTCCCTCATTAGCCCCAACAACCTTCATGTGTTCCCTTCTTTTTATTGTCTCTATACTTGGCCCAGCTAACCCAATATCCATCTTCTTCTTCCCCTTGAATTTGACTTGTGAAATACTCTCTAAAAATTCTCTATTCTAAAATTTTGCTGGTGTATTTCCATCTTTGGCCAAATCAATCACACCCTTTCAATGGTCAGATATTACAAAGCCTTAAATAGTGTTCCAATCGATTTATATCCTAAATTTTTAGGTCATTGATTCTTACTTTCCCCTTTTTTTCTTCAGTTTCTCCTCTCAACCAACATTCCCAGTCTGAAAGCTGTCGCTCTCTTCACTGTCTCTTCATCTGTTGGTGTTATATCCAACGACATTTCTTTTTCATCTGGCTTCCTTAGATCTACAACAGGAGTCAGGCACAAATATTTCATATGACCATATTGCCCGTATGAGAAGCAAATCGTTGGTAGTGATTCAAATTCTGCTCGATGGATCCTACTATTGACTAGAATTTGCGATACCAAAGGCCGATCAAGGTTGACGAAAACTGCCATTCGAGCGAACCATCCCCTCGAACCATTATTAGTCATAAAGTCGAGTTTAGCCACTTTGCATACCAAACAATTTATTTCCTCTAAA
Source organism: Gossypium longicalyx (assembly GCA_025698465.1). Lineage (NCBI taxonomy): Eukaryota > Viridiplantae > Streptophyta > Magnoliopsida > Malvales > Malvaceae > Gossypium > Gossypium longicalyx. The sequence continues at coordinate 87,886,181 of CM046995.1, forward strand.
CTTTTCTTTTTGTATAGGATACCCGGCAATCCAAGAAAATAAATCCAAGCAATTACCACACTACGAAATGACTACAGTGGGTTTAAGTCTAGGGTCCACGACTAAACCATTAAGTATTTCCCAAACACAATCCAATTTCCTTGGGTAAGTACCTTCTCATAATTTTTTGATGTTAAATATGACTCCTATTTTGAGTCAAATTTGAAAAATAATCTTTCAGTTAAACTCTGTTTACTTGTTTCAATCAAACATTGATTAGTTTAGATTATTTTATTATTATTTGACCTATGAATTTAGCCTATAAATAGGCTCTTTTACAACTTTAGAAAAAACACCCATCAGAGATTAGAACTTATAACACATTTAGAGAATTTTGTGTTTACGTTTTGTGGGTTCTTTTTTTTGGGGTTTTTGGGGTTTAGTTTTTATCTCCATCTTTTATACTCTTTGTTCTTTTTCCATTATAGTAAAATTATCTTTGCCCGTGGTTTTTTATCCTCTTTGGAGGGGTTTTTTCACGTTAAATTTGTGTGTTCAATTTCTCAATTTATTTCGCTATTTTTCTTATTCGTTGTTTAATCGGGTTGATCCTAACAAGTGGTATCAGAGCTAGTTTAATTTTTATAAATCAGCTCATTCAGAGATGACAACAACAATGTTTAAAATTGAGAAGTTCGATGGTGAGACAAATTTCAATATGTGGCAAGTTCGGATGATGGCAATTCTAGTTCAGTCCTGTTTGAAAAAGGTTATTACCGGGAAAAAGCCTGAAAATCTAAATAAAACAGAATGGGAAGAGCTTGATGAAATCTGCAGTCCAGCTATGCCTCGCGAATACGGTATTGCAGGAGGTATTGATGGAGAAGACATCATCCACCTTATGGAAAATGTTAGAAACTCTTTATGCGACTAAGTCTCTGACTAACCGTTTAGTGTTGAAACAATGTCTATTTACGTTTTGCATGAACGAATATGAGGTTTTTAGAGATCACATCAGTCAATTCATTACTCTTTTAAATGATTTAAAGAATGTTGAGGTTCATATTGATGATGAAGATCAGACTATGCTATTATTGTGCTCTTTACCCCCTTCATACAAGTCTTTTAGGGAGACCCTGATTTATGGCAGAGACAAACTCTAGTTCGGAGATGTGAAGGGTCATTTGTTGTATAGAGATAAACTTGACAATGAGTTTCATTTGGATAGTAAGGCAGATAGGCAACCTTTCGTTTTGGTAGCATCAAAGAAATGAGACAAAAGGTGTCGCTATTGTAAAAAGTTAGGTCACGCCAAAGCAGATTGTTATAAACTGTGAAATAAAAGAACTGCTGAGTGTAACGAAGAAGATGTAGCTGGTGCTAATTTGGCCGATGAAAACGGTGATGATTTCTTGTTAGTGTCAACGAGCGATAACTCTAAGCTCACGTCCGAGTGGATCCTAGATTCTGGATGTTCTTTTCACATGTGTCCCAATAGAGAATGATTCTCTACATATAGTTCGGTTGAAGGTGGAGTTGTGCACATGGGAAACGATTCATCTAGTAAGGTAATTGGTATTGGTACTTGTAGCGACGTAAAAAATTTAGCTCGGTCGCTAATTGTGGCGATTTATCAAACATTTGAAAACCAACTTTTGATCTTAAAAAAGGGAGTCGCCACCGATCTTTTTTCTAGGTGTGATCGAACACCTAATAAATTTATTTTTAAAATAAAGCGAAGGCCGAGTTTAGGTCTACGTTAAAATCTGGAGAAAAATTAGGGTTCGGGAGTCGGTTACGCGCGAGAAAGGTATTAGCACCCTCGCGACGCCCAAAATTGGTATCTCATAAACAAGTGTTGTCTTGATTTTCAAAAATACGAGTTCAAAGTAATATTTAGTCGTGATTGAAAAGACGATAAATTTTAAAATTTGATTTGTTAGAAGGGCATTCCGTTTTCAACACGAGCCGATATGATTCACCCAACATAGCGATGAAATCAACGACTTAGTGTTGAACCGATACGTTGCCTCGTATATTTAGGAAAACAAGAATAAGATTTTCGAAATAATGCAAAGCAAATTAATATGAAATAGAAATAAATAAAAATGCCAGGTATATATTAAAACAAATAATACATATGGTAATAATATTAAAAACAATAATCATGCATGCGATATTAAGCGTAAATAATGATAATATTAAACATGAAATAAAAACAACGAATATATAATAATATTAAAAGTGTGTATATAAAATATATATAGTAATAGAGTCATAAATATACTATACATAGTATTTGAAATATATATATAAAATAGGGAAAAAGACTGACTAATATAGTAAAAACGCATATACATATATGATATTAAAAATGTATATAAAAGAAAATATGCGTGTAAATATATGCACATAAGACCGTATAAAAGTATACAACTATGATACTAAAGTATATATATATATACATATTAGAATATCTATTGAAACTAAAATTAATACTAATAATGGTAAAACTAATAAAATAATATAGTACAAAAATATGTAACTAAAAACATTATAATATGAATGCATACATATAATATAATATTAAAATATACATAATATATATATATATAAAACATGTATTAAGATTAATAATAATAAAGATGATATAAAGATATGTACATGAAATAATAAAAACATATAACTAATAAAAAATAAATAAGGGAAATATACGATATAAAACATATATGCGATATATATATACATTAGAAGTGATAAATAAAAATTATTTATGCGATAAAAATACGTGACGTATATATGGTAATAACGTCGAAATACTCAATATATAATATTTAAAAATATATATACATAATACAAAAACATATATAGCGTAGTATTAAAATATAAACACAATATATACATTTTGAAACTAATAATAATAACAAATTATTGATAATACTTCACAAATACATACATATTAAAAATATACATAATAATATATATAAATATTAAAAGTACGTAACATATAAATATATATATATATACACACATAGTACAATACATAATATGGGTACATTAGAAGTAATATAATAATAATAATAATAATAATAATAATAATAATAATAATAATAATAATAATAATAGTAATAAATTAAAGTAAAGTAACGAAAAAAAAGGTAAAAAAAAAGATGAAATTGAATTAAAAACTAAATTTTGGGGCCAATTTGAAATAAAAACTAAAGAAAAGGACGAAATTATAACATTCGCGTAACTTGGAGGGGTCAAAGCGCAATAAATCCGAGCCTCTAAAACGTACCGTATCGAACTGGACTGAATTGAAAATCGTACAAAATTTCAGGGCCAAATTAAAAGTAACGGAAGACTTAATTGCAAAATGTTTAAAAAGCGGAAGGGTTAAACGCGCAAATAACCCCTCCCTTAAAAAACACGCGGATCCTGTTCGGAGCGAGTCGGGTCGACCCGACCCGGGGTCCAAAACGACGTCGTTTCTCGTTTAATGGGGGGACCAAAACGGTGCGTTTTGGTCCCCTATAAAAGATAAATTTTTTGCAAAAAAAAATCATTTGCACAGGGGAAAGGAAAAAAAAAAGAAGGAGAGGGGAAGAGAGAAGAGGGGAAGGGAGGCGCTCGCTGGCCGGGGGGCATTCATGGGCGATCGTCGATCGGCCGTCCGTCGCATGCACACCACCACCGTACATGGTGGCCGGAAAAGGTAAAAAAATTCTTATTTTTTTATTTTTTTATGTTTTTATTAATATGGTTCTTTATTTATTTATGTGTTTGTAGAGATTAAAAAAAATAGATTCGAATATAAAACCTAAAAAAAATTAAAAAAATAGAATATTCACCTTAGGTTTTGGATTTGGTTCTCTGATTCGCTTTGTTTTTGATTCGATGCTATTCTTGCATTTAATATCGACGAAGTTGTTAATTTTTTTTGCTCAAGAATTGAATCTTTTCTTTTGTTCTTTTTTTTCTCGAACTGCCCAGAGAGCCCCAAAGATTTTTCAAAATTGGCATTTTATAGCCTTTTACAATATCATAATCTACTACTTGCGTGTTTGATTGATTGTGCAGGTCGGTTGATGGCCGGTGGAGGTGACTGTCGGGCAGGTGGCGCCAAGGGATGGGGCTACAGTGAACAGGTGGTGGCAGAGGCAAGTGGCTGCTGAAGTTAGGTTTAGGGTTTTTTCTTTGATTTGGGCTTATGGCTGGTAGTTGGGCCATTCGGGTTATTGGTTGGGTCTTGGGTCTGAAATGGGATTTGGGTGTGGGTTTTTGTTTATTGGGTAGGTTTAGTTGATCTGTTTTAGGGTTTAAAAAGTGGGTTAAAGTTTGATGTAATTGGGCCACGGGTTTGGGTTTTTGCTGGGTTTGGGGTTAGTTGATTTGTAATGGGGTTTGGTTGTAATTTAAAAGGGCCAAAATTGGCCTATAACAGCTGCCCTTCTTTGCTCATTGTCGTGTAACGGGAATGGAGTAAAGACATAATGAAAGGCCAATTTTGCCCCGTCTTGCCGAGTCTTGACTTCATTGGTGCTCTTCTTGTTCAGGGAGTCTCCTTCCGGTCCGTCGCATCTTGTAGCCTTGGTTCAATCTTTTGCATCTTCTGATATTTGCCTTGTAGCTTCAATTTACTCCGATGTAACTTTAAGGACATGAGATTTGTGGCTTTGTTCTGCTTCCATGCAGCTTCATAAAGATCAGGTCTACAACTTCAATCTACTCTTCTATCGCTTTAGTGAGATAAGGTTTGTGGTCTTTTCTTTTGCGACTTCAGAAAGGCAATATCTGATATCCTCGACCACCTCCACTGCAACTTCAGGGGGACAAGATCTAGTGTCTTCAATCAGCTCCAATCTTTATTCTTTACTTGGCACGTGATCCTGGGCTCAACTCATTTCTCGCAATATGAATTGACTCTTTAAAAACAGACATTTAGAAACAGAAATTGAAAATAGCTCAGCACGTGAGCTAAGGCTCAACTCACTTCTCGCAATATGAATTAAAAGGCTCAACTCACCTCTCGCAATATGAGTTGATTTTTGAAAAACAGAAACTAAAAGTCTCAACTCACCTCTCGCAATATGAGTTGATTTTTGAAAATACAAATTGAAAATACCTCAGCGTGTCCTGAGGCTCAACTCACCTCTCGCAATATGAGTTGATTTTTGAAAAAAAAACATCAAAATGCCAAAACCTGTCATCTGGTGGAATTCAGGTGTCTTTTTGATTCAGTACAGCTATCATTCAACATTTCTTGCTCTGCCGAGGTACCTGTATGTGTCATGCATGATGATATGCACATGTTGATCTTAAATGCATTTATGCCTACATGATCATGTTATGCGCCCTGGGCTTGTTTGTCATATGTCCCTTTCCGTCATGGTTTTTGATGATCTACGTTAATTGCTTTGGCTCTTGACTTTCTCTTCAGGCCTTGTACCCGTCCTCTAGCTTCATGAGCAATCTACATTTCTCAGATATCACTCTTTGCCCCCGGTTGAACTTTTGTCATTGCATTGAGGCTCTTGTACTTATCAAATTCTTATCCGGGTAATGCTTAACATTTCTTTTGTTGAGAGTATGTCATTTCACTATTTATCATGTAAATGAAGTCATTTCACTATTTATCATGTAAATGAACCACATAATGAGATGCATAAAAATGGTCAGGTAGGGACAAAAGGGTACCTGACATTTATTCATTTCAAATGTAACAAACAAAGAAAGTCAATCAAATGATAGTAAAAATGTCACAAAGAGAAAAGGGATAGCATTTCAACAAAAACAAATGCTCTAGATATTCAACGCATGAACTCTTCCACGTTCCTCGGTCGAGAATCTTTTCGAGCATGGCTTCTTGCGTGGAAGTTTTCGATCTTTCAGAAATGCTTCAAATACTGTAGTCTCACTATTTGACCCCCCGTTCAAATGCCTTACTCTTTAAGCCAATGCTTGCTTTATTAGGATGCCCTTTCGGGTTTTCATCCTAATCCTTTGTGTTAATCAAGACGCCCTTTTCGGGTTTTCACCTTGATCTTTTTTTTTTTAGGCATAATATTTCTTCACAGCATCTGAATTCACTGGATTAGGTAACTCCTTCCCATCCATTTCAGTGAGAATCGAAGCTCCACTCGAGAATGCTTTCTTCACGATGTATGGTCCTTCCCAATTTGGGGCCCATTTTCCTCGGAAGTCCTTTTGTATTGAGAGAATCTTTCTCAGCACAAGTTCTCCTTCATGGAATTCTCTTGGCCGTACTTTCTTGTCATGGGCCGCGATCATTCTCTTCTGGTACATCTGTCCGTGGCAGATTGCCTTTAGACGTTTTTCCTCGATGAGGTTTAACTGCTCATATCGAGCTTGAACCCACTCTTCTTCCTCTAATTTCGACTCCATTAAAACTCGTAGAGAAGGGATCTCAACTTCGATAGGTAGCACAGCTTCCATTCCATAGACCAAAGAGAAAGGAGTTGCCCCAGTTGATGTTCGTACAGATGTACGATATGCATATAAAGCAAATGGTAGCTTCTCATGCCAGTCTTTATAAGTCTCAGTCATTTTTCCGATAATCTTCTTGATGTTTTTGTTCGCTGCTTCAACAGCCCCGTTCATCTTTGGGTGATAGGGCGAGGAGTTATGATGCTTTATTTGGAATTGCTCACGCACTTCTTTCATCATCTTGTTGTTCAGATTCAAGGCGTTATCTGAAATGATTCTCTTAGGCAAACCATATCGACAAATGATTTCCTTTTTCAAAAACTTGCAAACTGTAGTCTTCGTCACATTGGCAAACGAAGCGGCTTCTATCTATTTTGTGAAGTAATCAATAACCACAAAAATGAATCAGTGTCCATTAGAAGCTTTTGGGAAAATTGGCCCTATAACATCCATGCCCCACATAGAAAAAGGCCACGGAGAAGTCATGACATGAAGGGGCAAAGGGGCTGCACGGATTTTATCGCCGTAAATTTGGCATTTGTGGCATTTTCTTGCAAAACTTATGTAATCACTTTCCATTGTTAACCAGTAGTAACCAAGTCTCATAATCTTCCTGGCCATAGTGAAACCATTGGCATGTGTCTCACAGATTCCTTCATGGACATCTTCAAGTATTTTCCTGGCTTAGACGGCATCTACACATCTCAAGAGCTCCTGATCTTTTCCTCTTTTGTACAAGATGTCCCCATCAAGGACAAATCCCGCTGCCATCCTTCTGATTGTTCTTTTGTCGTTCTCATTTGCTTGTTCGGGATACCTTTGATTCCTTATATATTCTAAGACATCATGGAACCACGACCGTCCATCTGGCTCTTTTTCAATGCTGAAACAATGTGCTGTGACTTCATATATGCTCATTTGAAGAGGCATTATCTCTGTTTCTTTGTTTGCTTTGAACATTGAAGCCAAAGTGGCTAGGGCATCAGCCAATTGGTTTTCTTCTCGTGGGAAGTAATTAAAAGTTATTTCTTTGAATTCTTTAATCAATCCTGCTACTAGATCGTTGTATCTGACTAATTTCGAATCTCTCACTTCCCAATCTCCACGGATTTGGTATATCACCAATGCTGAGTCTCCATATACCTCTAAAGTTTTGATGTTTCGTTCAATAACTACACGAAGTTCCATGATACAGGCCTCATACTCTGCTATGTTGTTGGTGCAGAAGAAATTCAGCCTGGCAGTGAACGGGTAATGGTTCCCTTCTGGCGATACTAAGACTGCTCCGATCCCATGCCCCAATGCATTCGATGCACCATCAAAGCTCATCTTCCATGATGACTCAGATTTCTTTTCTGTGATGCACATTAAGTCTTCATCTGGAAAATTGAACCTCAAGGGTTCATGCTCTTCTGTCGTTCGAGCTGCTAAGAAATCAGCTATTGCACTTCCTTTTATCGACTTTTGACTCACATAGACGATGTCGTACTCCGATAGTAAGATCTGCCATCGTGCCATTCTTCCTGAGAGTGCAGGCGATTCCATCATGTACTTTATTGGATCCAGCTTCGAGATTAACCACGTCGTATGATACAACATATATTGCCTGAGTCTCCGAGCTACCCAAACCAGAGCGCAACAGTATTTTTCAATAGACGAATACTTTGCCTCGTATTCAGTGAACTTTTTACTGAGGTAGTAAATCGCCTTTTTTTCTTTCCTGACTCATCGTGTTGCCCCAATACGTAACCCATTGAATTCTCGAACATAGTCAAATACAATATCAGTGGTCTTCCCAGAATTGGCGGTACTAGCACTGGAGGGCTAGACAAATATTGTTTTATCTTATCCAAGGCCACCTGGCATTCCTCGTTCCATTCTCCCGGATTATGTTTTCGAAGAAGCCGAAAGATTAGGTCGTATTGGTTGGTAAGTTGAGCAATGAACCGAGCGATGTAGTTCAACCTCCCTAAAAATCCTCTGACTTTTTTTTTTGCGTGCGCGGAGGTGGTAGTTCTTGAATGGCTTTTATTTTATCTGGATCAACTTCAATGCCTCTTTCACTGACGATGAAGCCTAGCAATTTTCTCGAGGTAGCCCCAAACGTACATTTACCCGGATTGAGCTTTAGCTGGAACTTTCTCAGTCTGTCGAACAACTTCTTCAAGTTCACTACATGCTCTTCTTCCCCTTGGGATTTAGCAATCATATCGTCGACGTAGACCTCTATTTCTTTATGCATCATGTCATGGAATAACGTCACCATAGCCCTCTGGTATGTTGCCCCAGCATTCTTCAATCCGAATGGCATCACCTTGTAGCAGAATGTTCCTCACATTGTTATGAAAGTAGTTTTCTCCATATCCTCAGGGGCCATCTTGATCTGGTTATAACCCGAGAATCTATCCATGAATGAAAATAATGAATGCTTGGCTGTGTTATCCACCAATGTATCGATGTGTGGCAAAGGAAAATTATCTTTAGAACTTGCTCGATTCAGGTCACGATAATCCATGCACATTCATACTTTGCCGTCTTTCTTTGGTACCGGAACTATGTTAGCCACCCATTCTGGATATTTAGAGGCTTGTAGGAAGCCAGCGTCAAATTGCTTCTTGACTTCCTCTTTTATTTTCAACAACATCTCAGGTCTCATCCGTCTTAGCTTTTGTTGAATGGGTTTACAGTCTGGCTTTAATGGGAGTTTATGGACCACTACATCTTCATCCAATCCTGGCATATCCTGATACGACCATGCGAATACATCTTTGTACTCGTTGAGCAAAGCACTCAAATTATGCCTGGTGCCTCCTGAAATAAAGGTGCCAACCTTCACTCCTTGATTCCTTTCTTCCGTTCCCAAATTTATTGTTTCAACAGATTCCTGATGAGGCAAAATCTGTTTATCCTCTTGTTCCACCATTCTTAACAAGTCAGGAGACGAGACATAGTCTTCATCATTTTTTTCGGCTTCGAATTCTCCTAAACAAACAACCTTCTCAAAATCGATTTCAAGACTCGTAACGAGTTCGTTCATACCGTTGATATCTGAGCACCTGAAAGTTGAATGGAAAAGGAAAATATAGAGGGGCATCCAAGTATTGGAACCAAGACGAAATGTTATGGCATGGTATGAGGCAGATGTAAGGATAGGCTATGAAATGAGAAAATGATTATGAAATTAGTAATAATGCGAAAGATCGTGACAAAATGCATCTTCATTGATATTCATTTGAATGATAAGGAGTAAATGCAAGCTCTTACAAAAGAATTCTATTATATCTAATGACACAATAGAGGGTTAATGTTTGAGCATTACTCTGAAGACTTATAAACTACAAGAAGGTCCTCGGCAGTCTAATTGTTCAACATGAAACCCGGGGGACAAGGGCGTATCCTTGAGACGTCTTTACTTGCGTCAGCTCCTTTGTCAATGACATTTATACTGACATTCTGGAGACCCCTTTTAATAATTAACAGTGTGCTTCGTGTATTGTCTTGCTCGGGGCACATCGTTCTTGCAGACGTAAATGTTTTTGACAAAGGAGGGTATGCTATGGGCTCCCATTCTATTTCTCGGCCTAAGGTTCTTGCGATCCTTCTTTCCTGATCTTTCTTCCATTGTTTCCTTCTTTGATGCATGTCCGGCTGAAAACCTAAACCGTATCGGGCCTTGTGGTGCATTGGCTTTAGGGCCCTGGCTATTCCTTGCAGATATCTCCCTAAACCTCTTCTTGCTCGAGCTCCCCTTCCTACAGTCAACCTGACACCCATTCTGGTATTTCTTGATAGTTTTGGTACAGGAATTCTGTTTCCCTCGGCGACGAAGGTGGCATTGACAAATTCAAGGGATCGAAAGGAACATTTCACAGCATCTTTATTCACTTAAATGTATAGTGCGTCGGTAAAAATAGATGCTACAATGTCTTCTTCTCCCTCGACGGTGACCAAACAGCCATCCGTAATAAATTTCACCTTTTGGTGGAAGGATGATGGGACTGCTCTGGCAGAATGGATCCAGGGTCTTCCCAAGAGGCAATTGTATGACGGTGTAATGTCCATGACTTGAAATTCAACATCGTATATATATGGGCCCACTTCCAGAGGTATCTCAATCTTTCCCATAACTTCACGCTTTGTCTCATCAAATACCCTTACCGTGGAATGACAGGGCCTTAAATCGGACAGATCTATTGGAATTCTGGAAAGTGTTGCCAAAGGCATAACGTTGAGTGCCGACCCATTGTCAATGAGCAAGTTCGGTATTATGAAACCCTTGCAGCGAGTCGTGATATGCAGTGCCTTCACTGAGCCTCTACCGTTTTGCGGTACCTCATCGTCACTAAAAGAAATGAAATTATCTGCATTCAAATTATTTATCCACCGATCAAGCTTCTCAACAGATATGTTGTTTGCTACGTAAGCTTGATTCAAAGACCTTCAAAGAAAGCGTTCCGTGTGGCTCGAGTTTAACAAAGAGAGATAAAACGAGATTCGTCTTTGTTTGCTTATTTTAATCTGTTCCACCAGATTGTATTCACTTTGCTTGATAAATTTCAAGAACTCCTGTGCCTCCTCCTCATTCACAGGGTTTTTAGTTTCTTGTACGGGTGGAGTTTCCTGCTCGACTTCGGCCTCATACATTACTGCCTTTCCTTTTTGCTTTAAGTCACTATTTTTCTTTGCTGGTTCGACTTCTTTAGAATAGCACCGACCACTTCGGGTAAAATGACCTACCTCCCCAACATCTCCAGTTGTGGCTTCGGACTTTCCACCTTCCGGTGTGACGATATTGATATTATACTTCCATGGTACGGCTTTTTCGTCCTTATAGGGGAAAGGAGATGGTATTTCAATGATCATCTTCGATTTTACCGGCTCATTATTCGCATCGTAATAAATTATTAACGGTCGGTCGGCACTATACAGGAAACCTGACGATTAATTGTCGGAGGCACATAATTCTCCTCTATCGGCCTCTTCTCCTTTATAAAAGATCTCGATCTCCTTATTATCCATCCTATTTTGCAGCAATCTCCTGAACTCTTCGCAGGACTAAATGTTGTGCCCTTCAATACTATGGAATCCGCAAAAACTTTGACCTTTTGCAATTTTTTCTTCGAACACTCTGTTAGGACGACAAAGCAAACCCTTTTCAACTAGTACCTCCCAGTTTTCTCGAGGTGCTCTTATTTCGAAACCCATCTTCTACTTTGTCGTTTGTCCTCCTCTCCCACTGCACTCACATTCTCTTCGGTGTGGTTTGGGAATGGGTTCCCGGCCGTACTGCCAGTACCATCAAATCGCAGAATACCCGCGTCGATGAATCCTTAAACTCTCCTTTTGAAGGCCAGACAGTTTTTCGTAGAGTGCCCCTGGTTCCCGGCATGGTATGCACAACTAGCATTTGGATCGTACCATTTCGGGTACCGGGGTTTCAGGGGTGCTATGTAATGAGGAGAAATCAATTGTTTCTCCAAAAGCTTTGGGTACAATTCCCCATACGACACAGGGATAGGAGTAAATTGTGGTCTCTCGGGGTTAGGCCTTGCTGGTCTTGGTTCGTTTCTGGGCTGGCTTTGAGCGGGTACCGTGTTTTGTGGGAATGTGGTGACGGGTCTTTGGTGGTTCGTGGCGTATACGAGGTAGGAATAAGGTGGTGCTTGGAAGTAAGGGGTTTGAGGAGGGTAATAGAAATTTAGAGGTGGATAATTTCAAGGACGGGTTTGGTTTGGATATGGATTAGGGGTATAACGACTTCTCATTCCCACCATATGGGCTTCTGGTTCTTTCTTCTTCATAGATGTTGTCCTTCTTGAGCTTTCTGAACCTTCCATCCTCCCGCTTTTGATGGCACCCTCAATGAGTTCTCCGGATATTACGATATCTGAAAAATCCTTCGTAGCACTTCCCACTAGTTTGTCATAAAACGGTGCCTTTAAGGTGTTGATAAAGAGAACTGTTATCTCCGTTTTTGTTAGTGGGGGTTCCACTTGGGCCGAGACGTCCCTCCATCTCTACGCATACTGTCTAAAAATCTCTGACAACTTTTTCTCCATCATTTGCAAGGTCATCCGGTCTGGCACCATATCCGATACATGCTTGTACTGCTCACAGAACGCTGATGCCAAGTCCTTCTAGGATCTGATCTTTTCCCTACTAAGCTGGTTGTACCACTGAAGAGCCGGTCCTACTAGGCTATCCTGAAAATGGTGTATGAGCAGCTTATCTTCATTCACATAGCCGGTTATCTTCCTGCAGAACATCACGAGATGCGCTTTTGGGCATCTTGTCCCATCGTACTTTTCAAAATCCAGTACCTTAAACTTCGGTGGTAGAATTAGATCGGGTACCAAACTGAGTTCTTTAGCACCTAGTGCAGAGAAGACCTCAGTGCCTTCGATTGCTTTAAGTCTTTCCTCCAAGCTCTTATACTTCTCTTGAGCCTCGTGATCATCCGTTCTCAACCTGGCTATTTCCGCTGGATCATCCAAATCTGGAATAATTAGATTGGCAGGATTAGCCCCAGGATTTGATATAAATATTCCTTGCCCTAAATGAGCAGGTTGCACCGGCCTTGCTCTGGGTCTGTGGGTTCCCCTTGGGTGTACCCTCTTTGTGCTGCGTGGGCGTGTGGCGGAGTGAATCAGGGGGGATAGAGCGGGTCTTGATTGTGATTAATTCTTGACCGATGTTCCTCGATGTCAGGGCTCTGCATAGGTCCCTTTCCCTTAACTAATGCTGACATCATCTCCATCATCTTGGCCATTTGATATTTCTGTTTGAGCGATTCTTCTCGTGATCTCACCATTAAGTCTCTCGTCTCTTGCTGTGACCTAGCCAACTGCTCTTGTAATTCTTTTTGGATTATTTCCATTCTTTCAATCCTTTTATTGAATTCAGCCTCCATTGTTCTAGCTTGTCGACGCGTTCTATACGAGTGGCGTGGTTCCAGATTTGAAGTATTGCAACTGCGAATTATATGACCCTAGCCTTAGCGAACGATTATGGAATATGCAATGAATGAATGAATGAATGAATGAGATGAATGCATGACAAATAAATGTTGAATAAATGACAAATGAATGTTAGTTATGAATAAATATGCAAGAATTTGGTGTTGATTTTAAGATAGCCCCTATTTAGGCATTTCACTCATCAAAAGAGTTCATTACAAAAACATTTCACCATTTTGATTCGGCTATTACACGAACTTTCTAGCTATATCGCTATATTTCTTTACTCGCTCTCAGAATTCTGATATGCTCGATCGTTGACTCGGCGGGAATTGCCAGCTGAGATCCTCTGCTTCATCTGATAATTGTACCATGTGTATGGCCGCTTCACGAATTTTGTTGATCAAGAAGCCAAGTTGCATTTCTCTTTCTTGGAGGTCCGTTTTATAAGCGTGAATATCTCTATCATATTGATCGTTCTTTTCTTCTAAGGCTTTTAAGAGATTATCCAATTGTTGCTGACGATCTTGCAGTATGTCTTCTAAATCCCGTACCCTTTCTTTTAGTTCTTGAAATTTAGATCGACTAGTTATTACCTCGGTAGACACAACTTCGTATTCTGCGTTCTTCTTCCTTAACTCCATCATAGTCCGTGCGGCCTTTTCCTCTTCCTTTTTCACTTTTCCCTTCCAAAACTCTATCCCCCCTTTGATGTTGCTTACCTCCTCTTTCCATTCCGATGATGATTTGCCCAACCCACTATTCTTGATAGTGACTCTCAATTTCTTATTTTCCAGATGGTCCCTTAAATCATTTCTTACAATTTTCACTTCTTTTTGCACTTTCTCAGTTTTAGACCTTTCGATCTGAACATCGATCTTTAACTGGTAGTTTTCCTCTTGCAGAGCACTGAGATCCCTTGACATCTTGGTCTTTTCGCGTTCAAACTCTTGTCTTGCCATTTCTAACTCGGACGGCAATTCCTTTAGGAAGGGATTCTGAAAGGCGCAACTCATCGGCGAAACTTGCTGACTATTTATCCGCCGTATCCTCCATACATCATAATCTTGAGCGAGAGTATCAGCAGGGCCAACTCCACCAGATGAATTTTCTTTCAAGATTTTGCAGTATCTCGGACCATCTTCATGTATCCCTCACCTGCAAAAGCGAACTCGGACTGAGCTAACCCTCCAGTGGCGGGTATGAACTGTCGCGAAAAAAATTACCTTTGGACTAATAGTGGGGCATAGCCGACTCCTCCCCATAAACCAAGTAGTGGTACCCAGTCTTGATTTCTGACCTTGTATAACAAAACTGACGGGCGTATCCATGGTGCTCTCCATGTTATATCCTCGGCGCAAAGGTTTTGAAAAACTGAGACCCAATGTTGCTCGGTGACTTCCTTGGGCGATTCTTTCTTGAGATAGGCTTCCAATGGGGCGAATGTTTTTAAAAACATGTGGAATGGAGTGCGCTCTACTTTCCAGAAGTGGCTCAAAATCCAAACATTGAGCAACTGCACGCATCCAATAAATCGTCCTTCCCCTTTTCTTTGACAACTACTCAGAGATCTGAAGGTCTCGGCTAGGATAGTCGAGACAGGGTTGATTCCTTGTTTTAATCTTTCAAAGAAATCAACTACCGCAACTTCAAAATGTCCGAGAACTTTCGGGAAGATGATCAAACCGTAGATGGCCAAAGCGAATAGATTCACCCTTTTCATCATGTCAGGATGGTTCAGAACCAAATCTCGTAGGGAAGACCATGGAATGCAAATGGTTTCATTCTTTTCTTTATCCTTTTTTATTTGCGCGTCGGTCATGTCATCAACCTCACTAGCTTCTTCTTGAAGGTCATCGGCTTAGGCTCCTTCACATATATCTTATAGGGCTGTACATTATCAATACGAAGCAAAGCAGTATACTCCTCTATAGTTGGGGTCATGTCTTTCTGATTGAAAGTAAAACATTGGTAGGCCGGATCCCAAAATCTGATCATAGCCTGAATCAATCGCTCATCTATGTTGATAGTGATCAAGTGGGCTATATCTCCGTACTTCTCAGTGAATATATCCTTAATGTCCGAGTCCCACTGATTTCAAATCCGAACCAAGTCTTCAAGGTTATTCTGGCGAACATTGACAGTTACGTGCTCGGGCAGATTGGCAAAACATCCCTCCACTAGACTATCCCCTTTTTCCTTCTGAGTTCTTAGAGACCAGTCCCGAACCACGGCATTCTTCTCGACTGTTTGTATAATTGACTCTTCCATTAGAAACCTGGTTTTTGGCCACTAATCTTTAATCAACACCTTCCTAATGTGATGCCTATAATGCATGATGAGAAAAACAATAAGGCAAAGACAAATAACCTTGATTAGTAATTAAATACAGGCAGAAAAACATGGAAAATTCATCAATTTGAACTAGTTTATTAAACAGACCCTATCCCCTTTGTATAGAAAGTGAAAATGCAAAAGGTAAGAGGCGTTCCTCCCGTACACCTATTTTGGTGACTATTAACGGACAGAGGTTCGGCATGGCTCTAATTAAGTGGCTCGTACGGTTCACTATATGTGGTTTCGGTTCTAGACAGGTACTCGAATTGTTCATACTATCATCTACTAAGACTAGTACGAAGCCTCGGTCGTAGCCCATCACAGGCTCACGAGTTCAATTGGAGGGATTACATTCACTTATGCTTATGCGGAGGGACAAGTTAACTCACGAAAGCATAAGTCATATGTAACCCGAAAGTATTCACTAGCCTGTGCGGAGTGACGAGTTAACTCACGAAGGCGTAGCGTTTTACTTTCACTTAAACGGACGGAGCCCGGGTAGAGAGCTCATGTTATGCAAAATGCAAGTGCACGGTGTGTGGGGAGAAACTCACAAACCTTCACGTTTATTTAAAAACTAAATCGAAACTAAAACCATAAAAATTTAAAGCCGAAAAATAGAACAGACGAAATGAGTTAGAAAAACATTTACAACATAATGCGAATGCATGACATTTTGAAAACACAATTTGAAGATCACGGCTAAATATTAATTTGAAGGAACTTGAAAATTTTGACAACGCGAGTTTAATTCCAGACACGACTCTCAAAAAGGGGTCCCCAGCGGAGTCGCCAGTTGTAGCGACGTAAAAAATTTAGCTCGGTCGCTAATTGTGGCGATTTATCAAACATTTGAAAACTAACTTTTGATCTTAAAAAAGGAAGTCGCCACCGATCTTTTTTCTAGGTGTGATCGGACACCTAATAAATTTATTTTTAAAATAAAGAGAAGGCTGAGTTTAGGTCTACGTTAAAATCCAGAGAAAAATTAGGTTCGGGAGTCGGTTACGCGCGAGGAAGGTATTAGCACCCTCGCGACGCCCAAAATTGGTATCTCATAAACAAGTGTTGTCTTGATTTTCAAAAATACGAGTTCAAAGTAATATTTAGTCGTGATTGAAAAGACGAGAAATTTTAAAATTTGATTTGTTAAAAGGGCATTCCGTTTTCAACACGAGCTGATATAATTCACCCAACATAGCGATGAAATCAACGACTTAGTGTTGAACCGATACGTTGCCTCGTATATTTAGGAAAACAAGAATAAGATTTTCGAAATAATGCAAAGCAAATTAATATGAAATAGAAATAAATAAAAGTGCCAGGTATATATTAAAAGAAATAATACATATGGTAATAATATTAAAAACAATAATCATGCATGCGATATTAAGCGTAAATAATGATAATATTAAACATGAAATAAAAACAACGAATATATATATAATAATATTAAAAGTGTGTATATAAAATATATATAGTAATAGAGTCATAAATATACTATACATAGTATTTGAAACATATATATATAATAGGAAAAAAGACTGACTAATATAGTAAAAACGCATATACATATATGATATTAAAAATGTACATAAAAGAAAATATGCGTGTAAATATATGCACATAAGACCGTATAAAAGTATACAACTATGATACTAAAGTATATATATATATACATATTAGAATATCTATTGAAACTAAAACTAATACTAATAATGGTAAAACTAATAAAATAATATAGTACAAAAATATGTAACTAAAAACACTATAATATGAAAGCGTACATATAATATAATATTAAAATATACATAATATATATATATATATATATAAAACATGTATTAAGATTAATAATAATAAAGATGATATAAAGATATGTACATGAAATAATAAAAACATATAACTAATAAAAAATAAATAAGGGAAATATACGTTAGAAGTGATAAATAAAAATTATTTATGCGATAAAAATAAGTGCGTATATATGGTAATAATACGTCAGAAATACTCAATATATAATATTTAAAAATATATATACATAATACAAAAATATATATAGCGTAGTATTAAAATATAAACACAATATATACATTTTAAAACTAATAATAATAAGAAATTATTGATAATACTTCACAAATACATACATATTAAAAATATACATAATAATATATATAAATATTAAAAGTACGTAACGTATAAATATATATATATACACACATAGTACAATACATAATATGGGCACATTAGAAGTAATATAATAATAATAATAATAATAATAATAATAATAATAATAATAATAATAATAGTAATAAATTAAAGTAAAGTAACGAAAAAAAGGTAAAAAAAGGATGAAATTGAATTAAAAACTAAAT
This sequence comes from Gossypium longicalyx, assembly GCA_025698465.1. NCBI lineage: Eukaryota > Viridiplantae > Streptophyta > Magnoliopsida > Malvales > Malvaceae > Gossypium > Gossypium longicalyx. The sequence continues at coordinate 87,904,275 of CM046995.1, forward strand.
TTTGGGGCCAATTTGAAATAAAAACTAAAGAAAAGGACGAAATATGGTTCTTTATTTATTTATGTGTTTATAGAGATTAAAAAAAAAATAGATTCGAATATAAAACCTAAAAAAAAAAAATAGAATATTCACCTTAGGTTTTGGATTTGGTTCTCTGATTCGCTTTGTTTTTGATTCGATGCTATTCTTGCATTTAATATCGACGAAGTTGTTAATTTTTTTTGCTCAAGAATTGAATCTTTTCTTTTGTTCTTTCTTTTTTTCGAACTGCCCGAAGAGCCCCAAAGATTTTTCAAACTTGACATTTTATAGCCTTTTACAATATCATAATCTACTGCTTGCGTGTTTGATTGATTGTGCAGGTCGGTTGATGGCCGGTGGAGGTGACTGTGGGGCAAGTGGCGCCAGGGGGTGGGGCTACAGTGAGCAGGTGGTGGCAGAGGCAAGTGGCTGCTGAAGTTAGGTTTAGGGTTTTTTCTTTGATTCGGGCTTATGGCTGGTAGTTGGGCCATTCGAGTTATTGGTTGGGTCTTGGGTCTAAAATTGGATTTGGGTGTGGGTTTTTGTTTATTGGGTAGGTTTAGTTGATCTATTTTGGGGTTTAAAAAGTGGGTTAAAGTTTGATGTAATTGGGCTACGGGTTTGGGTTTTTGCTGGGTTTGGGGTTAGTTGATTTGTAATGGGGTTTGGTTGTAATTTAAAAGGGCCAAAATTGGCCTATAACAGTACTGTTAAAATTAGGATACATGATGGGACGATTATGACACTCTCAGATGTCAGGTATGTACCTGATATATGGAAGAATCTCATCTCATTGAGTATTTTAGACTTGAAAGGATGCAGAATCAACATCAAGTCGAGCGGCATTAAAGTATCTCGTGGAGCTCTCGTTTTGTTAAAAGGTAAGAGAACCGGCAATCTTTATATTCTGGAAGGTTCTACAGTGACCGGTGAAATCGGACGTCCCTCGTCCGTTACAGAATTTAAGTCAACTCGTTTGGAGCGGAGGCAACTTGGTCATAGGAGGGAAAAAGGTATGACCGTTTCGTTGAAGAGAGGTTCTCTTGTGGACGCAGTTTTTGAAAAGTTAGGGCACTGTGTTCGTGAAAATCAGACCCGGGTTAGTGTTAAGTTGATAGTGTACAAGTTGAAGGCTAGAAGTCTTCCAGTTTCTAAGCACAAATTCGACTCAGTTAATTCCCTGTATAGTTCAAGATAGGCTCGTGGCAGGCTTTGGCAAAGATGGCGTTGTGGAAATATGAGTCAAGGTGGAGATTTGTTAAATATGACTCCTATTTTGAGTCAAATTTGAAAAATAATCTTTCAGTTAAACTCTGTTTACTTGTTTCAATCAAACACGGATTAGTTTAGATTATTTTATTATTATTTGACCTATGAATTTAGCCTATAAATAGGCTCTTTTACAACCTTAGAAAAAACACCCATTAGAGATTAGAACTCATAACACATTTAGAGAATTTTGTGTTTACGTTTTGTGGGTTCTTTGTTTTTGAGTTTTCGGGTTTAGTTTTTATCTCTATCTTTTGTACTCTTTATTCTTTTGCCATTATAGTAAAATTATCTTTTCCCGTGGTTTTTTATCCTCTTTGGAGGGGTTTTTCCACGTTAAATTTGTGTGTTTAATTTCTCAATTTATTCCGCTATTTTTCTTGTTCGTTGTTTAATCGGGTCGATCCTAACATTTGAGCTTTGAAATTTAGCTAAGAAATAATCAATTTCGATGTCCATGAGTTGGAACGACATTGATGGATTCCATAGGGAGTAAATTTAATTATGTAAGGCTGAATACTTTATATTTCGTCGAAGGAGCTTCACCTCCATTGTGGTAGCCATGTCCCTTATTAAAAGCTGGTGCACCTTATTTGAAAAATAAATTGATAGGATTCCATTTAATATGGATTTCATAATGTCTCCTTCCCGTAAATCAAGTTCTTCCTCCATTTCATTTCCACAAAACATGGAATGAGTATTAGATTCACTAGTTCATTTTCCAAACAACCTATCTTTCCACGACAACTTGGCCTCATGTGGCGGATCCCCCGCCACCTCTTTACCATCCTCATCATCATTCCCCTTGAAGTAAACATTTTTAGTATTCTGATAATCATCCGTTCGGTTACCACCATTTTTCTCAATATTGTTTTCCACATCCATTTTTCTTCTTTGGAGTTTTATAGAGATTGTATAACATGTGAGACCCATTTTAAATATATCTAAAAAAATAAAATATTTTGAAACTCAAAGAACTAATTTAAAACTTAATGTTTTCATATATGCTTCTATTCTTTCTTTTATATGATATATATAATTTATGATGTATTTCTTTCATGTTGGATGACTTACAAATATTTTCACATTTTTTATGTTTGATTGGCTAAAAATATTTTAGTTAATGGGAAATAATAAAAAAAATAAAACTTAAAAAAATTCCTTTTAAAAAGTACAAGATAATATTTTGAAAAGAATCTAATGGGGCATTTGATGTGCGTAGAAAACACATTTGATGAAGCATGTATTTTATGTGACATGCCTCATAAATTTTGAGTGTTATTTGTATAAATAAGAAAGTGATATTTTTAAAAGTAAAATTAATTTTTTATTCGTGCCGCACGAGTTAAATTGTATGTATCAATTTTAAATCTTACATTTATTAGTTAAAAATTTATAACATTTTAATAATACTATGAGTTGAGAAAGTAAAATAAATAATATAAATATTTATTTTTAAAACTAATACAATTTGTATTATGATAAATATAAATTAAAAACAAATTAAATTGAATGTTTAAAATAAACTTCAACTAATTATTGATATTCATCAAAATGATAAAAAAAATTAGAATCTTAATAAATAAATTATATGTCAATGTTTCATATATCCAATCTCTACTCTAAATAATTGTTTCAAAATATTGAATTTGATTTTAGAAAATAAAACTAATAATTAATTAACATGTGTAATATCTTGAAAATGCATCTTTACTTTAATTAAAATGACATTGTATCATTAATTGCAATATTAGCATAAAAATAATTGTTTTATAAAATATGCAATATTCTGTATTAAAAAAATAAAATGTGAAATATTTATGGGTATTACACATTTTGTATAACAAAACTAATAAGCTTTTATACACTTTGTGTTCATAAAGTTGGCAATACTAAAATAGTTGCAATATGTATGGTTAGTATGAGAAATGAAATAGTTGTAATTTGTATGGTAATGGTGACCCCTAATAAATATCGTGTAAGAAGGGAATTTTTGTTAAAAGAAAAATAGTTCTAATACTTATGGTAATAATTTTTTTATTTACTCAGTAAATGTAGTATAAGAATTAAATAAAATTTTGTGTTGTTTTTAATATTAATAAAATTATGATTTTTTGTTTCAAAGATAAATTTTAACTTTTCAACTACATGGTAAAGTTACTTTCCCCCCAATATTTAAAGGAATCACATTCTCATGACTAAAAAGAAAAGTAACTCCGGGAGGAAAGTTGTATTCCCAGGAAAATTAATAGTTTTTAGCAAACCAAGCATCCTTTAAAGCTCAACCTTAAAGGTGTTGCACTAACCAATATTTCTTATGAAGCCTCATATCCATATACCAGTTGAGTCTTTGATTACTCATCTAATATTTGTAGCTTCCATCCTGAACATGATGAATAGATTGAATGTCATACCCTTGTCACAACATTCTTGCAAGTATTCAGAGACAAATATCAAGCATACACAACCTTTGTTCACATCCTAAAGTTTTGTTTCTAGTAAGCTTTCAACCTTTATAAAGTTGACATTGAAAATCATCTTAGTGCTTCCTTTCTAAAGACCCTAACAAATGACACCAAAAAGTATATCCTAACCAATGAGCTTAATAGCAAAATACTTCAATCATGACATGTTCAGATAAAGCCACTCATTCAAATTCAAACTAAAAAAATCATTAAGCTTATCCTGTTTAATGAGCTTTAATCAAATTGAGATAGAAATTAAATAACCCCTAAGCATGTGGTTGATGTTTTCAATTAATGCAACACCCTATTACTCAACCAAATCATCAGGTCCAAGTTATAAGGTGCCACATTCGTTGCCGGAGTAATTATGATCAAATTATGTTTGATTAATACTATTAATGATTAATTTCAACCAATACAATCATACAATACGATATAAAGTCATTTCCAGGTTTTATATGAGCTTACGAAAGCTCTATAGCTAACCCGAGGTTGAATTATGACCAAATTGTAAATTTTTCAAAATACTGGGTTGATCTTACGATGTTAGGGGTTTCTCGTCACCACATAACATACTGAGTAGGTCTTATCATGACGTCGTCGTAACGTAAATCCTGAGCTACTCTTCGTCGCGAGTGACATACTATTTCCATAAAAATCAACATGGTACAAGTTTAGGAGACCTGTAATAATACTTTACATTTCAACTGCAAGAAAAACAACAATATGCCAATTGTATTCAATCTAAAATATGCCAAAATGATGCTTCAAAACATTATCGAGCAACCAAGTTTTAAATTTAACCATTTTGGATACAAAACCAACTTAAACCCTAAGTTCATGCCATATAATAATCAAAAGAGAACTTTACAAACTTTGTTGAGTTGGGGATCACTTATTGGACGCTAGATCAACTGCTCGAACTATCTGGATTCTATTATACCTGCGCATAGAGTAAACAAACCGTACATTGGGCAATTATGCTCAATGGTAATTTCCATATTTCAAGTCACAAAATAAGCGTAATCAACCCAAATATGCTACAATTCAACTAAAATAATTTGCATATTCAATATTTTAGAAAAGCACTTGAATTCGAAAAACACAAACCTTAAAATTCAAACTCAAGATTGACTCAATCCTGAATTCCAAATTTAGTAATAATAAAATAATCACACACTAATTAAATATTTTATAAAAGTTTTAATTATTAGTTTTATTCTAATATTTTCTTAACAAATTAATTGTTTATTCATATGTAATGAAATAGTAATTTAATTATTTGTTATTTCATTTCATTATTTTAGTTTATGATTCTTGGAATATAAAAGATTAAATTACCACCATCACACAAACACAAAATCTCTATGATATTAATGCCTATTTTTTGTGTGCTTTAATTATTTGATATTTCATTTTATTTCATTATTTTAGTTTTTGATTCTTGGAATATAAATTTATACTAGATCATTTAATTCCTAATTTTGATGATTTAAATATAGGAAATATTTATATATTATCTAGCAACATATCTTATTCATGAATCAATTAGAGAAAACATATAAGTTGAAAATCACATTAGCATTCAAACTGGTGTGTTATCAAAAGAAAAAATAGGGTTTAAAATTTTATCAATTTGGACAATTTTTTATGTAATAAAAGGTTTGATTTAAGGTTTTATACTTAAAATATATAATTTATGCAATCAAATATTATTATATGAAAATATCACGTATTTTAGAATTTAAAGTAACATATTTTTATATGAATATTATATTTATTCAAAGTTTCATATTAATTCAAATTATAATGTTTTTAACAATAAAAGTTGAATGACAAAGTTATCACTTTTTTTAAGCATAAATTTGCAAGAAAAGTAAAAAAAAAAAAGGAAAAAGAAAAAGAAAAGAAACTAGGATAGAAAATGAATAACGAAGAAATGTATAAACATGAAGAAGAGAAAATATGCAAGACAAAGCTCTATTCTTATCTTCAAAGGTCTTGATTTACACAGGTATATATACAATTATACTGCAACTACTAATAACTCATGTAATAATCTAACAACCTTAACATATTAACAATTTAATTAAAAGTTAAATCAACTGCTTAATAACTCAATCAAATGCGCTCACTAATCACATGTTCATTCTTATTATATTACAACATTCCTTTTCCTTTTTGTTTTATGAAGAGGCAAATAATTAAATTAGAGCGTAATCTAGTAAATGAGACTTTAGACAAAGGTTTGGTAAATAAATCAGCAACTTACTCCTAAGTTGGGACATGATTAATTTGTAGTTGCCCTCTCACGTACAAAGTGCACATTGAGTTATACATGTTTCATTTGAGTATGTATAATTGGATTCATTGTAATTTGCACTGCAACTATCTACTACTCTATAATATTAGTTAACAGGTGAGCAAACCATGAAAAATTAAGAACTATGTACTAGGCTGCAATATTCTACTTCGAAAGTAAACTTGGACACCACACTTTGTTTTTTAGAAGCCAAGGTAATAATGCTACCTCCCAGGTAAACGTAAAACCTTGAGGTGAACCTACGATCTTCAATAGAACTACCTCAATATGAGTATGAAAATGTAATGAGAGTGAGTTGATCAACTGGTAAGAACAATAATCTATGGTTGGCTATACTATGAAGATATCCCATGATACATTTTACAACCTTTCAGTGCTTATTAGTTAGGGTTTGCATATATTTAATTGTTAACAATAAAGGTAACTTTAGGCATTATCAAACAAGTATATTGCAACCCTCCTACAATGGCCCTATACTTGACAACATGACCAAGAGACAATAGATGTAGGCACAAAGATGTAATCATATGTGTAGGCACAACCTTTAGAGTTGTCATTGAAGCTTTGCATTTTCTTTAAGATAAATGCAAATCATCATGTCTTTGGATCTCAATACCAAGGAAATAATTGAGCTCACCTAAATCTTTAGGAGAATTTATTATTCAACTATTGTATAATTTAGCTTATCTCAATTAGGTTTTTTTTTTGTGTAAGATAATACCATCCATGTATACTAGGTAGAAAACACAAGACAATAATGATGGATCAACAGTAGAGGGCATAAATGTTAAATCAACAATTAAAAACTCTATCAATATATGAAACTAATCTCGAAGAGCGTGTTTAAGCCACAAAGAGCCTTATTCAACATGAAGACTAATGGTTTGCCACTTGCATCAACCTGCTCGAATCCTAATAGTTGCATCATGTAGACTTTTTACTGAAGTTCCCTATTGAGAAAAGCATTGTTAACATAAATTGTCATTATTTTCCATTTATGAGTAACAACTAAGGCAATGATAGTTCACATTGTACATGCTTTAGCCACTAGATCAAAATTATCTTGGAAATTATAATCAACTCTTGTGTATACCTTTAAGCTACTAAATGAATCGTATATCTTTCTATTGATCCATTAGAATTTTTCTTCACCTTGAAAAGCTACATACACTCATAACTTTTCAACTTTTAGGTAATGACACTAATGTATAAGTTTGATTCTTGGCCTATGCATTTAACTCATCTTAAATTATTTGTTTCCATTGAGGACACTTCATGGCTAAATGAATATTTGCAGGCTCAAAAGGTACATCAATAGATAGATAAATAATAGAATAAGAAAAGAATTGGGTTTAATAATACCAACTTTCCCTCTTATGACTATGGGATGCAAATTGATGGTGGCTTGTTGAGAGATAAAAGAACATGACACAACAACTGAATCAATTTGTGCATAAGAAACTTGACTATTATGTAAAGTCTCAAGAGTATTAGTAGAGGTACGTGACTCTGCAAAAGTATCAACATGAGCATCAAAGGTTACACTATGAGAAGGTATGGACTCAACAAGAGAAGAAGGACTCTATGATACCATTAATGAAGAACGAGAAATAAATCTCTAGACTGAGTAGATTCCACTGAAAGTTGTGTAGTAATGAATGGTGTTCAAATGGATGAAGTTGAATGTGTAGACTATTTAAAAAAAGAAAAAGAAATTAAGATTCTTCAAAGTGCATATGCCTGGAAATATAGATTCTTCCATTTTATACTATACATTTGTATCCTTTCAAAGACTTATGGTAGCCTAAAAAAGTACATGAAACAAACTTGAACTGCATCTTGTGACTATTATAAGAAGTTAACAGAAGATAACATCTACAATCAAACATCTTAAGATAATCATATTTAGGTTTCGTTTTATATAATTTTTCAACAGGATCGACATTATCTAGGGATTTGGTAGGCAACACATTGATCACATGCATAGTTGAAACAAAGACATTGTACCAGTGTGATAGTGTCTTGGAAGCTTAGATAAAAAATGGCAACCTTATCTCAACAATGTGTCTATGTCTATAATCAATTAACCTATTTTATGCTAATGTATGAATGTATGTAATCATATGGTAGATCTCATAAACTTGAAGAGAAGGAGAAAAAGATCAAAATTCACCTCTATTATCAGTATGTATAGCTTTGATCTTGTGTCCATGGGTCAATTCAACCTTCTTTTTTAATACAAAGAAAGTTGACAATGCTTCACTCTTCCCTTTCAAACAAAATAGCCAAATATGATGAGAATAAATAGCTATGAACGATATGTAATAGGTTTATCCATATGAAAGACATGGATTTGGACCCTAAATATCACATTCAATTAACTGAAAAGGAGTTGCATACATAATATTTGACTTTGAGAATTAAGTTTTATGACTTTCCCCTAATAGACATGATGTGCACAAAGGTATGCATTTATTTATCTTTAATGGTAGATTGCATTGAGAAAGAACTTGAGACATGACATTTGAAAAAGTGTAGCCTAATCTACGATGCCATAATTCTTGAATTGATAACTTGGTACATCTATTGCATTCCACAATGTCAACAGTAGCAACATGTACAAGTCATTCACCTTATTGTCTTGAGCTAATATCTTATAAGTCTGCAAGTCCTTAATATAACAGTGTATGAGGAAAAATTCAAAAGATACTCTATTGTCTTTTATGAATTGAGATGCAAAAAACAATTATTTATTATTATGAGGCACATGAAATAAATGTTGGAGATAAAATACTTTATTCCTAGTTAATATGATGACTTGATTAACACAATTTATGATATTATGAACACCACTATCAACTTGCACCATACGTGAGAAGGAAAATGGAGTTTGACAGTTTGTGTAGATCATGAGTAAGGTGACTTGTGGCACCTAAGTTAGGATACTAGGTTGGGTCATTAACCATAGTTGGGGTAGCAATGATAAAAGTTGTTAAGGTAGGAGTTGCAGTGGGGCAATTAGGCATATGAGAAACTTTGTTAGTGGGGAAATAAATATGTGAAGAAGGTTATATATTATTAGAAAAAATGTTTTAAGGTAGTATAGAATGAAAAGATGAACCAATTATATTTGTTGAGTGAGGATTGTAAAACCAGTTATATTTGTTGAGTGAGGATTGTATGAGGTATCCAGGGACATGGTATTATTGGTGTACAAATATTTAATGATAGGATTATGAAGCAGTATTTCCTCCTGTAAGGTTAGTAAGCAAGCTAGAAAAAGAAGCATCAAATTTGTAAAAACATTTTGCAACAACATATCCTTTTTACAACAAATTTGACATTGTGGTGCCTCTAAATCTACCTTGTCCTCAAGGCTTGAAATCACTTAGTGAATGATCACATGTTTACTCTTGCTTAAAATAAGACTATTGACCTTGATACATGTATGATGAGGTCGATAAGTTGGAATTCCACTTGAATCAACAACTGGTTGATTTCCTAAAGTATTATACACATTTTTTATACATTCACATTAATAGAAAAATTAATCTATGTGGATAAAATGTAACACTCCTAACCCGTCCCGATCGTCGGGACTAAGCTATAGAATGCTACATTACAAAATAGAACATTTATAGACATTTAACATATAATTCGAATAAAAATCATTAACTACAATCATATAAGTCATTCAGAACAAATTTAACCTTTCCCGAGCTTAATATGAGCTTACGTGAGTTCTAGAATGAACCTAAGATCGAACAATTCAAAAGTTCAAAATGACTTCATAACGTGAAGGGGTTTATCATCGTGACATTGCCAAAATAGTTTTTCACGTCACAACATCAATATGCTCGACTTCGCAACATAACTCAGTATTTTGGCCTCGGTGAGGCAATGGGGTTCCTCGTCTCAACGTGACATTACATGCCTTTTTTGTCGGGACGATCACCATACGACGTTGCGACGGGAATCCTATTTTTGGTACATTAAGGATAGTTGATACTTGTTTCAAATCGACCGTTCAATTAGGCTAAAGAAATGCTTTTAACATCATTTTTACATGTTCAAAACATGCCAATTCCATACTAAAACTTATCATATAATCACATATTCAATCCACAATACCAATATGTCACATTTGACACCAATTCACAACAAAGTTATGTATACCATTACATGGAATCAACCATTCAATTCCTCAATTCAATCATGTTCATTCTTGCATCTATAAGTACTAACATGCATATTCCATCATGCTATATATATCTTGTGCACATATACCATACACAACTTCAATACCATTCATTTAGCAACTAGATCATACATACTTCCCTTTCTTAATTTCTAAACCATACATGTGAACCAAAAAGCATTCAATTTGTAAACATAAACAATTTGACATAAGTGTTAATAACAAATATGTCTCAAAATATACTTAACATTACAAATAACAAGACACTCCCAGACACATGCCACATATAACCAGGTTCAAACGATTAAATTCTACCAAATCAGGATATGGATAGTGTGACCTCTTCAAGGATCCGATTAACATATTCTGAAGTCAAAATCTACAGAAAAAGAAAAATGATAGGATAAGTATTATGAAATGCTTAGTAAGCTCATATGATTATAAACAGTCAACTTACCTTATAGAACAAGTACTTATAATAAACTAATGTGTGTAACTCATCAAAACATAGTCACAATAAGGTGAGTTTAACTCACATTCAACACATAACATTCAACTACTAAACATAACAATTCATATCTTTAGACCACATCAGTATACTAAAACTTGTCCTTAAATCATATACCTACCACGTTTAAGCTTAGTTTAGATGGGCTGTGCGTTTACTTCCAGTAAAGTTAAAAACAACGATCGTGGTGAGATTAGTTATTGTAGCGATGAGATCGAATATTGTAGCTGTGAGATTAGAAACAACGGTGGGTGTGTGTTTGGATTCAAACACAACTGTAGCGATGAGGTGAGAATAGAAAATTACTATTAAGAACATTAGATTAGAAATGATATATAATAAAAACTTTTAAAATTATTTTACTTTTACAAAATTATTAAAAAAGTGTGAATTTATAAATTCATTTAATAAAATATTAAAATGTATCTTCATGTAGACCTGATCATGGCCCGGGCTGAAGGCCCACCCAAAATGTGGGAGGGTTTGGGCAAAAATATAGGCCTGAAAAATGGGCTTGGACAAAAAAATAAGTCCCCTTTAAAAAATGGCCCGGGCATCGAGTAAGGCATTTTTGGCCCGAGCCAGGCCCAGCCCGACCTGAGTCCACTAAAGGGCAAAAAAATCTACTTTTTTTAATATTATTTTTTTATTGTTTGCTCCCTATTTTGCTACCATTTTACTATTATGTTGCTACTATTTTGTTGTTATTGTTTGCATATTGTATAAAACTTACTTTATTATTAATTTTGTTATTATTTTAAAAATATTTGTTAATTTTGTTATTATTTTAGAGACATTTGCTTGTTAAGTTTCATCTATATTAGTGTTATTTAAGTATATATACATTTTTAAAATTTATTTTCAGTTTGTTGGGAAATATTTATTTTGATATTTTTAGTATTTTTGATATATTATATATATTTAAAATTATATAAAAATAATATAAAAATTAATATGAACGGGCCGGGTCAGGTCCGAGTTTTAGCATTTTTATCTTGGTTAGGCTTTGGTAAAATTTTAGGCTCATTTTTGGGGCCGAGCCTGGGCATAGCAAACGGGCCTAAATTTTTAGCTGAGCCCGGCCCGGCCCGACCCATGCTCACCTCTATCTTCATGTATTTTATTATAAATATTTTAATTCATTACAAAATCAATTAAAATTATTTATTTGATAAAATGATAATTATTTAAATTAAAATCTTTGCATATAATAAGAATTTTAATTTATTTGATATTTGTACAATTAATAAATAATGAAATTTTACTAAACTTATATATATTAAATAATTATTTTACTAATGAATTTTAATATTATTCATGTGATATTTATTTTTGTTATTTAATATTATTTTTATGATAAAAATATGTTTAGTTGTTATATACAATTTTTTAAAGCTATAAGAAAATAAATTTATATATATATTATGTAAAAGATAATTTATTATATATTAATTTCTTAATTAATACAAAAATTTAGTTTTTTTGAAAAATTAAACTAAAAATTATTGGGAAATGTGCAAATATTGTAGTAAACATATAATTGTTTTCTATATATTTGAATGATGAATAAATAAATAAAGTTAATTTCACATTTGTGTTTCTTTCTTTCATGTTTTGCATGCATAGTAAAATTGTGACCAGCAAATATTAACTCATTGATTGTTTAAGTTCAAATTGATGATGAGTGGCACTGTAAGAACGTTTACATTGCGAGAAAAACAACTTACTTCAGTAGAAAATTTAAACGAGTTTGTAATCATGTTAAAGAATCAAAGTGAACATTTGAGTCAAATATTGGGAAAGATTATTATGTCGTTTACAATTCCAATTGGGGAGATGTCTAGTCTTGGCAATGGGAGTAGTTGACCCCACAGGTAGAGATATAGATGTATTCATTGGAAGAAGGATGCATTACACTAGACCCAAGATGAATTAATTCTGAATTTGTTTGTAAGTTAATTCACTTGTGACTTTCATGGTGTGATTTGCCTAAATTCTGAGTTAGTTACTAACTATGCATTTGTAACTCATGTGTTTTGATATAAGTGAAGGCTTATGATCTAAAGATGGCCGAGCCCATAGTTGGTATATTGGGTATATGACTTGTGTATGACATGACTTTACTAGCAACAATGGAATTCATAACTCAATTAAGAAGTTGAATATATCCTCTTATTGGTATTGTGTGGATTGATAAATATGGAACGTGGTCATTGGTTGCTTGTTCTCGAACGAGCAATTTATCACAATAATTTACTGACAGTGATCATATTAATCATTAATAAGACAAAATTATGACAATAAGATAAAATAGGATTATATTGAGTGAACGGATTTAACTCAAAGGAATCAAGGATATCATATGAGGGTAACACACATATGACGAAGTCATTAGACAAAGTAGTTGGATGAATTGTTTTCGTAAAGAGCATACAATAAGGAGTTTTCAATCATGGTATTTCTTGTGAACTGAATCCATGATTAAGTAAATTGTGAATTATCATAACAATGCTTTTGGGTATAATTGCAATTACTAGAGCTTAATTGTATATTTATTATACCATGGGTGTCATGCTTTGCACTGAGGTAATATCTCGTCTCTCATATCTTTTGTACTAATCTCGCGTTACTCGTCTTATTCTTTCATGATTCCTTAACCATTCCCGTTGCAGAGGATCTTATAGACAGAACACCTTTGGTTTGCCGCTCACATTGATGCACTCAAGCTTCTCTATTCTTACCTTGATACTATACGGGGTTCACCTTAACACTTCATACAGAACTTTCCTTTCAAAGCTTGCAATACTTATTGTTCCTTTAGAAGACTTCTTACATCGTTCTATCAGAGTTCATCATGGGTTCTTTTCTTTTCATTCAAAGTCAGACACAAAGGTATTCTTTCAAATAGTTTTCGCAACGGTCATTCTTTAAATGGCCCCACTAAGGCATTCTTTTTCAGAGATAGCCAAAAAGGCTTCCTTATCTAGAGATTGCCACAAAGGCGTCATTTTCATTAAGTACTCACTACAAAGGCTTTCCTTCTAGAGTCTCGCAACATTGACATCCTTTAAAAGGTTTGCCACGAAGGCTTATCCTTCTAGAGTTTTGCCACAAAGGTTGTTCTTTTATTGGTGTTTTAAACGATGGGGATTTGCCTAAACTCACACTTAGTGAGGTTTGCCCCTCATGATTCTGGGACACACAGAGAGCCACGTTAGATAATAACCTTCTTTAAATTTTCCATATAATGTCATAACCCACCAATTATGGTCTTACATGATATAGTATTCTTTCCATATGATTTCATAACCCACCAGTTACGGTCTTACACAATATTGTCTTCTTTCCATATGATTCCAAAACCAACTAGTTACGATTTTACAGAATATGGTCTTCAATGCCGTGGTCATGGACTTGTCCTTTCAGATATTTGTGTTTTTAGTCCCGACGAACCCCTTTAACGACTTCGAAGGCAGACACAAACTTATCATGCATCGACTCATCATACAATGACTTTCTCATGACAGACATAGTTTGTAACACCCCAAATCCAGCCTAGAAGCTAAGGTCGAATTATAGAGGTTACAATACTTATAAAAACATTGTCGATTAATTTACGCAAAAACTTAGTTCTAATTCCAGAGCAATAAAGTTATTAATTTATCAAAAGCACAAGTTTTCATAAGAACACGTGTAAGTACTTAGACTAAAATCTTGTTTTATTAATTTTATAAAAACAATCCCGAATGTTTAGCTGATTGAGTTGTAAAAAGTCATAATTAATTTCAAAACCTTACAACAGAAAAATACTTTTAAAATTATTATCTCTTAAAATCATAAGATCCATTAGTTATGTCGTCTTGGGTGAGTTTACGAGTTTTAAATAAAACATTCGCAAAAATAAATACCAAAACCAAGAATTTAACATTCCAAATAAAATCTGAAATATCGTAAAGTCTGAAATTAAAAACCAAATCAACTTATACCAAATTGTGTGAATCGAGCTCTGGAGTCGTCGCCAAGTCCTAAGTTGAAAGTATACCTAAAATGAATCAAAAAAATGAGTAAGCTAGAAGCCCAATGTGTGACTCGGCTCACAAATAGATGCACACAAATAACGGACCCGTTATCAGTTACATATTTAACATATACTCACATATAGAATTGGATATATATTTATAATCAAATACTAATGCAGACACCAGTATTGAAACAGATTCTTTCTTATAACGTACACATATGCAAATAACATATTAAAATGTCACAACAATCCAAAAACATATATCGTGTCAAATAGTCATAAATTTTAGAAATATATATATATCAAATCATAATGTCATATTAGAACAAAACAAATCCTACTCCCATTCGCTACACACCAACTCCATCCAACCAATCACATCAAATAGGACTACAAGAATTCATCCATCCAATCACACCGGGTCGTGTTCGTATACCACTCATAATAATACAGCTGAATTGCTAGACAGATATTACGATTTAACCGCCAAAATTGCAGTAATACTGCCAGTAAACACTTCCTCCATCATATCAAAACTCACCCCAATGCAAATGCAAAACCATATTAACTTACATACATAACACATAGGTGGTATGCCATGCATATCTAAACACATATTTTACAGAGCATAATACAAACATAACTTATACAGATCATGTCATATCTTATTTCTTATACTAACAATTATTCCACATAAAGATGTCATGCGTAATCAAACACAATTACGTTTTTAGAGTTACTAGAACACAGATCGTATTTATATTTTTAACTTACCTTAACTACATGACGTATTGACACATGTTGACAACTGTCACATCTCGGGTCTTATATAAGTTAAACGGACCCCATGAAAGATCTAATTACGCATTTTTATGTCTAATAGACCTAAATAATTTTTTTTAAAAATGCGCCCACATGGCCTACCTAACCAGACCGTGTGCCCCACACGGCCTACCCAAGTTGTCTGTGTAATCATACATGCCCGTATACTCCACACGGCCTGGCACACGGTTGACCACATGCCCGTGTGGCGTACACGGCCTAACACACAGCCAACCACACGCCCGTGTGATGTAGACTGCAGTTCGAAAACAATTTTTTTTAGACTTTTTGAATTTGAATATATGTTTTTGGATTAGAAACACACACCTAGGTTGGATTTGATAAAGATTCATGAACGAACAACCCCGTAACGTAAACTACTTACTCTTGTACGAAATAGCTACTTAAAAAGGGAATTTAATTCGCCGGAGGATCGATTGTCTTATCATCTTCTCCTAATTGCACCAAATCACATAGACCTACATTATCATTACCTTCTTCGCAAATAACTCAATAAACACGAAATAAATATTATTTAAAAGAAACTAGAACCTTATCCTACACCTTAAAAGCACTACATTTTGATCAAAAGATAAGAAAATATAAAGAAAGGCTTTGCACAATAGCTATCTTTGAGAAGAAAAAAAAATTTGCGAAAGATATTTTGAAAACCAAAAACAAATCTAAACGGAAGAAAGAAAGAAATAAAGAAAATAAAAACAAAAAGAATAACGAAAAAGAAAGGAAAAAAATAAAAAGAATAAAGAAAAAGAAAGTGGGAACGTGAGCGAGGAAAATTTAGGGAAAAATTATTTTCTATTATATTAATATTATTTTTAAGAGAATAAAATAAAATTAAAATTTTAAACAAAAACATAATTTCCACTTTGCACACATGAAAATTCAAACACAGGACTAAAGAGTAAGTTTACTCCTTACCACTAAACTCATTCTTATCATCAATTATGTGAAAATATTATTTATGCCAAATGGTCAAGGATAAGGGTTACAAAAAAATTACTCAAAATTAAAGGAAAGTGATTTGAACACAAGACCTCTCACCCACACACATTACACTTAACCACTAAACCAGATCACTTCACTTTTCAAAATTTTCACAATAATAACTCAAAATCAAGACGTGACCACTCTTGGTATCACTAACCCAATTTAATCTAACTCGATTTTCGGGATGTGACATATTCATGCTTTCAGACTCATATGCACACCATAATCATTCAGACTTATGCCTCATACTTAGACCATCAAACATCATACATTTCATACATGCATGATTATGAACCTTTCATTTTCACTATTTGGTCATTTAGCATAGAAGTTCCTAGAACATACATACTACATGCAAGAGTCAGCCGAATGACTCACTTGGTAAAGATGTTTAGCAGCTTGGGCTCAGGCCTAAGGTCTTTTTGGAACTGTAAGGACCACTACCTTGTAAAAACATAAGATTTTCTATTAACACTCATCCAAATAACCTTTACAATCATCTTACCCAAATAATTCTCTAACAGAGCCTTATTTCTTCTTGCACTCATACAGATCTACTTTTATATAGCAACAGGACTTACCTTGGCACGGAGAAATCAACGATAAAATCCAGGGTCTTAGATCTAACATAAAGAAATATTGTCGTTCCTTCCAACCTTTGATCTCAATAGTTTTTTTGAAGAGAGAAAAAAGAGAACTCTCTTTATTCAAACTTGAACACTTATTAATATAATCTAAGTTTTCATTAGAACTTGAAAAATGTCACATCACTATTGAACTGTCTTATCAAGGTCTACTACTTCCGAGAAACCTAATTGAGTATTTCCCCTTATCTTTTGACTATCCTAGTTCATGTTTAGTTAATTCCTAACCAACCTACCTTATAACTTAACTGGTACGGGACCACAGTTATGGGTCACTATACCACTGGTGTGACACATATTAAAAAGAATTCATCTTACTTAGCCACAATTCCCATTCCCTTAACCTTAGTAACCTAACATGGAAACTTTTATTCTCTTGTACTCATTTTGGGGTTCGCCCACACCATGCGCCAAAATGTATTTGGGCAAATACCACTCTGTCAATTATACTCCTGTAAGACTGTACGCCAAGTCTCGTGTCCGCCAAGACTGAAATGTTTTAGGCGTACTCATAAGGTTCTTATACTTCGTCGAATCTTAACACGACACATTCCCAAGATCAACTTTATATGTCTTACTTTTATAAATAGTATTCGTACATTTGGACTTCCTCGGATGGGATGTTACATGATAACCCAATAAACTAGGTGTACAATACTTTTGGCGATAACCCAATTCACCCCAAAATCCTTCTTACTAGTCTATTCTTCTTTACAACTCAACACATTCAGATAACAATCTTTGCATAATACTCTAACGTCAACCATGTGCCTGACCTATACACCAAAAACGTCAATTGAGCGAATATGACTTCTCCACTCAAACTACTTTCAGGTTACTCACCAAAATTGGGTGTTACAAGAAATTTCAAAGAATGACCATAGATCAGTGGCTCTAATACCATGTAAGAAAACTAAAAAAAACTAAAGAACTAGAATATAGAAATAATAACAAAAAGATGTATAAGAATGAAGAGAAAATATGTGAGATAAAACTCAATTCCTATCAACAAAGGTCATGATTTACATTAGTATATATACATTGATAGATGAGCAATTATGCAACTACTACATATAACAACTTATCAACTTTAGCATACAAATAATTTGAGCAACAGTTCAATCAAATGTGCTCATTACTCACGTGCTCATTCTTATTATATTCCAACCAAACTTTTTTCATTATATAGATACACATATAAACCAATTTCATTTGGTAAAGTTCCTTATTTGATAGTGAATAATAATATACACTGCAAAATATTATTTGAGAATTAAGCTTATCTAAACAATTATTTTCAAAATCAATATAATTAACTTACAATATCATATATTTATTATAAAATTATTTAACTCAAATGATTTTGAATAGCAATTTAATTTTATATCATTTTTATATTAATAACTAACAAATATAATTTTCAGTAAAAAATAATAATTAAAAATAATAATTTACAATATTTAAAATATAATAAATTAATAATTTAGACTGAAATATAAATATTTAATTTTTATATAGATATATAAATATATCATATGTAAAATAAATTTGAACTCAAAATTGATTGCAATTACTTGTTTGAGCCAAATCTCGACTTATTTGCAAGATAATAATAATAATAATAATAATAATAATAATAATAATAATAATAATAATAATAATAATAAGTGATTGTGGAGTCCATTTACTCAACCACGTCAGCTGACTGTTATGTTCGCCTATTAAAAGTCGTGTCTCTAAAAGGGAAAAGAAGGAAAAATAAAATAGGTTTAAGAGTGTAAAAAACTCTTAATTTTTTTTAAAAAAAAAGAAGCAATTAAGCCATTATTTTTATTTTTGCACTCAATTGGGTAATTAAACTTTCAAATTGTATCAAAAAGCTCTCAAATTAAAAAAAAAAATTAAGCCTCCTGCTCTTTTTTTTTTTTGCATTCAATTGGGTACTTAGACTTTTAAAATGTATAAAAAAGGCCCTCAAACTTTAAAAAAAGCAATTAAATTCTTTTTTTTTGCACTTAATTAGGTATTTGATTTGTCAAAATACATAAAAAAGGTCCTTTAATTATTAACTTTAATAGTTCACCGTTAAAGTTAACTACCATTAATTTTTTTTCCAGTTAAAGTCATCCCGTGTCACAACCACAGCGTGACATGTGGCAAAAAAATTATAAAAAATAAAAATCAATAAAAATTATTAAATATATTAAATTTTAATAAAAATATAATGTATATTAAAATTTTGTTAAAATTAGAAAAATTATAAAAATCATAAAAAATATAAAAAATATAAAATTTTATAAAAATAATAAAAGAATTATAAAATGTATAAAAAATATCATTTAACCATTAACTTTAACCGTTGACCGTTAAAGTTAACGACCCCAGTCTTTTTTCAGTTGCAACACCATGTGACGAAAAAGATAAAAATAAAAATCAATAAAATTTATCGAAAAATTATAAAATACTTTTTTTAGTACGATAATTTTTATAATTTTTTTATAAATTTTATATTTTTTAACATTTTCTATAATTTTCTTACGACGGTATAAAATTTTATAATTTTTTTATATATTTCTATTTATTTTATAAAATCTTACATTTTTTATAATTTATTACGATTTTTATAATTTATTTTTTTCTAATTTTAATAAAAATTATTTTTTTGTTTTTTATTAAATATTAATAATTTTATAATTTTTATTTACTTTTGTTTTTTATCATTTATTGCCACATGTCATATAATGATTGTGGCATGTGGTAGCTTTAATTGAAAAAAATTAAGTGTGATTAACTTGAACAGTTGACTGTTAAAATTAACATTCTAGCAATTTAAGTATTTAAATGAGTGCAAAAAAAAAAGAAAAAAAAAGAAAAAGACAGAGACTTAATTATTTTTATTTTCAAAAAATGTTAAGGTTCCAATAAAAGTAAATTTCTTTTATTATTTTCAACGTAAACTACCGTTTAACCACTCAGTTTCTGCTTTTTACAATAGCACCCCATTATTAATTTTTTGATCATCCCCAATTAGTTTAATTTATACACTTATAAATTATAATTACATTTTAAGGGGCACTTCTATTAAAAAAATTATAAACGAAAAACTAGAATTACATGGTATTTAAGAGCAATGATAATGGGCAAAAATCACAAAAATTAAAAGGGTTAAACTTCAGCATTCCTCCTTAAACTTTAAACTTTAGTCTGTATTTTACATTCATCCATAAACTTTAAACATTCTAATTGAGTTTTTAAAATATCGGTATTATAACAACAAGACCATTTTGCCAATCATATCTCTTGAGTATTAAATATTAGCTTGAATATAATGTAAAGCATATTAAAAACACGTGTATAAATTTTTAAATATTTCTATACATATTTCATGAAAAGTTTAAATTTAATGTATTAAAAAAACAACAGTGCCACTAAATTTATGAAGCTTATTTTTTTTATTTTAATAAGTTAGTTTTAATATATCTATGTAATAAACATGAGGTATTTAAAATTCGATTCACGTATTATATATTAAAGTTGGATCTTAACTAACATTTAACGCTTAAGTTAGCTGTTAGATTGATTGAAGGACATGATTATTATGCTATTGATACTTTAAAGACTTAATTAAGATTTTTTAGAGTTTAAGGATGAATTTACAATTTGAACTATAATTTTCGGACGTGTGCCGTAATTATTTTTTCAAAATTTTCTCATAAGGTAAACCGACAGCAAGCGGTTACCCGGTGAGTAGTAGCCGGTTGATAGGACAGACAAGAATGCAGGATATAGGGCCGTCCTTCTGACCCGTCTCGTGACTCGAGAGCACGCTAACCGACAGCTGTGTTTTCCTTTTAGGCGGCGTCAAACCATGGCAAGCTGACACGTGTATACAATTATTTTTTAATATTTTGATTGGACAGTTTTCCTGCTTCCCTCTTTTGCCTTTTCAATGAGAACATTAAAACCCCCTTTTGCCCTCGCTGTGCTGTGCTGTGCTGTTCTGTTCTATTTTGTTTTTTATTTTAAATAAATGAAATAATTCAATTATTATATATAAAATAATTTTTCTTGGAATTGTGGAAAGCAAAGGCCGGGGGCGGGGTGGGTGGGTGGGTGGGGAAGTGGGTCCTAAATTTATGTGGGTAAGTGTCAGGATAAGCTTACCAGTTGACCAGTAATCCCGTGCCATGTCACCATCATTTCAGTCTTTTTTACTAATGATTTATTATTCAAAAATATTTTTTTTCTTTAATTAACCTCTTTATTATTTAATATTATATTTGAAATTTTTAATAATTTAACTTTCTTTTTTTAGTTAAATTTAACTCCAAATTTTTTAAAAAAGTAAAATTATTTTTTATTCTAAAATGTTAATTAAAATATTAAATTGTTAATAATATTAGAATGATAACTCGTTAATTCACACGTCCTTTATGCTAACATAACATCATTTATTATATATTTCATATTAGTAAATAATTTAAAAATTATATTCATAAAATAAAAAATTATTCAAATAATTTATAAAAATTTAATAATTTAGTAATATAAATTATCATGTAGATTATCATGTTTAAAATCTTAATATTTTAATTAATTTTTCATTAAAATAATAATGATTTAATTTTTTCTAAAAAATGAATAATTAAATTTCACTCTCTTCAAAAAGTTAAGAATTAAATTTAGTTAAAATAAATAAATAAATATTAATTTAATAAAAAAATTAAACATTAAGAGTTAAAATTTTCATTATAATTTTAATATTTAAGTGTTAATCTTCATGTAAATTCTTTTTTCCAACAAAATACGATAAAAAGAAAATTATTCCATATACAATTGGTGCTTAAAAGGAAAATGTACCAATTGGTAGATTGTTTAGATTTTATAAATAAGTTGTAACGTGTCCCATAAATATAGTTAAAATAATTTAAAGGTTAAATATATAAAAAT
This sequence comes from Gossypium longicalyx, assembly GCA_025698465.1. Lineage (NCBI taxonomy): Eukaryota > Viridiplantae > Streptophyta > Magnoliopsida > Malvales > Malvaceae > Gossypium > Gossypium longicalyx. The sequence goes on from CM046995.1 coordinate 87,926,504, forward strand.
TTGGAACATTTGTCACATTCTTATAATATTTAAAAAAATTATAGGTTGTGTGTAAAATAATTACTTATACAACAAATTAAAGTTAAAAATATGTTTAAATATAAATTTAAAAATAAGGTATATCTAATAGAAATAAAGGGTAAATTTTAATTAAGGAAAATATGATGAAATTCAAAAGATCTCTTTTTTTCTTCTTATTTTAGGCCATTAATTTTCTTAAATTAATTGCAAAATAAATTTTCTACTACTTCCATATGCATGCTTTGAATGATTTTCAAATTCAATTGTATCATTGAAGACAACCTTTTACAGTTTTAAAGGTATTAGAACTATTTTCTTTAGTTTTTATTTTTGCCAATTTTAAGAAATAACTAAGAGGATGAGAGATTGTTTATGATATCAACCCCTACAAATTTTATCATACATACATATATACAATAAATAATATAATTTTAAGAATCACGATTTTCTAATATAGATGTATATTTAAAAATAATATACAATAAATAATTTTGATTCAATGGTAAATTTAATGTTTTATTAATATAATTGATGTGGGTTTAAATTTCACTATACTTATATTTTTATTAGTTTTTATTAAAATAAAATAATTAATTTAATTATAAAGGGTATTTTCGTAATTTCTTAATTGAGTTGGTATCTAGTTGACTCGTGACACCAATTCAGTCAAGGATTTTATTAATAGTATAGATATAATAAATTGTGAATATTAAAATAAAAATGTATAAAATATATTAAAAAAACTTTAGTTGAGTGATAAATTTAAATTTTTACTAATGTAATTGGTGCGGGTTCAATTCCTACCTTATGCAATTTTTTTATTGATTTTTGTTAAAATGAAAATACTAAAATACCCTTAAATAATATGACTTACTTTAATTATGGAAGGACATTTTTGTAATTTCTCTAATTGAGCTGGTGTTTGGTTGACTCATGACACTAACTTAGTTAGAAATTTTATTAATAGTAAGTATATATAGATATACAATTGATGGAGATAATATAATGTACATATTAAAATAAAAAAGTGTATAAAATAAATTAAAATGAAGTTATGGTTAAGTGGTAAATTTAAAATTTTCCTGATGCAATTGTTTTGAGCTCAAATTCTCTTATGCAAAATTTTGTTATTTTTTTAAAAAATGAAAAAACTAAAATATCCTCAAATAATATGACTTACTTTAATTACGGAATGATATTTCCTAATCGGGTTGGTGCTCGGTTAACTCGTAGCACCAATTTAGTCAATGGTTTTATTAATAGTATAAATATGAATATATAACTGATGCAGATAATAATTTGTGCATATAAAATATATAAAAATGAAGCTTTGGTAAATTTAAGATAAATTAATATTTTATCAATCCATCTGGTGTGGGTTCAAATCTCACCATATGCATATTTTTTTTTATTTTGATTGCTTTTTGTTAAAATAAAAAGACTAAAGTATCCTTAAATAATATATCTTATTTTAATTATAGAATGACATTTTCGTAATTTTCCTAACTGAGTTGGTGCCCGGCTGAATTGTGGCACCAATTCCATCAGGGGCTTAAATGATAGTATAGATAACACATGAAATTTGTACAATATTAAAATAAAAAATTAAATTAAATTATGAGTAAAACGACATTTAAACACATAAATACATCATATAAATAATACTAAATGAAATACATTTATTTATTATAATTTTGCCATCAATTGTGAGTAATTATCTTGCTTAATACACAACATTAGAAAAACATTAAAATAAAGATTTGGTTGAGTAATAAATTTAAGGTTTTACTAATTCAATTGACGTGTGTTTAAATTGTAACATGTGATTTTTTTTTTTTGGTTTTTATTAAAATAGAAAGATTAAAATATCCTTAGATAATATAATTTTTTTTAATTATGGAATGATACTTCTATATTGTCCTAACTGAGTCTACAATCAATTAACCCGTGACACGAACTCAATTAGAGAATTTATTAATAGTATAGCTATAAAATTGATGAAAATAATAAATTGTAAATATTTAAATAAACATGTATAAAAGCTATTAAAACAAAACTTTACTTGAGTGGCAAAATGAAATGTTTCCACTCCATTTTGCAGATTCTAAAACAAATTTTAAATAAAAAAAAAGGAAGGGTATGAAAAAATATACACGTCTTATTCCAAAATTTTCAAATAATAAAATTCCAGCGGAAAAAAAAACAAGGTGTGAAATACAAGGTTAGTGGGTAAAAATTGACATAGCAATAAATATAATAATACCAAAAATAATGATAGTATTCATACTATTTCTTTGTCTTGAAGGTAAGAGAAAAATACAAAAATACAAAAATATGACAAAGAAAAGAACACAAAATGGTTGAAGTACATAGCTAATTAACGAAATTTAGAAAAGATTAAATAGCTGGCTCCACCCAACATTGGGCATTATTAAAAGAAGAAATAAATTTGTGAATTTTGAGAATTCAATTTAATTTTATGAATAAATTTGTTGCAAAATGAATGAAAAATGTTGCCTGTCTTGATTTAAGTAAAAGATGAAATGAGACAAGATGCTGTGTAAAGCATGTACAACATGTTCTGCAGCCCCCACGCAGTAATTATTGCTTTACCTGTAGGATACGAAAAGTAAATAAATAATAAATATCCCTGCCACTTCTAACAATACTATACTTTGAGAGGGAAATTTATGCTTTTTTTCTCTTTTGAGACTTAATTCAAAGTTGTAGCAGTTTTTAATTATGTTATGATGTTTGATTAGTGGATATATGAGAAGCCGCTTCTTGCTTATTTATCGGTTATTGCAAGATTTCTACGTTCAACTTCACAACTTACCTCTTACATTTGCTTCTCAAATTCTACCAATGTCACGATGTTATTAGTCAAAGCAACTTTTAGAATAATCATATTTCAGTCGGATATTAGACAACCCCTTATGTGGAAGAAAGAGATTCAATTACAAGGGGATAAATTGGTGAGTGCTCGTGGATTGCCCAACCCCCGTTAGTTCCACACTAGACAATTCATGGCGGAGGAATTACATTTTGCTCTCGATTTTAACTCGTGTTTGTGGATTGCCCAAGCCTCGCCAGTTCCACATTAGATAATTCATGGCTCTCGATGAGTCTCTAATGAAAGGTCGATTAACAATAAAGGAGTTGAGTTAAGGACTTCAGTACAGATATATGTGTACACTAGAATACATCCTATCGATAGTAGTATTGTCCTTGAAATTATCACTTTGAGACCTTTTTTTAACTTCAAGCCATAGAATTTTAGCTTTTCAATAACAATCAACCTAACTTTTAGAAATCATCTCAAGAATCTTTTAGAAGCCATTTACTTTCAAACTTGAATCAATTAACCTTCTATGTAAGAAACAAAGTTTTGGCCACTAGTTTAATTAGAATGTGATTAGATGTAGCACTCACTAAGTTGTATAACTTATGAAAAGGAAAAAGAAGTGCTCATTTTAGGTTGATAAAAGCTTGTTTAGCCTCACCAAAACAAACAAAAAAAGAAGTTCCTTTGACTCATAACAACGTAGTCTAAGAAGGAAATACATATTGCTTTCAATTTTAACTATTGTTTCTATGTTGATAGACTTGGTCGTGGCAAATGACTTCTTAACTATTACAGGGCATTCCAATAATCACATTGATTTAATAATTAAGGTTGCTGACTGTTTAAATGCCACTTAATAGGTGTCAATGGCTATTCTAAGACTACTAGAAAGCGAGCTAACTAGGAGCTTTTGATATCTCTTTTGACACTTCATAATCTTCCTTGGGTTTGTATTAGAGACTTCAATAATATTCTTTTAGGCAATGATAAGTGGGGTGGACCAACTTACCCTTCTAGCTAGTTTGATGGCTTTCATAAATGTATTTCATATTATAATTTTACTAAAGTTCCCTTGACTAGCTATGGTTACATTTGGTAGAGGGTAGAAGTCGGACTTGTTTGTCTTAGATAGATCAAACAGAGCTTTTATCAACCTAGAATGTGTACTTTTTTCTCTTCATAAGTTATACAATCTAATGAGTGTTACATCTGATCACAATACAATTAAACTGGTGGCCAAAACTTTGTTTCTCGCATAGAAGGTTAGTTGATTTAACGTCAAAAATAAATAGCTTCTAAAAAATGGTTTTCTTGAGGTAATTTCTAAAAGTTGAGGTAACTTTTTTTACCTAGTGCTATTCAAAAGTTAAATTTTATGGCTTTAAATTAACAGCTTGGTACAAATCACTAGGTAGTAATTTTATTGCTAGGATAAATGATGTGAAAAATAAGATTGCGATAACATGGACTTAAAGGGTAATGGCACATCTTTGTTTGGGTTGAAATTTGAACTCAACAATCTATTAGCTCAATAATCTATGTATTGAGGAAAACGCACCAAAATCTTTTGGATGCATTATGGGGAAGTAAATTCTAAATATTTTTATACTCAAGCATCGAAACGTAAACGAGTAAATTACATTTCTATATTTGTTGAGAGTCATGGATAATCATACAATGATGAAAAAGGGACGCGTTCAATCATTTCTAGTTACTTTGAGAACTTTTTTTTTTTGGCTTCTAATGGTTTTGAGTTTTGATATTTTACATATTTGCCCTTTTGATGAAATAGTAGTAGATTTGGCACTCGATCTGGCCTTTTGTTATAGAAATTACGCTAAAAATGCTGGCAACAAAGGCGAGAATGGTGATGCTACACCAGAAACTCAAGCAAAGATCTTTAAGACAAGAAAATAATGCACAAATCAAACAAGAACTCAGAAAGTGGAGGACTTGACGATCAAGAAGGGCAATGTAAAAACAAGACACGAGAAAAGATTTGAAAAGTCGCAACAGTAGAAATGATTCTAAGGGCGAAGAGGCAAGGGATATATAAGGTTTTCTCCTAAAACGCACCGTTTCATCATCTTTTCTGGCAACTAATGTCGACTCAACACATGTCACCTATAAACTATTGCTCATCATTGTCTCCACTCCCTAGGCGTAGTCTATTTAGTCCAACATTTATGGCGAATATTCAAAAAGATTTTAGGCAACCCTTCACCTGCAACATGCCGCATACACCTCACAAACCACTCGTTGTTTCACCTTTCGATTTCTCCACTTCTCACACAATCTATAAGCAAAAATGTCTCAAGGAATGCTACTTTATAACCTACCTCACAACTAAGGGAAGAACAATTATTATACCCCTATTCAAACTAGACACGTGGAACTTCTAGAAGGCACCGGGTGGATGTCTAAAGACGATTGTCCACCTCTTATCCAACGTGCTGCCTTCAACTGCTCAGCCTCCCAAACTAGCCACTTACCATGAGATCACCCATTAATAGAGGGAACATCCCCTATCATCAAGCTACCCATTTTTTAGCTTGACTACTTCTCTAAGTGTGAATGCTCTTTTTAAAGACCACTAGGCCCAAATGAACATAACGATCTCGTACTCTCTCAAAAGGAATAATAGAATGGGCCCTACCTTACATGTCCTCGCCTACTCAATGATGGCAACGTCTTTATAACAACCTACCATGTCACCACTACTAGACAAGAGGACCTTCCCTATAAATACAATTTAAGATGATGAGAAAGGGATCGTCTTCTTCGTTAGTAACCTTAAGCACTACTCCCTACAATCAACCTTCTTAGCCTTCATAACGATCTACCTCTTTCTCTTATCTTTCTCTAACTATCTGTTTATTTAGGTAAACTGACCCCTTTTAGCACACGTCCACCCTCTCCTCTTTGTCTCCGCTTATTTTCCCTCAAATTTTTTCAAAAAAATCAATTAAGCCCCTCCAAACTTTTTACACCTAATTAAGCCATTGAACTAACAAAATTGCCCAAATAATCCCATTAACTAATGTTGACTGTTAGTAGTTAATGAAAATGATGATGTGGTCATTATAGATGCCACGTTAGCACCATTTGTTGACATAGTAGTGCGACATCATCATTGGTCGCTGACGTGGCAGTTCTACATTATCACCGAAGGTTAACATGGCAGTGCCACATCACGTATAAAAAATAAAAAATAAAAACTAAAAAATTATTTCAAAATTATTTTCAATAATACACAATGAATTTGGACAAATAGTTGTATAGGTTCATTTGAATATCAATCCAAATTTGTCCAAATTCATTCTAGATTTATAAAAAAACTTATAAAAATTATAAAAAAATCATTAAAATTTATAATAATTACTAGAAATTGATTAAAAACCATAATTTTTAATATATATAATAATTGATTAAAAACCATAAAAAATTATAAAATAAATCATTTATAAAAATTGTTAAGAAACTAATTAAAAATCATAAAATTTTATTAAAAATAAATGGTTTGTTATAAAATTTTATAAAAAATATTTTTATCATTATTATTAAATTATTTTATTAATATAACATTTTTTAATCTAGCTGGGTATTTGTTAAACAAAGCAAAACAGAGTCCAACAAGAGAAACAACAAAAGGAAAACCAACCTAAAACATGGGCAAAAATCGAAAGCAAAAACAAAAGAAACCCAGCCTGGGTAGCTCCCACCATAATAGAGAAACGAAATGAAAACCCTAAGAGGAGTTCAAAACCAAAAGCAAGCAGAAAAAAGGAGCTTCAAAGGTTTAGTTTGAATGACGCCAGTCGTCCAAAACAACGAAGCAGATAAATCTGAAATAGTAGATACCAATAGTGACCGATTGCGCAACCTTAGCATAGGTCTCAGAGCGATGAGATATCCTGACGATAAGCCAAACACAACTTCCATTGCCGAAGCTAAAACCCACTAGAGAGATCCTCGTCAACAACAATGCGAGGAAGCCCAATCGAACCCAATGCAAAGTCAGTCAACTGCACTCGTCTCGATCATCGTCCACTACTAGAACAACAAAGCTGAGAACACCACTGCGTATAAAGGAAGTACCATATGTACGTAATCCCGTGATAGCCAGCAGGTGAGAAATGGTGTTACCCGTACACGAGACATGAGAGAAGGAACAACTGTGAAAAGAAGCAACCAGCACCTGCACATCACGAATATAAACCTTGACAGTAGATAAGGAGGGAAAAGGTGAGTTGACCTTGCGAATCACAGAGTGAATCGCCTTCAAACGTCACATCCTGTAACACAAGATCCAAAGCCAACCAAACAACCAGATAACAGGCTAACGCTTTCACTGCAAAGCCATTAAAACATGCGGGGTAAGCATCGACATCAATCCGAAAAATTATCCTAAACTATCTTTGATAACAACTCTCGTGCAAGATCACAATGAAGGTTCACTGAAGGCAACATTAAAGTTTATTTTCAACATCGTGCTTCCGATGGCCGCTAGTGCTTTGATCCAATGAGGCGACTAGGTAACTTTCCGTGTACAACATCAAATTCTAAGAGATAATTTTTGACCTTGCAAACTATATCATGTACCTGAACAATAGTATTATCATGGACATGTTGGTTACAAGCATGTCATATGAACCATAATGCACATACCATTTGCCTAGAAACAACAAGATTAGAAATAGCCAAAACATAGTAAAGCCAATCTTGAAAAGCAGTATTAGAAAAATCATTTGTCCATGTAATTTGCAATTCATTCCAAAAACCAGTAACCAAAAGATAGTCGCGGAAGATATGCTTCAAAGATTCAAGGGAAGTAAGGCACCGAGGGTATAAAGCGAAGGATCGTAACCTTCGATTATAAAGATTATGGTAGCTAGGAATGTAATTTTTGTAAATGTTTCAAGTTGTAATATTAATTTCCGTTGGTAGTTGTAGTTTCCAAATTTTGTTGTAGACAAACCTACTAGAGTCAATAATACTGGTGGAGGCCGATGCGGTAAGAAGGCGGTATTCACTTTGAACCGAATACACTCTTGAGCCATCCATACCCCATACCAAGAGATCATTGTGTGCTTCCTAAGCGAGAGGAATACAAAGGACCCTATCAGCTACACCATAACCCAACATCTTAGTAAGCAAATGCTCATTTCAAATCCTACTGTAATGATAAATGAGGTATGATACATACATGACAGTCTAATAAAACCCTTTTTGTAAATGTCGCGTAGGTAGGTTGGGAACCCAGACATCATCCCACACTTGTATTCTGGTACCAGTACTGACACGCCAACACACCCTTGACTAAAGTAAGCCCTTCGCGGCCCAAATGCTCTTTCACAGGTAATAAGGATAAGTCCCTAAATTTCTATTCAAAAAATCAAGACTCGAAAAATATTTTGCTTTAAGAACACGTGCAAAAAAAGAATTCAGAGAAGTCATTAAACGCCATCTCTGTTTCATCAATAAAATGATAATAAACTTTGACAAGTTCCGAAAACCTAAACTCGCCATATTTTTTTATGTACACAAATATGCCCAAGTACACCAATGAATACCCCCACTACAGTAAAACAGGTTTTTAGTGGCGTTTGAACGAAAAATGCCGCTATAGGTTCACCTTCCGCAAAACTTATGCTCAATGCCGTCGTTTTAACTGAGCTTCAATGGCGTTAGCGGCGTTTTTTAAAAAAATCTGCTAAAGATCGAGTATTAGCAGCGCTTTTTAAAAAACGCCGCTAATACTTAATCTCTAACGACGCTTTTCAAAAAACGCCGCAAAAAGTATATTGAGCTTTTAGTGGCTTTAGTGGCGCTTTTTTAAAAATGCCGCTAAAGATTGAGTATTAGCGGCGTTTAGATACACCTTTAGCGGCACTTTTTAAAAAACGCCACTAATACTCGATCTTTAGTTTTTGCAAAACGACGTCGTTTTATACTGAGCTTTTAGTGGCCTTAGCGGCGTTTAAAAAGCACCGCTATAGATCGAGTATTAGTAGCGCTTTTTGAAAAACGCCGCTATAATTTTAAAGATTTTTGGTATATGACTGATTGTTTTTTAATTTATATGTTAAATATTTTCTTACATAATTGTAAAAGGGGTAGTATTAATTTTAAAATGCTGAATTAATTATCATTATAGTTTAGGGTTTACAGTTTAGGGCATATGGTTAAGGGTTTAATGTTTATGAGTTACTATTTAAAGGTTTATGGATTATGCTTTAATGGTTAAGGGTTTAATGTTTATGAGTTACTATTTAAAGGTTTAAGGTTTAGGGGTTAGGGGTTTAGGGTAAGGGTTTATGTTTTAGGATTTAAGGTTTATGGTTTAGGGATTAGGGATTAGGGATTAGGAATTTAGGGTTTAGATTAATTAATTAATTAATTATAATTATGGTCACATAAAATTACAATAATTATTAAAAATTATGGTCACATAAAATAAATAAATAAAGCTCTTGATAAAATCATGTAAAAATCAATTAAGTTTTTAATTAAAAATAACATTCAATTAAATCCTTCCAATTATGAATTCAACTCAAACAACCTTTTGAAATACAATGGTTAAAATATGATGTTAGTCCCTATACTCTAATCAAGTTTGAGATTTTATCCATGAACTTAAAAGGGTAAAAATAATTAGAGGACTTAATTTAAATATATTAAAAAAGTTTTATTAAATATTTAAATTAATACAATGTTAATGATCTTTTTATTAAAATATTTAATAAAAAAATTCATGGATATTTAAATAATTTTTACAATTATTTTAAAACTAATACAAAATGTTAGAATATCTAAATTAAAAGTATATGAAATGAAATTTAAATATATTAAAAAAGTTTTATTAGATCTTAATATTTTTAAATATAATTAGTTAAAAATAAAACTATCATTGTACGTTCAATTAATTTTAATTTAGAAAACTTTAGACCATATGAAATGAATATTTGCTTAAAAATATGTATATACATTTGTCCAATTTATTTCCCAATTATAAATGAATAATATTTTCCATAATCTTTAAATTTTCGTAATATTTAATTATTTTAGTACATACACATAATTTTCACGATTAACTTTATATCACATAATGTTATTAATAATAAAAATATCTTTTTTATTTTTTATCAAAATAATATTTTTATATGAAAATAATAAATATGATTTTATAAAATTATATAAACTAATTTTGTTATTATATATGTAATGTGCAACAATAATATATTAATAAAATTTACTTTAATTTGAATGGGTTTAATTGATTTTTACAATAATTTTAAGGAGTTAGAGGCGCTAGAATATAAACGCCACAATATATCACCTTTTACGCCGCAAAAAAAATTTAATTGAATTTAAACGCTACCGTTTCAAGGAGTGGAATTAGCGGCTTTTTTTATAAACGCCGCAATTGTCATTTTTTTTACCAAAACTCTGTCGTTTTAGTTTCATCCAATTTATTCCAAGTGCTCCCGATAGCTGTTCTTTTTCCCTTTAACAAAATTTCCCCAATTCCCTTTCTTCTCCTTTAATCCCTAAATTTTCATCCCCAAGTTCCCAACCCATTTGCCACCGAAGACGCCGACCGGACCACCTGGTGCATCACCCTCGACTAACCTCTTTGCTGCATCGCCGTCGCCATCACCGTCGCCTTCGGTCTCTACTGCCACAGCCAATCGATCAAGGGCTCGATAGTTTGGTTTCTATTGTTGCTTCTAGGTCTGGAAAAGGGCTTCCAATTCTTTCATACTAGCTAACGTTAACAACCTAAAAGGTTAAACTACATCGTGTTGACGACCTTTATCCGCTCACTGAAACTTGAAATTTTCATAGACGTCCTCGCACTCATGATGCGAAAAATTGTGTTTTCTATTTTTCTGTCTGCATATATTACAGTACGTTAGGAAGTAAAATGTTTGCATTTTTGTTCAGTGAAAAATGAAAATTGCTTGATTTAATTTGTTCTGTTTAGCTTTATTTACTATTGCCTTTCATTTTTTTTTGAATTTTCTAGATCTCGTCTATAAGTTATTTTCCAGCAGGAATTTTCCCTTTTTTTAAATATTAGAATCTATTTATTTAACAGTTAATTATTTTAGAAGCTCTCTCAACAGTTTTTTTAATATGTATTTCATTGATTAGATATCTCTGTACAGGCTATTACAACAATGATGCGTGCTCAGGAGGCCGATCCTATCAATCTAGAAGTACTTCTTGCTCTTGGTGTGAGTCATACAAATGGTTAGTGAATGCTTATCCCTTTAATCAAGATGAGATTAAAATTTTGGAGTGTCAAACAAATAATACTGTTTGAAAAGTTCAGAATTGGAACAGACTGCTGCTTTAAAGTATCTGTATGGATGGTTACGTCATCTCCCAAAGTATGGTACTCTTGCGCTAGCGGAGCTTGCTAATTCTTTGTATTATGCATATGTAAGTACACTAGGGTATAACTCTTTGTTTTTTTGGTTGGTTTTTTCTTTTGGAACAATGCCTTGATATTGCAATATTGGTTTGAGTGTAAGCCGCTTCCTCTAATGTTACTGTGGGATAGTTTGCTTATGTTGTGAATGCTGTGATTACAAGAGTGTCTTTTTGCATATGATTTCCATGACTACAGTGATTATATTTTGGACTTAGAGTTTTACATACGGTGACAGGATATAATTTTCCTTAAGATTACTAGAAGCTTATCCCTAACATTACATTTTGGAAATGTTATTGTTATATTCTGGTGTTAATCAAAGTGTAGTATTTTCTGTCATACATGTGATAACCCAACATGTCAATCTTCTATGTGCCAAACTCATATGGGTTGCATCATCTTTTCCTCTATTTCTCTTCTTTCTTATCTTTCAATGGTAAAATGATGCATTGGTGTGTTATACAGCTCCTTATAGGGTTGAATTATTTACTTGCTCCATCTTTGTAACCTTAGGTTGCTAAAAAGATGCTCCAAATAACATGTTGCACCTAGTTGGATCTTAGAAGACAAACTAGCTCTTCTATTCAGCTCCATGTAATTAGTTATTTGATTTGTTGAAGCTATTGGTTGATTTAGATGATTTGATTATGCACTTCCTTAATTTACATATACCCTTGATCATCTCTTCCAAAATGCCTTTTTTATTGCATTCAGATCTAGCATATGCAGTTTGATTTGTTTAGCCTCTGTTACTGAGATTGTCCATTTAAAATTATTTGATGATAAACTTCCCTTTGCCTGTGGTGGCCATATTTTCAGCACTATTGAATTTAGTCTTTTGGTCTATGTCTGGATCTTTAGGCACTAGATTTGAAGCCAAACTATGTGCGTGCTTGGGCAAACATGGGTATCAGTTACGCCAACTAGGTTTGTTATCTCCTGCACTGTTCTCTCATTGTCTTGACATTCATGAAAAGGGAACTGCATTTCTTACTTTATGTCTTCATTTCCTTTTGCATATTAAATTTATGCTTATTAATTATACAACATAAATGATATTTTTTTAATCTCCTTAATTATTTGGGTCCATCCTACATAATAGTCAAATTTATTAATCAACTAGCCACTATTATTTGTGTGACTTAAGATTGAGTCTGGATTTCAGCAATTTTTTAATGTAGTCAATGTTATTCAGAATTTTTTTTCCTGGTAGTAAATTAAAATAATAAATTTTAAGTTTTATTCTGGTATAAAATACAGTTGGTACTAATTATATGAGTGCTTACCAATTGATTTCGTCTTTACCGACCGAAGTATGGTATATCGGTAGATAAAAAAATGAATTTTAAAATATAATTTTAGATTTAAAGTTAAATATTTTATTCTTTATTTTGGATTTGTAGAAGATTAAAATATGTCATAAGTCCATGTACGCTTTTAAATTTTGAAATTTACTCCCTATAATTTTATTTTCAAGAATTTAGTTTATCTATTTTTTAGATTTTAAAACAACGTTAATAGTTGGACTTAAATTTTGAATTCAGAAAAATATATGGACTAAATTCTAAATTTTTTAATAGTAGAAGGATTTAAGGCATATTTTTAAATTTTTCGAATTATGGATAGTATGGGATGATCTTATTGTTTAATTTATGGAATACCTTTTTTACTTGTTCATTTTGAAATTGTTTGGTGATAGATTGTATTTGCAAGGCTTATTAAAAAGTATTTTATATTATTGATTAATATTTTATATTTAATATTTATAAATATTATATATATATTTTAAATAACAATAAATATGAAATAAACCAGATAATATTGACTTTATTAATAAAAATAAAAACAATCAAATCTATTTAAGTGCATATATTTTTTCAATCAATTAAAATTATTGTTGGTTTGGTTTTGAAGATCACTTATCTACAAAGCATAACTTATTCTATAGTCCATCAGATTTATGCTTCTTTTTTCTTTTTTTTTTAGTGTTTTTGTTATACTTTTCGGTGTTCAGCCTTATGAAACACTTTTTATATTTGTCTTTTTTAAATCTTTGGATGTTGTCATTTTTTTTTATAGTTTATTGCCTGTTAAGTGTTTTATTTTTTTTCGATTGTTTATTTCCCTTTGATTTAACAACATTTTCTTGCAAATCTTTGAATAATTGAATCCTAGAATATATGTGTTTGAAATTTATTGATGTGGTCTGTGAGTTACTTTTTTGTTGTTTTATGCTGTTTATTATGATTTACTAAATAAGAGAACCTAAATTAAGAAAAAAATAGGTGTCTGAAAAAAATGGTAGTTTTAATTATTGTTTCCTGCTTGAAGTTGAATGCTGTCCATATATGATTTCGAATGCTGGAAATTTGCAGCATTTAATTTCTTGCTTGAAGTTGATTAAACCATGCTGTAAATGCAAAATATTTATATGCTATTCACATGCTAAATTAACCATTAGTGAGCTTAAAATTGATCTATTCGAATGTGTTAAATTCATTGTTCAATGTGATGTTATTTATGCTAATGTATTGAGTATATTAAGTTGTGCAATTTGATGTTATATGTGGCGTTAATGTTGACTTGTTAATTGCATATTTTATTATTAATTTGACGTTATATGTGTCATTCATTAACTTTTGTTTCTTTTTTCTCAGGTTTGAGTTTTTGTTGGATGCATGGTCTAGGATTAGCTGAATTCATGCATAGTGACGACTTGTTTGAGCTAATTGCTGATCTTAAAGTGTGCATTCTATCATTATTTTGTTCTATTTGTATTTTGTCAGATTTCTGATGTAGTATGATAAGTGTGATATTGTGTTTGATTGTTATTGATAAACTTTCTATTTGGTGGGATATATATTTATATCATAGATATTATTCTTCTTCTCAATTATTTTTCATGACTTTTATAATATTTTATAATATTTTAATTTTTTTAAATTTTATGACCTTTAGCGACGTTTTTGGGAGAAGCGTCGCTAAATGTCATGATCTTTAATGGCGTTTGTGGGAAAAGCGTAGCTAAAGGTCATGATCTGTAGCGGCGTTTGTGGGAAAAGCGCCACTAAAGGTCATGACCTTTAGCGGCGTTTTTTAGATAAACCCCGCAAACTTTAGTGGTGTTTCCTATAGCAACATTTTTTGCGGTGCTTGCAAAAACATCGTAAATATTTTTAGCGACGCTTCTAAAAAAATGCCGCTAAAAGTTAGTTTTACTGTAGTGCCCCGACCACCATGATGCTTCCACCAAAAACGACTAAGAACACCCTTCAACTCGACATAAAAAGATGTGGGTAAAAAAAACCAGGACATTGCAAAAGTAGGAATAGATTATAGGGTGCTATTGATAAAAACTTCATTTCCCCCTAAGAAAGAGGGCATACACACTAACTACCAATCTGTGCTTACATATGGTCTTTCAATCCCTGAAAAACCCGTCGACTGTTACGCCCTACCATACTGGGAAGTTTCAAATACCGCTCTGGTTCCGTACAAATTCGAACACCCAAAAAATGAGAAATTGTACCTACGAGAGAATCAACAACTTTCGAACTAAAGCATATCAAAGACTTTGCAAAATTGACACATTGCTCGGAAGCGTGTTCATACTTCACTAAAATATCCTTGAGGGCTAAAGCGTCTTCGACTAACACATTTCTAGAAAGAATACAATCATTCACAAACATCAAATGGGAAACCTGAGGACCACCACGACTAAGCCTATCCCCCTAACCAAATTGTACTGATGTGCTTTTTGTATAAGAGAAGAAAGTCCCTCACTACAAATAAGAAACAAATAGGGACTCAAAGGATCCCCTTGGTGAAGGCATCTGCCTAGTGAAAAAGCACGACCCACCTCACCGTTCAAAATGACCGAATAAGAGACCGAATTTATACAACCGAGAACAAGATTTACCCATTGCCTAGAAAAACCCATACGTAACATTAGAAGCTCCAAGAAATATCATTCCACCCTATCATACGCCATACTCATATCAAAGTTTCAAGAAAAATGTCATATCATTCCCGTATATTTCCTATGATAGACATTAAGAATCTCGTATTCCAAAATGATGTTATCTATAATCAATTAACCAGGAACGAAAACACTCTAAGCCTCGTCAATACACAAATGCAAGATATCCTAAAAACGGTCAACCAGAACATTAGAAATAAACTTGTACAACACCGTACATAAGCACAAGATACGTCTTATTAATATATGTAAGCGACAACCCATCGTTCAAAATATTCAAATAATAAGACCCAATTTCGTCACCCACAATATGCCAAAACTTTTGATAAAAAAGAGTAAAGAGTCCATCAGCATCTGAGGCTTTTGTGGGAGCCATAGATTTCACAGCCTTATACACCTCTACTTCTGTGAATCTAGCGGTAAGGGTCGAATTCATATCCCCCATAATACACTCTGCAATCCTCTCAAGATTATGACTAGAATCTTACTGACTTCTAAAGGTGAACAAATCCTCAAAATATGAAGTTGAAACATCAAATAGAGCCCCTGTGTCACATACCAAGCTACTATTATCCTGCGTGGGACAACAAATTTGATTTTTCTATCTCCTCTGAGTCGTTGAACGATGAAATAACCCTATGTTCTTGTCACCTTTTTTTAGCCAATTTACTTGCGCCTATTGTGCCCAATAGATTTCCTCCTTATTGATCTCCAAGTTCATATCAAGCTTGGTAGTCAACATATCCATCAAAGTCTCATTAGAGATGGCCCTCGCTGAAGATCCGAAAGGCGATTACGCAAATACCCTAGCTGACCTCGCCGCCTATGTATCAAACCAACAGCCTAACGTTGTAACCCGCAGCAAAGAAACCCAAGACGTATCAAATAACTACCCGTATTACATGCCAAAAGCCGAAAAAGTTCCAATTCACATGAGTCTTCTAAAACCCACCAAGATTCAAAACGAAAAAGATGCACAATCGGTCGCAAAAGCTGGGCAGTGTCAATAAACAAAGGGTAATGGTCCGAAAAAGAGTGTGGAAGATGCCATAGAGAGTAAGATGGAAAAAGATCCCACCAAGCCGAGTTTGCTAACCCTTTATCTAGCACTCCCTAATGTTATTATCAGCAAAGTTACCCTGTACCCATGTAAACCACGGTCCAGTATACCCCAGATCATCCAACTGACAATCCGCCAAGACAGATTGAAATTCCTCCATCCGCCATTCCTCCCAGAGAGTGTCTCCCTGCTTTTCAAAAGAGAAAAGAATCTCAAACATTGAAATCCTTTTTTTTTTCTCATGAAAACTATTGAAAGTTCTAAAATGTTAAGCGTTGTTAATGATGAATGGAATTTTTAAAAAAAATTAACGATCAATAATTGTACTTTAATAAAATGAAAAAAATAATTTTTATAAAAATTTATAAAATATTTAATTTATTTTTATAAAATTTTATGGTTTTTAATTAATTTATAATGATTATTTTGAAATTTAATTATTTTTTTAATTTTTAATTTTTAATTTTTTGTGATTCCAGAATGAATCTAGACAAACGTATGTCTAGATTCAAATGAACTTGGTTAACCATTTGTCTAGATTCTTTGTATACTTATTTTAAGAATAATTTTTTATTTTTTTAAAAATTTTTATTTTTGTTGACGTGGCACTACCACATTAGCCTTCAGTAATGATGTGGAACTACCACGTCAACGATTAGTGATGATGTCATCACTAATCGTTGACGTGGCGTTTGTTAATGGTCACATCAAGATTATTGTTAACTAGTAATGGTCAATGTTAGTCAAAGGGCTTATTTGGCCAATTTTGTTAATTTAGGGCTCAATTGGGTGCAAAAAGTTTATAAGAGCTTAATTGAATTTTTTGAGAAAGTTTGAGGCCAAAAATGCCATTCAACCTTTTATTTTATTATTAAAATTTGAATATTGAAAAATATTTATTATATTTAGGTTTAAGGGTAAAAAATGTCCTTATAAAAAAAATTAAATTCTCAATTAAGCTCTTAAGAATACACTCAATCGAGCCCTTAATGACAAAAAAAAAACCAATTAGTTCTATCTGATAATTAAAATGTTCATTAAACGATTTGACTGTTAATAGACACTTATGGGACTAACAAAATGAATGAGAAACTAATACATGACATGCCACTTGGACAAATATATATACCAGATATTTAAAAAAATTAAAATCCTAAAAGTTATAAAAATATATTTAAAATACACATCTAGAATGAAGTTAGACAAATGAACATTTAAGTTTATTTAAATTTGAAGATCTATTTGTCAAGTTCATTATAAATGTAGTTCAAAATATTATAAAAATTTATATATTATTTTAAAAAAGTTGTAAAATATTATAAAATTATAATAATTAACAGAAATTCATAAAAAATTCTAACAAACTACAAAATATCATAAAATGTTTTAAATATTAAAATATAAATAAAATATTATAAAATATAAAAATATTATCAAAATTTTGTCTATGTCATGTGCTCTTATGTACCCCATTTTGCCTTGCTATAGAATTTTTGAAATTGCAAAAATAAACACAAAAGTCATGTTATTTGATTTTCGTAATTCAAGCTGGCATTCATCAAAATATCTCAAATTAATAAGAAAAATTGTTTTAAGAGGTTATTGTGTTCATTTTTTATATGAATTATGAGTACAATTAATACATACAAATTTGATTTTTCATTAACTAAAAGTATAATAAATTTGTTATGTAAGAATTTTAGGCTTAATTTGATTTATATATCATTAAATTAATATATTACATCATTGTAAATATTTAAATTTTTTTAAATTTGAATAATTATTAACTTTGAATATTTATTATACATATATAATAATTGCAATAATTTTTGTTTTAATAATTCATAATTAATGTTTTTAAAATTTATTTAATTTATAATTTATAAAGATATATTGTTATTTATAATTTTTTAATATAATTATATAATATTTAAAATATATTCTCATAACTTCGGACCTTTTTAAGTTTTAAGTATGATCTATTTCGGGATTAAGCTTAGATCGATCTCGAGTTTGGATCTTCTTGAACTCAAGATTTCTTAAGCTCGAATCAATACTGATGGGTTTTCGAGTTCAAGCCTACTTTGACGGTTATGTTAACAATGGGGTGGACCATGTTTAACTTTGGTTTTAACCACAAATTAGTTATTAATCATAAAAGATTTGATACAAACCTCCAACCTTTAAAGTATAAGAAAGAAAAAGTGCAAATCATTTTTTAAGGCGAAACGATAATTATTCCAGAAAAATTTTCTTGGAAAAGCTTTCCAATTGTAATATATGTAAGAGCTGATGACATGGTGAGTACGTTCCTGGAGAGGCATGTCAATAAGCAGCCCTGTAGGAGCTCCATTCGGCTTGGGATGACGGTTGAAGACTGCTAGATGATGCCATCATGGCTGATAAAGATTGAAAAGCTAATAGAGAAGTCCAATCTTAAAAAACCAAGAAGCATCATGATTTTATATGCTTCAATAATCCATACAATACGTTGTTGAAGTTCAACAAACGAACAAAATAAGCAAGCTTAACCAAAATCTTGCAAAACCCAGAAATAGTTTTCAAGTATAGACACCAAAAAGGATCAAATCTTGGAGTAAAGAGTTGATATTTTTGGTACATTGTTTGTTTGAAGGATATGTGTTGTAGAGGGTTCAAAGACCCTGACTTTGAGGGCAAAGTTTTGATTTTAATTTTATCATGTTTCATATTTGTCTAACTTTTTCAAGTGCATTTTAAATAATCTTCATGTGATGCTTGTAAGAATTTTATGTAGACCAAACTTATTAGAATTGGTGGTGACTTGTAAAACTCTCTTTATATGTATACGTCTTATACCAAATTAAATCTTAGTGAACAAATTTGGTGAGAATTTTAAGAACTGTTTATGGTACAAGTTTTAAATTAAGTAAGTAGGTAACCTTCTCTTATTTTGGATAATTATATTTGTATGCCTCCTTATATATATTTGCTTAATTTAGATTTTCTTTTTCTAATTTTGGAAAATATTACCATATAAATAAATTGTGAGACAAATTAAATTTTTGTTCCCCTTTTTCATGTCTTATTTTATTATAATTTGTTTGGTGTATTATTGTTGATAAGAAAAAGTTATTTCAGTTTTTATTTATAATTTTTATTTATTTACGCAACAACAACAAAAAGAAAGATCATTGTCTTCTAAAATATTCTAATTCATGATTTTAATTTCGTTTTCAATGATATTTACATAAAATTATGAAATAAGTCATCATCATGGCAACCAATTTTTTACTGAATGAATGCCTTCAACATTTGAGGCATGGGGTCCCATTCTAGATTTTATAATATGTATTATGTCCATTTTGTGAATTAACTAATGAGTAGGCAATAAAATGTTGGTAAAATGGTTTTATTATAAAAATATTGTTTTGGTCTCAAGCAAAGAAGAAGAAGCTACTTATTATGACTTGTAAAGTCCAATTCACGAGCCTATATATTATAATTTAAAAGAAAAGGTTATGGATAGGTTTGTTTTGTAAATTGGTCCAATCCAACTACTAGCCCATTTTATTGTTTATTTAGTAAGAAAGTATAAAATTGGGAGCCCAAATGGTTGGAATAATTTGGTATTACACTTTCCCATTGGGTCTTCTTCATTGATACAACTCCAAACCCTATCAACCTAATATTCCTCAAATGTTCCAACAAAGCTTTAATACTTTTTCAATGGTGTGAGTATGAAACTGGGATTCCTTGTTTCTTTCCAATAAAGAATGAGAAACTTGTAGAATCACAATTTCGTACAAATATTTTTTGTGATGATTTTCCCATAAAAATAACAATTTTCGATTGAAATAGGTTCTGTTAACCAGAGATTTTAAAATTTGTAGAAATCTAGGATTTTGATTATGAGAAATCATAAGATATGATTACAACTCTCATCCTTGTCTATTATAAACTACAAGTGTTGGCCAAAGAAAGCTATTGCTGAAATTCACCAAATTGGCCGCTCACATTAATATCCTGTGGGAAATTGACAGTTCCCAAATGCTGCAAAACCAAGACATGAAAAACTGCATGAGTGAATTAATTTGAAGGTAAATAAGAAAAAGGATAGAAGAAATACGTACAAGGAGGTTGGGTGGAGACGTAAGCGGTACCGCTGAAAAAGCATGACCCACTCACACGTGCCTTTTTTTGATAGTAACTATTGTAAGCATACGAGGCATGTGCGACGAGTGAATTTGGATTATAACAAGCACCATTTGGTTGAATTGGCCCACAATCAGCCCCTCCCTCACCACAAGCATAATCCAACCCCTCCTGCAGCTCCTCCGCCTCAGCGTTGGGGCTCGCCATGCACCATGTCTGCCCTGACGTCGCCTTTGACACTCCTCCCCCGTTGTTCACAGGAGCCGTCTGATTCACGTTGCTCGCCGGTGGTGACTGGTTCCCATTCAGCCCCTTTTGTGATAAAGGTATGTTATATACCCTTTGTTCATTAGGGTAAAATAACCCATAGTTTCTCTCTGATGTCGGACCTGGTTTTTGGTTCTCGTTAAATAAAGCAAATATGTATACATTGAGTGGATCGTTGGGTCTCAAAGGGGTTCCATTTCCGGTCAAAACTCTTCGTACTAAGTTACCATTATACGCCGCCGCGTTGTCTTGGCTTGCACCAACTTCACCCGCATCCCCGGCGGAAGGCCACCCTGTCTCCGTCACCACCAACTTTAAGTCATCATATGTAAGAGCTGACATGGCGGCATAAACGGCGTCGACTTGAGCTTCGAAAAGGCTTTTGTATCTCAACCCGTTACCCGAATCAACCACCCCGGGATTGTCTTTGAACAAAGAGTAGTCGAGTGAGATAGTTTTACTGTTATCTTTGTATGCGAAGAAAGGATAAACATTGACCATGAGGTAGGACCCGGTTTTTCTCAAGAAATCCAACATAGGTATAATCGTAGATTGTACCTGGTCCGGTTTGAACGAACCGGCCGATGCAGGGTACGAGTTTCCCAAGCAACTGATAGCAACAGGGGATGAGACTTCGATGTTGGAATCCAATTTTAATTTAACCAGTGAAGCCTGGATGGTTTTCATGGCGGGTACAACGAATTTTGTCATGTCAGTTATATTCTCCGCGATAACTTCGTTTCCGATAGCTATCGCTTCGATCTTCGTTGCAGGGTAGTACTTAGCTATGTTGGCTTGAACCCAACCGTCGGAAAATGACTGATCATTGGCCGCCGAGGCGAGCTGTTCGTTCGGAAGACAGACAACCACGCTGATCCCCGAGTTTGCCAAAGCTGTTAGGACCGCAGAGTCGCTATCGAATATCTTCACTTTCGCCACGCCCTGTGATTTCAACAGTTGCACGACTTTGTCCGGTGGTGGCAAGTTGTCGGCCACTCGACCATAGTTAATCCCAACCGAACCAGCATCTGCAAAAATGAAAAGACAAAACATTGAGTTCCTTAGTTAATCTACAGCGATTGAACTTTGAAGTTCATATATATATATATATATATATATACCTGAAACAGCAATGGCTGAAAGGAAAAGAATGAGAAAGGAGAAAAAAGATAGGGAAGCCATGCCCTGTTCTTGGGAAGGAATACCAAATCTAATGATAGAGAAAATGGGGAGTTTAAACGTAGTTATATATATATATTTAGAGGGTTAGTGGGAAAAGGAAAAGAGTTGGGATTGAAATCCAATGGAAGCCACACCAATCTAACCCTTTTCTCGCTACTATTTTTAGGTTAGTTTTACATGAGTCGACATACTGTTTCTCCGTTTCATTTTACATCAGTAATAGTAGTTCACTTACGTCGGATCTCATCCATGAATTGTGGAAGTTAAGTTAGCTCCCATTAGCAGCAAGGACATATGATCATAGCCATACATCATAAGCCAATTACAAGATTGTTAACCTCATGTTTTACATTGATGATTATGGAAGTTAGGAATTTTACTTAAAAAGCTAGCTCTCCTCTTAAATTCGTAGGTTGAGTTGACAACCAATTGATGTTCGGTTTTGTTATAGGATCAAATTGGAGTAAATTCCTCTAAAAATCATTAATGTGGTTGGGAAGTGACATGTTTTTGCTATTCCAAGTTAACTATTTTGCCTATCTTCGTTCCCAATAAATAAATAAATAACCAACCATGTTGGGTGGGTCAGTTGGTAAGGAAATGAAATCAATTTTTATGAAGAACATTCAATGTGAAATTTTACGTAGGTACAAATTTAGTTTCCATACTACAAGCTGATTGTAACTTTTCTTAGTCACAAAGATTTCACTTGAAAATCATGTTTGTTTTTTTAACGTTTTCCTTCATTTTGATTTAGGGTGTAAAAATGTACTATTAATTAAAGCAAGAGTCTAACCAAAGTTTCATCTTATATATATACTTAAAATAAGTTTAATGGAGTTTATACCATAATCATAAAGATTATGTTTTACCATACATATTGCAAAAAAGGTGAAAATTTACAGGTCAAGCCTTTGGTAGTATAGGAAGATAATATCATGATTTATTGCCCACCCCATTACCTATATATATATATATATATTTGGTAGACGTTGTATCCATTAATGGGTTTATACTATCACACTAGCTTACAAGTCTTCCAATTTCACATGATTGATTCAACCATTTATTTCGGTTGTAAATATATATAAATAAATATATTTTTAAATAAAGGATATATGTTTTAAATTCAATGTAACTTCTCTTTTAATTTTAAATTTAAATCCAAAATTTAAACTTTTTTTTTTTTACAAGAGTTCAAAATTTTGGCAACCCAATTCCCATCTTAACAGCCATAATTGAGAGAATGAATTTGGATAAGATTTAAAAAAAAAAA
This sequence comes from Gossypium longicalyx, assembly GCA_025698465.1. Classification (NCBI taxonomy): domain Eukaryota; kingdom Viridiplantae; phylum Streptophyta; class Magnoliopsida; order Malvales; family Malvaceae; genus Gossypium; species Gossypium longicalyx. The sequence continues at coordinate 87,949,708 of CM046995.1, forward strand.
AAAAAAAGAGAGTATGTTTTCAATTTCGTCTTCAAGTTTGTAGAATATCAATTTTCCAATATGGAAAGGATTAAGATAAGATAAGAGCTGCAATTTGCATGTAGAACTCCACTTTCGGCGTGAAAATATTTGTAGGGGTTGTTTATTGGTTAAATTTAGTGTATTAATTGATAGGTTTTTGAAAACTTTTTTCCCTAAGACTTTGTCCAATTTATTGGTATTAAAGTGTTTTTTTTTTTTACTTATAAATTTTTTTATATATAAGAGTTGAAGGTAGGAGCGGTTTAAGAATTAAATTTAGAATATAGTTGAATATTTGAATATATTATTCTATGTGAGTTAAATTGGTTTAACTCGTAATTTCTTCTCAACTTTTAAATAAAAAGGAAAACACGTTTAAGCGCATTCGAATTTATATCCTCCTTAATTGTTGCATTAATAACGATGCTGACTTAATTAAGACTCAATCGACATATGTACTGTTGGGGATCGACCTGTATATGCAATGAGAAAATAAAAGTAAAAGTAGAGAAGATCAAATACACAAATATTTAGGTGGAAAATTCCTTCAAAGAAGAGGAAAAACACTACGGGTAAAAGAGACTTCACTAAATGAGGAAAAATTGAAAAAGTACAACATGAAGATAATCTCAACAAATAACCCTAGATCCCGAAAGAACAAAGCACTCTGGCTAAAACCTGAAATTCCCTAAAACTCACAAAACTCTTTCAACCTCAAATATGATAAAGATGATTAATCTAGGTTACAACAACCCCTTTTATAGGCTAAATTCATAGGTTAAACACAACTAAATAACCATATACTAATTAAAGTTTAATTGGGAAACAATAGCAAAGTTTAACTAGGGGAAGAAAAACCCGATTGAATTGGGGAACACGTCACCGCATCGTATGTCCCTTGTTGGGACGTCATTTTCTTGTCGTCAAGATGTTGACTCTTCCTTGTCGCAATTTCGATTCGTAAATACGAGGCACACTCCACAAATTTCCACCTTGACTCGTATTTTCTCATGCCTCCTTTTTTGAGCCCATCATGGGCCTATCTAAACCTTTGCAGGATACTTACCAAGTTCAAACCGGTGTTTGAACTTGAAAACTAGAAGACTCTTAATTGTATATTCATTGCCTTTCTCGAAAGAGTCAAATTTCTTAAATTGACGTCGAGTCAACTCTAACTTCGTAATTGTCAAGGAAATTGCTGCTACACCAATCAGGATTGAACCTTGAAAAACATATAGACTACTAGTCTTTCGACATCTCATCAAAATGAAAGCTCCACATGATACATTAATGTTGCTTGACTCGATAACGATTTTGCAATTTTTCGATTCCAACATACTCAAGGAGATGAGGTTTTTCTCTAAATCAGACACACGCCTAACATCTGACAGTGTCCTGATCTAAATGGTACCAATACTGATTATCTTACAGAGTGATCCATTCCCCATATGCACAACTCTACCTTCAACTGAACTATATGTGGAGAATCAGTCCCTATTGGGACACATGTGGAAAGAACACCCTGAATCCAGGATCCACTCGGACGTAAACTTACACCTTTCAGTCGTAGACACCAACAACCAATCATCACCCTTGTCTTCAACCATATTAGCATCAACTACTTCTCCTTGTTCCTCTCAGCAGCCCTCTTGTTCTTATTATGCAATTTGTAACAATCTGCCTTAATGTGACCTTTCTTCTTACAGTAGTCACATACCTTGTCTCGATTCCTCGACCTCAAGTCAATTCAGCTTCTCGCAACAAATCTGAGGGTTTCCAACCTGAACTACTACTTGAACCAAACTCATTGTCGAGTTTGTCTTTACTCAACAAGCTTCCCTTCACTTCCTCGAACGAGAGTTTATCTCTACCATAAATTAGGGTTTCTCTAAAAGACTTATATGAATGGGGTAAATAGCACAATAGTAGCATAACTTGATCTTCATCATCGATCTGAACCTCAACGTTCTTCAAATCATTCAAGAGAGAAACAAACTCACTGATGTGATCCCTAATAGAGTCATCTTTTACCAAATGGAATGTATACAGGGGCCGCTTCAACAACAAGCGATTAACCAAAGACTTTGTAATATATATGGTTTCTAACTTTCTCCATAAGATTGTTGTTGTTTTCTCTGAAAGTACCTCTTGCAACAAATTGTTCGTGAGGTACAACTGAATTACAGACAGGGCCTTCTCATCAAGCTCATCCTATTTTGACTGACATAGATTTTTTCAGGCCATTCTGAACTAGAATTATCGTCATTCGAACTTGCCATAAAATGAAATTTGTGTACCTGTTGAACCTTTCAATATCGAACCTCATTGCCATCATTGAATGTGTCGATCTACGAAAGTTGAACCGTAGCTTTAATACTAGTTTGTTGGGGATCAACCTGTATATGCTACAAGAAAATAAAAGTAAAAGTAGAGTATCAAACACACAAATATTTACGTAGGAAAATTCCTTCAAAGAAAAGGATAAAAAACCACAAGCAAATGAGACTTCACTAAATGAGCAAAAAATGAAAAAGTACAAGATTGAGATAATTTCAACAAATAACCTTAAATCTCGAAAGAACAAAGCACTTCGGCTAAAACCCAAAATTTCCTAAAACTCGCAACTCTCAATCTCAAATTTGGTTAAAATGATTAATCTAGGTTACAGCAGCCCTTTTTAGGCTAAATTCGTAGGTTAAACATGACTAAAATAAACCCTAAACTAATTGGAGTCTAATTGAGAAACAATAACAGAGTTTAACTAGGGGAAGAAAAACACGGTTGAATTGGGAAACACGTCACAACGTCGTATCCTTCGTAGGGATGTCTTTGAGATGTCGAGTATCACCTCGTTGGGACATCAACTCTTCCTCATCACAATGTCGATTCATAAATACAAAGCACACTCTACACGTACCCATTATTGAATTTGAACAAATAAAGTAACATATAATGATAAACCATACGAGTCATATATTTATGCACCAAAATATACCATAAGACAACTAATCAAAATTCCATTCCTTGTTGAACTTGGAAACAAGTATATATGGTTGAGTACAAATTGAGTTTGATGTTGTTTGGCTAAGAAGTTAAATATGTAGTGCAAAGTTCATTAAAAATTTCAAAACAGGTACTTGTTTTGCAATTAAACGTTTCTAACTCAAAACAAATATTTGGTCTGAAATCAATATGGTCCCCCAAAATCCAACTGCTTGTTTGACAATAAATTTGATCATACATAATCTCTTTTGGTCTCAAACGTCATTGTTTTCATATTTGTGAGTTCGATATTTGGCACACTACCGAAAAGACCCATTATAGGCCACACCCTAGGTAGATAAAATAAATAAATGAATTTATATTTCTAAAAATTTAAATATTAATCAATAATTAATTTGGATCAATATGTACATTTCAACCCAAAATCTTTTGAACAATGAAAAGTATTCTATGTAAAGAGGTTTGGGCATTTAACCCTTGAATTTCTTTTTAAATAAATTTGACCATTTAGTAAAATACATATTTTAAATATATTTTTATATTAATACTTATTTAAATTTTTTTATTTTCAATACTTATTTAATATTTAATATAACTAATTGGTTTAATATCTAATCAATTCAACCTATGATTAATTTAAGTTTTGATCTGATTTAAAAATATTATAAATAATTAGGGATAACAATAGAGAAAGGCATGGGCGGATATTGTCAAATTCACATTGCTCCATAACTAATACATTCTACTCCCTACCCACCCTACTCTAAATGCATAATCTTTAAAACTACTACCACATTCATGAATAATTGATACATTCATCTCTGTCTCACCCCGATTTATTTTTTTAAAATAACTAATACATTATATACCCTTTTAGTAGTTATATATTAAAAGAATTTAGGGTTTATTTTATTATTATTTAATTTTACATTTTTACCTTTTAATAATAATATGCAAGGGTAAAATGATCATTTCATTTATTGGGTAGTGCAACGCAAACAATTACCATAATTGCTCTGCAATTGCCTTAAAAAAAAAAAACACTCACTTTAGCTCTACTATTTAAAAAAAAGTTTGTTATGTTTCGAGCAATTCAATCTTGACCATCCCTACAATTAGCTTATGACAATAACTTATATAAACATTGAAGAAAATATATTTTATTGAAATTTTTAAAATTAATTTTTGGAAAATAAAAATAAAAATATGTGAAAACTAAAAAAATAATAAAAACATGTTTTGATTGTTTTTACTAAAAATGTTTTGTAAAATTAAAAATGATGAAAACAATGGTTTTTAATTTCAAGCGAGTGGACATTGATTCAAATGATATAAACACAAAAAAATATTCTCTTTTTTTCAATAGTTTTTCCAATATTGAATCCAGTACCCTAGTTTGAATCTATATAAATGTAAAATTTATTTTATTTTATTTCTCATATTTTTATTACAAAAAATATATACGAATCATATTTCATTGAAAACATGTTTTAATTTGTATTTATCAAATGATTTTTTAATTTTAAAAAAAAAATAATTTTTAAAAATAAAAATAAAAAATATTTTCAGAAATCAAATTGAACTTAAATTTCTCATATTTACTGATTTTTTTACCATCAGATATTTATTGATTTGAAAATATATAATAAAAATATAATAATTTAAAAAACAACTAGTCAGACGTAATTGAATTTTTTGAACATTAAATAAAAATTAAATTAAAAATAATTAAAATGTAATATTAAAATATAAAATTTAATTAAATCTTGTAATATTAATTTTCAATAAAACCCAATTTATCTTTATTAACTCCTAATGATTTCAAAAGGAGCTAGAAGTACATACTATATACATCTATAAATTCAAGGTAGTCAGCAGTCAGCACTGCAAGATACATCATTTTTTTTTCTATTAGAATTAGTGTGTATTGATTCCAATTTTTTTTTTATTCTTTTAAATTTATCGATATTTTTTAAAAACATATATATGTATATAAAATATTTACAAATATCAGCTTAAATTATATTAAATAAATTTTAAATATAAAATATTCATGTACCGGTTGATGTATAATGTTCTGATAAAAATTTCTATTATTTATTATTATAACAGTAAAAAATTAAAATTTGTATATTTTTTAAATATTATTCATGCATCAATTAATGTTATATAATGTATTTACCAATACGATTAAAAGTTAAAATTAGATGGAATGAATTGATACTATCTATATGTACCGAAATTTTAGCAAATGTGAAAAAAATAAAAAGTTAATTGTAGGATTTATTTATGGAACAATGTGGCCCAATCGAAATTACTGTAAATTGTGAGAAATCGACTGAAAGAAGGTGAAAACATAGATTATATAGAAATATGGATTATAACATTCTTTTTAGACATACAGTGTAGGTAAGCGACAGCATAGATTAGTATGAACTGGAGTTGAAGAAAATGCAGCTTTGTTTTAATGTGGTGACTTTTGGATACAATGTTGAAACCATGGATTTCCTCACAAATCTTTCAATTCCTTTGACATATTTTACGAGGTGTTTGTCTCCGTTGTCACATTACCATTTCTTTTCTACATATTTAGAGATATAATAGTGTAAGAGCCTATTTATTTAGCAATTCGCTATTGCTGATCGTAGTAGTTGGTTTCACCAACTGATTCTATTAACTGTTTATTTAAAAGTATTTGGTAAAACTTAGTTGATAGTTGAAAGTTGATATGTGTAAAATGACAAATAAGGGCATGATACATTTTATTGTTAAGTATTTTTTTGTTTATAATACTTTAGTCTTTATTGGGTGAAATTATTAAAGTGAAACACTATTTTTGAAATTAAAACATCCATTTAAGCAAGGAATATTTTTGAAAATTTAAATAAATAAAGTTCTTAAGTTCTTTATTTACAAATATTATCCTTGTGGGAATTGATAGATACTAATAGTGTATCAATATAATTGTGAATTATATTCTTAATGATAATTATGTCACGCTTTGAATAAATTTGTCAAGTAGCATATTTCAATTAATATAAAGTTGCATAAGAAATCATTTTACACAAGTAAATTGAAAATAAACTAAGAGCACATAAATTTTTAAGGATGAATTGGCTCGAGTGAAAATTTGTTACGGCAGTGTCGATTTTTGTAGATACACAGTGGAGGGTTTTTTTTTCTTTTTTTGAGATTTACTTTGAACTTTGGAGGTGAAAGTGAAAATGGGAGAATGAAAGTTATTGATATCTTGGCACCCCTATTTGGTTTGTGAGCATGCGACAAAGGGAGTAATATTTAAGCAACCGTGATTAAATATATCATTCCACATATCTCATTCCCAATCAGCTATTAAAAAAAGTTGCACGTCCCAACGTTTTCTGTTTTGAAGGTTTTAGCTCAATAAACTCTTACAAACCTCCATTCACCAAACACTACAGTTAGAGGGTTTGAATAAACAATCATTCATTTGTGCCCAAATTAACTAATAAGTCATGATTTACTTAAAAAAAAAACCCTCCTATTCATTAAACTTCACTAATAAATTTAGAAAACTTTGCGGATGATGTATATAAAATAATTTCATTCTAAAAAATTATAAAAATAGATTAAACTTAATTCAAGATGAATTTATTCTAAAAATGAATCATTTAAGTCAGGTGAATAAAAGTATAGTTAGCATCACTATTGTTATGGCAAATTGAATATAGTGAAGCGAAGCGTGCTTAAATGCATAATATCCTCCAATTTAAGAATTTAAATATTATAAATAATAATAATTGAATAAAAATATAATACTAACAAAGTTGATAGCTCTTCTTTACTGCTTGAGTCATCAACCTTTTTATTTTATAAAATTTATTTATATTTGTGTTCTTTTAATTTTTTTTATTGTAATTAGAGTATAAAAATCAAACTGAAGGATTAACAAAACAATTAACTCACATTAATTAAGTAATTAAAATTTAATATGGAAAGCAATTTTCTTGATTGCAATTAATGGTGCAAAAGAAAATTGTAGTTTCCTACAAGTGGTGTTGGTACAATTAATTACAAGATGGCAAAGGAAAGGGATTTTTGTGGTGGACAACAATCCCACCCCTAACGAGGCTTTTATTAGACCCAATGAGATTGCTACCCTACTTCTGATGAAGGAAAATTGAAGGTTTGACATTTGCCCTTATACAAGGGATATAATAACTCAATGGGAACATGGTGCCCAACAACATATGGTAATTTGTAACCTTTATTTTTCTAAGCATTTGTAGCAACAATTTATATCAAAATTTTTATCACAAATATACGTGTTAAAACTATGTATTTAAAATATGAATATATGTTTAAAAATAACATATCGTAAATGATAAAACGTATAATTTGAACCTATTAACAATAACATAAATGAAATATGTATATAATTAAAATGGAAATTAGTTTAGATTGTGAAAAAAAATGAAATTTAAATTAGTAATACATCATCAATTGTTTATTATGGTATTGTCATTTTTCTTGAGTTGATATCAAATTGTGACACCAGTTCAATAAACATTGTTATCCATATATATGACGTGGGAGAGATATGAATTCAAAGGGCTTAATTGAATACAAATCATAATTCAAATGGTTCAATTGGGTGTACATTTCAACAATGAACTTAATTGATTTTTTAATTATTTTCGGATGGCTTATTTGAGAATTTAGCCAATCAAATATAAACTAAAATTTTCCATTAGAAGCCCGATTTTAGTGGGAAGCCCAAATATATTTTGAGGTAAGGTTTTAGTCTACATTTGGACATTGTTTCCTTTCACGTTTTGTCTATCGGACAAGTAAACTCAATTTTTCCAACCCAAAACTTTTGAAAACGACATCGTTATTCGCTAAGTTGGACCCTGGAAACTCGAAATCAATTCCCGATTGCGATCAATGTCCTAATCCACCGGGTTTAAAATGAGGTTGTAATCACAATTTTATTGTATTTGTGTTTATCATGATCGTGGATGTAGGAAATGTTATTTCATAGTTTATTCAGATCAAGGACTTTAGTCTCAACAATGAAAATTTTAAAATTTGTATTTGATTTAAATGCAAATTTTAAAAATTATCACATCATCTTTCTACTAGCCTTTTAGCGACAGATGGCAAAATAAAAAGAGACCAAAATAAAATAGATGAATGATCATTTTATAACATTTTATAATTGGATGACAAAAAAACCTTACCAGTAATTAACCGACTACTAATGTAATTTACCTTATTAATAATGAACTTCTATGCCTATTTACCAGATCTTTGCTCTATACACATGTTTATATCCAAATGATTTTGCTCAATAATCTAGGCCACTTTGCTAAATATGTGTTGAGATTATTTTTTAGTAGATTTAGGGATAACAAAATCCACTCTGTTTGATAGATTTTGAATTGATCCATTTCGAATGGAGTGGATTTTTTTTTCTTTTGAAAAGTGGATACGGGGTGATGTCCATAAAATCAATTAAAAATTCGACAAAGGCAAATGCACATATCAATTAATAGTTTAGATACAGTGAGCACATATATTGTTCCCATGAAGACTAAAAGTACTAGTAATTATCGTCTTTTTATTATTTAACTGACAAATTAAAGAGATTGATTAAAACTAAATTAATTAACTAAAGAACACGGCAAAAAACAAATTAAGAAAATAATGGATTAACAACCAAGAAGTGAGATAATACCCAGGAAAGAATCTACCTAAATTTCATCTGTCATTATCAATCTGAATTAAACAATTTCTTCACTTAGTATCTTGATCCGTAGAAATCCCTAAATTATGCTAATATCTCTTTCGAGGGTAAGAGCAACTAACTCTAAGTTGATTAATTAAAATTTCTTTATAATTAAAACCCTTATTATCGTATTAACTCGATTTATGAATCCCCCTATTAGATCCGACTCTAATCCGGTAAATTTATATTGTCCTATTTCTAGGATTGCATGCAACTCCACTCAATTATACTAGATCTACTCTTAAACAAAAACTTTTCCTCCTTTGATTTAAGCACATGGGTTAATAGTTTGGAAATATTAAACAAAGAATTAAACACACATAATTGAGAACAAGATTCAAGTATTTATTGCATAAATGAAAAATCAATAGACAAAATTCATCATAGGGTTTATCTTTCTTAGGTATTTAGAAAGTTAGTTCATAATCGCAAATAAAAACATCTAGAAAATAGTATAACCACAAGAAATTAAGAAACTCATAATAAACTTAAAAAAAAATCAAAAAGAGATCTTCAATCTTGATGGAAATCTACTTTAGAGTCGGCTTCAATGGTGCTTTCCAAGTTGTTTTCTTGAGTATTCTGTGATGGTTCACTCCTTTCTTTTTATTGTAACAGGCCTATTTTGCCTGGGCAGGCCCAAATTATACAACCAAATAACAGTCCAAGATAAAAAATACTGCCCAAATACATGACCCAAGCTAATAACAAAGCCCAGACAGCCCAAGACCTTAAAACATTTTCAGAAAGAAAACCCTAGCCCCTTGCACCTTGTGCCGCGCCTCCATGCTGCCACCTATGTGCTAGGTCGGCGCGTCCACCGGTCGAGGTGGCCTCCCTTGCACCAAAATGGTAAGCTACCCCGCTCGTTGACCTTCCCCGACCTACAAACAGACCAAAAAAGAACAAAGACAACACAACACGCAAATAGTACGCAGGAACAGTAGAAAACAAACAGTGACAACCACTACTTGTAATCTGCTATAAATCCACGAACGAAAATATTGTAACACGCACACATTTAAGAAATCAAAACAGCAAAAACAGAGGCTAAAAAGGTTGATTTTTATTTTCTTCTCTGGTTTTTTTTTTCTCCTTTCGATTTTTTTTCTTTTTCTTATTTCTATTTTAAATCGATTTTAAATCAAAAGATAAAATGAAAAAAGGAGGAGAGGACTTACCCGAACCCTGGGTCGCGTCGTCGGATCCCCTCCCCTCTCCGTCGTTGAAACCGACTCAAAAAAGGAGAGGAGGAGCCTTCTTCTCTTGGGCTTCCAGGCCAAGAAGGCATGGCCTTCAAACTCGCCTTGAAAGGGGCTGAAAAGCTCGTTTGGTGCCCCTCCGACCAACGTCCATGGCGGGGGAAACGGCGGTCATGGCGACGGCGATGATGGGTTTCATAAACCCTAGCAGAGAAGGGAAATAAAAAAGGGGTGTTTACTGATTTTTTTTAAAGAAAGGGAAGCAAATGGCAAAAACTAATAAGAAGTTTAACTTAAATGAAGGCACAAAACGGTGTCGTTTGGAACTAGAGACACCAACGCCGAAACGGCGTCGTTTTTGGCATGCCCATGCGCGACCCGACCCGCTCTAGGGGGTCTGCATGTTTCCATTAAATGAGTTATTTACAACCCAGGTCCCTCTACATTTTTATTCCTTTTTATTTAATCTATTTGTTTATTTTTCTTTTATTTTTAAATTTAGCCATATAATTTCACTTGGTTTTCATTTGGGTCCCTGACTTATGGCTGCGCTGGGTGATGGACACGTGTCTAAAGATCGAGTTTTTGCCTGTTTGGTCCCCAAACCTTGTGCGCATTCTTATTTTCGCCCCTGTGTTCTTATTTTGTTATAGTTTTTCACTTCTAATTTTATTTTTGTTCCAATTCAATCTCTAATCAGTTTGATTTTAATCATTTTATTATTTTATTTATTTATTTTTGTGTATACTTTATTTATTTTAAACAGTTTTATATACATTGTTTATCTTGGATTTTTATGTATTAAAATTTGTTTTACAAATTTTATATTTTAAACTTATTTATTTTATTTATTAAATATCTCATATATTGTTTATTAACTTTTATGTATCATTTATCTTAGAATTTTTTTTATAAATTGTTTATTTTAAACTATTTTACATATTATTTATTTTAAATTTCCATGTGTAATATTTAATTTAAACTATTTTATATATTATCCATTTTAAAATTTTTATATTTATTTCAAGCTATTTTATTATTATTATTTTAAGTTTTATATATATTATTTATTTTTAAACCATTATGCATTTTATCTATTTTGATTCTTTTATATACATCTTTCATTTTAAACTTTTTTATATATATTATCTATTTTAAATTTTTTTCTATACGTTATTTAGTTATACTATTTTATATGTTAATCATTTTAAATTCCTTTTATTGTTATATATTTTGAACTTTCTATACATTACTTATTTTAAAATATTTTTATATACTCCTTATTTTAAACTTTTATATATATATATTACTTTAGATTATATTTATATATATTTTTTTATTTAAACTGTTTTTGTATATTATTTATTTTGAATTTCTCTTTTACATATTATCTATTTTAAGCTCTTTTATAGTTGTTTTCAAATGTTTTTATTATTACTTTGTGTATTATTTATTTTAATTTATTTTGCATATTATTTTATTTCAAATCGTTATAAATTTTATTTATGTCAAATCTTTTTCATATATTGTTATTTTGAACCATTCTTTTGTATTATGTGTTTTAAATTTTAATTATTTCGTTTGTTATCTATTTTAAACTTTTTATCTTGTTACTTTAAGTTATTTTTTTACATATTATTTTACTTCATTTGTCTTTGATTATTGATTGGTGTTAAAAAATAATATACATCATGTGAATATTGCCATTATATGTTCTAGAAATTATTTATTAACATCTTCATATTGTTGACATTCATTAACTTTGCATCTAATTCATGTGTTGTTATTCCATGCTCTATATTGCTTTTTTACTTTATTTCGTTTACATCACATCATGCATGAAGTTCCAACACATTTATCTAATATGGATCGTCTCATTTTATTTCAAACAAAATAAACGCACATTACTAAGTGTTGTGCTCGTTATTATTCAAAGAGAAAAATCTTCAAAATAAGGCAATATTTCACGTTTCGGGAATTCAAGAAATCGTACCCTAACTTACGGGGTTTCGATTTTCTTGTTAAACCTAAATAGCCTAATATCCTTTTAGATTTCAAAATACACAAAGTTTCGATAAAAAATTTAAAGGCAAACTTATTCCCGAAGATTCAAACGTTGCATCATAACTTATGGGATGTGGCATTTTGTTATCTCGGGACGAGTGGGCCTTTGATGCTCGTTTCAATATGATTCAAGTGTTTTAAAATTAATATTCATAAAAAGGGATCGTATTTTAAAATTTGTTTTAAAATCTTTTCAACTTTCGACATTAAGACGATAATTAATCGATTAGGTACCAATTTTGGGCGTGACGAGGGTGCTAATCCTTCCTCGCATGTAACCGACTTCCGAACCCGTTTTCTCAAATTTCGTAGACCAAAGATCATTGTTTTAGTAAATCGAGATATTTTATTAAAACAACCAAATTTCTAGGTGATCCGATCACACCTAAATAAAAAAGGATTAGTGGCGACTCTCATGTTTGTTTTCATTTTCAAAACTAAAGTCGACCCAGTTTTCAAAAAAATGGTTTCAACACTTATATTTGTTGTATATGGGTCTTAAAATACCTGAAAAACCTAAAAATTACGTTTTTTTCACGTATTTAGAGCACGATTCGTGATTTTCACACGGTTTGGCATATGGCCGTGTAGTAGCCTGTGTGGCTCACACGGCCATATGTCCAGCCCGTGTGGAATGACTCAGCCTGTGTGGCTCTTAAAACTTGCTCTGATTTTCGCTTCTTTCGTTTTCAAATGCTCTCCTGAGTATATAAACATGAATTTAAAGGCTATTTGCATATTTATGTGCTAATTCCATATTTATTTTGAGTATGATTCTACTAATTTGGGCTATTTATGGTCTTTTATCTTTTAGGGACTAAATTGAAGGCAAAAGTAAATTTAAGGGTAAAAAGTACAAATTTGAAGATATATGGGCCAACATGCAAAGAAAAAGAGAAGTGATGCCAAAAATGCAAACATGGAAGACCCAAGGGCTAAAATGCAAAAGAAGAGATTTTATAGCACAATACTCTATTTTAATTTCAATTATATTAGGATAATTATTAAGGATTTTTATTTAGATTTAATTTTAGGATTTATTTTCATTTATCTTTATTTATCTTTAATTATCTTTAATTATTTGTATTTATCTTTTAGAATTTCATTAGGAATAGACTAGGTTTTCTAGTACTATAAATAGGGGATGGAGTGGCACATATTTGATCTCTTTTTTTCTATAAACACTCCCTCTCCCAAAAACTCTGTCTTTTGTTCTCTCCATATTTTCTTCAATAAAAATTCCATATCTATTTTATTTCTTTCTTTCCCCAAAATTATGAGCCACTAAACCAATCTAGCCGAAGGTTGTCAAAATTCCTCAAAAAATGTTCATAAGACTTAGAATCCGCGCTTAGCCTTCTCAACAGGGTATTCATCGCTTTTTCACATTACGGGGTTGACGCTTCCGTCCATGTCCCTTAATAGGTGATCTTTTCAACTTGTGCAAAGAACGGCCGCTTTATACGATTTGGGAAGGTTGCACAGTCAGTTCGTTGGCTTTCTGCGTCAAAGGTTAGCGAATCCAAGAGACAAAACAGCGTGGTATTCGCCGTTAGGAGTCCCACAAAAGCGATTATTGGCTAGAGTCAGGCTCCGCTAAATTTTAAGTCTAAATCCTTGGAGCTGGTGGTTGTAGGCATCCTCTTCCACTATAACTGGCTTATCCTGCTCGAGAAGGGTTACTTAAAAGCCAAGGATTGAACCCAAGGTAAAACGAGACAACTAGAGGCTGGAATCTCGCCACATAAGAAACTCTCTTTTTTCAACCTTTATTTATTTTTATATATTCTCCATCTCAATTTTCGTCATTTATTTAATTTCACATTTTTAATTTACTTTAAATTCTATTTTTATTTTTCTAAATCGAAATTCTTAATTCTTTTTTTTCAGGAACGCAAGTTTCTTGGCCAAGAAATTGTCCAAGATTTCAAGAAACGAGCATTCATACAATCTAGTCCCTGAGGATTCGACCCTACTTCCCCTTTACTGTTATTTTTACTATTTTACAGGGAATAGGATATTTTTGTTGCTCTTAACGACACATCAAATTTTGGCGCCGTTGCTGGGGATCGGTAACGTACTAATCTTGTTTTTTTATTTCTTATGACCAGATCTGCTCCAGGAACTCTTGCGTTTGATTCGGAGATTGAAAAGACTGCGAGAGTTAATCGCAAAGAAACAAAGTTAAGGAAAAAGCAGTCAGCGGTGGTTGGGACTCAAAGTAATCCACCACCAGAAATCAGAATCGACGACAAAGCAGAGTCTAGGGTTAACAAAAACCCTACTCAAACTTTTGAAGGCGAAAAAGTAAAAGTCGATTCCCCAGAAGAAGTGCTTAACACTAGGGTTGACAAAAACTCTAATTTAGTACATTAACCTATGGCACATACAATTCGACAACTGGCCGAAGCGCCGACAGAACAACTGCCACTATGCATCGCGTATCTTACTATGGATACTGATTTTGAATTAAAGTCAGGCTTGATCCAGCTACTGTCAACTTTTGGGGGGTTACAGAATGAAAATCCCCACAAGCATTTGAAAGAATTCTATATGGTTTGCCTTAGTATGAAACCTTAGGGGGGAATTGAGGACCAAATTAAATTACGTGCTTTTCCTTTTTCCTTAGTAGATTCTGCAAGGGAATGGTTATTTTATTTACCTCCTGGATCTGTAACGACTTGGGGTGAATTGTCTCGTTTCTTTCTCAACAGGTTTTTCCCAGCGTCGCGTGCAACCGAGTTAAAAAGAGAAATCGTGAGAATAAGACAAAAAGACACAGAGTCTTTGTATGACTATTGAGAGCGATTTAAGAAGTTGTATGGAAGTTGCCCACAACACGGTATAACGGAACAATCTTTGCTCTAGTACTTTTATGAAGGCCTAAAACCCATGGAGATGAATATGATAGATGCCGCGAATGGAGGAGCGTTGGTCAACATGACTCTACAACAAGAAAGAGACTTAATCTCCACAATGACTGTAAATTCTCAACAATTTTGAGCCAATCCTGAACCCCTTAGAAGGGTTAATCAGCTAAGTAATTCAACCGTAGAATATAAAGTTGATAGAATTACTAATATTTTGAACTCTGTTGTTGCAGAAAAAGCAAAGACAGCCCGGTTATGTGGAATATGTGCTACCCCTGAACATACAACTGATGCATGTCCCAGTTTGAATGATGATACTATGGCTCATTTAGATGCTGTGGGAAATTTTCCTAGGCTACCATAAAGGCAATACGACCCTTACGCTAATACCTACAACCCAAAATAGAGGGATCACCCTAACTTAAGTTATGGGGCCGACCCACGATTTAACCAGTCAAACCAAAATCAGTTTCCACAACAACTTAGAGATTCAGGTAATTTTCTAAAAACCATGGTCAATAAATTAGCAGCTAATTTCCTTAATTTTCAACAGCAAACTCTTAATTTCCAAAGAGAGATGAAGGATTTCCAACAGAAAACTGAGGCATCTATAAGGGAGTTGACCATATTAATTGAGAAATTGAACTCTCAAGGGAAGCTGCCGTCACAAACAGAACCTAATCCAAGACAACATGCAAATTTAGTAACGTTGCGTAGTGGAAAGGTACTAGAACCAATTCTTGATAGAAATCTTGGCCAAGAAATCGCCCAGAAAAATCCCAAAAAAGATGAACAAGTCTAAGTGAAACCCCAACTGCCGAAAATCTAACCTCCATTTCCAGGACGATTAAATCAGTGTCGAAAAAGTAAGGAAGACAATGAGATCCTCGAAACATTCAGGAATGTCAAGATCAATATACCACTGTTGGATGCCATAAGACAAATTCCGCGGTATGCTAAGTTCCTTAAAGAACTCTGCACCAACAAATGAAAATTAACAGGTAATGAAAAGGTAAGTGTTAGTGAGAATGTATCTGCAGTGTTATAGCGGAAAATGCCAACGAAATGTAAAGATAGGGGCATGTTTGCAATACCATGCAAAATAGGCCATTTAGGAATTAAGAAGGCTATGTGTGATTTAGGGGCCTCTATAAATGTCATACATTTTTCTATTTATGAATCACTTAATGTGGGTTTTTTGACAAAGACAGGTGTTACCATTCAGTTGGCAGACAGATCCATTATGTATCCCGAAGGAGTCCTCGAGGACGTATTAGTCAAAGCCAATGGGCTTATCTTCTCTGCAAATTTTTATGTGATAAAAATGGAGGAGGATAACGCTCATGGGTCTTCAGACATCTTGTTGGGGCGACCTTTCCTTAGTACTGCGAATACTAAGATTGACGTACGAAACGGAACCCTCACAATGGAGTTTGATGGGGAGATCGTGAAGTTTAACGTTTATGGCACTATTAGTCACTCAAGTGAAGTCTTGGACGTAAACCGTGTCAACATAATTGACTCATCAGTAGAAAAAACTTTTGAGTCTTCTTATGGAGATAAATCTAAAATGATGTTTAATGATTTTGAATTTGTTAATAAATTATTGACTCCTATAGATACTAAACTTCTACCTTTTGTTGTGCAGGCATCAGATCCGAAATTAAAACCACTTCTCGATCATTTCAAATTCACATTTTTAGAGAATAATGAGACCATTGCCGACTTAAAAGGGATCAACCCCTTGAAGGAAAATATGAGACCAAGGAAAGAGGCACAAAGATGATTAAACCCAAATATGGTGGATGTGATAAAAAAAGAGAATTTTCAAACCCATACGAACGAAAGAATTCAGCTGGAACAGCCCCAATACTAGTTGAGGCGTCAAGTTAACGACGTTAAAAAGCGCTTATTGGGAGGCAACCCAATCTTTAATTTTATTTATTTTATTTTATTTTATTTTATTTTGTTTTATTTTAATTATTTTATTATTTTTAGATATTAATAAAATTATCTTCTAGATAAATAAAAAACACGATAGGGAGACATGAGGAAATATACACTTGCAGCCAAACACCTCTTATTCTAGCCTTATTCCACTCCTATTCCAGCCCAGAATGCCTTATTTCTGCCCAAGACTACCCCTAACCTGCAACCAAGCAGCCCTAAACCTGCAGTCAAACACCACTTTTCAGCAACTAAAAAACACCAAACCCTAACATTTTTACCCATTTTTCCCACATTTTCCCCATAGCCGCTGCACGACTCTCCCCCACCCTTCACCATCGATTTGCCGTCATCCATGGTGCGCACAAGGAGCCACACCACCGCCGAGCCTTCTTTCACTATAAACCACCGCTAGTGATGCTTCTTTGCCCTCAAGCCTTTGATTTGACCGACGGGGCGTCGTCCTCTTCATCTTCTCCACTACATAATCCTTCTCCATCGCCGCCGAATGCCATGTCTTCGGTCTCTTCTCTTGACCTGTTACACGGCACATCAACGCCGTCTTCTTCTCTGCCACAACAGTCGACAGCGCTGACTTCTCCTTTCCCTTCTTCGTTTCGCGCGATACCGGTGCCGTCCCCATCTCCGTCGCCTTCTCTAAATGCCTAACCCATTCTCTGCCTCCCACCACCAGTACAAAGATAGGTACCCAAGTCCCTCACGCCACCACGACGCCGAAATCGTCAGTGTCAACCACGTCAATCAGCCCGACAAGTAGAGGCGCCCACGAGTCCTTTCACCCACACCCCTGCTGATGTAACTGAACGGCCCATGTGACCCACTCCCCCACGACGACGGTCTCGTTGTTCATCACCACTCCATTCTGCCCAACCATCCGAGGCACCCACGGGATCTTCCTCCGAAAGTTGCAATAACCATTAACCCCTGCCCACCATTGGACGAACTTACCGGTCTCGTGTATCTGTTCTACCACCCGAGTGCCATTTACACAGTAACTTAATCTTTGATACTACTACTAGCCGGAATATGTATGATTATTTACGTTATAAACAACTCATACCCTGCAAGTGTTTATCATTGCCTGTCTTGAATACTTTACGTATTGGACCTGATGTTATCAATTATTTTTAAAATATTGGTTGGATTGGAAATTTTGATATTGCTCACTGTGCATATTATGAATTGGTATTGAAATTTTATTCCACTTTTCATTTTTAGCGACACGGTAATATTTCATTAGATATACCTAGTGTTGCTTGATTTCGATTACTAGGTACCTTACATCGCTTGTCTATTACAGATTTTAATATTGCACTAAATTTTGTGACAGAGGACTATTTTATGACCACTGCTTTTAAAGACAGCCTATGCACTTTTCCTACAGACTTTAGAGCGGACGAGGCCTTTGCATTATTAACTGATAATGCCGAATCCACATATAGCCCAAAAACCTCAAAGGATTTGTGGTTTCGTAACCCTGCCTTATGTTACATACACCATTATTTGGCTTATAATTTTTCAAGCCGACGAGATGCTCCGGCTACCGTCTTGAAGACGAAATTATTTTAATTATGGTGTATGTATACCGGTCTTCGGGTAAACTTGGGCTATTGGTATGCGCTTCAATTCGAGCATGTTATAAATACAAAGCGACCTCTAATTTTGGGTTCTTTTATTATGCAGCTGTTATTTTCTCAGCATGGTACTAATACTCATGTTTCAGAATTACATGTGGCTTGTCAGGCTGATCCTTTGGATGCTCGATATCTCGACTCGATGGGGCTGCTTCTTGGTACTCTATCCTCCTTCTATTTTGTCCTTCCAGGCATTCGCACCACACCAACTGAACAAGTCTTTCGACGGTAAAATCATGACAACGCACCCACTCAAGCCCAAACTTCAATAACTGTTGAACAATGCCTTGAGCGTATCGAAGCGCGGCTCAACACTTTTGGCCAGCAACTAGTGGATCTCATTGTCATCATACGCGAATGACAGTAATGACATGGGGAGTTCCTTTACACCTTTTTCTCCTATTTTACATCGATGACTATGTGTTTTAAGTAGGGGGAGTCTTCATTATTTCTGTCATTTTAGATGCTGAATTTTCGTTGTTGCCGCTGATTTGGTTGTTGCTGCCCATATAATTTTTTTTAAGAATATTTTGCCTCTTTTCATGCCCAAGAATTTGACCACGACTTGCCCACTATTTGACCCACATGCTTGATTCTTATCTACTGAGTTAATTATGATTTTGCTTGATAGATTTCATCTCCACTTTTTTATTTCTTTTAGTTTAAATAATAATTTTTAATAGAGTTAACTCTATCTTGATTTTGGTAAATTTGATTAAGTCTAATTACAAGAGGACACAGAATACAATTGCATGCTCAAAATATGTTCATGACTATTAAGATGGTTGTTGAAACTTATTTTTGACACTTGATTGTTGCTCCTAAGTCCTCCAAAATTAAAATTTCGTTTAATAATAATGTTTCCATGGTTATGAGTGCAGCTTAAGACGTGACTAGCTGAGTAACCGGGGTAGGGTGCTTGGATTGTCATCTTATTTCGCGTCAGAAGGTTGTGTGACGTGTTAGGTAAAACTCCGCTAACCGGAATTAATTTTAAGAATTTGTTGGGCTGAGTAACCGGGGTGAGGTGCTTGGTTGTCATCTCACTTCGCGTCAAAAGGTTCGATATGTTCTTAAGAAAAATAAAAATTAGGAGTATGTTGGGCTGAGTAACCGGGGTGGGGTGCTTGGCTGTCATCTCTCTTCGCGTTAAAAGGTTCAATATATTCCTAAGTAAAAATAAATAAATAAATAAATAAGAAGAAAAAATTTAAAAAATTAAAAAGAAAAAAAGATGCATTAATAAAATTTGGGGACTAAAGGGAGAAATAAATAATGTGTCTTGATATGTTTGGTAAATTACCTAATTTTCATGAAATAACCCAAGTCGATCTTAATTTTGTGTGTGTTAATTGGAACACTTTTTTAATTTTACTTAAAGCAAGCTAAGGGTTCTCTTTATTTTTCATATGCATTTTGACTAATTTTTATAAAACTTTGGAGTAGTATTTCTTTCATGGCAGGATTTAATTTT
Source organism: Gossypium longicalyx (assembly GCA_025698465.1). NCBI lineage: Eukaryota > Viridiplantae > Streptophyta > Magnoliopsida > Malvales > Malvaceae > Gossypium > Gossypium longicalyx. Next base: position 87,969,714 of record CM046995.1, read on the forward strand.
TCACAGTGAATACAAACCATACTTGAGGGCAAGTATGGGCTAAGTAGGGGGAGTTTGATAATACTCTAGAACGTTATATTTTTATGTGCTAATTGCATTTTTATTTTGAGTATGATTCTACTAATTTGGGCTATTTATGGTCTTTTATCTTTTAGGGACTAAATTGAAGGCAAAAGTAAATTTAAGGGTAAAAAGTACAAATTTGAAGATATATGGGCCAACATGCAAAGAAAAAGGGAAGTGGTGCCAAAAATGCAAACATGGAAGAACTAAGGACTAAAATGCAAAAGAAGAGATTTTATAGCACAAGACTCTATTTTAATTTCAATTATATTAAGATAATTATTAAGGATTTTTATTTAGATTTAATTTTAGGATTTATTTTCATTTATCTTTATTTATCTTTAATTATCTTTAATTATTTGTATTTATCTTTTAGAATTTCATTAGGAATAGACTAGATTTTCTAGTACTATAAATAAATAGGGGATGGAGTGGCACATATTTGATCTCTTTTTTTTGTAAACACTCTCTCTCCCAAAAACTCTATCTTTTGTTCTCTCTATATTTTCTTCAATAAAAATTCCATATTTATTTTATTTATTTCTTTCCCAAAAATCATGAGCCACTAAACCAATCTAGCCGAAGGTTGTCAAAATTCCCCCAAAAAGGTTTATGAGGCTTAGAATCCGCGCTTAGCCTTCTCAATAGGGTATTCATCGCTTCTCCACATTACGGGGCTGACACTTCCGTCCATGTCCCTTAATAGGTGATCTTTTCAACTTGTGCAAAGAACGGCCGCTTTGTACGATTTGGGAAGGTTGCACAGTCGGTTCGTTGGCTTTCTGTGTCAGAGGTTGGCGAATCCAAGAGAAAAAACGGCGTGGTATTCGCCGTTGGGAAGTGATGATCTAGCAGAAGATAGTCCCACAAAAGCGATTATTGGCTAGAGTCAAGTTCTGTCAAATTTTAAGTCTAAATCCTTGGAGCTGGTGGTCGTAGGCGTCCTCTTCCACTATAACTGGCTTATCCTGCTCGAGAAGGGTTACTTAAAAGCCAATGATTGAATCCAAGGCGAAACGAGACAACCAGAGGCTAGAATCTCGCCACATAAGAAACTCTCTTTTTTTAACCTTTATTTATTTTTATATATTCTCCATCTCAATTTTCGTTATTTATTTAATTTCGCAATTTCAATTTACTTTAAATTCTATTTTTATTTTTCCAAATCGAAATTCTTAATTCTGTTTTTTATTTTTTATTTTTTTAGGAATGCAAGTTTCTTGGCCAAGAAATTGTCCAAGATTTCAAGAAATGAGCATTCGTACAATTCGGTCCCAAAAGATTCGACCCTACTTCCCCTTTACTGTTATTTTTACTATTTTACAGGGAATAGGATATTTTTGGTGCTCTCAACGACACATCACCTGAGTGTATAAACATGAATTTAAAGAATTAGAAGCATAAAATTCACCATTTTAAATCCAATAATCATCCAAAAATACATTAAGAATGAGGCTAAAACATGTTACTTTTGGCATTTATCACGGGGCGGGACGGGGTGAATTTTTCTTTTGAATAGTGGGTATTGAATGATTATGATAATTACTTGCCTCACCTCGACTTGCTCTACTATATGAAATTACTATTTTATCCTTATATATATAAACTATTAAAAAGGTAAAAATTTAGTAACATAACATAGAAAAATTCATATATTTTATGTTTAAATATTTATTTGACTTTAAAAAATTGAAAATTTAAAGACAAGTGGCAAAAATTAAATTGAAGTGGAACGGATTGACATCTACGGAGGTGATAGTGATTTTCAAGATTAAGAATCAAGAGTGGAGTAGAGTGTCATGGGTCGTGGATCAAAGCCCATGACAAATGCACACAAAACGTCTCATGGTGGTTAACTGGTCAAATATAACTTATATAATACACTTGAACCAATCTAATTTGTGTAACATATGGATAAACTCACTACTTGAAGCCTTGATGGTAATAGTTTTCAAGATTATTCATCGATAGTAGAGTAGCGTAGGTGATGAAACAGCACATACCAACTATGAAATGATAGTAAACTTAATAATATTTGCCCCCCACCTCACTCTCGGAAAATAGATTTATCTTATGCTTACAAGCATATATATATATATATATATTAAACAATAATATTTAATATATTTTTAAAAAATATAAATAATATATTGTATTGAATACGATTATAAACAATTATATAAGTTTGAATTTTATATAGCTTGTTTCTTTTTGAAACAATATTATTTAAAACTTATTATTAATTAGTTAATTTCTTTTGTTTCAAAAGCCAATAAACTCGAGTGGTATTTAAAAGTCACTTAAATTTTCATGATATTCTTTTTCTACGAGTTAATATATTGTTTTTATTACCTTTCTTTTTTCTTTTTTTTTTTAACCTTATGACGACATGATGGCCATTTCCTTTTCTTTAAATATAAAATTCAATTACACATAAATAATAAATACAAACCCAGTCAAATAAAAAGCAATATAAATATTAAAATATATTGAAATTTTAATATATAATAATTATCAAAATACACCATTAATGAAAAAAATTGACTCCAAAATAATACCACAATTTATATTTTTAATTGTTTTACTGAAGACTAAATAATATATAATTCATTTTCAACCCTAGGTGATGAGTTCAAAAACTCCAATAATAACATAGCAAATAATTTTTGAATAATAATAATTAGACACATTATATTTAAAAGTAATTCAAGCTTTAAATTAGGTTTATTAAAGTTGGATTTAAAAAAAAAAAAAAAGTTTGGCGACCAATCCGATTCTACCCATTCCAGATATTTACAGAAATAGTATATATGTATACAAATTATAATTCAGTTAAAATTCTTAGTCCAAATAAACATTCCTTTGAAAATTCCCGAGCCACCCTCCTCTTCAGGACCCCAGCGCCTTCAAGTTGCCGAGATACCAGGAATTTAGTTAAGGTAATTTTTGATACCCTAAACTTAATTTAAACATTGATTTCTACTTGAGTCATCAGATTTTGAGTTATGGCAGGCTCGGTTTCTGTTTCTCGTCTCTGCGTCTGCTGCACTGCTCTGTTTACTTTAACCTATCGATTTAGCTGAAATAGCGGACTTGTTATCGCCGGTATTTCCCGTTACACTGCTACTTGCGGCTGCCATCCGCTGCATGTTAAATTTGTTGAACTGTGTTTAGTGGTGTCGGGGGCGCCGCTACTGCGAAATAGCGGCCGCGACACCATTATCTCACTGCTATTTTAAACCCTACTAATCCCATATAGCCCATAGATAGAAGAAGATGCCAGGAGTAGCCAATCAAGAAGAAGGCGAGAAGCCAGCTGATAAGGCTCACATCAATCTTAAAGTAAAAAATTTCCTATTTCCCCCTTCTGTTCAATAAGTAGGGGGTTTGATCTTTTGCAGTAAAACAAAAATCTTAAATTAGTGTTTTGAGTACTTCTGTCTTACATTTCTATTATGTTGTTTAAATTGGAAGATTTTGAATTGTAATTTTGTTTAGATTTCAAACAGGTGGTGGTAAGTCCTACTAGTTGGTTTTTAGGTTTATTTATGCAGTAGAATCAAAGTTATAAGAGTAGTGAAAACTAGGATGTATTAGATATAAACCTCTGAAACTATGTGGTCTCTTACAAAAATATGGCCTATGGGTTTTTATGGAAGCTTTTTTATTGTTCTTGTTATGCTCTGGCAATACTTTGGTCACGAATGACTAATCTCATGATTGATGTCCCATTAATTTTGCATTTCAATCGCATTCTTTTGTATGAGAATCTTGCTCTTGCATATGATTGTTTCGAGTATATGGAAGAACAATTATTTATTGAGTTTTGACAATGATTTAAAACACCAAACAGTTTTCTTAATAAAAATTTCAGGAAAATGCAAACAACTGGGGAGTTCTATCGTAACGTATACAAGGCATTTATTTTAGTTTCCCTTTTGTGAAGAAAGCAAGCAGATGGTGCAGATATAAGTAGAATCTTTAACTGGATACTGTTCAACAACTTCAACTCCTTGATGGTGAATGATCACCTGTTAGGGGCGGAGGCAAACCTGGAGGGCAAGTCCTGGGCAGTGGCCCTGGCTGCGTAGGAGGGCATGGTGTTGGTTGAGGGCGATGAGGATGAGGAGGAGGGAATGGTCGTGGTGGATGAGGAGGGATCGGTCGTGGCGGGTGAGGAGGGAATGGTCGCGGTGGGCGAGGGGGGAATGGATGAGGAGGGCGTGGTGGAGGCTGTGCATATCCACACATCCCAAACGAGCATGGAACCCTAAATGGGCATCGGTTTCCACAGCGACCACAATTCAGAGGACTAATATTCGTATTAATACAAACCCCCCTGCAGCATTGCCAAGTAAATGGACATCTAAGCGCACATAAGCCACAGTGAGCATCATCAGAGTTAAGGTCAACACAACGGTTCCTACAACAACGCATCCGAGCTGTTGGCGGATGTTCTCCCTGTTCACATATCCACGGCCTGAACATGCATCCACCAGGTCTTGGCCTCGGATTCGCTGCATTCCTGAGCCACGGCGACGCTCCATCAGTAGTCTCATTCTGTAGCACCCATTTCAGTTTTACATTAGCTTCTGCCATCGCAATTGGCAGTAACACCAACAGTTGCAGCAGAAAGGGAAGAAACAAAGCTTTAGCAAGCCACTCCATTTGAGGATTGCACAAAAAATTGCAATGAGCCTGTGGAGTTATAAACTCTATATATATACAAATAAAAACGTAAACTGCTTTAGTATAACTTGGAAGATTGATTTAGAAGTTCATGTTTTTCTTACACTAATCGATGTAACAAGAAATCGTACTTGATAAACTATTATGATTAAAAGTGTGTAAGGGCGTGATCAGTTTTGGCTTAAACACAAAATTAAACTAATTATTCACAAAATATATATATATATATAAAAGGGGATTCCCTTTTTCCTGGTGATGGGGAGGGTCCTCATATGGTAAACCTGAGGGCTGCCATGGACCTCAAAGCATGTTTAGCAGTCTCAGCCCTTTTGTCACATGCTTTTTGCAAACTCTTCAATTGCTACCAATACGTAATGTAATAGAAAATTTTCATACTATTTTTCAGCTTATTACCACCAATTTCTTCCTCTCTTGTTTATTTATTTACCCTTTAATTGCTTATTGATAGACGACATATTGAAATAAAGAAAAGAAAGTAAAATCTTTGTGTAAATATTGTTAAACAGCAGATGAGTATAAATTTAGTTTCAGGTAAAGTTGGTTGTATTTTTCAAAGGATATGTGTTGACTTAATAAGAATGTTGTTGGTCAAGATTCGCATCGTATTTCAACAAAAACACAGTCCATAATAGATTACGTTTGCAGCTTACGCTGTTCTTGATTAGTGTTCAAACTAAGACTATTATTATCATGAAATTCAATTTCAACCATGCTTTTGTTGTTAAATAAAATAAAAAAAACCTTCAACAACACATTATGTTATAATCACGATGTAGATGTAAGTAAACAAATACATTTCACGTAAAAAACTTTCTTAATAAATTTTATTTAATACGTGTTAAATCTTTAAATATATTATTTTTAATTCTTATTTAAAAATTATATAAAAAATATGAAAAAGACAAAAAATTCATCATATTAATATTAGTTATCATTTAAAAAGGAAAGAGTTTTTAGGCTTTTCCCAATTGAACTGATACTCGAGAGGTTAACTCATGACACAGGTAATAGTATATATAGATAAAGGATAAATATCAAATTTATACATGAATTTTGATTTAATGTGTAATTTGATGCATGAATTTTGATTTGGTGTAATCATACATATGAAACTTAAATGTGTGTTTGTATGTATTCATGAAGTTTCAAGTGTGCACATTTAAAGAAATGAATATATACATTTATTTTCACATCGAATTAATATAATTATTTGTATAGGCAATATATCAATGTAAAATAGTGCTAATTTAATCCATATTATTAATAATTTATAGTCTTCTCTATTCACACAATTTGTACCAATTGCAACGTGTTGTTGACTTGGGGAGATACAAGCCTGTGAAGTGCGGTAAGTTTGCAGCTATTGGTGTTTGGTTTTTTTTTTTTTTTTTATGGTGAATAATGAGATTAAGGGATATCTAAGTTGACTAGTGAAAGGGAGTTGGTGTGATCCCCCTCATTCTCTTTGCCTATGTGATTTAGGTTCATAAAAGTTGCTTTCAAGCGGTCCTTATTTAATATTTAATGAATTTCAATGAAATATGGTATGATTAATTTAGACATATTCTAATCTCTGGCTGGTTAGATGAAAATTATAGTCATAAAAATGTATTAAAATGAAGTATTTTATTTTTCCACTTTGGTATTGCTTGATAAAATTTTTAAAAAAATGAAAATAAATAAAATAAAAATTTTCATAAAATATACAATTTCGAAATTTAATATATGTTTTTCTCTGATTTATTTATATAGAGATGAAAAATATCATATTTACTAATTTCTTTCTTCTAAATTTTTTATTTTACTTTTTCACAAGAGCAATTTATTCCATGAAAAAAGATATAGAGAAAACGACTTTAGAAAAAATAGACAAATTGTGGAGATAGAAGTTTAAAATTGAATTAAAATGAGAAATGAGATAAAAGTGAAAGACAGTTAGATGGAGTAACATCAGATTTGGTGAGAAAAAATGACAAATAATTTTAAATACCAAATATGATATTAATATGTCATCTTTGTTGGTATATGTTTCATCTCCATCTTCTTTTATTTGATATCTAATATTAGTACACCTCCACTATTGTCTTATACTCCTTCAAATATTAATATTAACCATGCACTAATTTACTATTTCACTCACCTTTAAGGGGGTAAAACCTAATTTATCCCATTTTTATTATTAATCAAACAGTCATTTTTTTCATCTCAACTACAATAACCCCAAGAATAAAACAATTTATTGTGTGATTTACCCTTTTACAATTTCTTCTTCTTAACTACAATTCAAATAATTTATCCAATTAAATTTTCACTATGAAAAAATTTAAAATGGTCATTCAACCATTTAATTTTAGGTTTTTTTTTATTTTTTATTTTGTTATCAGTTAACTAACGTGAAATTAAAAATATTCAAAAATTCAAGACAATTGGGTAACCAAAAAAGATAAAAATGAATAGTTGATCGACTATTTTTTAACTTTTTATAGTCGGATAATTAAAAATATATATTTATTAATAATTGGATCATCATTTTATAATGTTTCATAATTAACTGATTAAAAAAGAAAAAAAAAACTCATAATTAAATGACTATTAACTACTAATATAATTCAAAAAAAAAAAATTATGATCTCCATAGCGGCATCCATGTTGTTTCAAATCCTTAATCGTCTGACCAATCCAACAACATGGATTATGATCTCCTTGTCTAAGCCAAGTCCTTAACCATTGTCATTAAAATTATTGTTCCACAAAATAGACAAGTGGTTCCACTTTTCATCATTCTTTAATTGAGTTTACAATTTTTTTTTTCAAATTTCTTACTTTGCACCCTTGTTAATAAGGGAAAAAGTTAGAAAATGCTTTTAAGGGTCGAAATTAAATTGTAACTTTAACAATATTAAAAATATAATTTTAACATTTTATTAATTTTTATTTCTATCATTTTTAGAGGGGATCAAAGTGTAATTTTATTTTTACTAATTTTAAATTTTAAAATTTTTAAAGGCCTACACCCTACTTGATAAGAACTTGGATAAAAAAAGTTAATGAAATAAAATAATAGCTTTACAAATATTATTTGGTTTGTGAAGTATATCAAAATTTTTTTGTCTGGATTAATACAGAAATTACATTCTGTTTACCAGTTTAAAGCAATGGTGTTAACTATAGTAAAAAAATTGATTGACATGTGATCCAATTAAAATACACCATGTGACACTTACATCCAATTATAACATGACACGTGGTTTCCTTGTTAATATTTAAATATAAACTTTAAAAACCTTTCAAAAAATTAAAAAAAATCTAGAAAAAATTGAATTTTTAAAATAAATTTTAGGAACTTGTAAAATATATCAATAAAATTTCTAAAAATTCAAAAAATCCAAAAAAAAAAATGAAAGTTTTAATTAAATCTTATAAATATATATAAGGAATTAAAAAAATTCGTTAAACATTAGGAAATTACAAGAAAATGTGAAACTTTAATATATATTAAATTATATATAATTTAAATATATAGTTTAGAAAAAAATTAATTTAAAAATATTTTAAAAATTAAAATTAATATTTGATCAACATCGGTCAATTATTAATCAAAGTCAATCAATCATCAACCAACGCCAGTCAATAATGAATTAAAATCAACCATAATTTTTTAAAATGTTTTATTATTATTATGATTTATTTTTTAGAAATTATATTTGAATATTTATTTATTTTTTAGAATTATGTTTGTGATCATTTGGCCATAATGAAAACCCTTGTCAAAACTTTGAGCCCACTGCCATGGCTCTATGGTACCCAACCACTGTCAGAAAAATGTGTTCGTTTGACCCTCCATGTCACTCTCAAGTCGAGTCATTCTTTGGCGGAAAATGTGTGGCTCTAGCTCGTGCGCTGTATATTGCCCTAAAATATTAAAACTTATATTTAAAAGATAATGTTATCCTTTATTCATTCTCACAACTTGTCTCCGCCAGTTTACATTCTTATAATCTCGATAGAAGTTAGCTATGATGTGCCGGATGTAGTAAATGAATCTCCATGGCACACTGAAACGCCTAATGGCGGCAATTAATCATTTCCCTCTATTAGAGATGATGAAAATATTATTATTGCTAATAACATACTTCCGCAGGTTGGTAAGAAAGAATTCCCACAATTCCATGTTCTCATTATCTACAATGGCAAATGCTATCGAGAGCATGTTCTTGTTGCCGTCTTGAGAAATTGCAAGAAGTATGATCTGTGTATATTTTCCTTATAGTCAGGTCTCATCTATTTGCACAAACGGCTTGCAGTAGGGAAATGGGCACACACATGGATCAAATGTCCAAAACATACGATGGAAAATTCTTTTTCCCAGTTGTAGTTGGTTATCCGGGCTGTAATAAGACCGTATCTGTAACTCAATGACAGTCCCCAGTACGTACTCCCGCATAGCGGCTATTCATCCCTGTAGCTCATTATACGACGCATCGAAATCTTCGTACAAGTGCTCTATTTCCATCTGTTTAGCTATCCACGTCTTTTGGTGTGATACTCGATACTGGAATCGTGCTTGCATTTCAAAAATCAGTACCAAAACTTTAATGGTTGGCATATCCTTCACCATTGGCATGATACATGTATAGATAGTTTTAGAATCAAGTTTTTGATGATCTTCTTCATACGTGTTGATGTGCATGTGTGAGGCCCAACAAATTTTCGTATCTCTCATATCTGTAAATTTTGAATAAATGTAGCTCGTACCCGTCAATTGTAGCCTTCTGCCGACTTCTAACACTCCCCAATATATAATGCTAGTTTAGACATTGCGACTTTGTAGTCCACTGATATATTCATGTTATACCGCTTAATAGCAAATACGCACTCTTCCTTACTTTTGAATCTCTGACCTACGAACAACTCCTCAGAGCCAGAATCTACGGCCAACCGGTGAGCAGGTAGTATTTTAGGGTACTCTGGAAACTCGGCTACATGCGCCGCGTTGGAGTCTATGAACGACATGTGTGGCCTAGGATTATTGTGTATCACAATACGTCGAATCTGGTTCCCGATTGAAGACGCGTTAATGTTTCCATCGTCATTCACGTCTTCGTCGTCAATATCATCAGAGACCTCGTCCACATCGAGATCACTGTCACTATCGACCTCTTGATCACGAGGATCACTACTATCGTATCCATCATCACCAACCACATCAATATCAGGTGCAACATTAAGATCAATATCAATCCCGCGTATAGTCAATTCACTATCAACGTACAATATTGGAGCCATAATACACAGTTCTTGAGCTCCATGTTCTTCACCATATGCAGTGAGATACTCAGTTGGCTCCACACCAGGTAACTCAGCAAATAAGTGAATCAGTGCATTTTGGTCACTTCGATCCCCACAATAAAGAGCGATAATTGTCTCCACGTCTTCATCGTCTACAAGTTCCATTTCAATGAATGTGATGGGATCTGTTGAAACTGGAAACTTGTAGAAATGTTTTGAAATCCTTCTCCCATAACATCTAACCATTTTGGCTCTAATCCTTTCCTTCATGTCATCGAACGAGACATTTCTCTTAAATCTCATTGCTATTTGTTGCCGACATTTAAATAGACATCCAATGGTTGTTGTCAAGATGATTCCATCGAAATAAACGTATACGAAAAATTGATTATCCATCTTCAATACTCAATCTGTTAAAAAATAAACAAAAAATCTCCAAACAATTTCGAACAGCATAAACATAACAATATCAAATTTATTACCATTTCTAACAATATCTATGACAGAAATATTTTCAGTATTTATCTATTTTTTCCTATTGTTATCACTAACTAACAATTAATTTATAATAGTTACTAACATAAAAACTTTTAAATATGTTAAAAAAATTTAAAACATAACATTCACAATAAACACATAATTAATCTAAATCACAATAAACAAAATAACTTTAAAACAAAACATAAAAATAACACTAAACAAACTATATAATACTAACAAAATAATTTTTTCTTATCATAATCTATTCTATTTGAAAATAACAATGAAAATAATAATACATTTTCCTTCTTCTCTTTTCTTTCTTTCTTTCTTCTCTTCTCTCTTTATTGTTCTGTTATTTTTTTTAGCTGATACTTTAAAATTGAGCCGGATGAGGTAGCCAGGGGGAGATGCTACTGGTGCCGCCTATCAAATAGGCAGCACCAATGCTGCCTACCAGATAGGGGTCACTAGTGCCGTCTATCAGATAGGCACCATGCCTCGATACCCATTTTCGTATTTTTATACCTTGTATACACCAGAATGGACTAAGTAGTACTGCATATCACTTTGGCTGGACAAAGTGGTGCTGCCTATCACTTTGGCACCACTACTAAAATATTATTATTTTTTTCTTAACTAAATTTTGTCAGAATCCTAGGGTGGTGTCGCCTGCGCACTACCTTCCACCTCTTTGAACGTACCATTTTGGTACATAATTTTTTGAAACATGTCATTTCAATATTTTCTTTTAATTTTATATCATATAGGTAAAAAAAAAACCTCTCTGTTCTGCTTCTCTTTTTTTCTTTCTTTTTCCCTTCCCTTCCCTTTCCTTACCGCCCTCTCATTCTCTTTCTTCTTCTTCTCTTCTCTTCTTTTCTTCAAAAAGTTTCTCTCTTCTGGCCAAAAATGGGCTATTAGGGACCATTATAAGGTCCCCAAACACACAACTCAGTGGCTGAAGCCATGACACATCCCATCGCCTGACACTGCAAGCCAGTGCCGCCTATGGAGATGGCATGACCGATGGCGCAACCTCCGCTGAAGGCGTGACCAGTGGGTGCTGCCTGGGCGAAAGGTGTGACCATTGGGTGCTGCCTCTTCCCTAGGCGTAACCCATTGTGCTGTCCCATCTATGACAACGAGTTATGCCACCTATTAAGCTGCCTCCACCGTTTTTTTTATTTTTTGTTTTCATGCAAATTCTGTCAGAATCTTAGGGTGTATACACTACCCTCCAGCTCTTTCAATGTACCATTTTAATACATAATTTTTTAAACATGCCATTTTAATATATTTTTTTAATTTTATATTATATAGGTAAAAAAACCATCGAACTTTATGAGTGCTCATGATTAATTTTATTACCATATTTATTAACTAGAAACCATATCTATATATATATACACACATATATAACAGGAGAAAAATGAAAGAAAAGAAGGTAGGTAGAGGGAGAGGACTTGGAAGAAAGTCCAATGGAGGAGAAAAGGCGATGCTTCAGTTTAAGTCAAAACAAGTTTCTTCAGCTTTGGTGCGTGATTCTTTTCATATCTTCCTTGGCCATTTTGCCTTTAACTCAATCTTTCAACTATGGCAAAGCCCTCTCCAAAAGCCTTCTTTACTTCGAATCCCAACGCTCCGGCCGCTTACCCTACAACCAAAGAGTCACCTGGCGCCACCATTCTGGCCTCACCGACGGCTTTGAGCAAGGGGTAACTCCTCCATTTCAGCCTTATACCTACAACATGTTCATGAAGTCATTCATATATATTGTGATGTTTGATATATGTATTTCTAATTTGTATGAACAGGTGGACTTGGTGGGAGGGTACTACGACGCCGGAGACAATGTGAAATTCGGTTTGCCAATGACTTTCACCATTACCATGCACTCATGGGGTGTCATTGAATATAGAGATGAAATCTCCAGTGCCGGAGAGTATAATCATGCTCTCGAAGCCATCAAATGGGGAACTGATTATTTCATCAAAGCTTATACTCACCCAAATGTCTTATGGGTTGAGGTATGAAACCAAAATATACTAAACCACCTTTGTTTTTCTTCTTTTTTTTTCTTTCTTGGATGAATTAACGATAATTATATTTTGATATATTCAATGAGTTTTAATTAGGTAGGAGATGGTGACACCGATCATTACTGTTGGCAGCGGCTGGAGGACATGACAATACCCCGGCAAGCCCTACAAGGTGGATGAGAAGAATCCAGGATCAGACTTTACCGGTGAGACGGCAGTTGTAATGGCGGTTGCCTCCATTGTGTTTAGGAAAACAAATCCACATTACTCTGACCTACTACTGCAACATGCAGAACAGGTAAAAACTATCTAAACCTTAATGACGTTGCCATATTTATGACATATAACATATTGTATTTAGTAGGTATACTGTTAACCGAAAACATTAACTTTTTTTTTTGCTTGTTAATATATAAAACATGGGTTCTTTCCCCTTTTTTCCTGAATTAAATTATGGGCAGTTGTTTGAGATTGGAGATAATTTTAGAGGAAAGTATGATGAAAGTGTTAGGGTGGTGAAAGGGTACTATCCGTCGGTGAGTGGGTTCAAAGATGAGCTGTTGTGGGCAGCTTTGTGGCTATACAAGGCCACCGACAAGGAGGATTATTTGAGGTATGCTTTGGAGAAGGCAAATGAATTTGGTGAGATCACTTGGGCCATCACTGAGTTCAGTTGGGATGTCAAGTTTCCTGCTCTTCAGATCATTGCTTCAATGGTACAACTATTTTATACACATTTAGGATCATGTACACACGTTTAAGATTGAGTTCATTATAATTTCATTATGCTTATGCAGTTGTTGACGGAAGAAAATCATAGGGAGATGGGGTTCAAGCTCGTATTCGAACAGTATCGTTCAAAGGCTGAGTATTATTTGTATGCTTGCCTTAACAAGAACAATGGGAGTAATGTGAACCGCACCCAGCAGGTCTATTGTACATCTGACAATGGAACAACATGCAATATGTATCGAATGTAGCATTTCTTCTCACAGTTTATTCCGATTATCTTCGAGCGTCAAATTAACGGCTGAGATGCGACCGCGAAAAAGTTGGTCCGGAAGAAGTCCTCTTATTTTCATGATCATAGGTTGATTACATCCTGGGAGCTAATCCAATGGGCATGAGTTACTTGGTTGGGTATGGTTCAAGGTACCCTCAAAGGATGCACCATAGAGGAGCATCAATTGAATCTTATAGAGAGAACAAGGGATTTATAGGGTGCACTCAGGGGTATGATTATTGGTATCGAAGAAATGATCCAAACCCTAATGTTGTTGTTGGGGCCCTGGTTGGAGGGCCAGATCAGATGGACCGATTTAGTGATGATAGGAAAAATTTCATGCAAACTGAGGCTTGTACCTATAAAACAGCAAGCCTTGTTGGGGTTTTGGCTAAGTTGCATGGTGTAGAAGAAGAAGATGGATATTTGAATACTTCTTTACTTGCTTCTAGCTAGACCCTTAAACGAAAAACTGGTTTAACATCATGCATTCAATCATATATATATAGGAATAGGAACAGAAATAAATGTTTTTTTTCTTCCATTTTCTTATAGTTCAATATTTGTATACATAATTATATTTTATGAAACAAATTGATGTATTTTATGCATAATTCATATACTTCCTTAAATTCATGTATTTTAGGCATAAATTTTTTCTTTGTATACATAATTATATTTTTCGAAATTTGCACATATATAATTTATAATGAGATCAATTTGATCTTAAATACATTATTAAATACATGCTCTTTTTACAAATAATTATTTCTTAATTTATTTATGTATATATGCTTTGTAAACCTATTATGTATATTTCCTAAGAGTACATTTTACTATGTCTTCTTGCTATTCTTTTATATTATATTTATTATTCAAATTTTCCTCTATGGAATATATTTTAATAAACGTTTTTAACATTTCATAATTCAAAAAAATATTCATTCTATGATACGTATCTTAATGATTGCATGTATATCTTTAGTCTGTTTTAACAAATAGTCTCTAATTTATCAATTCATCAACGCATATATTATGTTCATCATTATTTTAAATTTGTCTTATACCATAGTCTTTTTTCCAAGTTATTATTTTGTTTTGGATGTTCTGCATCGGTTGTAATGGATTAGGCTACGTATGTTATGGTGGCATATCATTTTCGTTTTTGCATTATCATATTAATTATTCTCCATGCATTATTGTAATTGGATTATATTTTTTGGTTAGTTATACTTAATTATTAGTTTGTTAATTGATTGTATCACATGTGTGTATATTGTTCCATATCATTGTTTTCCACTTGGTTTAAGAAATTTGGTTTTATAAGGTCCAAATATTTAAGATTAATTTCGTTTTATTTCAAGTTGCATTGATGAGTTTTAAGCTATTTTTATAATTATTCATTTAAAAATTCTTTAAAATAAAGGCAATACTCGGTGTTTGACAATTCGGGAATCGTGTCCTATCGTGCTGGGTTGCGATTTCTCGTTTGTTCAAAACAATCGAATATTCCTTTGGGATTTCACTCATGCCCTTAAAAATTCTTCAAAACGAAGGTAATGTTCGATGTTTGGAAATTCGGGGAATCGTGCCCTATCGTGCTGGGTTGTGATCTCCTGTTTGTTCAAAATAATCGAATATTCCTTTAGAATTTCACTCTTGTTCTCTAAATTCTAAAATAAGGCAATGTCCGATGTCTAGAAATTCAAGGAGTCGTGCCCTACTGTGCTGGGTTTCGATTTTCTCGTTAGACTAAATAATTGGGTATCCTTTTGCGGTTTTCAACATATAAACTTTTGGAAGTCGAAATTTATCATGTTTTCGAGGGCATAAAGGGTCGTGTCCTATCGTGCTAGATGTGATGCTATATTCCTCTGAAATAAGAAAATTTTGATGACCAACTCGGGTTATTCAAATGTTATTAAAAGGAACCACATTTCAAAAACATTTTTAAATCTTAGACATAATGACAGTATTTAATCGATTTGGTACCAATTTTGGGCGTAATGAGGGTGCTAATCCTTCCTCATACGTAACCGACTCCCGAACCCGTTTTCTCAAATTTCGTAGACCAAAATTGTTGTTTTAGTAAGCCAAAATGTTTTATTAAAATGACCAAACTTCTTGGTGATCTAATCACACCTCATCAAAAAAAGATTGGTGGCGAATCCATTTCCATTTTTTTAAAGTTGATCCCCATTTTTCAACCCTAACAAAAAAGGTGGTTTCGACAGTGTGGTTTCAAGAAGCTACCATTGGTTTATTGTGTACCAAAGGAGGTTCCTATTGCATATTTTCAGCTCCATTGCTTATTTTTTCTACACGTTTTCAGTCCCTGGTATCATTGGCCATCTTCAAGCTCTTAGAAATCATTAAAATTGCAAGTTTCTATCACTATTGGGATAAATGGATTGATTTTGTGAAAGCAAAATCATTGTGATCACTCGAAGTTTTGAAGGTTCCCTCCATAATAAATTCAATTCACCCTTATGAACTGCAAGGTCTCCTTGAAGACTGCTTTTAAAAAATGGGCTTTTAATGATGGTAATGAGGGACGACATCTGAATCTCATGAGAATCGAGGAAGAAATTGTACAGAAGTGTAAAAGTATTCCTTTGGCAGTAAGAACATTGAGAAACCTACTGCTTTAGAAAATTGATGAATCCAAACATGCCTTCATAAGGGATAAGAAATAGTGAAATATGGAGACTTGAAACATAGTAAAATATCATTTTCACTTTGTTCAAGCCTCCATATTGCACTATCTCTTATTGAAAGACAATCAGATTTATCAGTTTTTTGAAACAATATGCTTCCCAATATTCTGACAAAAGAAAAATTTGCACTTTTGTACAATTCCTTTCCGATTCTCTGAAGATTAGGATGTAGTCTCTCATTGCCTCATTAAAACTCATTTTTTAAACAAAGTCAAGCAGTCCTCAAGAGTATTATTCTTGAGTTCATAAGGGTGGATTGAACTCATTATGAAACAATCTTTAGACTTCAAATGGTCTCAATGATTTACTCTCACACACACAAACGATCCACTAATCCTAATAGTGACAAAAATTTACTTTTCATGTGTAGGATCACCTGTTGCCCTAGTCCGAAAGACTGCTACAGGATTGGTTTGATCCGCGAGCAAGCTTTGGAGGTTATGCTGGCTGCCTGAAATACCTTGTCAGAAAGAACACTGAAAATTTGTCATCCCTGAAATACCTTGGAGGCTAGAATAACCAGCATTGAATCAGTTGGTAACCAATATGTAATATGCAGAACAAGTAATGAATATGATTCACAAATGGCAGTGAAATACCTAAACAACATTAGTTTCAATTTAGCTAAGGATGCTGCTAGGCACATGAGGTAGATCCAACTTTCCCATGTATTAGTACTATTAAGTTAACTTTTTGTTACACCAAATTTGAATCACCATTTTTGCCAATAACCTTAAAGCATCAAAGCATCAAAAAGAATGGTGGAAAAACTCAAAACAATATCTGAAACAAGTATTTTATCAAAATGAGAATGTTATAAAATTCAAAAGCAAGCTGATTAGAGTAGAACCATGAACACTAACAAAAAAAAACCAAAAAAAATAACAATAATAATTATAATAAATCAAAGTAGAATCCAAAAGGACTAACAGTCCTTGCACTAGACCAGGGACAATTTTCATTACAAACAATTAATAGGGCAAGATTTTGATGTCGAATACAATTATAAGAACCAATGCACACAAAAAAGGCTACCTTTGATTCATATGTAGATATTTCTTCCATGTCTTTTAAGGAGTAAAAAAGAAATCAAACATTTTAGTTAACAAAAACTTAATTGAAATAAACCACAACACTGTAAGAATTCCACAACCCAGATTCTCAAATGATCTTACTTTCCTCATTCACCAAATTTGCTAATCTGGGTACATGAAAAATATGAGGAAGGGTAAGAACTTCAAGCACGTTCCAAGTGGAACAATAACAAAGAAAAATAGAAAACTGTACTTGTTGATGGAATCTGTTGTAATTGGACACAATGGCAATACCCAGGAAGCAGAAATCAGGCGATGGAGCAAAGAGTGAGTGGCGGCGATCGAGAGGGAAGAAATAAGGGTTAAGGAAGGTTTTTTTTTTTTCCTTTTCATAAAGAAGCAAACTTTATAGAACAACATGAATAAATGAAATAAAAAATGGACTTGGTTGAGGCCTAAGCCCTAAGGGGGGTCCAATATAAAATCTAATTTTATTTCATGTTTTAAAGAAATTTCTTCATAAATTATTGGAGTTAGTGATAATAAAGGTCTCTTCTATCTTAATTAGTGATTTAATTAGTAGTCGAGGGTTTAATTCTTGATTTTTTTATCTTAAATACTTTTTTGAATTTTTATATATTATTTTGACTTTTTAAAATTTATAATTATATGATTTAGAATTTTATAAAAAATATTTTTTTAATTATTTTATATATTATATATGATCTTTTTTATAATTTTAATCAATATAATATATATAATATTAGAAAATAATAAATAATATGTGTATTTTAATAGTGTTACATGGCTGGTTAATGCTAGTCAATATCAATAAACTCTAATCAACGCACAGTTAACATTAGTCAATAATCGATGAAAGCCAAAAAAATTTTAGTTGATTGAAGTTGATTGGCCATTGACCAATATTGATTGGTGTTGACCTGTCACATGGTACCATTAGAATATACTACATATTTTTTTTAATATTATATATATTATATTGGCTAAAAATTTAAAAATATATATAATTATAAATTTTAAAAATTTAAAATAATATATAAAATTGAAAAATGCTATAATAAATAAAAAATATTTAAATTTCAAGTAATTGAAAAAAATTTGAAATTGAAATACCTCTCTAATATTATATATTTTAGAATTTTATAAAAAATTGTTTTTAAACTTTTTTTTAAATTTCTTTTTTTTTACAATTTTTATTTTTTTCAAATTTCAAATTTTATGTAATAATACAACTAATTTATTTGTAATTATCGTAATTTTAAAATTTTATTTTTTAATTTTTTATATTTTATATTTTTAATGTGTACATAGATTAAATAAAAGAAAATATTTATTTTTTACATTAAAAATATGACGTGGTGCTTTATGATTGGTTATAATATATTTTTCAAAGCCTGTAAAAAATAAACTAAAAAAATATAATGAAAACATACTTTAAGTATTAAATTGAAATAAAAAAATAAATATCAAAATAAGAAAATAAAAATAGTGAGTGCATTAAGCCTTAAAAAAAAATAATCGTAAATATTTGGGGTAGTTATATATATATATATAGAAGGAAGACGAAAGATAAGTTGGTGAAATAAAAAAAATAAATATCAAAATAAGAAAATAAAAATATTTGGTGAATTGACGTTACACCAAAGTCAGATTAATCCAAAATGAAGAAAAGAAAATAGATGGAAAGGACATCACAATTATGTGGCTGCATCATCTCTCAAACACCTAATTCCATTATACAACTCATTAACCCAAACTCTACCTACAGTAAGCATCGCAATTTGAGTTAATATGACGTGCATCATTTTCTTAATTTTATGAGTGCTCATGATTAATTTTATTACCATATTTATTAACTACCAACCATATCTATATATATACACACATATACAACAGGAGAAAAATGAAAGAAAGGAAGGCAGGTAGAGGGAGAGGACTTGGAAGAAGGTCCAATGGAAGAGAAAAGGCAATGCTTCAATTTAAGTCAAAACAAGTTTCTTCAGCTTTGGTGCGTGATTCTTTTCATATCTTCCTTGGCCATTTTGCCTCTAACTCAATCTTTCAACTATGGCAAAGCCCTCTCCAAAAGCCTCCTTTACTTCGAATCCCAACGCTCCGGCCGTTTACCCTACAACCAAAGAATCACTTGGCGCCACCATTCTGGCCTCACCGATGGCCTTGAGCAAGGGGTAACTCCTCCATTTCAGCCTTATACCTACAACATGTTCATGAAGTCATTCATATATATTGTGATGTTTGATATATGTATTTCTAATTTGTATGAACAGGTGGACTTGGTGGGAGGGTACTACGACGCCGGAGACAATGTGAAATTCGGTTTGCCAATGGCTTTCACCATTACCATGCTCTCATGGGGTGTCATTGAATATAGAGATGAAATCTCCAGTGCCGGAGAGTATACTCACGCTCTCGAAGCCATCAAATGGGGAACTGATTATTTCATCAAAGCTCATACTCACCCAAATGTCTTATGGGTTGAGGTATGAAACCAAAATATACTAAACCACCTTTGTTTTTCTTCTTTTTTTTTTTTCTTTCTTGGATGAATTGACAATAATTATATTTTGATATATTCAATGAGTTTTAATTAGGTGGGAGATGGTGACACCGATCATTACTGTTGGCAGCGGCCGGAGGACATGACAACATCCCGGCAAGCCTACAAGGTGGATGAGAAGAATCCAGGATCAGACGTTGCCGGTGAGACGGCAGCTGCAATGGCGGCTGCCTCTATTGTGTTTAGGAAAACAAATCCACATTACTCTCACCTACTACTGCAACATGCAGAACAGGTAAAAACTATCTAAACCTTAATGACGTTGCCATATTTATGACATATAACATATTGTATTTAGTAGGTATACTGTTAACCAAAAACATTAACTTTTTTTTTTTTGCTTGTTAATATATAAAACATGGGTTCTTTCCCCTCTTTTCCTGAATTAAATTATGGGCAGTTGTTTGAGTTTGGAGATAAGTTTAGAGGGAAGTATGATGAAAGTGTTAGGGTGGTGAAAGGGTACTATCCGTCGGTGAGTGGGTTCAAAGATGAGCTGTTGTGGGCAGCTTTGTGGCTATACAAGGCCACCGACAAGGAGGATTATTTGAGGTATGCTTTGGAGAAGGCAAATGAATTTGGTGGGATCACTTGGGCCATCACTGAGTTCAGCTGGGATGTCAAGTTTCCTGCTCTTCAGATCATTGCTTCAATGGTACAACTATTTTATACACATTTAGGATCATGTACACACGTTTAAGATTGAGTTCATTATAATTTCATTATGCTTATGCAGTTGTTGACGGAAGAAAGTCATAGGGAGATGGGGTTCAAGCTCGTATTTAAACAGTATCGTTCAAAAGCTGAGTATTATTTGTGTGCTTGCCTTAACAAGAACAATGGGAGCAATGTGTACCGCACCCCAGCAGGTTTATTGTACATCCGACAATGGAACAACATGCAATATGTATCGAATGCAGCATTTCTTCTCACAGTTTATTCTGATTATCTTCGAGCGTCAAATCAACGGCTGAGATGCGACCACGGCAAAGTTGGTCCGGAAGAAGTCCTCTTATTTGCAAGATCACAGACTGATTACATCCTGGGAGCTAATCCAATGGGCATGAGTTACTTGGTTGGGTATGGTTCAAGGTACCCTCAAAGGATGCACCATAGAGGAGCATCAATTGAATCTTATAGAGAGAACAAGGGATTTATAGGGTGCACTCAGGGGTATGATTATTGGTATCGAAGAAATGATCCAAACCCTAATGTTGTTGTTGGGGCCCTGGTTGGAGGGCCAGATCAGATGGACCGATTTAGTGATGATAGGAAAAATTTCATGCAAACTGAGGCTTGTACCTATAATACAGCAAGCCTTGTTGGGGTTTTGGCTAAGTTGCATGGTGTAGAAGAAGAAGATGGATATTTGAATACTCCTTTACTTGCTTCTAGCTAAACCCTTAAACGAAAAACTGGTTTAACATCATACATTCAATCATATTATATACAGGGTTTTAGATTTTTCTTTATATAATTTTTAAGATATGAATGAATTAAATTAAATTTTATTAATAAATTATAAAAAAAGAAAAAAAAGAAGTAAAAGTAAATAAAAGAACTTAAGGATGATGGAAGATTAATGGGCATCTTATATTCTTTTGATCCATACTACAAATCCTTGACTGTCCAGCAAGCCATAAAATTTTTGATCCAGGATAAGAGACTATCAAAAACATGTGATGCAAATACATCCAAACATATTTTTATTACTACCATAATGTTTGTGGATTTTAATCTTTTAATGTTTATATCTTTTGTCTATTTAATCTTTATTTTTTTAAGTTATATTTAGCTTTTAACTTTTTAAAAAAAATAGTATTTGACCATCAACCTTTAAATACCAACTAAAATATTAAATTTTTAAACATAATAGCTCATATGTACTTCATATTACATAATATTTTCTTTTTTGAATTTCTATGATCTTTTTTGTATTTTTGGTGTGGTATATAAATAATAATAATTTGATGTGAATAGGTGGGTAGAGTGTTTCCCTTTATCCCATGAATCACAAAAATAACAAGGTAGGTAAGGTTTGGTCAACTATATATTGGGTTAGGGGAAGCAGTGACCTAGACACCAGCACAAAAAGAAATATACTTAACAGCTCAAAATACACAAACATTATTTGGTATTTTACATTATCCAATCATAATACAACATCAAATCAACAAGTCCAAGGTTTAATGATAAACTTACACCACCGCAAACTATGTTTGCTTTATTTAGGCTACCACTACCATACACAATCATACATGCCAAACGAGCTTAGTAGAAACTATAACATGGAAGAAACATGGTTCTGTTTGTGGAATGCCAATTCCTACTGCAGAACAACGCATTCTTGTGTCCCACCCACCATAGTGCGGTGGGAGGTTTTGGTGATGGTGCTTTCTTCTTCAGTGGATTCAGCTTTAGTATCGGGCTCCTTAGGCAGACTCTTAGCATCATGTTCAATGCCATCTTCGCCACTGGCAATGACTTCAAAGATGAGTGCATTCACTTCCCGGAACCTCTCATCAGAGAGAGAAACCTCAGCCAGGAGCCTCCAAGCATTTTCATCAGACGCCTCATCATAGTCCTTCCTCCTTTTTAACACCATATGCCCACTAATTTCCCACACAGCTGGGTTCACCTGGGTGTCCAGAAGCTCCAGACTCACTTCCCCGAGAGCTTGTTTCTCAGCATAACACTGTTAGTTCAGTTGAAATTTTGCAAAACCAATTGTAAGAACTAGCAGCATCATGGAGATAGCCAAGAAGCGTAAATTATATTTAAGCTTATTACCTGTGGAAGGAGAAAGATCCGCTTTCCACAATCGGAGATGAGGACATTATATGGTATGTTGTTCTCTTGAAGGCAAATGCAGGCATCAGAGACTGTGTCAGACAAGGCCTGAAGAGTGTTACCACCCTCAAAGACAAGACCCCTGACCGGATAGTTTAAAAGCTCTGAGATTATCACTTCATCATTCAAAGTGGTTATCTTCTTCGTTGGAGCTTTCTCGATGGGAAAGGGAACAGCCAAGTAGTAAGCCTGTAACAATTGGAATAGTTAAGTCGCCTAAACCATATCTAACAGATAGATATATCTTAGTGGCACAAAGTACATTAAGTACCAAATTGAAAGGTTAGTACCTGAAAGTGAAGGTGATTGATTGTAGCAAATGCACCCAAGCTGTTATAACCCAATCTGAAATATGGATTCCCAGCTTCAGCTGCCATATAAAGTGCAAGCAAGAAGCTCTCACGGTCGATCCGCTGGGGCAAGCATTCAAGGATCCGAGGAATCAACAGCACATGTCCATATTCAATAGGACTGACCTGTCATATTGTATGTGAACAATGTTATTTTTACAAGTCTAACACCCTTGCTCAGATAGTTATTCTAGTAGCGTTAACATACATTTATGGCAACAACACTTGGAGAATTCTCAGCATCAATGGGAGCACTTGGGTAGAACTGAACTTCACCATCTTCACTTGCTTCAAACTGGAAGAGAACCTCCTCTTGCCCGACCTTGGTGAAGTTGAACTTGTTCCCATCGAAGGGCTGGAGAACCTTATCAACACGGAACTCAGTTGGCCTCTTCTTAAGGTGGCGACCCTCATTCAGCTGGGCAACGAAGCCATATTCACCAGGAATCACCTAAACAATGATAAACGTACAATACTTTGATGGTACTGACAACTCAATTAACCATAAAATTTCTGCTTATTTGCAGGTAAACAATTGAAGCAAGGGAATAGAAAAGGGGCCAAACGAGACCTTGGTTTCACAGGCAGTAACATCATAGCGAAAGAGCCCTTTTTGCATCCGATCTTCCCACTACCATAAAACCATATTAACAATCATCAGCCATGACAGTGATCTTAATCATAATCAAGACAAGCTTAATAGAAAATTTTTACCTCCCCAAGAATAAGCGAGTCAAGAAAAGCAACAGGGGGCTCTTTGTTCTCAATTCCAAGCACAACTTTTTCACTCTCAATATTGTTCAGTTTCCTGAAAGCATATAAAGGAAGCTTCGCTCCTATAAACCAAAACCCAGTTCCAGTTAAACTTCATCTCTACAAAACACACACAATCTATTCAAACAAACAAGGTTACAAAGTAAATTTAACGAACACCTGGGATGCAGCAGCTTCTAAGGCAATTCTTTCCACACCCACTGCTGCGGCGAGCAGTCTCTTCCGTCTCATCCTTCTGGTAATTCGAAACAACAGTCGGAACCCTCTTAATCCTAAGCATCATCTTGCTACAACTTCTTTCTTTGTCCAATAAAAATACAAATAAAATGAAAACCCACAAAGAACAACAACGTCGACTACGAAAAACACCACCACCACCACCACCAAATTATTCTTACGAGCGATCTAAATAAGCTTCTTCGATAGTAATTTTTTTTCTTTTTTTTTTTAATACTAAAAGCTACCTATATCAACTACTGAAACTCTAAAAGACAACACCGCCGCCAGCAAGGAAGAGGAGATCGGAAGGACTACCGCCTTCAGAAGGCAAAGCTCCACGCCCGCCGTGCGGCGCAGGGTTCCTTTCGATCACACAACTCTTACGTCGTACAGATCGGGCATGAATAAGAAGAGGCCGGTAAACTCTGTGTATAGCCGTGATGTCCACAATTTGTCTAACCTGGGTGTTACCCCAAAATGGAAAACCCAGAACTCGAAAGCCCTTCAAACTAATTTAAATCTAATACCCAAACTCTCCAGCATCAGAAAAAAAGGACCAGATTTGCAGATGAAAAGAAAAAAAAAAAAGGCAAAGTTAGAAGCTAAATTGTGAGGAGAGGAAGAAGAAGAAGAAAAGGAGATATATAGATAAGAGGGGAGTGAAGGAGAAGTTGGGTTTTTGGAAGGATTGCAGGCAACAGTTGTAAGAAATAGGTAGTAGTTAAGTAAAGAAAGCTGGTGGCCCTCGTGCCTTCTTCTGAGTTAGCATTTTTTTTTTTTGTGGCTCAAAGACAAGCACTTGACACAGAACTATGAAAACGAAAGGGAGAGAAAGAGAGTGAATATGCTTCTCCTTGTTGATGATGTTTTTTTTTTTCTTCTTAATTTCTTTTTTCTACTTCATCCGTACGATACGAGCCTCAAAAGGGGGAGTAGAGGAGGTTGCCGGAGATGGTGAGCTCCGAGGTTGGAACCCCAGTAGGGGCCGTACGGACGGGGCGCGGAAGGACTGTAGGGTGGCTCTGCAGTGGTTGACTTCTTCAAGGATTTAAATTGGATTTGCTCACTTAATTATAAAATGATGTAAGAAAAATTAAAGATAGAATTGTAATCAAATCCCAATTTGTTGGGAATCTAATTTTAAAACCACAAACCAATCCACTGTAGCGGCAGGCGGAAAAGTATACAACAGAAAATTGAAGGGGAACACGTAAAGTTTATAAAAAATTCATTTGAAAATATCCACTTTATCTCTCTTAAAAATTTTTATGAGAAATAAATTTTTGCTTGGAAAGGAGGTAGTGATTAGGATTGTGGCCCAAGTATTACCGGTTTATTGCATGAGCCTTTTTATGCTTTTGCTCAACATTTGTGACAATCTCCAAATGTTGATGAACTCTTGTTAAAGGCGAGCTCAAATTCCAGTAACTCTGCACGATTTTATTGGGCTTCTTCGGGTAAGCTTTGTGTGGCAAAGAAATTCGACAACATGGATTTTCGAAATTCACATTGCTTCGATTTAGCAATACTTGGTAAGCAAGGGTGGAGTATTCTCTCCAACCTAGATTCTTTTCTTAGTACACTCTTCAAAACTAGATATTTTTCGTGAGATGAGCTCTTAGCTTCTTCTAAGGGAGATAACCCCTTATTTGTGTGGAAAAGTAGTTGTGCGGCTAAACTCTTGCTTTTGAAAGTATTAAGTGGTGATTTGGAGATGACTATCGGCTATCAGTCTACAATGATTTGTGGCTTGTTGACGATTCTAATTTCTTTGTTACTTCAACACCCTCAATGACATAAAGGATTTAGTTGTGCGTGATTTCCTTCAAGCTGACCATAGGGAGTGGGATAAGGACTTGGTTGAGGACTTGATGGTCTCGATCGATGTTAGGCGTGTTTTGCAACTACCAGTCAACTTGGTCTAGCCTCATGACTTGTTAATTTGGAACTACGACAAGCGGGGTATTTATATAATAAAGTTTGGCTACCGACTTGCCTTTGATTATTTAGCTAGTTCTTTAAGTTGTCAAGTTGAGGGCCCTTTGGTTGTGGATTTGGAATTCGCTCCTTGTACCAAAAGTTAAAGAGTTATTGTGGTATTGTCTACGTGCTTTTCTATCAACACATTATCGATTAGCTGAACGGGGCTGTGCTATATTGTTACTTTGTGCATGCTACGGGGGATTTGAGGATGTCGACCATATATTCTTATGGTGTCCTCTTATTGTCAATGTGTGGTCCTTATTTGACATTGTTCCATCTCCTCCAACCTTAGTTGCGTGGCTCTAAATTTTATTTTTGCTCTATGATAGCGCTTTGTTCGAAATGGTTGTCATGACCTGTTGGAGTAGATGGTACTTTAGGAACTTGCTTTTTTGGAATGCTACTGATACCTCTATTGCTAGGGTTGTTGCTTTTCTTGCTTGCTATCACTAGGATTGGAACGATTCTATGGTTGTCTATAGACAAGTTTTGGTGTGATTGTCTACGTTGTGTGCTATGACTAAGGTGTGGCAGCTAATGTAGTTGATTCCTCATCAGTTCGGTTGCACCGGTTAGTGCGCACCATTCCACTAATAAACCGAAATAGTTGTTTTTCTTTTCCACAACGGTAAATTTTTTTGTCTATATTATTCGAAAAAGTTCATTTTGAAAACGATTTTTGTAACACCCCTCACCCATATTCAACATCAGAATAGGGTTACGGAGTATTACCGGACTTATAAAACAATCAAACATTCATTTCACATACATTTTCAAATTTCATGCAATCATCATTCAAACTCAATCACATTGTACCTAATACGAGCCTACGAAGCCCTACACATGCTTTAGAAGTGGTTCAGGACTAAACCGATAGCTCAAGAAAATTTTTAGGAAAACTTAAAAAATTTTCCATAATACAAGGGACACACGCCCGTGTGGCCCAGCCATGTGTCTCACACGGCCAAAGACACGCTTGTGTCACAGGCCGTGTGGACATTCGAAATAGGATCACATGGTCGTGTCCCAGCCCGTGTCTGACCCCATATAACTCTCTGACTTGGGTCACACGACCAACACATACGCCCGTGTGGCTAGCCCGTGTGCCCTAAGATATGGCCACATACGCCCGTGTGCCAGGCCGTGTGCTAGGCCGTGCCAAACCTGTAGGGTATACTAACTTATGCCACACGACCAAGTCACATGCCCGTGTGCTAGGCCGTGTGGAGCATACTGACTTGATTCTTAATTCAACACCAGGGGACACACGGCTGTGTAACATAATCGTGTGTCACACACGGCTCAGACACACTCCCGTGTGTCTACCTGTGTGGACAAAAATAGGCTATTTACCAAGCCATTTTGCCACCCAAACATGCTTACACCTACATCAACCCAATTGGCACCAAAACATAGTGTATATATAGGCATTCAAATAAACTAAATCAAGCCTAAATCATGCTAATTCTATACCATCATCCACAATACACACAAGTCATACAATCTCACAACACACCATCCAATTTTATACCAATTTCACTTTCTCATATCATCAACATAGTCATTTTCTAAACATGCATTATTTTACCTAAGTTCACAAGCATACTAATTCTCTATTCATCAACCATTTGACATCCACATCACCTATAATCAACAAGCATCGCATATCCACCATTTAACACATAAACAAATTTATATATATATGAATGCACAACTAAATCAACCAAATTAAGCATAATCTTAACATGTATTTAATCATCTATTTAACCATGAGTTCACTTCTTTCATAAGTTTGATGCATATACAGTTTTCGTACATACCTGTTTTGATAAATATCTATTATCACCATTTCAAATCTTCAATATACCCATTGAACCATTTCGAATAATACAGGATACTCGAGAATCTTGCACTCTAAGTGTCAATATATATAGTCGAAGCTATCTCAATATCATATCTTAATAATGCTCACTCTCGAGCTATCAACAGGTCTGCTCACACAAGCTAACGGTCATGACGTAACTACACGGTGCTGCTCACACAAGTTGGCGAGAATCTGCAACACATGTTGGATAACTCAGCCACCGGTAAGAGGTATGAATTAGCACCCAAAATAATAATAACCCCTAACAACATGTCATTCGTATCATAATCTATTCCTAAGGTTCAACCAGGATTTCCAATGCCGAATCATCGTCGAATAAGTCTGTAATGTCATCTTCAAAATTTATACAATATCAAAGCATTTAAAATACAATTATAACAAAGCTTATTACATACGGACTTACCGCGAATGTAAAAATGACGAATTAAGTCGATTAATCCAAAACCTTGTTCTTTTCCCGATCTAAATCCGTATTTTACCTTTCTTGATCTAAATAATATCAAATTTAGCTTATTTAATAATCCATTTATTCAATTTAATCTAAAAACACACATTAAGGCACTTTTACATTTTTACCCCTAACATTTCACATATTTACAGTTTAGTCCTTATTTTATAAAATTACAAATTCATACAATTCAACCAAAACCCATGCTAGCCGAATTTTAATTAGGTCCCTAACAGTCTATATTTTCCATTTATTTCACAATTTAACCACCAAATTTACATACTTCACAATTTAACCCCTAATTGACAATTTTGTCAAAAATCCCTTTACAAATGTTATTTATCTAACACCAAGCATGCATTTTCTATCATCAAACATAAAAAAACATATAGATTCATCAATGGAAAAACCCTAAACCTTTAACAGTTTTGCAAAATAGTCCTTGGGCTAGCTAGACTAAGCTATAACGATCTCAAAAACGTAAAAATCATTAAAAATGGGGCAAAATACACTCACCAATTGAGCTAGGAAGCTTGGCTGATTATAAAGCCCTAATAATGGCTTCTTTTCTTGCTTATTTCGGCTAAGGAAGATAAATGAATTCAATTTTGTGTTTTTGTTTTATTTAATTATAACATAACTTACCCAATTACTTTTATAACCTTTAAAAATATCAAAATTTTCACTTATACCAAGCCAATAACTTCCACTAACTTAATTATGAGCTAATTAACACTTAAGGACCTTTACTTTAATATTTCATAGCTATTAGACACCTTTAGATAATAGAACACAAGTTTTACACTTTATGCGATTTAATTCTTTTTATCAGATTAAGCATTCAAACGATAAAATTTCTTAACGAAAATTTCACAAAATCATACTATCATGCTGTAGATATTAAAATAATAATAAAATTATTATTTTGACCTCAGATTTGTTGTCCCAAAACTATTGTTCTGATTTGACTAAAAACGGGCTATTACAGTTTTTTTTTGCATAACAGAAAAATAAAATTTTGAAAACCGAGTTAATTTTTGATATTTATAGCAATAAACTTTTTGTGCCGCCCCAAACCTAGATAGAATGAATTGTCTCGAATTCACAACATCACATTAGCCACTTATGTGACTCTCCTTACTGGTAATCCAAACACACCATAAAATCAACCATCACACCATCAAACCATGCTTAATCAAGTATTTCTAGTCATGCAAGCTTAAATTATGCTTCGATTAACACAAATTAGCAATTTAATAGTAGAGGTAAAATTGTCATTTTGTTCATCATTGGCAAAAAATATATAAATCATAAAAGTAATCTAATAAGTGTCTTGGGCATTTTATTTTAAACCATTTGTGAAAATTTCAACTTAAAGTGACATTTAAAACTCATTTAATTTCAAAACCAAATTTAAGGACTAAAACATAAATTTTACAAAATCTTAGATAAACCATTTTAATAAATTGAAGTTAACATATTGAAATTCAATTTTTAAATTGATGTCATGTAAATTTTTAAAACATTTCGTGGTGTTTAAGGCCTCCAATTCTATTGTGTAAAAGTTAGGACTTATTTACAACAATTTCAAAATATGTCCAAAACACTCTGAAAATCTTGTCATGACCACGCGATTTTCACATCGTGAAATCAAGCCCTCGTTGCAACATCCTATAGGTCTTATCACGAAATGACTGGAAAAATTGCAAAAAAATTTCAGCACTTACATATAACACTTTAACACTTAAATGCACATACCAATTCATGGTTTCATGCCATTTTCCCTATTCTAACATATGATATAGCATACTTAAATCATATTAATCATGCTTAAACATACAAGGTCACACATTAACATGCTTTGGCATCCAAATCAATCACCTAAGCTAACATGCTTTTCTAAAGTTTCAAATTAATTTACTCAACACAACAAATTTGCATATAAGGTAATTTAAAGTGCAATAAAGGTACATACCCAGCCATTTGTTCATTTTGCATCTGCCCAAGCCCTCAACATATCATTTAAGCCATTTTAACCACAAATCAATAAATCACATGCATGTTATTCAACAATTGAACTAAGCATTCATCTAACATACTTCAAGCAGTCATCTAAGCAATTAAAACATCCACAAAATAGTTATTAAAGTCCTTAAACAGTATATGGAAAGTCCATTTACAAATCAAAACAAATCCAAAGACTAATCCCTTAATATAAACTCATATTGACATCCCTTATTAACCAAAACCATCTCGCATGTATAACCGAGATGCCTTTGCCTTTGGATCTCAAACTTGCCCACTTAAACACTCCATAAAAGCTATTTCTTTGTAAAATTAGACACAAAAGAGTATGAGCTTAGCCAAGCTCAGTGAGTACTCAATATGCTACAATAATTCACAAACACAAGATGTAACGACCTGATAGTTACGGGTGCTGGAAAATGTATTTTCGAGACTCTATTTTTGTAAATTAGACTCGTAAATATTTATTAGAAATATTTACGAAGTTAGTTGTGTGGTTAATTAGGTTTTGGTTAGGTGAATTTGCATGAATTAAAAGTAAATAAGTAAAATGACTAAATTGCATATAGGGTGAAAGTTGAATTATAAACTAAAGAATAATTAAAGGGACTAAAGAAGAAATTTTACCATTGTTTCTTTAGTGGGACTGCATTAGATAAGATATTTGTAAATTTGTTATATTTATATATTATAATAATTAAAGTTCTCTTAAGTATTAAGTATATATATTATATTATAATAATAAAACCAATAGGTAAATAAGTAAAAGTAATAAAGAAAGACAAAAGTAAAATCAAAATAAGAAAGAAAAAGAGAAAGAATGAAAAAAGCAGACACATGGCCTAAGGGCTTCAAAAATTTCCAAGTTCAATTGGTTAGTCAATTTAGTCTCGTTTTCTTATAATTTTTATGTTTTTGGAATCCCGGTATTAAATACTACCCGACCCATGTCAAAGTTTTAGAAATTATTGAGTTTTTAGATGTTGTTAATGTTGAATAATTTTAGTATTAGGGACTAAATTGATAGATTTTTAAATTAGAAGTGAAAAAGGATTAAATTGTAGAATAAATTGTAAATTTTGAGTAATAGTGACTAAATTGTGGAAAATTCAAAATTTAGGAGTTTAAGTGAAAATAGGGAGTTAAATTTAGATTAAAGTGAAATTTTTGTAAAAATATAAGATTAATTGTGAAGAATAAAAATTAGTCTCGGTTTAGGGACTAAATTGAAATTTAGGCAAATATTGAGTCAAAATTTAAATATTCAATATGAAATTGAATTGTGTTATATTGATGGATTTTAATTGTTTTAATTCCGTAGCTAACGTCGTACCAAAATCCTTGACTAAAAAGGGGAAAGAGTATATTGATGTAAAATTATTACATTTTGATTTCTTGTATATGGTAAGTATTGGAGGTGAGAACTATTGTGTTTTACAATTGAAATGGATTGATTCGGTATATGATGAATTTATTGAATTTATATGAATTGAATTGGATTCATATGTATATATGTGATAATGTGATTATATGAAAATTTGATATTGGATATTGGTTATACTTGAAAAATAAAATGTAACCCTATTAACTGTATCGGGCTGAGTCAGATATAGATAGCATGCCATAAGATTGGAAGAGTTTAGGGATTTCTTCGACTTCGAGTCCATGAGACACTGGGTGTCAATTTACTACTTTGGATTAATTCGATGAGGCACTGGGTGCTAATTTACTTCGGTTTAGCTTATGAGACACTGGGTGCCAATCTATTACTTAGAATTATCCGATGAGGCACTGGGTGTCAAACTGGTGTGTTTTGATTAGATCCGTGTATCCGTCCGAGCCCAAGTCGTATTAATAGGGGTAAATAAATAATAATTTTTTATAATTGATATTGAAATGGCATGGTATGAGAAATGGAATTGATATAGTAAATTGAAAATAGAATGTGAAATATGTTGTAAATACATGGAATACATGAGTTATATACTCATGAATTGAATATGGAATGGATAGTGTCATTGTTTAAATTATATGTGGAACAAATTATGGAAAGCTATTATATAGCAAGTGATGAAAATTGAGTATGGTATATAATGATGTATTCATGAATTGAGTATTGCATGACTAATGCCATTGTATGAATAAATATGGTTTTAAATATTCAATTGTGCTTATAATCAATATGTGCATATTATATTATCTTATCTTTAATTATTTAGATTATAGAAATATCACTGAGTTTATACTCAGCGTACAGTTTTGTTTTCCGTATGCAGGTTGGGTACTTAATTTGGTTATTGATTCAGCATCCAACAACGGTCCCGAACATAAATATGGTGATATCTATCTTTTGTGTTGGCATGTACCTAGGGTGTCTAAATAATAGTTATTTTGTGGATTGATTGTAAATAAGGTTATAAGTTTAATATTGTTTTCATATATATATATATATAAACATGTATATATATATAAACGTGTGACCCAAGTCAGGAGTTACACAGGTATAGACACGGGTTGGGATACGACTGTGTGTCCCTATTTTGAATACAATACAGCCTGAGACACGGGCGTGTCTCACGACCGTATGAGTCACACGGCCTGACCATACGGCTGTGTGAACCCTACAACTTTGAAATTTTTTTTTGAGTTTTCAAATTAGTCCCGACTTATTTCTAACACTTATTTTGGGCCTCGAGGGCTCGAATAAGGGATAGTATGTATGAAATTGATTGGTTTCTAATCTGAATATTATATTATATGAAATGCTTGAAATTTCTGTCTATTTGATCTTTAAATTTTGGTAATGCTCTGTAACCCAATTCCAACAATGCATACGAGTTAAGGGTGTTACACAAGAGTTAAAGCAAGCGTGCTAAATAAACTTATGACATAACATCATCAAATATCATATCAATTGATACATTGGCAACTTGTGAAGATGAAAATGTATAACAATGGCTCTTATTAGATACTCGAATCTCTATCACACCATGACTCAAACGAGTTTACATGTTCCAAGTAAGTGTAGCATAAAGCTAACCCTCTCCAACACCAACATGTCTCATGAATGGAGCAATGTTGTACATTCTCTTATCCCTCCACATGTCCAAATAACAAAACATATAAATGAGTACTCAAATCCTATGGCATTCCAACTATATCCAATGTTTTCAAAGGTTCACAAGGCCAATATATCCATTTCACACATTTATTTTTTGGTTTATGCACATTACACATATCATGCTTTACCATGGGCAAACACTTACATATGTTCACATATTGCACTATAAGTGCTAACACTTTGCTCATTGAACCAAATTTACTTTCATATCAAAGATGTGTGCATAATACCAGCTATCCACAAGGCATATTCAACCATATATCCAATACATATATGCACATCACACACTTTAGCATAATATAACACAAGTAAGCTTGTTTATAGATTAACAAAGATAAAATAGGAAAACTTACTTCAATGACTTAGATTTGATGTCCCTTTAACTCACGATTTTGTGCATTAACTATAGCACACAAGACCACTCACCTTAGCAACTAGCTTTCACAACAAGCTCAAATGAGCTTTTGTTTGCCTTTGTCCTTGCTTGTTCAGGCTCCCAAGTGAGTTGACACTTTACATACACATCAAGCACAATACAAAGGCATTGCAAACAATAGCAAATGAGATTAAATCACTTTAAAATAACAAATCAAAGCCTCTAGATCTCTATACCGAAAACTTAGCTAGTTTTGTCGAAAATATGATTTCACCACTCAAATTTTATTTCTAAAACTTAATTCTGATCCTAATATTCCTAAATATGATATAATTACATATTTAAACCTTCAATTTAGTCAAATTTTGAAGATCTCATTTTTTCAAAAAAAATTAAGCCAAAAGAGTTATAAAGTGAAGAGATTATTCAAATATCAAAATTACTTAAAGAATTGTTAACTTAGGATTAAAAACCTTTTAATAGGATCAAAGTAAATTGAAAAGAGCTTTGAAACAATACTTTAACTCAATAAAGTGGGATCCACCATTTTCAAGCTTGAAATCAACTTTAAACCAAAGGATATATTGAAATCGTGAATTAATTTATTAAAACTCAATTTAAAAAGCTAGCACACTTAGTTTAATAATGAAAAAGTCAAAATGTTACCTCAATTTTACAAAATCGATGAGCTATAAAACTAATTCGAGTTTGAACATGTCAAGAACTTTAGAGAAATTGAAGATGAAATCATAAGGATTCTTTGAAATTGAAAGGATATTTTGTGTTTGAAGAGCTTAGAAATAAAAAAGATGAACTAATTTCAGGATAAAAACGAGAATTAGTGTTTGGAAAATTTTTTGAAGAGATGAAAAATGAGAGGGAAGAAATGTGGGTGGTTTTAAATAGCCAACTAGATTTCAAAAAATTAGGCATTTGCCCTGTAACAACCCAAACTTTAAGGTTATAGGATAAGTGTATTTTCGGGTCTCTGTTTCTGAAAAATAGATTACAAAACATTTATTAACAATAATTATGAAGTTAAGTGAGTGATTAATTAAAGTTTAATTAAGTAAATTTAGCTTAATTAAGGATAATTGGATAAAAGATTAAATTGAATATAGTGTGAAAGTTTAGTTCTAAAGTAATAGAAAATAAAAAGGATCAAAATGACAACTAAGCCATACCCATGAAATGAGGTGGTAAATGGAAGAAAAATCAAGATTTTTCTTGAATTATGTATATTAAATGTTATAATTGTTATTATTATGGTTTTATATTAAACTATTATTATTATTATTAAATAAATTGAAATAAAGACAAATGTATGATGATAAAATTGTACAAGTGTAATATATGTATTTGAACACTTGGAATATAATTGTATATTTACTTAATTTTAGAACAAAAGATATTTATTAATTAAATAATTAAATAATGAGATTTTTGTTTGATAAATAAATTAAATAATGACAATTGTAATAAATTTATTGGTACAAATGTGAAAATATAAGTGTGTACAATTGTAATATTAATATTTGATATTAAATAAGATATTTATTAATTAAATAATTATATTATGAGATTTTTATGTAATAAATATATTAAATTATGACAAATGTATGGTAAAATTTGTGACATGTGTAATAATAAAAATGTATACAAATGTAAAATAAATATTGATTATTAAATAGATATTTATTAACTTATTATATTATATATATATATATATATATATAAAAGAAACAAAAGAATAAAAAGAAAGAAAGAAACAGAATAGCAGGGGACGAAACAGAGAAGGGAGAAAGGAAGAAAAGAAAAAGGAAAAAATAAGGTTTTAAAGGTTCCAAGTTAATTTGGTAAGTCAATTTAGCCCTTTTTACTTAATTTTGATATTTTGGAAGCTTTGAAATAAGGTTTTGATGAAATTAAATTAATATTTTGAAAGTTATTAGATTTCTAAATATTGTTCATGTTGAATAAAAAGATGAATTAGGGGTTAGATTGACAGGAATTCAAATTAGAAATGAAATAAGGATTGAATTGTAAAGTAATTCATAAGTTTTATGTTGTAGGGACTAAATTGATGAAATTTGGAAATTAGAAAAATATGCTGAAAATTTAATAGTTAAGTATGAGTTTGGACAAAATTTGAATAGAAATGAAGTATGAATTGAGATAGAAAAGTAAGTGAATTTAGTTAATATTAAATTGAAATTAAAGTAGAAATTGAATAGAAATTGTATTAATTAGATATAAATTAGTAGTGAATTAATGAATATGAATTGTTTTAATTCCCGTAGCCAATGTTGTCTCGGGAAATCTCGGCTAAGCAAGGAAAAATGGCAAAGACAACGGGAGTTAGCTCGAGAAAATACGGTTTGTATTTCTATAATCCGAACTTAGTCATTATTTGTTATATTTATATACATATGGCAATTGTTAGTGATTGAATTATGATATTTTACAATTGAAATGGATTGATTTAGTATGCGATGAATTTATTGAATTTATATTGATTGAAATTATTTTGATTGAATTATATAATATATATGATTTATGTAAAAATTTGAATACTGAATGAATGTTATATTGAAAAATATATTGATTGGAAATATGAGGAAATTGATATGGATATATGAGATTGTGATATTTGAATATTTGATATTGAAAAGTGAATTGAATTGTATTGAATTATGAATTAATGTGAATAATTGAAATATATTTGTTGAATTGAATGAAATTGTATGAATTGTGAAAATGGATGAATATATGTGATTATCAGAATGGTATATTGATGAATGAATTATTAAATTGAGAAAGTGAATGAAATACCCTATTAACTAGTCGAGCTGAGTCGGATATAATTGGCATGCCATAGGATTTGGAAATGTACGAGATTTGCCGGCTTTACTGATCAGGCACTTTATGTGTCGTATTTCAGGCACCTCGTGTGTCTTATCAGGCACCTCGTGTGTCGTTTTAGGCACTTTATGTGTCGTATACTGATCAGGTACTATGTACCATTTTAGGCACAATGTGCCGTACTGGTGTGTTTGGGTTGGAATCCGTGTATCCATCAAAGTCCTGGTTTGTTAATAGGGGTAAATAAGTGAAAGATAAATCGAATAAATTTGATTGATCAAGCTATTGAAATAGAATGAGAAATTGAATTGAGAATTGAAAATTTAGATATGAGATTGAAAATATGAACCAAAGGTTCATGAAATGATTGGAGTTCGAATTGATGATATATGATGCCACTTGATGAATTGAAATGTGATTTGAGATATATGAATCATATGTATACAGTGAAAGCTATCAGAGATAGTAAGTTGATATGATATAAATGAAATTGACTACTATTGAAATGAATTAAAATGGAATATAATTGATAAATGCATAGTTGAATATAGTTTATTGATATTGAATTGTGAATAAATTAAGGAAAGCTGTACCGAATAGTAAGAGAAGAATGGAGTAAATAATAATGGATTTATTTAAGAATTGAACAATTATGTTTTTGTGTTTATCATATGATTTGTATAAATTTTATATGGTAAATAGTTGAAATTTATCTATGAAATAAATAATTGAATAATTGTAATTGTTATTATGATCTTAAGTATTTGTTGTATTATTAAATATTTGGATTATAGAAATACCACTGAGTATACCTATACTCAGCGTACGGTTTGTTTTCGTGCGTAGGTTGAGTAAAGATAGAACGTTGAATTAGCATCCCAGGCCGATCCCGAATTCAATAAGGTAAAGTGTGTTAATTATTGATAATGGCATGTACCTAGGGTGTCTTATGTGTGTGTCATTTTGAAATTGTAAATGTAAGGATGAAATAAATAAATTTAGGTTTGGTTATGATATATAATAGAATTAAATATTGGATAATATGTAAATGTTTAAATTTGGCAAATTATGAGTGTATTTGGTTGTGTTGGTATTTATGTGTATATTAATTGTAAATATTTGATAGGTTCGGTAATGCTCCGTAACCCTGTTCTGGGGATGGTTTGGGGTTAGGGGGTGTTACATGCCCCTTTAACCACTTACAGTTTTCTTTCTTTTCCAAATTGGCCCCTGGTTTTCAATTAAAGCCAATTTCAAAATTATTTTCAAATCAAGTCTCATTTTTAAAATCCGTTTTAACCAAATTAATTCTCGAACACTTAATTTTAATTTCTTAACCTAAATTTTTTAATTCTAATTATTTTAATATATTATTTAACTATCCTTAATTATTTAATTATCTAACCTAATTACAATTTTCGATTCACTAACCCCTAATTATACTAACTTAATTTTCGAGATGTGACACTTTTCCCAAAAAAATACGTGTGCTTTGAGCGAGATGGATCCTAGATGTTCCCGGCTTTCAATCAAATGACCTTCTCCGTCATTCTCGTACCATGAATCGCTTCAAGTGTGAACTCGAACAATTTCGAATCAAACACAAAACTATAAATAATTGTCTTACTTTCCGTAGAAAATAAATCTCTCTTATAGAAACCGATAAAATTGTTATTTTCGGAAAATAGAATTTATACTTAGAAATAAATTCTGATTATTTTCGGGTTGAATAAACAACATTTCAAAGTTGTATATATCTTGTTGTATGTTTTTGCCATACCGGTGCCATCTATTTATAGGGAGAGGAAATGAAACCTAGTTAAATTAGTAGAATACAAATAATACTTATTTAATAGAAAAACTGATCTCCTAGTTGAACTAGGAAAGATGGGCGACTAACCCTTATTTATAATACTAGGGTTGCCGCCCCTCATACTTAATATGAAGAGTTTGAGTCCTTTTCTGTATCGAGTCCAATTATATTTGCTTCCTAGAGATTTAACCAAACATTTTATAATTTAATGTTTTTCTATTTTCCAAAATAAATATTATTTATTAATTTAAATAAATTAATTTTCTAATTAAATAATTTTCTCAACCCAATTCTAATTTTGTTTAAGTGATGACAACTTTACCGTAAAAGAATCTATAAGAAAAATATATTTAATTTCTATATTCAATGGATTCACCATGACCAATTAGTTTAATTCCATTTTTGAAGTTCAATTATTTAATTAAATAATAATTGGAATAACTTAAATTAATTCTCAAGTCATTTCCATACTTAGTGAAAAACCACATTCATTTTCGAATGTAACGCATTTCTCTAACTTTATCATTTTTATATATTTTTGTTCATTTGATTTAACATGCAATTCATTTATGGTTTCAGCGAGCTAACAGATGGATCGAGTGAACATATGTGAGTAGGGCTCAAATGATTTATAATTAAGTTCCAACCTTTTCCCTATTAATTATAAACTCATTTAGTCATGAAGTTATTCCACTATAATATCAAGACTTAGCTCTTTTTAATAATATACCATTACGGAAGTTACTCAATCAGTGCTCATTCAATGACCTTGTCAAAGGTGTGTTACCCTCATACGATATCCTTAATCTTTTTAGGATAAATCCATTCTCCCAATATGATCCTATTTAATTTCATAGTAACTATTACACATTCTTTCATGAAAAGTAAATTACAATCAAATAGTAATTAAGTCATTTATCACAAAGATAAATGACCCGTGGCCACATTTACTTTTCATATATCATGT
Organism: Gossypium longicalyx; assembly: GCA_025698465.1. Taxonomy (NCBI): domain Eukaryota; kingdom Viridiplantae; phylum Streptophyta; class Magnoliopsida; order Malvales; family Malvaceae; genus Gossypium; species Gossypium longicalyx. Next base: position 88,009,324 of record CM046995.1, read on the forward strand.
ACCGCCAATGTGAGGATATCAGTTACCCAAGTCTTGGGCTATGAATTCCACTATTGTGAATGGTGCTACATACTGCAAAATTCGTATACCTAGCGCACTAGCTTTCAGTTCCTTATATATTTGAGCTTAGACTTTTACTTATATCAAAGTATACGAGTCATGCATACATAGTCCATCATTTATTCAGGATTAAGGTGTACCACATTATGAACGTCACAAGTGAACAAATCCATAAACGGATTCAAGATCTATTCTACTTAGGTCCTGTCGATGTACTATCTGTCCAATCAGTCACATCTATGTCTTCATCTTCTGTGAGTCATCCTCTCTGATGCTCAAGACAAAACATCTTCCAAATTAGACTTGATAGACAATATATTAGCCTTTCAACCATTTTGCTCATTTTCGATTAAACTAAGAAAATGTTTAGGTTCATCTATTAATATAAGTTGTCTTTCCATATTACGATCCGACCACGTAATATCACTTAGTATTAGTTAAACATTAGATAACCGGTGAGCTAATATTTGTTTCCATTTTGCTTTGCATGCAAAAACCATTGAGGACAATATACAAAGGGTATTAATGTAATTCATGAATAATTTTATAAAATAAATCTATTTAAAAAAAATACAAGTTTACAAAAGAAAATACTACAATTAGGGTATTAGATCCAACACATATTGATTGCATTTGTTCGTTTCGCCCAATTCGGTTGCATCGGTTGGTGCATGAATTATATTATAATATATATAATTAATTTTTCTAGGAAAATATTTGGTACACTACCAGTGGAGTTTTTAGACTCCACAAGTAGGGTAAGGGGGTTAACAAGTGTTGTATAAAGGTATAGTAAAATATTTTTAAAAAATAGATATTTAAATAAAAGAGACATTGTCAATTTTTTAAAGTTACTTGTAGAATAAAAAAAAACATTGCCAGTATACCTAATACTCTTCCTATTTTGTATAACAAATTTTAAAGTAGAAAAACTGTTAAATATTAAATATTAAAGAATTTATATAACAAATAAACTAAAGAAAAAAAAGACAATCTCTAAAAGTTTCACGAACACAACTTTATGTATATGTTTTTATTAAACATCCATTTTATATATTTAGTAAAGTATGATCTTATTGTAGATTTTTTTTAATAATGTTATGGATGATTTTGTTGTTTAATGTGTGAGATGATTTTTGTTAGCTCGAAAGGATCAACTCAAGAACACTGATAGCGAAGTTGAATTAGCTTTTGAGATGTTGTGGTGGAAACAATAAAAATTGTGCAAGAAAGAACACAAGAATTTATAGTGGTTTGACCCCAATTACCTACTCCACTACTTTAGCTTATCACAACTAAGAATTTTCCCAAATTCACTAATTTGACAACCTTTGAGGATAATGTTTAACCTTACAATCTCTCTTAAGATTTATACCCCAAAATCTTAATATACGACTCCATTAAGATTTCTACCCAAACCTTAAGAATTAACCCTCTCTAAAAGAAAAACAAATAAGAAAATAAAGAAATAATCCTTACAAGATCAGGATGTTTGCCAATTAAGCACAAATACAAAGAAGAACACTTAAGCTAAATGAATACAATGAAAGCTCACAAGTGTTTACAAGAAAAGGTATGAAAGAATTAAGCTCTAGGTTGTTTTGATTTATCTTTAAGTTTGCACATTGCTCTTGTTATTGCTAAACCTTTTGAAGATGATATTTATACCTTCTAATTGAGTTCCAACCGTTGTGGTTGTTGTAGAAGTGAATATAGCTGTTGGGGATGAAATACCAGGTCATTAACTTCACCTGTAGCGACAAGTATCGATACCTACTAAAAGGGTATCAATATTTTTTGTTATTAATGCTGATTTTAGTGATCATTGGAGAGGAATATCGATACCTGAGGGATTTATCGATACTAAAAAGTATCGATACCAGATTGATACCTAGCAGAGGTTACAAGTTCCAAATTTGGTATCGATTAACAGAGGGGTATCAATATCTTGTAGAATATCGATACTTAGACAAAAAATCGATATTTTTTGCCCTAGAGCAATTCTAACTTGTTTGAAAATGACTAAAACATATTTGAAAATGTTTGACTCAATTGAAACCATTTCAACTTGATTTTATGAAATTGCTCAACTTTACTTTCATTCAAAAAAATTTAATTTATTATATAAAAATATATTATCCAATAAGACTTAGTTTAACAATTTTTTCCTTATTTATTTTATAAGGAGATTAAATTAATTAATTTTAATATTATAGTAACAATTCAAATGACATTATCAAGGAATAAATTTTGTTCAGCAATTTATGTAATTGATTTTGATGTTTTAAAATTTAAAATTTCATGATTGAAAAAAGAAAAAAAGGAATTTAGAATTTTCGACAATGGGATAAACAAGTACAAATTGACAAATTTTTAATGCATTATTTTGTTTCTACCGACTTTCACTTTAATACTTAAATTTTTTTCTACCTGGATCAAGACTTTAAAAAGGATTTTTTTTCGGTGACCAAAATGAAAGCTACCTAGAAGTTGGGTGACCAAAATAAAAGTGTAAACATGATATGGACAAGATTTGGCGTGTACAGTCTTAAAGATTTAACGCTTAGATGAATAAAATGAAAGTACTATAAAAATTAGGTTACGAAATTGCAATGATTTTTTTTGTGACAAAAATGAAAATATCTAAAAGTTGGATGAGTAACTAGATAATTTACCTTAATATTAAAATAAACAATATAAAAATATACAATGTGATTACGAGTAATTTCATAGTGAGACTATGTGTAAACTTTTAATAATTTTATATAAAAAATAAAAACATCTTCATAATAATATAATTTATTTTATAATTTTTTTAAATTATTTTTCAATTAAATTGATGTTACGTTAGATAATAGATTTAATTTAATATATTTTAGATAGGTAGAAAATTCATACATGATTTTAAATAGAATTAAAATGATGATATTATTAAAAAAAAAAGCAAGTGCTTAAGTATTAACCAAAACGTACATCTAGAAAATATGATGAAAATATGGATATCATTTTATAAGAAATTTCCTGCCAAAGCATTTAGTTTACATATGTCCATATGAGAGGGTCCAGTGTCCCAAACAATGGTCCAAACTAGGAACTGACCTCACATGGCTGATTGACAAAAATATCTGACAATCGTTCAAGAATATGGCCAATGCTTTCTCTTTAAATCTCTCTCTCTTTTTTTTTCTTTTTTTTTAAATATAGTCAAAAAAAATTTTGTTAGATGGTTTAATGTTAATAGTTGTGTTTTTTAGTTTTAGATTCGATTCCTCTCCTACTCACATTTTTATTTTTTATTTCTTATTGTTTTAAGCTTTTTATTATTTTTAATTAATATTTTCAATACATCAACTTCCTTGCTTAAATGTTTAAAAAATAATAATTTTATCATTGAGTTCCAGTTTCAATTCTTCATCTCTTAAACACATTTGTAATTTTTATTTCATATTTTTAATTAATAAATATATTGTTTTCAATTTTTTTATTTTTAATTCATCTTTTTAATTAATATATCTTTTATTCATAACATCAAATAATAAATATGTAATTATATAATAAAAATATATATTTTACATATATATCATTATGCTAAAAATATTTTGAAATTAATAACTTCTTTATATATAATATAAACATCAACTAATTTTTTGATAGATTTTTTTATAATATTTATATGTCAAATATTTATTTTCTCCAAGTATATTGTAGGTATGGTGATTTTTAATATTATAAGATAAAATACTTATTTCAAATATAATTATTATTTTTATATGTAAAATATTTCAAATATCATTGTTTTTCATCTACATTGTGGGTATGATATTTCAAATATTTTTATATGTGAAAAATTTTAAATACACATACAAAAATATATAATACTAAAATTTACTACTCATGATATGGATTGAAAAATAAATATTACACATATAAAAAGTATATTTACTGAAAATAATGATATTTGTAATAATTATTTGATTTTATGAATAAAAGATATATTAATAAAAAAGATGAATTAAAAATAAAAAAATTGAAAACAATATATTTATTAATTAAAAATAAAAAAAAGTTTGGAATAAAAATTACAAATGTGTTTAGAAGAGGAGGAATTAAACCTTGGTCTCAAGAATAAAATCATTATTATTTAACCATTTAACCAAAGAAGATGATATTAAAAATATTAATTAAAAATAATAAAAAGAAATAAAAAAAATATAAATGTGAGTGGGAGAAGAATCAAACTCAAGACTTAAGGACAAAACTATTAACATTTAACCATCTAACCAAAAATACTAATTATATTAAAAAGTCAAAAAATAAGATTTAAAGGGAAAACACAGGCAGCTTGACATACTTTCCTGCCACTTGTAAAAAAAGTGCGTCCAGCTCGCACACTGTCTCCAAAATTAACCTGTATATTTGGCCAATATATTTCTTTATTTCTTTTTTGACATATATGACTAATTCAACCTAATAATTGAATATAGCTTCAAAAGATAAAAACAAAATAGGTAATACTATAAATCCCTTTAGCTCTCGTAAAAACTTAAAGGTAATTGATAAGTCTATGATTGTTTTTAGGAATTGCAATAGGTTGAATATTTTCATTTTTTGAATTATTCGAATTCGAATAAATAAATCAACCTAAAAATTCATATTCATTGAGTTTTGTAAATGATTTAAGTATTACTCTCCAAATATGAATATGAATTAAACTAAATTATCCATCTAATATACAAATCTACAAAAAAAAATCAAATTCAAATTTGCTAAAATTATTTTTTATTTATATAAAAAATCAAAATTATAAAGTGGATTTGAATACCAAAATCAACTCTTTATCAATTACTTGAACAAGCAATCTAGATTCGAAGGATAGATATTCGAAGTTTTTATCCATATTTACGAGTAATTTTAAAAAATGAATTTGAATAAGTAATATATAAAATTAATTATATTTGTGTTATGTGTTTTGGGGAGCTCATTAGTTTATTACCTTTAAAAATATACAACAAATATAAAATAAGAAGAAATGTGAAGGTAAAAGCAATGGCATTTCCAAATCTTAGGGGCGTTTTTATTAATATTATAATTGCAAAAACCAAATTTGTGTTTGTTTGACATCACAATCCACATGCATTATTTTATATTTACGTCACAATGCCAACATTTATGGATGTCAAAATCGATTTAAAAAAAGAAAAAGAAAAAGGAAAAGGGACAGTACTATGTTATAAGACATCAAAGCTTAGGCTAAATTCTAAATAATTTCATCCTAATTATCACAGACATTTTTATTTTTACAAATATTGCAATATAAGAATATCAAACTCCTTCTATTTTATTTATATTATTACACTTAATTTTTGACTTTATTATTTTAACTAATTTAGTTAATTAAATTTTTAATATATATAATTTTAGTCAAATCTTTGTTGTTGATACATTGCCTAAATTACTCTTAAGTCCTCAAATTCGAAATTAATTTAATCTAAGCATGTTCACCTTCAAATTAATATAATAATATTGATGTCAATCAAATTAAGATTTAATCAACATTTTTATCAAATATTTAAAAAATAATTTTCAAACTCGTAATTGAGTATAACTTTAAAAAATAAATTAAGCTTTAACCCATTAGTAATTAATGAATTATACGAGGAATATAAGTAAAAAAAAAATCTAACTAAAAAGAAAAGAAAAGGATATCTTTTATTAAGGATAAATGTTCAATTTAACTCTCAAATTATATTTGTCTTATCACTTTTGTCTCACTTTTATACTTAACACTTGATATTATTAGAATGCGCTTTGTCAATCTTTTTTTTATTTTTTTGGGATTATCTATATTATATTGATTTAGAAAGTAAAAAGAAATAATATATGAATAATTTAAAAATATAAATATAAATGTTAATAAGTCATAATAATATATAATTTTAAATTTTTATAAAAATAAAAAAATATTTAAATTTTAGAAAATTTTAAAAAATTCAAATATATATATTGTACAAAAATTTTAACGAATTTTGTTTTTATTTCAAAATTTAAAATTTAAAATTTTCAAAAAATAGGAAAAAAATTTAGCTAAAAAAAGCTTAATGTTTAGAAATTGAAAAAGTTTAAATTGAAAATTGAAAATTGAAAATTGAAAATTGAAAATTGAAAATTGAAAATTGAAAATTGAAAATTGAAAAATAAAAAAATAAAAATTATAATATTTTTTTAAAAAATTGCTAAAAAGTATATATTTTTAAAAAAAAATATGAAAATATTTAAAGCATTATTATTTTTAATTACTCCTAAGAAAAGTGATTTAATATATTATTTTGGCGGCTTTTGTAAGTGTGATGACGATTTGAATCTTTTAACATAGTGCTGTTTTCGCTTTTGATTTCCAAGGATTTGATTGATTTTTTTTAATTATTATATGATGATAACTTATCTTTTAATTTATAAATAAATAAAATATATTTCCTCCACAATGTGCTTAATTAATGATCAACCAAAACTTTACATTTGTCCACTTGCAAATATGGAAAAGGGAAATAAAAAACAATTGTTGTTGGACTCAATTGTAATGGCTCAAGTGCTGAAATAATGGCCCCCTTCATCATGTCGTTTTTAAAGCAAGTCTCCTTGCCACTGTCTTCCTCTAATTTCTGAGTTATTACCTTAATTTTTTTGTATAGGTATGTAATGATACGGTAAAAATATCGTAAAAGTTTTTTATATTATGAGTTAGATTATATTTTATTTTTATTTAAAAAATAAGTAAATTAATTCTTGCTCATGTGAAACTGTCATATTATTTCGTCAGTCACATCAACTTTAAATAATAAATTTTTTTTAATAAACTGAACAAAATGCATTTAACTTCTAAAAAAAAGATTTCTATAATACATATTCGGTGAAACTTGTTGAGATAAAGATTACATGATTCGTGAATAACAAGTAATAATGACGCTGTCTTGCTTGACAAAACATATTTAATAAGGGTATTAGCTTAACAAAGTGTGTTGTTTAGCTAGCAAAACAGCAAACCTCATTTTGTGAAGAATTATTCTCGAAAGCATTTATTTTTCATATGTATTTTGGTAGGGTCCAATGCCCCAAACAAAGGTACATAGTAGGAAATTTCTTCACAAGTCACATGACTAAGTGACACAATGTCAATCAATCTTTCAAGAGTATAGCCAATTATTAGGTACCAATCCTAACCCTGCCATTGCCACATATCCCACATGATATCATAATCCATAGATATCAATTATGGTACTTACATTTTTTTTATTGGTCCTATTTTATAACTAATTAATTTCATTAATTCTTGGGAACTTACTTACCTTTAAGAAGAAATTCCAACCTACTAAGGGATATAATGGAAATTCCATATCTTAGGGTTTTTTTTTTAATTTAACAATAAAACAAACTTGTGTTTGGTTAACATCGCAATCGACATGTGATTTATTTAAGTGGTAGGAAAGAATCTTTTTAGAATAAGTTTTTCATCAAGCATCAATGATTAACCTTTTTTTTTTGGACTTTATCTTTAGTCAAAAAAGTGGTGCATGAAGTCATATGGTTCACAATTATTATTTTTACTATTTATGTTAGAGGACAAAATAAAAATAATTTTAAAAAAAAGTGGGGGTACATTTTAAAAAATTGAGTCACGAATTTCATGAGTTGCTTTTTGTTTAAGACATAGAGATCTTGAATGAGATATTTTTTACTATTTCCAAATTTTGACAATGACATTGGAAATTTCTTACCCTTGTACCATATTTTAAGATGTGCACTTATTTTTAGATTAATTGGTTCAATACTTTTCTCTGAACCGATATCTGAACTACTTCTCAATTTAACAAGTATGATTGACCGGCTTAATTCAATTCAAATAACTTTGATTTTTATTTACGATACAATAGTTATTTCTATACATAAATCTCTTGAAATTCTTAAATTGCAATAAAACACATACTTAAGCACGTTTAAATTTACATTCGTTGAGCTGATTGAATCTTAACTCGATTAGCATAAGTGTTATTGCCAATGCAGGAGGATACGAGTTCGAGTGCGTTGAAGCGCATTATCCTCCTATTTATGGGTTGGAGAGGGACTACGAGTAATTCTCAGCATTGTGTTAAAAATTACATATATGATTAGAATCTATAATGAGATTGTTAAAAAAAACTTACATTCTTTTAGATATTATAATAATAACAGTACCAACTTGAGTTAAGACTCAATTAATCATTTTAAATTAAATAGTTAAAATATTATTATTTCCAATAAATTATGTGAACCACTCAATTCTTTTATTTTTTTTTATACATATTACAATTTTACACCATGGCTCTTACCTGGACCGCCCGTGAGCCATAGTACTGTTATTTTGTGTTCCTCAAGCAACAATGATAATTACTAATGACATTCCAGTTATTTTGTGGTCCTAAAGCAACAATAAAGTATTTTGTGAGAATATTTAGTTTATTGGTTTGACTTTCACGTATCGTTAATAAATAATAATATAATATATTATTATTAAAATATATTGAAGAATTTATAAATAAATATTAATAATTTTAATTAGACATAATTAACAAATAATTAATTATATTTTAAACAGTAAACTTTAAACATAAATTTTGAATACCAAATCTTAAACTCTAAACTTAAAAACTATTATTATTTTATAATAGTTATTGTTCAAAATATAGAACTGACAAATTAAGTGTCAAGAGAGTGCTCTCTCCCTCACCACTAAAATTGTGTAATGATAATTTCCCTATTTAAAGTGTTGGCAATTTATAGAATAGTATTTATGGACAATGCCAAATATTTCGATGATATCTAACACATCATTGAAGATCATATTATATTGAAAGATGTGTTTTGGAGATTGGATTGAATTGGATCACTCAAGTCAATCCTTGAATAGTGGATATTTGATTAGATTGTAACTCTAATTGATTAGCTGCCAAGAGTTTATATTTATACTATTTGTTATTATTATATTGTATTCAACTAATCTTATTGTTGTTTTAGTGGGATTATGATACGTCTTCTTATGTTAGCAAGTCTCGAGATAATTTGCTCCATTGAGAAACTTGTATAGGTTAATGTATAGAGAAAATTAAGCACTCAATGTGTTCTAGTGATGAATATTATTGTATGAATGCATCTTGATAGTAAAACATTGGTGTTGCATTTTACTTGTTGAATTCATAGGGTGAATATAGTGGTGAGACTATCAAGTCTTCAAAGTACAAAGTGAGGAAAATTATCATGGGGTGTGGTAGATTAAAATCATTTGTTGTAATTATTGAAAAGAGTGGATATTTTTTATTGAGTTAGACTCTACAGACAAAAAGAAATCGAATTGTGTAAACAACTCCTTTGTGTTCTACTTGTTTACTAACTTCTATTTTAATGGTGGAAGAGTATCCACTCTCTTGTCATTACTTCACTGTAACATTTTGCTTCTTAACAACTATTTGAGAGTAATAGTTATAATTAATTTATGTTTAAATAAAATTATTAGTCTTTCATAATTTTTTGTTTTGTTTAATGTTCATGAGCTATCATGTTATTATTCATTGATAGTGTAGGATACACGCGTACCAACAATGGTGCATCAAATATATTTTTCTATTATTTTATTTTATTTTATTTTTACTTTTTATTCGTCTTAAAATTTCCAAGCAAAATCCTTTAAAAATAAAATCGCCCATGAAGAAAATCCAATCTAAAGAGAGAGTGCTTTTGAGGGTTTGGGTTTGGTCCATATTAGTAACCTCGTATCCGGTTACACCAGATTGGATGTCTTCAGGCCCAAAAGAAATATTCGGAGCTGGGACAAAGCTACATCGGCTCATATCTCATGTGCAATGGTTAAAGGGTTTTCAACAAGGGATGTTCATTTCACCCACACCTACTTGATTAAGTTCCAAAAAAAAAAAAAAAAAAACAAACGCGCACGACATGTACCTAAGCTTAAGCTGCTAAAGGCCCAATAGTTTATTTGATAAGCAGTATGGAAGCATACATTACAGACAGAATAAAACATGCAAGTAAAAGTAAAACTAACAAGCATGCTTGTATCATTTTATATGACTTCTTTATGTATGCCCCATATATATACAACATGGTGTGAGTAAAATACATCCTTTAGTTATCAGTAAAAAATCCATATAATTAGTTGAGCTGTTATTGTTTCAAATTTATCTGATATATTATATGATGGAGTTACATATGCAGAGTTGTCTTCGATCACTCTATGTGACTCTTTGTGAATAGAATAGGATAATTGTGAGTGAAGAAAAAAGGCTATTAAGTCTAGGTTCAGGCAACCTTACCTTATAATGGAAATGGTATCTCTTTATTTGCTATGATGATATATATATATATACACGTATATCTTTATGTAGGTTAACATATAACGGATTTGATAAAAATGAAATTTGAACATTTAGAGTATGATGAGGATTGTTCATTATTTCGGTACGAAGTCCATATTCAACCCTCTCTAGAAAGATGGTAATGCTTCATATATAGTATCCATGGACACAAATTACCCTCTTTTAATGCTCACACCGTGTCACCATCAAGCCCACTAAGCACAACTACGAGAAAAATAAGATATAAAAAAGTAAGTAAAACATTGTTTAATTAACGTGGGTTATTGTAAACAGTCATTCAATTAGTTGTTAGTTAGTTGTTAACATTGAGTATTATAAATACAGTGTGCTATGTATTCTTTGATTGTGGAATATACAGTTGTTCTTCATCTTCTTCTGTTTCATTATGGTAACAAAGCCTTATTTTTTTCTTTCTCTCGTTTTTTTTCTCTAATGGCCACAGATACTGTTTCGGGTAATGACAGTGATTCTCATCACTCGGTCCATACTACTACACCTATTGCTGGTTCCTCTCCTGATCTTGGGTGTGGCTTATTGAGCAAAGTTCAGCCGTTTCCTAAGCATGATACTGTGAAACTAGGGCAGCACAATTTTCTTTTATGGAAGCAGCAGGTCTTGTTGATTCTTGAGGGATATGGACTACATGATTTTGTTCTTGGAACTGTCTCTGTCCCTCCGCAATCCCTTGTTAATAGTCATGGCGATATTGTGCCTAATCCTGCCTTCTTGGTTCACAAGCAGCAAGATAAGCTGCTGGCTTCTTGGTTGTTATCCACGATCTGTGACGATATTTTAGTGCATCTTACTACTACTCATTCAAGCTTTGATGTCTGGAGCATGGTTACGCGAAGGTTTGCTACTAAATCCACTATGACTGTTTCTATGTTAAGGCATTCTTTGTATTATTAAAAGAAAGGGCACCTTACCATTAAAGAATATTTGGCCAAAATAAAAGGCTTATGTGACACTTTGGTGGTTGCTGGTAATCCCATTTCTGAACAAGAACAAACCAGTATTATTCTTGCTGGATTGCCTATAGAGTATGAATCAATTCGTGTAGTGGCTTCGGCGATGCCTGTCTCTCTTGATCTTCTTGCTGATCTACTTATTGATTGTGAAGCTCGACAACAAGACTCAGTTTCGAGTATGCCTTTGCAAGTTAATGTGGCTCATCAAAGTAACTCCGATGATAGGAAAATTGGTTCTGTCAGGAATACTGAGCAATCTGAACGTGGCTCTTGACCACCGTTTCGAGGTAATAGTTCTCGATCGTTTCGAGACAGAGGTCGAGGAAGAAGATTTGCTCATAATAAGCCACAGTGTCAGCTATGTGGACGAGTTGGTCACACTGTTCAGAAATGTTACTACAGGTTTGATCATTCGTTTGAGGGAGTATCTAATCAACCCATGCAAGTTCATTGTCATCAGTTTAGTGATGTATCCAACTCGTCATGTGGAGGTTCTCACTGTTGCTCTCATCAGATTCTGGTTTGTAGGCTAATATTACTTCTACAAAAGACCAACACTTGAACACAAAAATTTGGTATCCTAATTCTGGGGCTTCCAATCATGTTACTAGTGATTTGGGTAATCTCCATGATTCGACACAGTACACAGGTAACAACAGGCTTTTCATGGGCAATGGTGTGTCTATGCCCGTAGCCCATATTGGTTCTTCTTCTTTTACAAGTTCTAACAAAGTTTTTCATCTGAACATGTGTTACATGTTCCACAAATCTGCAAGAATTTTTTGTCTGTTGCTCAATTTGCTCGTGATAACCAAGTGTTTTTTGAGTTTCATCCTTTTCATTATTTTGTGAAGGACATTCAGACGAGGACCATCTTACTGGTGGGCCGCATACATAATGGTTTGTATCAATTTGATTTGTCAGACACTCATCCTGAATCAGCATCTTCTGCGACTGCTGCTACTGCTCACGTCACTTCCCTAACGTCACCTACCTCTTGTAGTTCCATTTTTGACCTCTGGCCTCTGGCATAGACGCCTAGGTCACCCTTGTACTAAAACTGTTCTGACAGTTCTCAAACAGTGTAATATTGTTTCTAAATCTTATAAAGGAAATTGGTTTGCTCTGCATGTCAGCTTGGCAAGTCTCATAAGCTTTCATTTTTTCCCTCCTCAACTGTGTACACTGTTCCGTTTGAACTTATTGTAGCTGACTTATGGGGTCCTGCTCCCTTGGCGTTTGAAGGATACTTTTACTATATTTCTTTTGTTGATGCTTACACAAGGTACACGTGGCTTTATCTTATCCAACGAAAGTCTGAAGCTTTGGATAAATTTCTCCATCTACAGAAACTGGTGGAAGTTCAGTTTGGTTCTAAAATTAAAGCTCTCCAAACAGACTGGGGTGGAGAGTTTAGATCTTTTCCAAAGGTTCTCTCTCGGCTTGGTGTTCATCATCGCTTGTCTTGTCCCCACACATCTGAGCAAAATGGCCTGGTGGAGAGGAAGCACAGGCATTTAGTTGACACTGGTTTGACTTTGCTGGCACAGGCTCATATGCCTATGAGTTTTTGGGCTCATGCTTTCATCAGTGCAACATATCTAGTCAATAGACTTCCAACGCCAGTTCTAGGTGGTAGATCACCTTATGAGATGTTACACAAGTCTGTGCCAGGTTATGAGAATCTGAAAGTTTTTGGTTGTCAGTGTTATCCCTATCTACGACCCTTTAACACTCATAAGCTCCAATTTCGGTCTAGACCGTGTGTTTTTCTTGGGTATAGTCCTGTTCACAAGGGATATAAGTGTCTTGATAACAATATGAGGGTGTTCATTTCCAGACATGTGATATCCGACGAGGCATGTTTTCCTTTTGCAGCTGCTGGTGGTTTGCCTAGTCCTCAGCCTTCTTTCAAACATCAACAGTCCTCAGTTCCTGTTGTGGTGACTTCTATGAGTTCCCCTCTAGCTGAGTCTTCAAACCCTCTGCAGGTCCCAGGTGCTGTTTCGCAACCTTCGGTGGAGTCTTCTTCACCTGAACCTTTTGTGGACTCTCCTAGTCTCCAAGAACGGTTTGCTGATGATATTTCACCCGGAGCTGCTTCTTTTGGTAGTATGTCTACTCCTACCTTACATTCGTTTGTTGTCCCTCCAGTCTTCTTAGCTCATATTTCTTTTGTCAGCCTGCCTGCCAATATACACCTTATGCAGACAAGGTCCAATAATGGGATTTTTAGGCCTAAACTTTTCTCTGCTGAACTTGGTGAAGTAGAACCAACTACAATTGAGGAAGCTTTGGCCAGCACAGAATGGGCTCTAGCAGCTCAACAAGAGTATGAGGCTCTATTGAAGAATAAAACTTGGGATTTGGTTCCTCTACCTTCTAACAAAAGAGCTGTGGGGTGTAAATGGGTTTTTAAGCTTAAAAGGCATGCCGATGGCACTATTGCATGCTATAAAGGTCGCCTGGTGGTTAAAGGTTACTTACAGGAGGCTGGGATTGATTTCCAAGACACTTTCAGTCCTGTAGTGAAGCCAACAACCATTAGAGTTGTCTTGGCTTTGGCTATCCAATTTGGTTGGCAACTTCGCCAAATGGACATCAATGACACATTTCTTAATGGAGATTTATCTGAAGACATCTATATGCTACAACCGCCTGGTTTTGAGCAGCAGGGTGATGGTGACAAACCGTTAGTATGCAAGTTAAAGAAGGCTTTGTATGGCCTTAAGCAGGCTCCCAGAGCCTGGTTTTCTAAGCTTCGAGATTTTCTGTTGTCTTCATAATTTTCTTTGGCCAAATCTGATGGTTCACTGTTTATTAAGAAAACTGAAGGTGTGATATTGTATGTCTTGGTGTATGTCGACGACATTATTATCACTGGAACTCATCAGGCCAATATTGATCAGTTTGTTACTGCCTTGAACTCTCGATTTTCTCTAAAGGATTTGGGGCCTCTGAGTTACTTTCTTGGAATTGAGGTATCTCCTACTTCAAATGGCTTAATTCTAAGTCAGCGTAAGTATGTACTCGACCTTCTTCGACGAGCTAAAATGGACCAGGCAAATGGTTCTCCTACTCCGATGATCACATCCTCCATCTTATCTCAGCACACGGGCTGTGCAATTGACAATGCATCTGAGTATCGCAGTATTGTCGGTGCCCTGCAGTATGTGGTCATCACTAGACTAGACATCACCTTTGCTGTTAATAAAGTCTGTCAATTCATGCATCGACCGCTTGATCAGTATTTTAAAACAGTTAAACGCATTCTACATTACCTATAGGGCACTTTGGATTATGGTATTCGATTTTCTGCTGCTCCTTTTTTAGATATGGTTGGTTATTCTGATGTCAATTGGGGTGCTGATATTGATGATCGACGCTCAACATCGGGTTCTGTGTTTTTTTTGGAGGAAATCTTGTTGCTTGGGGTTTGAAAAAACAGCCGGTAGTCTCTCGCTCAACCGCTGAGGCTGAATATCGAGCCTTAGCCCATGTGGTTACTGAGGTGGTATGGCTTGAGTCTTTACTGTCTGAGCTTCATGTTTCACCTTCTCGGAAGACCTCTGTGTGGTGTGATAATTCTGGCGCAGTTGCTGTCTCTACCAATCCAGTGATGCACTCGAAGTTTAAGCATGTTGAATTGGACTTATATTTTGTTAGAGAAAAGGTTATTGCTGGGAAGCTTAGTGTGGGATATGTGCCTGCACAGGAGCAAGTAGCTGACATGTTTACAAAGCCTTTATCAGCACCATTGTTTACAAAATTCAGAACTTGTCTTAAGGTGGTTCCAAAAGGTTGACCGTTCAGCAGAAGTCAAGATGATGGGGGCATATTAAGAATGAAAACAGTTATTGAAGTTAGTAGTTAGTATCAGTTAATGTGAGTTATTGTAAACAGTCATTCAGTTAGCTGTTAGTTAGTTGTTAACGTTGAGTATTATAAATACAGTGTGCTATGTATTCTTTGATTGTGGAATATACAGTTGTTGTTCATCTTCTTCTGTTTCATTACATTATGACATTTTTTTTTTAATTTTATGAATTTAGAGTATTTTAAGTGAGATTAATTCAAGTTCGATTAAAGTAAAACCCCTCTAATAAATGTGCTTTTTCAGATTTAAAGTTTTATTCTCACTTTAATTAATCAAAGGAAGTCACTTAACCTCTATTCAACCAATAATTTATTGATACTTTTCCTTTTATTCATTCCTTTCTATTAACCATATAATTCTTTGAATAATTCTCCTAGACTTGGATTCCAAAGCCTATTCCGATAAAAAATTTGACATCCTTTTTGACCTATTTTATAGTTAACAAACAATTTTTCGAATGAAAATATGCAAGACTATACCTTAGCAACTGTACATGAAGCAACTGTACATGGATTAGCTTTAAAGTGTTAGGATAATGACTAAAAACCAATCTGATGATCATATTTGCAACAAGTTATTAGCTGTATCGGAGGCTAATGTTTATTAATTTAAAAGAAAATCGGTATTAATTTAGCTCTTCCAAAGTTAGAATATTGAGATAAGGAATCCCTCTTTTGTTTGGCAAAAGATGCTTCGGGTTTATGTTTATGTTACTTATGTGGACAAAAGATAAAAAATGGCAAAAATATAGTAGGGTAAATTTTTTTCTCAAATTTATGTGAAAGCTTACGTAGGTTTAAGTTTTTTTTTTTGTTTTTGTTTTGGTTTCTCAATGTATTTATTGAAATGAGTTCAATAATTAATTCTATCTTCTATGTTTTGTAAGCGCATTAATAGGGTAGATGTTGATCGTTAGTTTTAAAGCCGCTCTATATTTAAAATGAGGATCAAACTCTCTATTACTGGTTAAAGTAAAAAAAAACTCTTATCATATCACTTAACCTATAATTTAAATTTTAATATTATTGACAAATAATGTTTAAACATACTTTGAGTATGCCCATATTATTATTGAATTGATTTGAAATATAGATAAATTTAAGTAAACATGAGAAAGGATTGATATATATAAAGCAACTTTAGAAAATTCAAAGGGATTCTTTAGCAATCTTGGTTGGGTAAATTATCCAAAATTCTGCAATAGGAACCCAAAAGCAACTTTGAATTTGATGACCTTTTTGCATGAGAGAGAAAAAAAAAGCTTTATTAAACATGATAAGGTACTAATTATATCATTCATGCTGATGATATAATAATTTATTATAACTTTTCTATATTAATTTATAATTATCTTCTCAATGATATTATATGTAAAGTTCGCTATTTAAAAATATAATTGTTGAGTAAATTTTTTTGTGTTTTATTAAAAGAAATATTCGGGTATTTATACATATTATCATTGTTTATGATTTGATTTTTAGTCATTATGTACCGTTCCAGGTCCCATGCTAGAGTTCGCGGTTCCCTCCATGCGAATTCCTTGGGTGTATGCGAGCTGGGACCGCGAAATCGCTTCGACTCTTGCGAGCCAATAACGCGAGCTCCTTTCAACTATTCTATCGATGTATGTCTCGTGTGTATCAATCTGGTAGAGTTTAACCAGGTCGTGGGTAGACAGACTGAAACTTATTTGAATCTTAGGTAAGTGAATTTTCAGTCAATTACTATTACTGTATGATAATAATATAATTTACTATTGATCTGATAACTATGATAGTATTGTTTTTAATCATATCTTTGTCATGGGTCGAGAATCTACCATCGTATTAGCCTCGACAGCCGACACTTTTGCTTGCTTTTCTCTAAATAAATAAAAAGACCCCAAAATTTTGGATATTTGAAGCTTTTAAAGATGCAAATGAGGACCACAAAGGCACCAATTCGAATGGGTAGAAATATTCTTTAAGGAGTCCAAAATCAAATTCCAAGGTTAAGGAAAAAAAAGGGAAAAAAACCTTTAAATAAGTAAGGACAATGGCCGCAAAGGTGGGGTCATATTCTTCTAATTTAGGCCATAAACCTCACGTTTGCATATAGGCCAGTATTTATTCAAAATCGAAAAAAATAAAGAAGGTGCTTTCATGGAACATGCTTTTCACCGACCTTATCAAGCTTTTGTCCAATAATATCCGAAGCTACTACCTCTTGCATGTTCTGTTGTCTCTACATTTTTATCCTTTTTTGCTACCTTTAATTTACATTTAGCTTTAATCCAACTCTAATTTTTCTATTAAGATATGTATGTTGCATATGTGACATTGGCATCTCCAAGTCTTGCCCATTATTTTTCTTTTCATTTTCAATAGATTTAAGGAAGCTAGGAGATTAACTTATAAGCAGTGAAAACATGAGATCTATATTTGATGTTGTTTTCGGTGTTTATTATTTTGTTCCTATTAATTGTGCTAGAGTGTGTGCACAACTTATAATCAAACATATTTATTTATCTTTGATTAAATTTGAGCTTTATATTGGATATAGTATCGATGTATAATTTTGAAATGAAAGTAAGTGAATCTCTTTTTAAAATTTTTTAGATGATAGTTAATATTTAATTTATTAAAGAATCATCAATACATATAATGGGAAGTTACTGTAACTAAAAAGTTGTATATATTCATACTATTATGCTTCAAGGCATATATTAAACCACTATCTTTAAGCTTATATTCGTCCCTCCGATATTCGGTGTGCAAAAGAGTTTCAAAAAAATTAACCTCGAGAATACAATGAAACCAATGACTATTTGTGTTTTGCATTGACGAGAATAGCCCACTAAACATTGAGCAATTTATAACAAGAAACTCAATTTCTACAAAAAATTTCTGAAGTAATTCTCTACACAATAATCTAATAATATTAAAAGAATAGAGGAAGGATAGAAAGAATATTAGAACTTGTTGGTGTGATTTCCAAATGAAATATCATTCCTATTCATAAGAATTTTCATGTGTTTTCATAGAGGTATCTTTCGATAAGTGTCTGTTTTGAATAATAATGTTTTTAAAAAGACACATAATTATTCATTTAATATTATAACTATTCAAATAATATTGTTTGAATAATAAAAAAATTTAACTTTTGATTAATTACACTATAGTTATTATAACACAATAAATATTTGAAAATGGAATGGCATGGAAATGAAATTTGAAGATGATGGATCAAACAGGTTGTTGCTGCCGTGGATACCTTTTTGTACTTTTGTCGACTGATAAAATCATTTACAGCTATGCAACCATCACCATTAATAAATTATACAAACTCCACTAATATATGAATCTTCTCGCTTTTCCTTTGTTCTATATATATCTTCAAAAGCTTCTTCTTGGTGTCTACTTGCAGTAACTCAAACACCAAATCCTTTCCTTTAAGCTACACTGATCAATCCCAAATCCATTTTTTCCCATTTCATTTACTAGGGAAGGTAGCCATGAACAGGTTCAAGAAATCTCAAATTCTGACACTATCTATTGTAGCAGCACTTTTATTTATTGCACCACTTCTATCTTCATCCTTGAGGCCTACTTATCTTTACTTTATCCTCAATCTTCTTATCATATCACTCGGAGCCGAAGCCGGGTTAGGATCTGTGTTTTCTAGGCCTTCTTATGCTGCAGCAAGACCAGTTACAACCCAAGAAGCTAAGGGTAGTGTTGAAAGTACAGATGTTGCTGCTCCTGCAGCAAGCACTGAAAAGAAAGGTAATAAAGTTGTTGAGAAATCTGTGTCTGAGAAGAAGATCATTGTTGGGTCTATCAAGGTGGATAAAGTAAAGAAATGCCCTTCAACTCCAAGCCTTTTCTTTATAGGAAGTGGAGAAACTGAAGCAGAAGCTGTTAATAGGGAAGAGCTAGAGATGGAAGAAGAAGAAGAAGGAGATGTTGGAGGGCTTACTGGACCTGAGTTGTTTACCAAAGCTGAGATTTTCATTGGCAACTTCTACAAGCAGTTGAAGATGCAGAGGGAAGAGTCTTGGAAGAAGATCCATGGATTTTATCAAAAAGCCTTTTAAGTGATCTAATGCTCTACAAATCTTCAGCATATCGTATAGTATTATAATTATCTTGGTCAGTATAGATAATGCATGATTTGCTCTCATTTTCCTGCTTGCCAAGCAGGTGAATGGTTAGTCTCTTTCAGGCACTTCAAACCATATTTTATCTTGAGGTGTCATGAAGAGACATAGATTTCCAAGAGTTGTACATATATATAATATTGCAGATATATAATTTAGGATTTTTCCATATTTGTAACATTATTTGTTAAAAATGTTAAGAATATCAGTTCTTGAAATTTGATGGTACTGGTGTTTGCTCAAGTAAAATTAATAATTGACCCGTTTATCTGACAGAACATAACATAGACTGGTCAACTGGCCAATGAGTTTCTTACCTTAAAGAAAAAGTCCTATAGTAAGTACTCAATAATCTCTTTTGCTATGTTGATTGATATAATGGAGTCTTCAACAAGCTTTTAGTGAAAGTAAACCCGAGATTTAGCTAAATGGTTTCAGCTTTAAGAACCTCGACATCTGCAGTCTCCTTTCATACGAAAAGTGTACAAGTTAATGCAAAGGCCACGGTGAGCATGTAGTGTAGGTTGATTCACCCTCTTCATCCAGACAAATAGTCAATTGATGGTAATAAATGCAAGTGCCAGATGCTTTGCTTGAAAAGAAAGCTGTTCAACAACCTTTTGATGACCATATATTTTTATGTGTGGGGTTAACTTGCCTGGAATTAATGTTGTCTTAAAAAGATTTTATCATTTTAGATGTTTCCAAATTTTCTATCATAGAAATGTTACAACCCCCTTTCCTCACTTATGATTTATGTTGTAAAACTCCACTTGTGCCGTGTGGCCTGTGGTGGTCCTAGCTGTGGCTGCTAATGTTGGAACCTTATCTTACTCTCTTTTTTTCTTTCCCTGTTCCCTTTGATATTCTTGTGGCATTTTCGGATGAGGACAGCCACTCTCTTTATTATGTAAATTCGTATATGTGTTTGACAAAGTATGTTGATTTCTTTTTAAATGGATCATTTCTTTATATTTATGTTCGAAAATATGGATATGGATAACTAAAAAAAGAGAGTGAAGAATCAAGTCTAGAAACTAGCCTTGAGAAACCTTTTATATGAGTAATATTGGCTAATCACTTTATCCTTATCCGATTCCAGTATAGAGTATTTATTTATAGCATCATTTCATTGTCTCACATTTTAAATCAACATCTAATGTGAAAAAAAAAAAAAAAAAGTGGAGCATGAACAGACATGTCCTTTGGGTGTACATCTATGAATCTGTGTCTCTTGATATTTGTCTCTCTTAAGATCATGCAAATAGCATTGCAAGAATCGTGTCCACCACAATATACTATCTACTTTTATCTTCAATTTTATTCTTTGAGAAAAGATGCCTCGATATGAGAAGGATATTTATTCTACAGTCACAGCTTAACTATAAGAACTTTTGCCCATTTTGGCCTCTTTCAGTAGACCCTTGATGTTGGAGCAAACATCCCTCATTCCTCGAAGGGCTAAGGCTGTAAAATTTCCTACTCTTCGAAACCAAAAACCTTAGGCAAATTTTAAGGCCTAAGATAGAACTTTAATATGGCAGTCTATAATCCATCATCCATCATTCTTTTTGGGCCTCAGTGAATGTGGGCTCTTTTAGAATAAATTAATATAAGAGTAAACTACTTAGTTGGTCATCTAACTTTTAGTTATCTAACCGTTAAATCTTTTACAGTGACTGATTGTATACATAAGTCATGTACACATCATATTTACACTTTCATTCTTGTCATCCAACTTCTAAGTCACTTCCATTTTGGTCACCGAAATAAATATTTTTAGTCTTGGTCTGAATAAAATGATTAAAGTGAAAAAAAAAGAGAGAATAAAATAATACATTAATTTTTTTAAAAATTATACTTGTTTATCCCATTGTTTGAAAATTTAAAAATTTTCTTTTTTTTTTAATATTAAAATTTAAATTTCAAAACATCAAAATCAATTAAATAAATTGTTGTACGTTTTATCCCTTGATATTGTCATACAATTTATTACTATAATATTTAAACTAAATAAATAAATAAGTAAATTAATTAAATCAACCTCTAAATTTTACTCAAATAACTTATATTTAATAATTTTCTACGAAACTTAAATTTCTTTTTATTATATAATCTCAAATATTCCATGTTAAGATAAAAGTAAAGGAAAAAAAATCATTGCAATTGATTAAATTAATTGTTTGTTCTTCATTTGAGTAAAAAAAGTGATGAAAATCATTCTGAGTTTTGTTTGGCATGGAAGATAAAATTAATTAATTAAATTAATTGCAAAGTATTTTTCTTCGCTTTTAGTTTAGCATTGAAGATTCAAGGTCATATAATCAAAAGAAATTTGGTTTTCATAAACAGTTGTTAAAAATGAGTTATTTGATTTTATTTTAATTTGGAAACATAAAATTAAAATTTAAAAATTAGGAGATTAAATTAAACTAGTTTAAATATTATAGTAACAAATTGGGGTTTTAAATGCATTATTTTAGTTTATACCGCCTTTTCACTTTAATCCTTAATTTATTTTATTTGGATCAAGACTTAAAACAAAAATAATTTTTTTAGTGACCAAAATGAAAGCAGACTAGAAGTTGGGTGACAAAAATGAAAGTGTAAACATGATATGAACATGATTTGGTGTGTACAGTCAGCCATCATTAAGGATTTAATGGTTAGGTGGCTAAAATGAAAACGTCCTAAAAATTAGGTAACATAATTACAAAGATTTTATTTTAAGTGATCAAAATGAAAA
This sequence comes from Gossypium longicalyx, assembly GCA_025698465.1. Classification (NCBI taxonomy): domain Eukaryota; kingdom Viridiplantae; phylum Streptophyta; class Magnoliopsida; order Malvales; family Malvaceae; genus Gossypium; species Gossypium longicalyx. The sequence goes on from CM046995.1 coordinate 88,031,534, forward strand.
CACCCCTAAAAATTGGTTTATCAGCTCAATAATTTACCCTAATATAAATTATAAATCTTCTCCATTAGCAGCCCCATTTGACCTAGCCGTCCAATTGATCTAAACCTTCATTTAAAAAAGAATTGGCAGTCATTGTCATTGCTAAGGAGATTAGGTGACTATGTTTGATATGAATGGGGTTGAGGCCCTGGTCCTGATGGCTACACAACCAAACTCTTTCAAGCTACATGGGATATTGTTAGGATGGATGTGGTGAAAGATATTTAGTTTTTCTTTCACTGCTTGTTTCTTTCAATTCTACCATTATTGCCCCAATTTCGAAGGTTAAAAACCTTATGAAAGTCACTGATTTTAGGCCAATTTCATGTTGCAACGCTGTTTATAAATACATTACAAAGATTCTTACAAAAATAAATAAATAAATAAAAAACTCTGGCCGCTATTATTTGTTCAAATCAGAGCGCTTTTCTTGAAGGAAGGGAGTTAGTGGACAATGTTTTGCTAGCATAAGAAATTGTGAATGGATATTTTAGGAAAAATATTTCACCAAGGTGTGCTCTCAAGGTGGATCTAAGGAAGGTGTTTGATTCACTTAAATGGGGATTTATCAGTTTATTTTAAAAGGTTTTTGGTTTTCCAGTGGTGTTTAAGAGTTGGATTATGGTATGTATTGCTCACTTTAAGTTTTCAATTCCTTTAAATTGTGGGTTAGTGAGTTATATTTTATGAGCTAAAGGACCGAGGTTGGGAGATCGATTGTCTCCCTACTTGTTTATTCTTGGAATGAATGTCTTGTTTTGTTTACTCAATTTGGTTAGTTCTAAAGAGGTTTTGGAGTATCATCCAAAGTGCAAAAGAGTTCAACTTACACATTTGTGCTTTGTTGACAACCTGCTAGTTTTTACCAAAGGAAATTGTTGTTCCATGTTGTTTGCATTGTGCTTGATTTTTTTTTTCATAAAATTATAGGGTTGCAAATGAATTCTTGTAAACATGAGCTTTATAGTTCTAGTATTAGCGGTGCTTGTTTGGGTGAGATTGTTGAATAAACAAGTTTGAAGCTTGGGAAACTACCTGTAATGTATCTTGGAGTACCCTTAATCACTAGGAGTCTCAAGAGGAGTGATTGTAAGGTTCTTGTAGAGAAGGTAACTAGCAGATTTAGAAGTTGGGCTGCTAAAAGTCTCTCATTTGCTTGTGGACTTTAGTTCTTGAATTTAGTAATTTCCAGTTTGTAGAATTTTTGGTGTAGAATTTTTTTTCTCCCTGCTAAGATGCTTAAAAATATTACAGAATTATGTAATACCTTTCTTCGGAAAGAAGATGAGACTTTAGCTAAATGAGTAAATGTTAGTTAATGAAATATCAGTCATCCCAAAATAAAAAGTGGATTGGGGATAAAAGACTTGTTGGTTTGCAATAAAGCTTGCAGGATGATGAACTAATGACAGTTTCTTGTTAAGGTAGGGTCAATTTAGGTGGCTTGAATTAAGGAGTATATGTTGAAAGGGGTAAATGTTTGGCATGATCAGCCACTCCAATGGCATAACTGAGCATGGAAGAAGATTTTGAAATTAAGAGATTCTTTTCTTTCTTTTGAAGATCCTGTAAATATTTTAGTGGAAAAAAACTCAATGGATGAAGGAAATTGAACTACCTTTATTCAACAACCATTCAGAATTTATACAAAATAAAATCAACAACTCACTAACTTTCTCCTAAACTTAAGCAACACACAAATAGCAAATTCCTAAAAACAAGAACAAACTTTGACACAATCAACTTAACAAAAAAACACACGTGGACATGTTTCAGTCTTGAAGCATTTTCTTAACACTCCTCCTTGCTTTAGGAGCTACAAATACCAAGTATTAACCTTAGAAACTCGAACTTGCAAGCAGGCAATGGTTTGGTTAAAATGTCTGCAACTTGATTTTCAGTTTTGCAATAGACAAGAACCACATCTCCATGTTTCTGTACTTTCCTTAGGAAGAATAGCTTGATGTTAAAATGTTTAGCCTTCTCATGAAACACGGGATTATGAGAGATAGCAATAGCAGCTTAGTTATCAACAAGAATCTTTGTGCTTTCTTTCTGCTCCAAATCAAGATCAAGTAAAATTTTCCTCAGCCATAAAGCTTGATTAACAGTAGCTGTTGTAGCAATAAACTCTACTTCGGTAGTGGATTGGGCTACAATTTCTTGCTTCTTCGAGCTCTATGAGAAAACACCAGAGCCAAGAGTAAAACAGTAGCCTAAAGTGCTCTTCATATCATCAATGGAACCTCCCCAGTCATTGTCAGAAAAACCAACTAACTTGAACTCCTTGCTCCTTATGAACTTAACACCAAAATCACTTATGCCTTTGACATATCGAATCTTTTTTGGCAGCCTTTAGATGTAATTCACTTGCACAATGCATGAATCGAGACAAAATACTTACAACATTCAAAATATCAGACCTTGTTACTGTGAGATATATCAAGCAACCAATCAAACTCCTGAAATATCCTTCATCAACTTTGTTAGCAACATCTTCTTTGCACAACTTCTCTTTCTGATTCATTAGAGTGCTTGCTGCCTTGCACTCCTCCATCTGAAACTTCTTCAATATTTCCTTTGCATACTTTTTCTGGTAGATGAAAATTTTACATTGCCCTTGCTTGATCTCCATGCCAAAGAAGTAGGACATGAACATGAGATCTGTCATGTCAAACACCTTCATAATCTCCTGTTTGAAATTTTGAATATGATCTGTATTTTTTCCTGTAACCAGTAGGTTATCAACATACAATGAAACAATAAGAATGTTTGTATCATTGTGCTTGACATATAATGTTGTTTCTGATTGACTTTTCACAAATCCCAAGTTCAACAAATGTTCATCAATTTTGCTAACCAAGCTCTTGGAGCTTGTTTTAGACCATAAAAGGCCTTCTTAAGAAGATAGACTTTATTTCATTCACCTTCCTTCCCAAATCCTTGGGGCTGCTCAACATAAATTTTTTCTTATAAGACACCATTTAAAAAAGTTGATTTGACATCCAACTGGAACACTTTCGAACCTTTTTGTGCAGCTATTGCAAATAGTAACCTGATTGTGTCCAATCAAGCAATAGGAGCAAAAGTGTCAGAGTAATCAACACGAAAGATTTGGGCTTACCCTTTAACCACAAGCCTAGTTTTGTGCTTGTTGATTGAGCCATCAGCGTTAAGCTTGGTTCTAAACACCCACTTAACTCTAATTACCTTCCTACCTTGATGTCTGTCCATAAGGATTCAAGTCTTGTTCTTCTCTATCATTGACAGCTCATCCTTCATTGCAGCTATCCACCTTTGATCCTTTTTTTGTTTCTACATAGTTGGGAGGTTCATACGCAGAAACATTGCACCTTTCATAAACCTTTAAGAGCAACCTTGTTCCTCTCACGGAAGCATCATCCACTGTTTCATTCTACCAGTCATCTTCTTCTTCGATGCTTGAATCAGTAAACTTGAGTTTCAAATCTGTCATGGTCTGACCCTTGTTCTCTGCATCATCCCAGCTCCACTCTTCATCATCCATGAAGTGAACATCCTTACTAACAATAATATTTCTAGTTTGTGGTTGAAAAATTTTATAGGCCTTGCTAACAATACTATAACCTATAAATATACCTGGTGAGGCTCTCTTATCAAGCTTGTCACGCTTGCTCTATGGAACATGAGTGGAACACAAGCAACCAAATGCTTAAAGGAATTTCAGAGATGGTCTGTAACCATACCATGCCTCAAATAGTGTCTGTTTCTTCACTGCATTTATTAGAAGCCTATTTTGAAGAAACATAGTCGTATTTGTTGCCTCTACCCAAAACTTCTTTGGCAAATTCTTCTCATGCAACATGCATCTTGACATCTCCATGATGTATCTATTTCTCCTTTCATTAAATCCATTTTGTTGAGGTGTGTAAAGGACAGTAAGCTGATGCTCTATGCCTAAATTTTCACAAAACTTGTCAAATTCTGCTGAAGTGTACTCATTCTCATTGTTAGACTTTATACTCTGAATTTTGCAGCCACTTTCATTTTCAACTCTTGCCTTGAACTCCCAAAAAACTTGAGCTACTTCTGATTTAAACGTCAAGAAAAAGATCCAGCACATTCTGGTGAAGTAATTTATAAAGGCAATATAATAGCGACTACCTTTTTAAAGAACGTGTTCTTTGAGGGTTTGCAACATCCGTGTGGATGAGCTGCAATTTGTGAGTGGCTCTTTAGGTTGACTTCGAAAATGGCTTCTTATTTTGCTTTCTAAACTGACACGCTTTGCAGCTTGAGATTGTATCACTATGCTTGGGAACATCAAGTGTCAACTCATTTTCTCTTAGTTGTAATAGCCTTTAATGATGATAGTGTCTGACTCTATTATGCCAAATCTGTGTGACATCTTCTTTGAGAGGAAAAATAGATTGCTCCTACTCTAAAGGATTGAGTGAAAAACTCTTTCATTTCATTTTTACTTTAAAGACATCTTGATTAGCTGCATCCTTAATCAATCAATATTCATCTTCAAAAGTAACTTTAAAGCCTTTTTCAATATGTTGACCCACACTCAATAGATTTTGGTCAATGTCAGGAACAAATAGAACATCCTGTATATGTTTTGTACCTGTACAGCTTGTAATCGCAATAGTTCCCTTTTCTTTGATAGAGATGCAATCCCTATTGCCAATTTTGACTTTGGTGATGTTAGTTGGCTTCAAATCTCTAAACAACTCCTTGTCATGAGTCATATGGTTGATGCAGCCACTATCAATCAGCCAGCTTTCATTTGATTCGCTACCCACAAAGCATGTAGCCACAAACAGTTGATTTTTGTCCTTCTGATCAGCAATCTTAGCCTTTTCACCTTGCTGTTGATCACTGCTTCATACATTTATTGCACTTGGCATCTGGTCTTCTTCAGTATTTGTAAGGAGGATGACCCTTTCTATTGCAATGTTGACATAGAGAGTAGGATTCATTCTTGACTCCTGCGTTGTTGTTGGCTGAAGATTCTCCAGTAGAATTTTGATTCTTCTTGAAAAAATTCTTCTTATTGTTCCTTGCATTCTCATGATGCTTAGCTGGTAAGGCTCCTTCAACATCACCTTCTTGCCGCATGGCTCTTCTTTGCTCTTGTGCTTGCAAAGCATTGAGAATCTCTGCAAGAGTGATTTGAGTCAGATCCTTGGTATTTTTCAAGGCTAAAATAGATGCCTCAAATTTTTCAAGCACTGTTACAAGAATTTTTTTAACAATTCTTGAGTCTTTCAACTTAGAACCAAGTAATCTAATTCAATTTGCAATGTCCAATAACTTATCAAAATACTATTTAATTGATTCTGTTTCCTTCATCTTTTGCAACTCGAATTCTCGAATCAAGTTTAGTACACACATTCTTTTGATTCTTTCATCTCCCTCATACTCTGACTTGAGATAATTTCATATCTCATATACTAACTTCAGAGTCATAATCTGAGTAAAGATAGTAGATGAGACTGCAGCGAACAAACAGGCCTTTGCCTTGGATTTCTTTGTCTTCTTCTCCTTCTGGAATTTGATCTGTGCCATGGTAGGATTGTTTGGGAGAGCAGGCATTTCATAATCCTCTTCCACTACTTCCAAAATATCCAAAGCTTCTATATACGCCTCCATAAGAATTACCCAAACCTGGTAGTTGTCTCTATCAAACATCGATAGAGAAACTGAAGAGAAACTGGAACTTGCTTCGACGTCCATGACACAACAACCTAGCACACTCACTTACAGATCCCTTAAAAATACAGCTCTGAGACCAATTGTAAGTATTTTAATGAAAAAAAAACTCAATGGATGAAGGAAACTGAACTACCTTTATTCAACAATCATTCAGAATTTATACAAAATAAAATCAACAACCCACTAAGTTTCTCCTAAACTTAAGCAACACACAAATAACTAATTCCTAAAAACAGGAACAAACTTTGACACAATCAACTTAACAAAAAAACACACGTGGACATGTTTCAGTCCTGAAGCATTTTCTTAATAGATCCTTTTGCACCATACAAAGTAAGAGCTGTTTGGGATCTGTTAAGACATAAAAAAGAAAAGCTGCTTTGGCATAAGGTTGTTTGGGGAGGGCTTTCAAGTCCTAGACATGGTTTTGTGCCATGGCTTGCCATTCAAAATAGACTTCCAACAAAGGATAGATTGGCTTCTTGGGGGTATCAACTATACACAGTGTGTGCGCTATGCAATGAGGGTAAAGAAAGTAGAAACCATTTATTTGTCTCTTGTTTATTTGCTAAATGAGATTGGAAGTTTGTGTTGATGGCTTGTAATGTGGAGCAATAATTTCATTCTTTGTATAAGCTTCTGGATTGGATACAAAGGCATGGAAGGGGAAATCTTTTTGCTCTACTGTTTTTCTGATTGCTTGGAATTCATAGAAACCTTGGAGAAATCCTTTAGATGTAGGAAGTTGTTGAATGTTTCAAATGTAATGTTTAGGGATTAGGGACTAATTGAAAATTAGGTTTCTCTCGAGGTTGTGTTTATAGCAAACAATGTTATTAAATGGATTATTCACAAACAATATATTTAATTATATAAACATAATATTTATAAAATTTTATATATGAAGTATATAGTTAATCATTTTATATATAATTAAAATTTGATATTTTTTGTTTTCTTCATGTTCATTTTACAATTTATTTTTAGAATTTATCACTGTCCTACCAATAATATTATTTCTAATGTTCGAACTTATGTTTTCCTTTAGTAGTACAATGCACATTACGACTACACTTATTAATATTTGTTGATTATAAAATTTAATATTTAAAACCAAAATAATATACTTTTCAGGAATAATACTTCAAAGATAAAAGCAATTCAAAATAATCTTTTAACAATTTAATTTCAATGTTAATTTATTATTATTTTATTAGATGGGGGAAATGGGTTGGCTTGAACTTTGGTTTTAATGTTGATAACAATGCTAGTTAGTTATCACTAGTGTCACGGACTTAGAATTTTTTCCTCACAATCCGTGTGGCCTTAAACAGTTTCTTGCTCCAAAAACGCCTAAGTCAGCCTAACTTCCACAATATGAGGATTCAAATGAATTCCTCCACAAAAAAACCAACTCAAACGAAAGCAACTCAAAGCCAAACAAGGATGAACGAAGAATGAAATAAGAACAAGCCACAGAAAAATAAGAACACAAGAGAGAAAGAAATTTGAGTGAATGCAATCAAGAATTCTTATTGCTCAAAACTCAAGTGATTTACAATGAGGGGAGAGGCCTCTATTTATAGTTGAGCCTCCCCAAATCCAACGGTACAAATCAAGTACATCAACGGCTAAGATTAAATGGTATCTACAAATCAAATCTCTAAGATTACAAAATCATGTCTTCTAAGATTACATATCATATCTAAGATTGCATATCCTTGAAGATTATGTTTCCATATGTGTCAAGCTTGTAGATAGACCTTCAATCTCTTCAAGCAACGGGCCAGTCTGATTGGGCCAAATAACCTCATTCTCTCTTGATGGATCACACAAATGTGCCATGGTTGCGGGCTCCCATGTGTAACCTATGACATTCTCCCCCACCGTATCTAGCGACGCCCTCGTCGCGTCTTCCGCATGGTACCGATCTATCTTGTCTCAAAATTGCCACGAGGCTTCAACGGGTTCCCAACTTGTCTCACTATCAGAAAATCCCTTCCATCGGACTAGGTATTCATGCCACGGTCGATAGTACTTCTGTCTGACCACACGATCCACCTCGATGTTTTTGACCTTTCGATCATAGATGACTTTTACCCCCATTGGTGCTCATTCAGACTTGCTTCGGTTTGGGTCTTCTCCATATTCATAGAATGGCTTAAGCACACTTACATGGAATACTGGATAGACTTTGAGCTTTTCAGGCAACTCAAGCTTGTAGGCCACCTTGCCTACCTTCTTCACAACTCGAAATGGCCCATTATATTGCCGCACAAGTCCCTTATGCAAACCATCATGTTGCAAAATCAGGTGCAATTTAGCAAGGAATGGGTCACCAACTTGAAATTGTACATCCCTTCGATTTTGATCCGTCCACTTCTTGTTACGCTTACTTGCCTTATGTAGACAAGCTCTAGCTAGATTGTTTTGCTCTTTCCAATCTCTTGTAAATCGATAAGTTACTGGATTCGGTCCCGCATAACTAGTTGCAATAACATTGGGTGTTAGTGGTCGTTGCCCCGTCACTATCTCGAACGGACTCTAGTTCGTTTCTCCACTTCGTTGTAAGTTGTATGAAAATTGAGCCACATCCAACAACTTTGGCCAATCTCTTTGTGTCGCACTCATATAGTGCCGAAGATACGTCTCCAACAATACATTCACTTGTTCAGTTTGCCTATCGGTTTGTGGATGCATGCTAGTGGAAAAGTTCAAGTCTGAGCCTATTAACTTGAACAACTCCGTCCAAAAATGGCCCGTGAATCGCTCATTTCGATCACTGATGATAAACTGTGGTACTTCTCAATATTTCACCACATGTCTAAGGAACAAACGAGCTGTCTCCTCAGCGAGACACTCCTTGGTTGCGGGGATAAAAGTTGCATATTTGGAAAACATGTCTACCACAACAAAAATACTTACAAATCCATCAAACTTAGGCAAACCCAAAATAAATTCCATGGATAAACTTTCCCGTGGGCACTCTAGAATGGGCAAATGTTGTAACAAACTAGTAGGAGCCTTCAACTTGACCTTATCTTGTTGACACACTAAACAAGTTTTCACATAGGTCTCCACATCATCACCCATGCAAGTCCAATAAAACCGATCCTCCAAGAGAGCCAAAGTACGGTGTATACCTGGATGGCCAGCCCATCTTGAATCATGGCATTCCTTCATGACTTCCTTTCACAAATTCCCATATTGAGGCACATATAAACATTGTCCATGAGTGTATAACAATTCTCCCTCGAGCCAAAATCGCCTCGTTTTTCTGTCTTTGGCAAGCTTAATCAGATTCTTGATTTTAGGATCGTGGGACAATCCTTCTTGAATACGCTCCAATAAGGGACTCTCGAGTTGGCTTATCGTTGCAAATTCCATTTTTCGGCTAAGTGCATCAGTCACAATGTTGGCACTCTTTGACTTGTATTCCATACTAAAATCAAACTCCGCTAGGAAAACCTACCAACGAGTCTGCTTGGGGGTCAACTTTTTCTAGGTTAAGAAATAACTATTAGCAACATTATCAATGAATACCACGAACCTGGAACCTAGCAAATAATGCCTTCATGTGCGCAAACAATACACTACGACAGTCATATCTTTTTCTTGGACTGTATATCTTCGTTTCATCTTATTAAGCTTTTGACTCTCGAAAGTAATTGGATGCTCATCTTGCATCAAGACTCCCCCAATCGCATAATTTGAAGCATTCATGCGCACCTCATACGCCTTTTAGAAGTCTGGTAATGCAAGTACAGGCTCACTCATCTTTTTTTCCTTCACTTGGTTGAAGGCTTTCTCGCACCAAGGGTCTCAATCTCACACTTTACCCTTTTTCAACAAGTTCATCAATGGTACAGTGATCTTGGAATAGCCTTCAATGAAGTGACGGTAGTAATTTGCTAACCCAAGAAAAGACTGCAACTCCGTCACCTTGGTTGGTGGCTCTTAATCGGCAATTGCTCTAACTTTGCTTGCATCCATTTGAATCATACCACCTCCCACAATATGGCCTAAAAATGGCACATCTCGTTGGGCAAATGAGCATTTCTCCTTTTTGACATATAGCTCATTTTCTCGTAGGGTTTGGGACACCTCCCTCAAATGTCCCACATGCCCCTCAAGCGTCTTACTATACACCACAATGTCGTCAAGATAAACAACCACAAAATGATCTAAGAAAGATTGCAATACCTTATTCATTAGGACGCAAAAACATGGCTGGAGCATTTGTAAACCTAATCGGCATCACAAGGAATTCAAAAGACCGTACCGAACAGGCTGTCTTGGGCTCATCCCCTTTGGCTACTCTCACTTGGTGGTACCCCGATCGCAAATCCAATTTAGTAAATCAACTCGCGCTACCAAGTTGATCGAAAAAATTTGCTATAAGAGGAATAAGATACCTGTTCTTCACAGTGATCTTGTTTAAGGCCCTATAGTGGATGCGCAATCTCAAAGACCTATCATGCTTCTTTTGGAACAACACTGGCACACCAAATAGGGCTTTAGATAGTTTAATGAACCCGACATCTAAAAGTTTCATCAACTACTTCCGCAATTCCTCCAACTCAGACGGAGACATCCGATATGGTGCCCTTGTTGGCGGTTCAGTATTGGGCAACAACTCAATCTTGTGATCCACCTCCTTCTTAGATGGCAACTTTTTGGGCAACTCAATGGGCATTACATCTTCAAATGACTTCAACAATTGTTTCACTTCCTTTGGAATTTTCCCCTTAAATTTCTCATCTACATTGTCCCTCAAGGTAGCTAAATAGGAGACTTCATTTCTACGTACTCCTTTGGCAAATTGGATTGCCGACAGTATTTTTCCCTTCGTGCTTCCCTTTCTTTTCATTCGCACCTCGATGGTTTGAATCGGAGATCGTCATGTAATTCTTAGAAGGATGAATATCTGCATTAACTCAGTAAAGTAAGCTTAATCCAACTACAAAATCATAATCATCAAGTGGGATTACCTTAATAGTTTCTTTACTAGTCCACTCGCCAAGTTAAAGTTCCACTCCTTTTACCACACCTATTATGGGAATACTTTTCGAGTTCACCATTTTGATTTGGCCCGAATCTTCCTCAAATTTGAGGCTGAGTTCCTTCACCATTTCTTCAGATATGAATAAATCGAATGCACCAGTATTGACAAGTGCATTCAATCATTTGCCAGCTACGATGATGTCCACAAGCATTAGCCCATTACTTGCCTTGTCTTCGACACCACCCAATATCGAATTAAGGCTTTTGGTGTCGTCTTCGACTTCCTCGCACGCCTCCATAGCATGTAAAGTGGCTTTCTTCGAATAAACACTTATCCTATGTGGGCCTTAACAAAGATAGCATCTCATTGGTCCCTTCTTATCCCAAGCTTTATCTTGATTAGCCATTGGGCCTTCGCCATTCTTTTCTACTTGATCCTTGTCTCCCTCACCATTGCCTTTGGGTCTCGACTTGGGCTGGGAAGACTCACTAGTATCAAACTTTCTTCCCCTAAGATTGTAAAAATATTCTGCCTCAGCCATGGCTATGGTCAATTCAGTAATACCTAGGCGACGCAACTTTTACTTAGACCATATTTTTAGCCCATCCTCGAACCAATAAAATGTTTTCTTCTCGTTCAGGTTTGAGCTTTGAAGCATCAACTCACTGAATTCTCGAACATAATCTCGAACGATGCCTTGTTGCGTAAGCCGATGTAACTTAGCACTAGTCTCATTTTCAGCATGCTGCGGATAAAACTGCTTCTTCAACTCTCTTTGGAACTCCTCCCAAGTCCCAATAATCGTTCCTCCACGTTTCTCATCTGCGGACCTACGTTGCCACCACAAGAGAGCAACATTAGAAAAGTAAATTGAAGCAGTGTTTACCTTGGTGGCATCATCCTTAATGCCCATTGCTCGAAAATATTGCTCCAATTCCCACAGAATGTTATCCACTTCTCTCGCGGACTTAGCCCCCTTGAACTTATCGAGTTTTGAAACTCCACATGACTTTGCTTCGATCCCAAAGCCAACATCCCACTCCCTAGGGTAGCTTTATAGATAGTGAGCTCCCCCTTAAGCTCAACAATATTCTCTTTCATGACAGTCACCAGAGCCTCAAGAGCTTTGGCCCTTACCGTCAATTTATTTGAAGTGGATCTGAGAGTGTCCAAAACAAATTCCTTGCTATCTTCCCTCAGTTTCTCCATACGGATCAAAACCACTTCGAGTGTCTCCTTCATGTCACCAACAGATTCCTCGAGATTGACCACTCAATTTTCTAAGCTCGACCACATGTTCTTCTATCGACTAGCCTTTTTGGCCTTCCCACGGGTCTTCATTGGCTCATTCTGATCAATAACTTCTTTCGACATCCTTCAACAGTGCTTTCACAAACTTGGCTCTAATACCAACTGTCACAGACCTAGAAATTTTACCTTACAAACCGTGCAACCTTAAGCAGTTTCTTGCTCCAAAAACACCTAAGTCAGCCTAACTCTCACAATATGAGGATTCAAACGAATTCCTCCACAAAAAAACCAACTCAAAATGAAAGCAAATCAAAGCCAAACGAGGATGAACGCAGAACGAAGAACGAAATGAGAACAAGCCACTGAAAAATAAAAACACAAAAGAGAGAGAAATTTGAGTGAATGCTCTTAAGAATTCTTATTGCTCAAAACTCAAGTGATTTACAATGAGGGTAGAGGCCTCTATTTATAGTTGAGCCTCCCCAAATCCAACGATATAGATCAAGTATATCAACGGCTAAGATTAAAGGGTATCTACAAATCAAATCTCTAAGATTACAAAATCATGTCTTTTAAGATTACATATCATATCTAAGATTGCATATCCTCGAAGATTATGTTTCCATATGTGTCAAGCTTGTAGATGGACCTTCAATCTCTTCAAGCAATAGGCCAGTCCGATTCGACCAAATGACCTCCTTCTCTCTTGATGGATCTCACAAATGTGTTATGGTTGCGGGCTCCCATGCGCAACCCATGACACTAGACCATGGCTAATTAACATCATTCTTCTTCTTCTCATCCTCTTTATTAATATTAAATATTAGGGGTTATCTTAAAATTGTATTGTTTTTATTTCGATCACTTAATTCTTTTCTTTTTTTTTGTCAATTTAGTTACCGCCGTTATTAAAATTAAGCAAAATGGTCACATAACTATTAAACCCTTAGCGGATTATTGACTGTACCTGCAAAAAAAGGAAAAAATTCATTTAGTCCCTTTAAAAATTACAAAAATTTTAAGTTAATCCATTAAATCTCCATCGAAAACCCATATTAAATAACATAAAAAATACTAAATCCAGCCTCCAATATGCTTCTACAGCTGTCTTCCCCCACTATCTCCTTCGTTTCCTCTTCTAATCTCGACACTGAGGTAAATTTTTTAATTCCATGTTTTCCCATTTATTTATTTTCTAACTAAATAGTTTAGTTGCACAAGTTTCTCAAATGCACCATAATTATCCATGTTTTCCCATTTATTTATTTTCCAATCAAAGTCAATGGTGACATCAACGATGGAGGAAGAGGAAGGTATTGAACCAATGATGACATATTTTTAAGGTGGAAACCATGAGAAAGTTTTCTTGTTCAGGTGAAAGACGATGGAGTGGATACGATGGTGACGTCATAGAGGGTGGAGCTACGATAAATCGATGTGTTTTCCTTTGTCTAAGCATAAAAAGTTAAAACTTCACGGGTATAGCAACGATGTTAATTGAAATTTTGTAATTTTTAAAGGGACTAAAAGAAATTTTTTTCCTTGTTTTTTGCAGGTCCATTCAACAACCCGTTAAAGTTTTAATGGCTGTGTGACCAATTTGGTCAATTTTTTAATGACGGTGTCTAAATTGATAAAAAGAACTTAAAGTGACCAAAATAAGAATGGCACTATTTTAAAGTGATCTCTGATGTAGTTTATACCTTTAACAAAAGTTTGAATCAAAATTTTTATCCATAAGCCAAGATTTGTTTTGGGTAGTAGTTAAGCTTCAGTGTCACAAATGATAGGTGTTCAGATTGTTTCATTTTCATTCTCCCTCTCTTAATATTTAATAATAAAAAATTAGTGTTAATGTACCAAATGATACGTGGATTTCGCATTATAGTTCAATGTGCTATCTATATTATTTTAAAATTTTATCCAATTTGATTCAATGGTTTTTTAAAAATAAGTTAAAAACTTAATATTTTTTGTTACTTTTATTATACATAATATAATATTAATAATTTAAAAAAGAAAAACTTAAGTAGGAGAACCAACAAAAATTGAAGAACCCATTGCATTTTTTCCCTGACCTCTTCCTCTCCCTCTCTCTTTCAATCGCCAATTGGTACATTGAATCAAAATTATTATCTATAAATATTATTAATCCTATAAATAATAAAACTTAGTAAATGACAAAATTAATAATATAATGAAAAAAAAAAGATATTAATTATTCAAAAGATTTATTGTACTTTTGTATATGTGTAAAATAAATAGATTTAAATTTTTTAATCATCAAATATAAATAAGTTTTGGATTGTTTTAACCACCGAATATATATATACTAGAATGAACATTGCAAGTTTTATAATTTCAAATTTATGGTAAATAGTGATGTTAAAGTGTGGGAGCCACGAAATGAAGCCAATAAACAAGCAACAACTATCAGGAATTAGTAATTAGTAATTAATAATTAAAAAACAACTGGTCAACTATCAGCCACCAACAACCTTATTCTAAAAATATAAACCTAGTTATACGACAAACTATTCTTGAAGAACATAATTCAGCAATGCAGCTGAAGCTTCCCTTTCATTGGTTAATTATGCCTTACAAAGATCCAAATGCTAAATATATTATATGATGATTGGAGGCTAACTATATGAAATCTTAATATTTTATTTACTTATTTTTGTTTGAGGTTTTTCAAAGGCATTCATTAGTATCAAACAGTTTTTTTCTTTTTCTTTTTGCAGGTTGAAAGATGATGGAGAAGGAATCAAGGAGGCTGGTGAATTGTGCAACTTTACCTATCTGTTTAGTGTTAATCGGTCTGGTTTATGCTACGTTTTTTCATTCTAATGACACCATTCTTGAATCATGTAATCATCCTTTGGCAATTAAGTATTTTGGTATATATTTTCGTTTATATATTATTGGCTGATTTGAGACTCTTCGGAAATGAAGGGGGCAATCTCTGCAGTGAAAAGATCACTATTGATGCAGTTGACCCTCAAGAATTTCTATTAAGGAGGCTTGTTAGAGGTTATCTCTTCATCTCTTTCATTTTTTTAGAATTGAATACATGCCAATTCGCAATCAAAAGTATATTAAGACCATATATTATATATATTGTGTTGCGTGGAACAGGAGATGATCGAATTCAATTAGACTCCAATGGATTTTCATGCCGCGCGGATGTTCATACACAAGTATGCGTTGCAAATAAACCAGTAAGGATTTACAACAAAGGGTTGACAGTTTATGTGCCATCTGATTCTGACCAACCTCAAGTTAAGAGAATTGTTAAGCCTTACGCAAGGCTGGAAGATGAAACCGCCATGAAACGAGTTTCCCCAGTTCAGATACTGCATGGGAACAACACCATTGATCCACCAGCCTGCAATTTCACCCACAATGTCACAGCTGTTGTCTTCTCTTCGAAAGGCTTCACAGGCAATGTTTTTCATGAGTTTAATGAGATTATCATCCCTTTATTCATCACTACTCGCCATTTCCGATCCAGAGTACGGTTTGTAATCACAGATTTCGAGCTTTGGTGGGTTCAGAAGTACAACAGATGTCTATCTCACTTGTCCGCTTATGAGGTTATAAATCCTGGAACAGATGATGGAAGCGTTCATTGTTTTCCAGGGGCTGTTATAGGGCTTACATACCATGACAATCTAGTCCTCAACTCTACTGATATTCCAGGAGGTTATTCCATGTTTGATTTCAAGCAGTTCTTGAAAGAATCATACAATCTGAAAATAAACCATGTGTCTGAGATACAAAAGCCAATGCTGATGCTTATATCACGCCGTAAAACGAGACGGTTTTTGAACGAAGATAAAATGGTGGAGATGATAATGGAACTAGGCTTTCAAATCACAAGGGTGGAACCGGAGTGGATGTACAACTTGGACGAGTTTGCTGAGGTGGTGAACTCTTGTAGTGTGATGCTTGGAGCCCATGGTGCTGGGCTAACAAATGAGATATTTTTGCCCACTGGAGCAGTGATGGTTCAAGTGGTGCCACTGCAAAATGAATGGGCGGCAACCACCTACTACGGTGGACCAGCAAAGGAAATGGGTGTCCGATATTTAGAGTACAAGATTGAACCAGAAGAAAGTTCGTTGTTCGACACTTATGGTAAAGATCACCCTGTGTTTACTGATCCAAAATCTATAATCTCTAAAGGATACTATGCATTCAGGTCTGTGTATTTAGATCAAGACCTAAAGATCAATTTAGAGAGATTTAAGAAGACCCTTATTGAAGCTAAGCAAATTGTTGAAAGCTCAACTCCCATTAATTGATGAATGTAAATTTGATCAAGATACAGCAAGAGATTTAGCTTATATAATTCATTTTATTTCACAAGACTGCCAAGAAAAGCAAGGAAAATTGGCTTAAATGTAGTACAATTCTTTATCATAGTAAACCCATTTCGACTGCATATTCTACTTTCTCAAAAGCTTGATATTATCAAACATTCAACTCCATCCATCCTTTAGCAGCATAATATTATCCAATATCAACATTAGCTCTTCCAAGATTTGAAAACATATGCATCAAAACAATTTTGCTTAACCAAGCTCCAAATTAGGCCCCACTCTCACCAGCTACTTACCAACCTAAGCCATTTGGGTCCAAAAATTTGATTAATTACTTTATTCTAAATTGAATTAAAAACTATCCGACTTGGCATAAATAACGGCTTTAAGAAAGACTATTGAAACTATAATTTTCGGTTTAATGTTTGATTTGGGTTTTCGATCTCCTTTTAAGATTTCAATTATCTTGTTTATTTCTTCTACTCTCTTACTTAAAAGAATGTAAATAAGAAATGATTTTTGTATACCAATCTATCTTAGTTTAAATATCTCGAGTTTTAATTTTATAGATGAAGAAAATAATATTGAGAGAGTTTTCTCCCTTATTTAATAATTTCCTTCAACTTTTTCGATTTAAATCATAAATTGATATTTAAACTAAACCCATTTCCCATATTAATACCTAAACCTTTTTTAAAGAAAGTGGTACCTAAGCTTTTTTTATTGTTGTTAAAAGTGATACCTAAATTATATTTTTTTCTCATGTTGTTACTTTCATTAGTTAATCATTAGTCAATGATGGCCAACAATAACATGACACAATCACATAGGACATGTGGCATAAAAGCCATATAAGCACTACCTGTTGATCAAATGTTGATCAGTTGTTACTCGACATTGACTAGATTTGAATATTTTTGGGATCATACTATCTTGAGCTGGTGTTGTTTCAGGTTTGAGTTTAGATTATTTCATACTTGAATTGATTTGAGTTGAGCAGGTTTAGATGGATTTAAAATAATTTTAAACTTTTTTGTAACACCCCAAACCCGGCCTAACGTTATAGCTGAATCTGACAATGTCACATGGGATGGAAATCGAAAATGAGTTTGTCGAGTTAAAATCTTTCCAGCTAATTAGCTTTATTTTAATTCAAAGTAAAACGCATATTCTTTGTTATGTCTAAATCAAATCCTTTTAGCAGATGTAATATCCCGAAAATTTTTACAGTAAAATATTATCCGTGATATAGTAAAATAAGGAAATAAAGTGACAAAAAGGAAAATTTTGAGTTATGTCAATATTGGAAAGTATATTATGATATATTAATTCAAGAAATGACTAAATTGTAAAAGTGAGAAAAGTTTTGTTGCACAAGAGTAAATACTCAAAATTTGAGGGGTTAAAGTGTAAATATAAAAAATTTGAAGGACCAATAGTGTAATTATTTTAAAGGTGGAATGATCTAGAAACTAAGGAAAGTGGATGAATTAGGACCAAATTGAATAGATGAAGAACTATGAGGGACTAAATTGTAATTTTACCAAATTAAATGATGACTTAAGGATGGAATTTTAAAAGATAATAAAGGAAAAAATGGTCAATTGAAATAGAGAGAAATCTAGAAAGTAATAAAGATGCTAGAGATATTTTGATATTTTATAATTATTTAATTAGATAAATATTATTCTATTAATATTTTAATAAGATATTTTAGTATTATTTTATTATTATTTTATTAGTATATAAAGAAAGAAAGATGAGAAATTCTCATCCATCTTTCCCATGCAATACCAACGTGAGAAGAAGAAGAAGAAGAAAAGAAGTTTTCATTTCTTTACAATTTGGTCCTTCTACCAAAAATTCACCATTTTCACCCAAAAATCAAAAGAATTTTCATAGCTACCAAGAGAGAAAAATGTTAAGAAGACTATGGGAAGTTAGAATATCAAGTTGGATTCAAGAAATGGAAGCTGAAGGAGAGAGAAAATCAAGATGAAGATTGAAATCAATAGAACAAGGTAAGAACATCATGATTTCAATATATTTTTAAGTTTGATATTATTGAAAAAGCATGGGATTAATGTTAATGTAGAGTTTCCTTACATATGGTCCTATATTCTTGACATGTTAGTAAAGAGAAAACAAGAGAGAGTGATGAGAAATAGTGTAGAGAAAGAAAATAAGGGTGTTATAAACATGCTAAATAATATCTTGCACTAAAACAGTTTTGGACAGCAGCAGTAGTCTAACTTTGAAAAATCACCAAAAATTTTAGAAATCGAATTATAGGATGAATAAAATATAAAATTAAATCTTATTGAGTCTAGTTTCTTATAGAAGAAATTATGTAAGAAATTGAATTGTAAATCATGATATATAATAAATTTTGTGAGACAAGGTCAGAATGATTTCGGGTTCCCCTGTTCTGACTTTGGAAAATAATAAAAAATTAGAGAAAAATAATTATGGGCTTAAATTTATATTTTTAGAATGCTTAATGAGTCTATTTTCAATATAAATAAATGGGAACATCATTTAAATTTTGTACGAGAAGATAATTAATTTTTAGTGAAAAAGGGTCAGGACTGTCAGACAGTAGAACATGGGTAACTTTAAAGAATAAACTGTACTTATTGGATAAACCAAAAATTCATAAAATTTTATGATAAGAAGATACATGAGTCTAGTTTCAGGAAAAATTAGCGGATCTTAATTTGGAGTTATATATCTCCAGATATAAACAATTTAGTGACTATGACACAGATGGACAGCTTGAATATTCATAAAAGTAAATAATAAAAATTATAGATAATGTTACTTACAAATGTGTTATATACATTAAGGAAGTGGAATGGAGAGGAGGAGGAGGAAAAATATGTATGAATATTCATCTAGCATGGTTAATATGCATGTTTTAGGCTCAGGGACTAAATTGAATAAAAGTAAAACTTTATGGGTAATTTTGTAAAAATGTCAAAAATGACCAAATTGCATGAAATGGATTATTTTATTATTTAAATTACAAAATTGAATGAAATTATGAATTTAGTTCAAGATCGGGGAAAAACATGTTTTTAAGGATTAAATTGAAAAGTGTTGAAATTATGGAAAAATTTTGATATTTTATAGAATTCATGGGCTGTTATCAATATTTATGAGAATAATAGCTGGAAATAAGGATTAAAATTGCAAGAATTTTATTTTCCTGACCCTAAGGATGAAATCGTCATTAAATAAAAGTTTAGGAGCAAAATGGTAATTTTGCCTAGAGCATTAATTAAATACATTAGAATATGAAATGAATGAAAATGATGATCAAATTTATTTATAAGGATCCGGACGACTCAAACAAGAGACTTGATTGTGGAAAAGAAAAGATATCGGATTAATGAAATTATAAACACAAACAAGCAATGATGTAAGTTTGTGTAATTTGAATTATATTCTTAAATGCTTGAAATGTATGTTTTTTATATGAATATGAAATGCTTGAAATGTATGTTTTTTATATGAATATGATTTGAACGTTCATTATATGAAAATTTATGAAACACTGACATATTTGATAAAAAATGGGAAAAAATCTCAGTTGAATGAAAAGAAAATTCGATGGATCTCTGAAAAGGAATTGACGGTAAAAAGGATCTAGTCCGGACGGGTGATCCTATCTTGATATAGCCTTCCCGAAGAATATGTGGAAAATGGATTTAGCCCGGACGGGTAATCCGAATTAGGTCTGAATTTAGCTTTGGTGGTAATTCAGATCCAAGCTCATTAGAGTAATTGTCGTTGTAGGGGATTTAGCCTGGACTGGTAATCCCGAAAATACTCTATGAGTTTATATTACAGGGAATTTAGCCTGGACCGGTAATCCCGCTGTAAGGATGAGGTTCGCGGGAGTGTGCTTTCTGAAATGAAATGTGTAAGACCATGGTTGAAAGACATCATGGCAACATGATATGAAATGTGTAAGACCATGGTTGAAAGACACCATGGCAACATGATATGAAATGTGTAAGACCATGGTTGAAAGATACCATGGCAACAGGATATAAAATGTGTAAGACCATGGTTGAAAGATACCATGGCAACGTGACATGAAAAGAATAAGACCATGGTTGAAAGATACCGTGGCAACATGACAGGAATGAATAAGATCATGGTTGAAAGATACCATGGCAACATGATGGGAATCAATACGACCATGGTTGAAAGATACCATGGAATGTAACATGAAATGAACAAGACCATGGTTGAAAGATACCATGGCAACCTGACAGAAAATGAGTAAGACCATAGTTGAAAGACACTATGGCATCATGTCGAAGATAAATAAGATCATGGATGGGAGATGCTATGACATCAGTTGAACAATTGATATTCAGGTAATATGTATCAAATGAAGAATGGTTATATGAAATGGTTCTGTGAAATGTTTACAAGAATTGGTCATATGGAAATATATGTACAAAATAGTTGAATGAAATAATTAAAAAGATAGATAAATGAAATAAGTATAGGTACATGGAATTTAATTTATGTTAATTTTAATATGAACTATTACCGAAATAAATATACATAAGATATATGGAAATTATGGTGCATGAAATATTGATATAACGAAATGAATGATATATGCTTATGAAGAAACAGTAAGAGAATAATATGTCTTGTGACATGTACATATATGACTATCTTTGATATGTTGATATAAGGAAATTATATAAGTAAAGACAATTATTAAACTCAAGTGTGACATGTCGAGAAAATAAGTATATCAATGTTGAATTTATATGAAATATGTACTAATATACTAACAATGTTGTTGTTTGATGCTTATACAAGTGCCAAGCTGTTGATTGAATGGTAATATATTTATTTATATAATGCATTGAATCGGTAAGTATTTAATTGAAAATTTTTTTAGGTGATTCGTAAATTCTAGTAATGCTCCGAAACTCTGTTTTGACGAAAGATACGGGTTAGGGGTGCTACAGCAGAAGCTTTTGGAAACGTTTATTTTTGGAAAACTTTTCGTGTTGAAAGAAACCTTTGTTTTTAGCGAAATCAAGTTTTTACCGTCCAACCGTTCTAAAATCGTAACGTAGTTAAAAATCCAAAGTAAAAATCTAGAACAGTCTAAAGTCCCAAAATTTACATCAAACCCCAAATAAGTAATAAAATCTAAAAATTTATGGGAATAGTCTAAAATTTACGTGTGGCCATCGTCAAGTCTGGGAATTACCTATACAGATTAAACAGAAAAAGGGTGAGTTTTCGCAAACTCAGGGTGTAATCCCCACAAAAGTCATGCACACAGATATACATCAGAATACAGTCATTTACAGTCCGGGCCAGAGCCCATTACAGAATCAATTTGGGCTTTAGCCCATTCAGATACAACCTAAGAATTATATTAGGGCCTTGGCCCATATCAGATACAGAATGCAGATACAGTAAATTAGAGTCCTACCCACCAGCCTTTACACGCCATCTCCATCCAGCCCTAAAGCCCTACAGACCATGTGGGGATTAAATTAACCCACCTATCCCTACACACCATGCTGTACCAAAATGCGGCACATAATCAGAAGATTGCAGCTGAGCTGCCAGATAACAGGCTTAACTACCTTTCAAATACTTTCTCCAAATATCATCAACCCACTTCGATGCAATGTAACATACCATAAATTACATGCACATATGCTAATAACAGAACATACATTCAGTTCAGTATAGACATCATGCTCAGTCAGACACCTTACAATCAGATCACATAATTAGGGGTCTAAGTAAAGCTTACCGACCCGACAGTAGGTCCACAGTCAACTAGGGCGACCTGTGCAACCTTACAAAATATTTTAGAAAGATGGGCTCACAAGCCCATATGACCTGCCCGTGTGGCCCACACAGCCCAAATTAGTGTTGGCCGTGTGATCCAGAATTCCACACGCCCGTGTGGGCCTACACGCCCGTGTGGCCCACACGACCCAATTCAATCTAACTCGTGTGTTGCACATGGCCTACCTGGCCCTTGCACGACCGTGTCTAACGCGTACGGCCTGGACTCGTCGATCACACGCCCGTGTTATGGCACACGGCCTACCACATGGCCTACCACACGATCGTGTGGCGTCGACAGAATCATTTTTGGCTTTCACCGAAACCCTATTTTTTTACATTTTCGGGTACACACCTGATACGATTTTGTAGCAAACGCAATCCTGAGCACTCCAGAACTTGAATACAGCATACCAAACACCGATTAAGCGATTGATTTCAGAATTCAACCAACGAAACAACTGAAACCCGGCTTACCACCGACGAGGAACCTTTGTTAATTCTTACTAAACCAAAGCAACGAACTCACTACTCACGACGTTCGCCTAGACCATCAATCGTATTAATAGTTAGATTCTAAATCAATTACTAAACACCCATTACAACGAACAGAATTAGAAGACTTACCTATTCTGCACAAGTATAAAACCCATTGTTAAACGAAAAGATAAAGTAGAGAACAAGAAGGAAAGGAAAAGAGGGAAAAACCCAAAGAAAAATTTGGTAAAATAGCAGAGGATCACGTCAAAAAAACAAATTGAGAGGGAGAAAGAGAGACGAAATTTTTCAAAACAAGGCAAAAAGAAAAACTGAGGGTAATTCACGTAACTTCCCCTTAATCCCTCAAATCTCTCCACTACCCCACTACTCAGACTTTCTGTTTGACCGAAACTTTATTAGTCCACCGAGCAAAAATATAACACCCTTGCCAAAGCAAGGATTCAAACACATAACCTAGATAAGGCCGTACAAGGATAGGGCTATTCTAATATAAACTTATCAATAATTAAACTAAAACTCTTTTAGCAAGAATAGGGCTTTATTCAGAAAAAACCCAAAATTTAATCCAAATAAGGCTTGAACTTAGGACCTCTCACACACACCTAGAACACTTAACCATTGAAGCAGACAAATATTTATGTGTAAAATTTATAAGAGCCGAAAAACAAATTTTTGGGGCGTTACACTTTTATAAGTTATAAATATTTTATTCAAATGTAATAATTAAATTTACTTTTAGATAATGATAATACAACCAAAGTTGTTTCTTAAAAAAGACCAAAATTTTATACATATGTTTTTGTATGGTATAGATATTGGAAAAATATTTGATACACTGCTAGTGGAGTTTTTAGATTTTACAAATAAGATTGAGGTGATGTTAATTGTCATATACAGTATAGTAAAATATTAACAAAAATAAATATATAAAAGAAATGTGACATATGATAATTTTTAAGTTTGCTTGTGGAATTAAAAAAGTATATTATTAGTGTACAAAATACTAACTCATAGATATTATTTAAATATCCCTAGATTAAATACATATTGGAAAAAAATATTTTATATAATGTAATTCAATATCATTAAAATTTAAAAATATTTTCTGTAATGCTAGTTATATATAGAGGTACTCATGGGTCGGGTCCAACCAAAATTTAGGCTCATTTACTAGGCCTGGCCCGAAAAAAGGGCCTAAAATTTTGCCTAGGCCCGACTCGTGTAAAAATGTTAAAACCCAAGCTCGGCTTGACCTGTATTAATTTTTTAATATTTTTTTATATAAAATTTCTTTTAAAAATATAATACATCAAAAATACTAAAAACATTAAAATAAATGTTTCTCAACAAATTGAAAATAAATTTTAAAAAATATGTATACTTAAATAGCACTAAGATAGGTGCAACTTAACAAGAAAATACCTCAAAATGGTTACAAAATTAACAATAAATCAAGATTTATACAATAACAACAAAATAGTAGCAATATGATAATGAAATGATAGCAAAATAGTGAAAAAATAACAAGAAAATAGCAACAACAAAAAAAGTAAAAAAATTATGTATTAAACCTAGATTATGTACAAAAAAAATAACTTTTTGCTGTTTTTTTACCGTACAGTAAAAAAATTATATAATCTAGGCTTAATACATTATTTTGTACCTGATTTTGATATTTTTTTCTTAGTTGGTACATTATTATTATTTTTTTGTCTAATGTGATATTTGTATTTTGAAAAAAGTTATATATTTTGGTACTTTAAGGTAACATATTGTTATTTTTTAGTATTTAATTTGAGTTTTGGAGTTGATTTGATGAAAATTCATAATTAGCTAATAATATTAACAATTAACTTTCATCAAATTAACCCTAAAATTTGAACTAAATTACATCTATTAGATTGTATTTGATAATTTAAATTCAAAATTAAACAAATTCTAAATTTATTTTATTAAAAAAATTATAAAAAATTCAAACTTAATTGACAGTTAACTTTCATCAAATTAATTTTAAAAACCTTAAATTAAGCACTAAAAAGTTAATACTATTACTTATGGGTACCAAAAATATATAACTTTCATCAAATATATATCAAGTTAGACAAAGAAAAACATAAATACCACATTAGAAAAAAAATAATCATACCAAAACTTATAATATACCGTATACTATAATTATGTTATACTATATCATAAATCTCATTAGAAATTACATTATATGTATTATTTATGATGAGTGAACTTTATAAAAGCATGATTTGTATGTTAACATTATGAATACGGGTGAGAATAATCCAAATTTAATTAGGAAAAATATCCATTAAAAAGTTACATGTCAAATTAAATAGGTTAAGTTATTTACTTTCTTAAGTCAACTACGGTTTTGCTCGGACTTCAAAGTACAACTTTGAGTTATTCAGACACTCAAATAATTAACAATAACTGAATCTTACCTATTTTGTACATTTTTTATCAAGTCAACATTTGAAATATCATTCGTGGAATTTTTTTTGTTAAGTACTGAAATTAAATTTTAATTTTTATAATAGTAAAAATATAATTTTATCATTTAAATAATTTATATATTTATAATTTTTAAAAGATTAAATTAAATTTTTATTATTTTAAGGGGTGTGTAATTTTTACCTTTATTAATTTAAAATTTTAAAAAATTTAAAAGGCCTAAATGAAAATTTTTCATTTTAGGGGAGTCAAGCCCCTGCCAACCTTCCCGATCTACGCCTCTCATGATAGGTGTATAATTTTCTATTTATTTGTTATATTTCTTGCCTAGAATTATGTTATTTATATTTTTAATTGTATCATTTATATTTATATTTTAATAATTATGGATTTAGTTAATAATTGGAAAAAAATGAGCTTAAAATTTATTTTTAACAAATTTTTACTGTTTAAACTTTCAACACAGTGCTATTTTCTTTTTATATATTATTGAACTTTCTCTTTACTTTTCCACTTTTGATACTAAAATTTCCTCCAGTTGTTTTCTTTTTGTTTCCTTTTTTCTTCTCAGTTGTTGACCTATTCTCTACCAACGTTCTCTTTCGATATCGTTGTGGCCTGTGTGTGGTAATATTGTCAATTTAAGATTCGTATTCTATTAATGGAATTTTCACGTTGTTGGATTATGGTTTCCTGTTTTGTGTGACAATAGTTTTAATTGTTTGAAATCCTTGATTTAGGTGAAGATTTGGTAACGACTAGTCTTCTAGAAAATTGAGAGCGTTAGGAATTATTCTTTTGTTGGGGTAAGTGACTGAGTGTTTTAGTGTTGTGGCCATATACTATAATCAAGTAAGGGCCGATTTTGTTTTGGAATTGATGTGTTTGTACTAAACAACTTATTTGGTGTCGTTTTAGGTTTGGCAAATGTTGTTGTTGTGTCGGAATTGAAAAACAGTCAGGTGTGTAACTCAAACTTGTAAAAACAATGAGCGATGCAAAGCCAAAAATCACATTGTCGACGCCACACGACCGTGTGTCAAGCAGTGTGGGCCACACGAGTTGGGCCAGATAGGTCATGTGAGCCCATTTTCAGTAAAATTTAGTTAGGGTCATGTTTGAAGTGTGTTTTAAGGTTAGCTATTTCGTAAGGTCTGTTATGTGATATGTATGAGTCCGATATATGAAATCTGTTGTACTGATATTGTATGTGTAGCATCTGAAAGCATGTCAATAGTATAAATTCTGCATATGATCTATAAATTTGGGAAATCTGTTAAAGCATGATTCATCTGTGTGCATCTGAGTATGTATTATGTTTCAACATATGTATTGAAGTGAGGTAATTATATGACGGAGGAAGTGTTGGCAGTTTAATGATCTACCCTATCTGGTGGTTTAACGACATATATGATTTGATGGCTTGACCAGACTTATCTGATTCTGGCAGATTATTGCATTATTTTTCTAGCAGCCTTGACTGCACATTTCTGTACAGTGACATACCATTACTTATTTGGTGTGTGGGGTTGGATGAGTATTCATTATCCTAATTGGTGTATAGGGATGGACGGAGGTGGTGTGTAGCGAATGGGGGTAGGATTTGTATCTGATATGTGAAATATGTTGCATCGCATGATATGCCATGCCATCTGTATCTGGTCTACCTACCATGTTGCATCACAAGATATGCCATATTTTGTATTTGTTCGATTCATGATTTCTGTGTGATTATTTGCAATCTCTGATCCCTTTGTATGTGTCGAGTTGCACACTGACCTTTTTTAGCTCACACTATATTTTTTATCTTCTTAGGCAACCAGCAAGCTTAGAACTGGGTGGCGTGCGGGAGCTTAGATTGAATTCTTGGTTAATAAAATGAGACGGTTTATGTTTTTAAACTATTATTGGACTCCTTTTTTTGGCTGTAAAACTATTTTGGACTTTACTTTTCGATATGGTTTGTTCTGTCAGATTTTGTTATTTTTATCGTAAACTACAAAATTATACGATTTATCAAATTAGAATCTCGTCTTTCAAAGTTAAAACTCTGAAATTTTCACTGCAAAGATTAAGTAATCAATTAAGTGTTTTCTGTAAAATAAATAACCTTAACAAATATCTTCCTAAAAACTTATAAGAGATTTGCTAAAATTAATACTGTTGAAACACACGTTTTTTTCTAATTCAAAATTTGGGTTTAAAACGAGTCTACGTAATTCCTCAAGATTCGGCCATAACGTCTAGATTAGGTGTGGGGTGTCACAGTAAAATTAAAAATTTAGCTCATATTCTCCAGTTAGATTATTTCAAGTCACTATATTTTTCGAATTTTAAAATTTCAATCTTGATACATATGATAGTCATTAATCCATTAAATAAATTTTTAGTGAATAATACGTGGAAACAACAAGCTGACATGACATTACACATGATAATATTTTTGTCCCATCAAATTTTAAAAATATCAAAATTTAACTTAATGAATTCAACATTTATCACTGAACTAAAATTTTAAAATTTTAAAAATATAGGAACTAAAATGGATGAAATTAAAGTAAATGCAGTCTCCAATTTACAATACTTGAAATATGACTATATATATATATATATATATATATATATATATATATCCTTAGTATTAGGTTCTGGTTGTCCTAAAAAAGGATTCATTAATATAGACCTCAAGGCTCACCGCTACCACAGGATTGCATGCAGAAACTGTATGAAATTTGATAAACACATCTCTGCTATTGCTAACTTGCCAAATATATAAATTGTTTTTTCCTGACCCTGAATTTGACTTCATCTGCATTTTATAGATTATACAACAGTCACATGGTGTTTATTTTCAGACAGCACCTAATTTTGGGGGAAAT
Source organism: Gossypium longicalyx (assembly GCA_025698465.1). Classification (NCBI taxonomy): domain Eukaryota; kingdom Viridiplantae; phylum Streptophyta; class Magnoliopsida; order Malvales; family Malvaceae; genus Gossypium; species Gossypium longicalyx. The sequence continues at coordinate 88,059,541 of CM046995.1, forward strand.
TTGACTTTTCAGTTCAGAAATATCTAGGGCTTTCATTAGTAATTTCGATAGCGAGCTTGCTAAGTTTTTCAAAATCTGACCACCAAAATTATTTAAAAAACCCATTAATCTGCAACTTTATTGATGCATTCCTGCCTTCCCTACGCGTACTTATCCGATATATCACATTGGAGGAATGTAGTACCTTTTGCAAATTTGGTCTTCGCTTTTCTTCAACTTGGTTTATTAATTATTTTATGCACAGAGCTGACCCTTCCACTAAGACCTAGCAAAAAGTTCAAAGTCCAACCGCTATACTTCATCGTTAGTTCCCTATAAATACTAGTTCTCTTTGCCACCCAATTCCTCCATCCCATAGAACTCTTTATTTTCAATTCTCTTCAAGTCTTCACTATCTCTAGTTTCTCTATCCCTACATACAAACAATCTCTATGAAGTTCAGAAAGCTAGTTTTCGTATCGGTTCTCGCCATAGTTCTAGCCATAAGCATTTCAGCAGCATCAGATGATCGTAAGGATGATGTTAATGATGCAACAATAGAATCATCAGACTACTCTTCAGCACAAGGTCGTTGGCTCTTGCAAACCAAACGAACTCGTAGGGTTACTTGTAAGAAGTTTCCGGGGATTTGTGATGCAAAGGGGAGTCCTGGACCTCAATGCTGCAAGAAAAAATGTGTAAACATATTGACAGACAGGCAAAATTGTGGAAAGTGTGGGAAGAAATGCAAGTACAATGAGATATGCTGTAAAGGAAAATGTGTGAATCCATCTTTCAATAGGAAACATTGTGGTGGATGCAACAATAGGTGCGGAAATGGAGAGTATTGTGTTTTCGGTTTGTGCAATTATGCTTAGAAAAAAAATATATTTTCTTCATATTCTTTTGCCGTTGTTGTTGATTATCAGTTGAATTTGATTGATTTGTAAAATCTAAATATAGTTAATTTAATGAAAATTGATATTAACTGATGTGATGATTTTTATTATTATTTAGAACTATTTATGAATAGAAGGATAATACATTTCAAAACACTCGAGCTCATATGCTACTATATTGACAATAATGATCATGTCAATCGAGTTAAGATTCAATCAACAGCTATAGTGTGATAGTTAATAGTAATGAGATTATACATTTGGATTCAAATATAATTTTTATGATGAGAGGAGGATTTAAAATGACAGTTAAATACTTTACACTAGAAACTATATATAAGAAAATCTGAAATTTGAAATATAAAATATAATCTTATTATTTTATTAAAAATTTGAAATAAATAACTTTTTAAAAAAATTAAAATATTCAAATTTCCATATTTATGTTTCAACCAAAACTATCTAATATAATAAAAAATATTATATTAATAAAATTAAAATTAAAATTAAATAATCTTTTAAAAATCAATATTCACTTTTATCAAACAACATATATAATTATATTCAAAACTTGTATTTATTAATTTACTAAATAATTTTATAATATAAATTTAACACTAATAAAATTTAGCAGTGAAATTCAGAACTTAATTTTTCTGTACTTAACTTTTCACTTTATCAAACATTTTTTAATTTAATTTACATATATTACATATATAAGAGAGGGATGGTGACACATTAGAGTTAGAAGATCAGATAAATATAACTAAGTAGATTTAGGTAAGCACTCATATTTATATATTTAAAACATTCATAAATTATACTATAAAAGATTTATTATAAATATTTATAAATTGTATTATTAAAATATTAATATAAATATTTTTAATATATATTAATAATATTATTTAAAATTATTGTTAATTAAAACTGTAGTATTAAATAATTTATTAAAATGATAAATTATATTAATATATCAATAATTGATTATTAATTAAGTATTTATATTTTATGATATAAACAAATGCCAGGGTCACAGAAAAAAATGTAGTGTACGGTGAAGGTCTTCCACCATTGTTATTAAAGGCATTACTGTGGTGCGATTGCATAAAAAATCATGCAAAACTCACTGAAACATGAATTTAGTGAAATCTAAAAACAAGTTAAAGTTAAGTTTGGTTTGGTTTGTGAAAATGTAAAATTATAGTGGATAATGTTATATTCTGAAATGAGAATACAATGTGTGGATTATTAATGTTCAAATTATCCTTTGATCTCATAATACGAAATAGTATTAAATTGTTGTAATATATAGTGTAATCTCACTATAATACATTTTTTAGATTAACTTAGATTTACTGACATAATATTAAATTTTAGATTAATTTACTTTTTATTTTTATTATTCTAATAATTTAGTTTTTTCTTAAATAAAGACCATTGAAAAATTAAATCACTAAAAATTAATATTTTTAATGATTTATTTTTTATACATGTATGGGATAATGGAAAATGATTTTTTTTCCTACAAAAATGCCTGGAAAATAATAAGGTGATAAAAGCTACTTATGGAATTTTTTAATTAATTTAATATAAATTTATTTATTTTAATTTTATATTATCTTATAAAAATTTATTGTTTTTTTTTTGTCTAGGATAAGGTGAAATGCTTAAAAATTAAAGATAAAATGTAGAATATAATTTTTTATAATTTTAAATCTATATTTATCACATGATCTAATTATATTCAGTAATTAAATTTAAGTAATATATCAAACAAATTTTATAACTTAAGTTCAATATTTAAATTTTCGATACTCATTTCTCTACACTTATTTATTCAACACTTAATTTTTTAATTTATCAATCAAGACTTAAGACTAATTAAAACAAATATATATATATATATATATCAATAAAAATACCACTCTAGCCCCTCTCAAAAAATCGGAGCAATTTAATCATTAACAATTTTGAAAGTGAGCAATTAAGAACAAATAATCACGACGTTAATGTATTTTTGTCAACTGTACATAATTTTGATTGGTATAATAACAAATTTAACACTCAAATTTTACACATTTTGTCAATTTGGTAATGATTAACAAATTTAGATGTCGCAGGCTAAATTTATTAATTTTTTTTTTTAAAATTAAACCAATTTGACAAAGCATGTAAACATCAAGAGCTAAATTTGTTGTTATACTAATCAAAATTATGTACAATTGGATGAAGACATTAATTTCATGATTAATTATTCTTAATTGCTTACTTTCAAAATTGATAGAGATTAAATTGCTCCAATTTTTTTAAATGGACCAATTTACTCAATTTCGAAATTGATGAGAATGATTGAAGAGATCTTACTTATTTTTTCTTAATAGTGAATCAGTAGTTGTCATACGTTACAATTATAATATTATATTTTAGTTAATAATTTATTTATTTATTAATATATTAATTATGATTATAATTATATTTATGGTTGGTGTTATAATCACTTTTAATAAATTATTATAATTATAATTTATAAGTTTATTTCGACGTCATATATTTACTTAGTAACAATTGTAATGAAAAATAAAAATTGTAATAATTTATCATAATTTTTCGAGAATTAAGATTAAAAATTAAACAATCCACATGATAGACCCCTGCATCGCAGGGGGACTACATATATTTTTAATATTATACAATTAAAGTGATAGTACACATACCTATATCATCTGTCCAAGTAAAAGCATTCCTCTTTCTCTTACGAATTTGATTGAATTTCATAATTAAACATATTTAATCACCAAACCAATGATAAGAGTAAAATATTATCTTAACTTGTTGATGCCTATATATATATATATATACAAGCCGGTGCCACAGTCAAATATTTATAATTATGAATGACTTTTAAATGAGTAATGGGAATCATAATTAAGATCTTTTGATGCAACCTGTCATTTCCATAGAATTCCCTCAAGAATAAAATCTTGAGTCTTAACTTTATTTGAAGCAACGAAATCCACCATCATTTAAACATATAATTGGAGCAGCAGAGCATTAAGGGTGGGTTTGGGGTGGCGGTGAGGTATGGTGCGATGCGTTTAGCTTATTTTTTGTTTTACGTTACAGTATTACTACATTATCTAATTTCATCGCTAACGCTATTTTTACACTAATTGCAGGTAAACGTACCGCCCATCTAAATTCACCCTAAGTCACGTTACTCTAACAATAAAAGTGAGAATATCAAGTATTTTTAAAAAAAAATAACATTTAGGGACGGTTGACTTGAATTCTCACTCTAATATAAAAGTGCAGATGACACAAAACGTGTTAAACTATTAAATCATCACATTGTCAATGTTTGAATAAGAAAGGAATTTGTTTAAATGAGTTAAAACATTTTCGGTGCTTCAGCTCAGCTTTTGAACCATTACTTTTTCCTGTTTTAGCTATAATTATTTTTTATTATTTGAATTTGGAGAATACAACAAAACACTGCTGTTTTCTTTGTGTTCATACATAGAATAAAATCTCACTTTTTATTTGTTTAATACTAGATGAATCATTTAGACCAATTATTCCTACAAGGCTTTTTTAAAACATTTTTTAAGAAAAAGGAAAACTTCTTCCATCGCAAACCTCTAAACATCCTTCTTTCCCTAACTTTAAAAAAAAAATATTAACATCATAATTACATATTATTTACTATCATTAAAGGTGAGTCTAAATTAAAATTGGTCTAATTCAATGAAGGTTTATTGGGTTTAGTTATTACATAAAGTATAGGTTAAATATATGTAAATACTCTAGTAACTAATTTCTAATTGATGATGAGCTAATTAGAAATTAAGATTAATGTGCAAAAAATTATACGTTAAGGTTATGGTTCTCAAATTTCACATGCGTAACTTTTTTAATATCCAATTTTCAGAAAAGAGAGGAAGTCACATTCTTTAAATTAATTGCGTGTTAATTTAAAAAATCAAAATCACAAGAGTTAAAGATTTCAAAATACCAATAAATTTAAATATGCTTTTACATCTAATTTTGTTACTAATTTATTTATAATAAATTTTATATCAAAATTTTAGGATTGTATGAGAGTTTTTCGAGCTATAATCCTAAGTATTAGTTCATGCAATGTAAAATGTATAACAAGAAGAACTAACTGTCGGTTTTGACATTTAATTTTGATGGGATCAATTAAAAAAATAAATTGCTCTAGAAAAAAAATTATAATTGCAAGGGTTAAAGTAACCTTTGTTATCAGGTGACTTTTCTTTGTTTCTTGAGATTCTAAAATGATTTAGATGAATTCATTTACATGATAATCATATGTAATAGTAATATACCTCAAACCGAAATATACATAAAAATATTAAAAATAATTAACGATTTAATCTTACATCATAGTTTAAAATTCATATACTTAAAGATTTTTTCAATAAATCACAACTACTGTAATTGGTTGAAAGATTGTATCTATTGAAATATCTAAAAATTGAAGAGTTATACCAAACAAAAGTGAAGAGTTATATCAAGCTCAACGATATATTTTTTCATCAAAATATCAGTTTTTTAAATTCTCATAGAGAGCCTTCGGAATTTTTTCCAAGGCCTATTGAATTAGTTTTATAAATTCCTCTATTTTATTGATTCGAATTAAATAATAAGCTAATAAATTTTTTTTATTTTTTTTTTGTCATTAGATTTTCCTATCAAATTTTCAAAGGTCCCAGGACTTAAATTGTAGTTTTTTTAAATTATATAAAATTATTTAATTTATTATACAGTTAATGACAACTAAAATAGGTAAAGTATTTATTTAATAATAGATATTCTAACATTCTCCCAGATTGTTTTAATTTTATAACATTGTATTCAATAATAGTTTTATAAACCATATGTTTAAGTAGAAAAATAAAATCGCATGAATCATGACAATAAATTCTCATTTAACTGAGCATTCCCTTTCATGTATTACTATACAAATTCTTTTTTCTTCTAAAAGAACTTACATGTGTAGAGAATTACTTTATGAGCATACCTTTAATGTTTGTTCCGAGTTCTATCAATGTGTTGAAAACAAACTAAATAACAAAGTTTCAACTAGTACTTTATAGTAAAAAAGTAGCACAGTTTGATACTTATATGATATTTTTTTCGTTTGAGTAAAGAGACATAAATACTTAATTGGAGAAAAAAAATATTTAAATAACATTAAAATCAAATCAAATTGAGACCAAAAAAAAAAAATTAAAACTAAACCGACTTATATTAACCTTACGTGATTGTGTAAGTCTAGTATGGCCACCTTATTGATAAATTTTATTTTAATGAGAAAGCAAAAAAGTTTACGGTACTTGAGATATGACTATATATATCCATAGTATTAGCCATTAGGGTCAGTTTAACCTAAAACAAAGTCCATCTATATATACAAATGCAGAAACTACATGAAATTTGTCAAACACATCTCCGCTATTGTAAACTTGCCAAATATATAAGTTGTTTTTTCCTGACCCTGAATTTTATAGATTATAGTAAGAAGCCTAAAATAGTCGCATGGTGTTTATTTTCAGGCAGCGCCTAATTTAGGGTGGAAAATTTGACTTTTCGGTTCAGAAATATCTTGGGTTTTCACTAATCCAGCTAGCGAGTTTGCAAAGTTGCCAAAATCTGACTAACAAAATGATTTGTTTTATTTATTTATTTATTTATTAAAACCATTTTGATGAATTCCACCCTTTCCTACGCGTGTCTGATATATATAATATCATATTTGATAAGCATTTGAATTTGAGGAATGTAGTAACTTTTCATAACTTGGACTTTGCTTTTCTTCAACTTAGTTTATTATTTTATGCACAGGGCTGACCCTTCCACTAAGACCTAGCAAAAAAGTTCAAAGTCCAACCCCTACGTCTCGTAGTTAGTTCTCTATAAATACCCTTCTTCTTTGTCACCCAACTCCCTATCCCATAGAGCTCTCTACTTTCACTTCTCTTCAAGTACTCTTCACCATCTCTAAGTTCTCTATCCCTTCTTACAAACAATCTCTATGAAGTTTACAAAGCTAGTTTTCGTATCGGTTCTCATCGTGGTTCTAGTCCTATGCACTTCAGCAGCGTCAAATCTAGACCATCAACAAGATACTACTGATTTTAATGATGCAATAATGGATTCATCAGAGTACTCTTCAGCACAAGGTCGCTGGCTCTTGCAAAACAAACGAACTCGTAGGGTTACTTGCAAGAAGTCTCCCGGGATTTGTGATGCAAAGGGTAGCCCTGGACCTCAATGCTGCAAGAAAAAATGTGTGAACATATTAACAGACAGGCATAACTGTGGAAAGTGTGGGAAGAAATGCAAGTACAATGAGATATGCTGTAAGGGAAAATGTGTGAATCCATCTTTCAATAGGAAACATTGTGGTGGATGCAACAGTAGGTGCAGCAATGGAGAGTTTTGTGTTTTTGGTCTGTGCAATTACGCTTAGAAAGAAATTTATTTTCTTTATATTCTTTTGTGGTTGTTGTTTATCAGAAGAATTTTGTAGTTCTTTCAATTGATTTTTTTTTTAAAAGTAGTTTTAGCTATTTGATTGCGAATAATTTTTAAAATATCAATTTTAAATATTATTCTAATTAAAAAACCAAATCGATTATTCATAAGTAAAAATTTTAACTAGTCCATTTTATTAGTAGTAGCAAAGAACATCATACTCTTAAAGAAATAAATGGGATTCCAATCATATAGAGGCACTACACTGAATATAAAAAAAAAATTAACATGAAAATATATACTAAAGTTGAAGAGGAAATGATGCATTTCGAAGACCTGAACAATCCACGAGATAAATGAATTTACGTTAAATTTGCTATCTTGGTGCCAATCCTCGAAAAAAGGAGTTATGGGACCCTGAACAATCCTCGACAGGGGCTTGGAAGATTGACATATTATAGAGTGGGAGGCAGAAGGGACAGCATTAATGATAGTGAGGCGAGTCGCAAAACTAAGGAGTTTACGTTTCTCATAACTAACGACAGTGAAGCTTAAATCTCACCCCTTTAATAATAGGTTCTCATAACTCCTTTTTTCGAAGATTGGCACCAAGATGGTAGCCTAAATATTTAAGTGGGAGTTGACCAATCTTGCAGCCGCAATAATCACGTAAGGATCTCAGTAATCTGTCATACGAGAGTTTTTAAGAAATATTGTTAACCATTTCGAATAAAATATTTACGTCAATTTTTCTTAATAATATTAATTTTATTAAAAATATTTATTATACAATGATGATTTCGTATGAGAGTTTTTAAGAAATATTTTAACATTATTTTTATTTTTATATCACTATTAAGTAAATAATTTTTTAAATTTTTAAATGTCACACCAAATAATTTTAACAAGAATAAGATTTAACGATAAATTTGACCGTTAATATTTGCAAGTTTTGTCAAAATGGCTTTAATTATATTTTTAAATTATTTTTTACCATTAACCTTTGTTCTTTTTTTCAATTAACTTTTTTTTTCTAACAAATATAATGAATAAATTCAATATTTTAATCTTTCTTTTCTTTTAAAAAGTTTTTATCTTTTGTACTTTTATGAACAAAGTATGTAAATATTAGTGGTTCTAAATTTTTAAATTCAAAAAATAAAAATAAAAAAATAAATTTAAAATATACAAAATATTTAAAAAATTAAATTTCATCCTTCAAATTTTACGAAATAATTTTACATAAATAAATAACCAAACCCAAAACGATGGGTTATATTAAATTATTAGTACCATGTGATAGCTACAAATCACTGCCACGCGTCCAAGGATTTGCATTTAATGGGATCATAATTAAGATCCTTTAATGTAACCTGTCATTGAAGAATAAAATCTTTAGTTTTAACTTCATCTGATTTTAAAAATACAATTGCAGCAGCGGAGCACTAAGCCAGATTTATTTAATACGAATGTATGTAAATTTTTTTTTTTTTAAAATTTCAAACATTAATTTGCACAATATATATTATATATTCAAAGAGTAAACTAGTTTATATTTCTTTCCAAATTGTTAATTTTATTATAAAGATGATCATAATTTTAAAAATGATAATACATGTTAAGGGACTGGAGGTGGTGTGTTGAGTCTTGGGTAAAGATGTTACAATCTTGTTGGAGTAAGGATTAAATTTGACATAATAATGTATGATTATTAAGGATTTTTTATTTATTTTAGAATTAAGATTAAATTTACATATTTTACCTTCTATCTTTTCATTCCAATTAACTGCATTTAGTAAAATTGGACCGCTTCTTTTTCCTGTTTTAAACAAGCTCTCTGGCCTTTTATCATCGTCATCATATGAATTTGGGTTTTCTTCACTTTTTATTTGTTTAATAATAGAGGAATAATTTACAAATGAAGACTTAACAGTATTGGCAACAGGAGTGGTGAATCGCTGGACTCGTACGTGTAGGTTATTTTTGGATTTAGATTATTTCAGATTTTTTTACTCTTCATCTTTTTTGAGTTTGGGTTATTATCGGCTCAAGTCTTTTCAAATTTGATTTTTTTTTTTAAACTCCAGTTATCTTTTATCCAAATTAATTTAGGTTGCTCAAATTTTAACAAATTTAAATCATTTTAATGTTTTGTTATTAATTTTTTTCGAATGTAATTATTAATTTTAGGGTAAACTATATTATAGGTCACTCAATTATGCTTAAGTGTTTGTTTTTGTCACCTAACTTTTATAACTTTCAAAATGGTCACTCAACTAATTAAGTTTTTTTTTAATAATTTCCATTAAGTGTTTGATGGAAAAGTGAGGTGACAATTCAAAAAATGGCATAATAATAAATTTAGCCCTCAACTTATTAATATTGTGTCAAGTTAGTCATACTTTTTTTTTTTTTTAAATTTAACTTTCAACATTACAAATTATCTCACTTTGGCCTTAATTCTAAAAAAAATTCAAATATATATATATGTAAAATCCACATGAGTCAAATTGAGAATATTTATGTTTTTTTTATTATATATTTTGAGGACCAATTTGAGATAATCTATAATGTTGATGGTTAATTTATTTAAAAATTTATGACTAAATTGACACAATATGTAAAAATTGAGGGCTAAATTTGTTATTATACTAAAATTTAAATTTCCACCTCACCCTTCCATCCACAAAAAAGGAAACCTAAGCATAGTTGGGCAACCTATAGTGTTGTTTACCCTTAATTTTACTTTTACATTATAACACAATAAAAATTGAGAAAATATTTGGTACACTACTAGTAAATTTTTTTGACTCCACGAGTAATGTTAAGAGGTTGACAAATGTCTTATAGATATATAGAAAAATATTTTAGAAAATAAGTATTTAAAAAGAAGAGACATGACAATTTATTAAGGTTGGTTGTGAAATAAAAAGAAAATTAAACTCTCAGTGTACTAAATACTAACCCAAAGTAGGAATTTAATATAAATGTTTTATCATAATAGAGACATTTTATATAACATAACTAAAAGTGTTTTTTATATGTAAAGCTTATGATTGTATAATATATGAATTTTATAAATATAGTTAATATTATTATATGATATGCATATAATCTTTATATATTTGAATTATTATCTGCAATATAAAGTATTGATTTGGAAAAGCTTTTAAACAAATAAAAATACTCTTTATTATTTATTTTATTACTATATTGACATTTGAATAATTTTACTTTTATTATTAAATTTTTAATATTAAAAAATACTTTATTAATTTTATAAACTCAATACTTATATTCTAAAAATTAATCCAAACTCATAATCTAAAATATTTATTTCCAAAACCAAATATCTCAAACCCAAACTAAAATAAACTCATTAAATCCACAAATATCAACTCCAAAATAAATAAATAAAAATTTAATACCCAAATATAATTTGTAAAAATTAAAAACCAAATCAAAAATTGAATTTAATAAAAATTAACTTTTAATATATAAAATTCTTAATAATTTTTAATATAGAAAAGTACTTAATTTTTGTTGGGTTTTCGAGAAAACGGATTAATTTAATTATGGGTTGCATATCAACTACCTTCACCATGATTCTTCTAAATGGGTCTTAACTCCAAAGTTTTCGATCTTCTCGAGCAATTAGACAAGGGGATCTTCTTTTGTCACATGCTTTCATTATGTGTACGGAATTCTTAAATCTGTAAATTCTCAAAGCACTGGAGCAAAGAATGTGGAAATCGATTCGTGTTTCAAGAAGTGGTCATTGGTTCTCTCACTTAATGTTTGTAGATGATGTTATACTTTTTGCCAAAACAAACTCCAAAATGATAGAAGCCATTGGAAAGACTCTTCAAAACTGCATGAAGGTATCACATCAATGCATTAGGATTGGATTGCAAACTTTTTGGGGATTAGAGAGACTTGAGATCTTGAGAAATAACCGAGCTTCCCTATACACTCCAAGAGGGTGACTCGGGGAGATTACGATTTCATAATTGAGAAAGTTAGGAGTAAATTAAGAACCTAGAAAGGGAATCTCCTCTCCCCTATCGGGAGACTTATTCTTATTCAATCTACGATGGCTACTATCCTAAACTATTTCGTGCAATTCCAAATGTTTCCACATTGTGTGCTTAACCAACTTGACTGCATGAACATGCCTTATTCTGTTCAAGAAACCTAAATGTGGAGGGTCTTTTTCCTCTCTATTCTAATACTCAAGAAGAGATCAACCATTTGTTTCGAGAATGCCCTGCCACAAAACTCTTCTGAGAGAACTTTGCAACTACAATTACTCCCCTTCGACCTTTCTTAGATGGTAAGATTTGATCTCATTGAATCTTTCATCTAAGTTGTGGATTACCATCTTTGCTATTGCTTTATGAGAAATTTTTCTGGGTAGGAATGCCTGTGTTTTTGGAAACTTCTGTCTTATAAGGAATTTTCTAGTTAAAGTCCTTTCAGCAACAGAGGAATTTTTGGTCATTTCCTCTTTGGTTAAAAAATTTCACCTTCCATCTTTTACTCCAGTGTCTTGGAAACCACCCCTATGAATTAGTATAAACTCAATACGGATGGATCATCTTAAAGTAACCGAGGAAAAGCGAGGGTGGGAGTCTTAATTCGTGACCACAACGAGAATTGGATTATTAGAGCTTATTTACATATCCTAAGATCAACTAAGCTGAACTGTGGGTCCTTAGGAATGAACTTTAGTTGTGTAACACCCCCTAACCCTTATCCATCGTCAGAATCGGGTTACGAAGCATTATCGAGCTTTTCAGATCAAATACAAACATTTACATAATTAACCACACAAAAATATCGTAACTCAATCATATTGTCCCTTTTATGAGCCCTCGAGGCCCAAAACACGTGTTAGAAATAAATCGGGACTTAATCGAGTACTTCAAAAAATTTTCGTGAAATTTCAAATTCTTTTTTCTAAATGCAGGGCATACATGCCCGTGTGGTCAAGGGACAAGCCCATGTGACCGTAGGACACGCCTGTGCCGCAGGCCGTGTTCGACCCCGTGTAACTCTCTGACTTAGGTCACACGGCCAGCCACACGCTCGTGTGCTAGGCTGTGTGCCTCACATGGCTGAGACACATGCCCATGTCTCTGCCCGTGTGAAATTACTTGAGCATTTTGTTTTGAAAATTTAAAGTTGCAAGGGACACACGGCCAAATCACTTGCCCGTGTGTTAGTCGTGTGTCTCACATGGTCCAGTCACACGCCCATGTGTCTAGCTGTGTGGACTCAAAATGAACCTTAATCATCAAGTTTACCCTTCCCTGCAAACTTAAACATCAAGCAACTCAAAAACCAATCATTCAACCAATCTAAAACATATTCAAATACATCTAAAACATGTTAAAACTATCAACCTATTGATCTATCCAATGCATACTTATAGGTATTTCAGATATATTATCTAAATAATCCATTAAAAACATCATTCAAGCTAATTTAAATTTCCATACCATTTCTACTCAAATTTTGTCTATTTCATACTTTTTGTACATAAACTTAAGCATTCCATATTAAACCTCAACATATCATATATATTCATTTATATAAGTAACCAATATCATCTTATAACATCATTTATATTCATTAATTTTTCCCAAAATGACAACTTAAGACATCCTAGGTACATGCCATTACCAAAAAGAAATATACTTCACCACGTTTGAGTTCGGGATCTCGTATGGATGCTGAATCGGCAATTAACTTTAACACCTAACCTGCGCATGGAAAACAAACCGTATGCTGAGTATGAACTCAGTGGTATTTCTAAAATCCGAATGCTTAAAAGTAGAGTAATATAATATTCACATTTAAACATACATTAATAATAATCAATCAATTGATCAATTTATTCATAATACATTCAATTCTCATTAATTGCTATCCCAGATAGATTTTCACATTATTAACACATTTTACTTGAACCATAATATTGATCATTAATATTCAATTCACAAATATTCGTTTCATGTGTCTCTATCCATTTCTCATTTCATAATTCAATATCAATCATAACACTGTTTATTTCAATAACCCTTATTAATATGACTCGGACTCAGACGGTTACATGGATCTAACTAAAACACACCAGTTTGGCACCCAATGTCTCATCAGATAATTCGAAGTAATAATTTGACACCCAATGTCTCATCGGCTAAACCGAAGTAAATTGGCACCCAATGCATCATCGAATTAATCCGAAGTAATAAAGTGACACCCAGTGTCTCATCGACTTGAAGTCGAAGTATCCCTGAACTCTTCCAATCCTATGGCATGCCATCTATATCTGACTCAACCCGATACCGTTAATAGGGTTTCAATTCACTTTTCATATACAATCAATATTTACATCAACCACAAATTCGTATAATCTCAATTCAATATCAAGATAATAACAAATAACACTCACCTCAATTACTTACCATAAACATTAAATTAAAATACAACAAATAATAATTAGTAGATTCAGATTATAGAAATACAAACAGTAATTTTCGAGCTACTCCTCGTTAACTTTTTCTTTTTCTTTCTTAGCCGAGGTCTCCGACACAACGTTAGCTACAGAATTGAAACAATTTTAAATTCATCAATATGATACAATTTCAGATTGAATATTTAAATTTTTATTTAACTTTTGCCTAAATTCCAATTTAGTCTTTAAACCGATATTAACTTTATTTCTTCAAAATTAGTTCCATATTTTCATCCAATTTCCACTTTAGACTAAATCCAACTCTTTAATTTCACTTAAATTCCTAAATTTCAAAATTTTCTCAATTTAGTTCCTGTAACTCAAAACTTATACTTTATTTTACAATTCAATCCATTTTTCATTTCTAACTTAAAATTCTATCAATTTAGTCCCAAATACTTAAATTATTCAACATGAACATAATCTAAAAATTCAATATTTTCTAAAATTTTAACATAGATTAAGTAGTATTTAACTATGGGATTCTAAAAACTTAAAAATTACAAGAAAAGAGACTAAATTAACTAACCAATTTGAGCTTGAACCCTTGAAACCCTAATTTTCTCCTTCTTTTTCTTTATCTTTTTTCTTTTCTCCCCTATTTCGTTTTGCTTCTCTGTTTCTATTTCATTTCTTTTATTTATTCTTTTATTTACTCTATGTTTTATATAATATTATAATATAATAATATAATTTATTTAATTAAATAACAAGTAAATAATAATTATAAATATATGTATATTATTGTCACACATGTCATTGCCTATACTGTAACAGTTCGGTTTTAGCTAAATCAAAATAGTGGTTTCAAAACCATAAATTCGATGTCAAAAAATTATTTTAATATTATTTTCGATATTTACAGCATGTTATTTGATATGTGTAAAATTTTCGTGAGCTAATTTTATTGTTTGAATGGTTAATTCGGTAAAAAAGACTAAATCGCGTAAATTGCAAAAGTGCTATTTTATTAGCTAATGATGTCAAATAGCTATAGAAATTTGAAGTTTAGGTCTTTAAGTGTTAAATATACCATTATTTGGTTAGTGGATGTTAATGGTTTGGCATAAATGAAATTTTGTATTAATTTTAAGGTTAAAATGGTAAAATAGTTAATAAATGTTATATTAATAAAAACAAAGTGAATTTTTGTCCATCTTTTCTCTCTTTTGGCCGAATATCGATGAAGAAGAAAGCCTTTGATTGAGTTTTAGGGTTAATATTGATGATGAAGAAAGCCTTTGATTGAGTTTTAAGGTTCGGCACTTGCAAGGTTAATTGGTAAGTGTTTTGAGCTCGATTTTTGATGATTTTTATGTTTTTGAGATTGTTGCTTCGTATTCTAGCTAGCCCATACCTTAGATTTCGAAACTGTTAAAGATTTTGAGAGTTGCCATTGTTGAATCTATATGTTTTTTGATGTTTAATGTTGAAATATGAAAGCTTGATGATAGATTTCCATGTTTTGTAAAGTGATTTTTGATGAAAATGCATAATAGGGATTAAATTGTGAAATATGCAAATTGTGTGGTTGAAATGTGAAATAAATAAAAGTTTTGGGCTGATAGGGACCTATAAATAATTTGGCCAAGCTTGGGTTTATTGAAATTATGTGAATTTTGTGTTTTGTCAAAATAAAGACTAAATTGTTAAAAGTGTGAAAGTCTAAGGGCTATGTGCAAATAGGCCTAAATGTATGTGTTGGACTAAATTGAATAAATGGTTGAATAAATAAGTTAATTTTGAATTCATATAAATCAAGAAAGAAAGAATTTGGATTTAGATAGGGGGAAAAGCAAGGTTATCGAGTAGTCGACCTGATTTGTCAATTCCTAATACGATGTAAGTTCGTATGCAATGAGCTTATTTATAATTGTATTTTATATGATTAGATGTAACATGAATTGTGATTATGTTATTACAGACAAGTTTGGGAATGATTCGACGATGATTCGACAAGCGTGAAATCCCGGTTGAACCTTAGGAATAGTTTAGGATGCTAGTGACATGTCATTAGGTTATTATGTTGGCTACGAGCCACGATATCGGCCCTTCGGGTGTGAATTATACCTTGATTTGGCTTTGGACCATGGTATAGGTATTTCGAAGATGAGTTACCTTGATTTGGCTACGGGCCATGGTATAGGTACTCCGGGGATAAGTTACCTTGATTTGGCTTCGGGCCATGGTATAGGTACTTATCGATTGAGATCCTTGAGTATCCGATTTCTATTCCGAATGGTTCAACGAGTAAATGAAGGATGTGGTTGAGTATGAGATTGGTACGAGATGGTACAGGTACGTACGGTAATGAATTGAGTATTAAAACTATGAAATTGATGAGTCCCTTGGTAAGTTATGTGAATGACCATTTGATAGCTTTGAGATTTAATAGAATTTTTGTATATCATTTTCTATTATTTGAATGATGAATGAATGGTGATAGTTGTTTATTGTTTACATACGAGCTTACTAAGCAATAAAGCTTACTTCGTGTTATTTTTCTATGTTTTATAGTGAATCAAGGCTAGCTCGGATCCGGGAGTCGTCAGGAACATCATCGCACTATCAAACATCTAAGTTGGTACTTTTGAATTATACAATTATGGTATATGACATGTATAGGCTAGATGTGGTATTTTGATTGTGATTATAGCCATGAGATTTGGCTTATAAATGATGTTAATATTAATGTGTGTTTGGCTATTAGAAATGGTTTATAAATGTATATGTTTTGGTTTGTATATATATAGCAATGAGTGATGGCTTATTTTGATATTGTTTTGGCATGTATTTGGCTAAGTAAATGACAGTGATTTGAGAATTGGAATAGATGAAATTATAATGGTATGAATTGTGCATTTGGTTGATGATTTTGGCTGCCTAATTGTATAATGAAATGGTATCATTTTGCCTTGTGTAGGTACATTAAAGTTGGGGTGGCAAATTGGCCTTGCAAATGGCCTATTTTTGTCTACATGGGCATGCGTCTCAGCCGTGTGTGACAACGGTCATGTTACACTGCTGTGTGTCCCCTGGTGTTGAAATTGAATTGAAGTCAGTATGCTCCACATGGTCTCACACATGGGCGTGTGACTGGCCGTGTGGTACAAGTCAGTATACCCCCTAATTGGCACACGACCTAGCACACGGGCGTGTGACTTGGCCGTGTTGCATAAGTCAGTATACCCTCCAGTTTTCACAATGCCTGGCACACGGGCGTGTCCTCGGCCGTGTGATACAAGTCAGTATGTATGCCATGTTTCCACATGGCCTGAGACACGAGCGTGTCTGGAGCCGTGTGAGACACACGGCCTGTTCACACGGGTGTGTGACCCCTGTATGGTTGAAATTTTTCTAAGTTTCTAAAATTTTTTGTATGTTATCGGTTTAGTCCTGAACCACTTGTAAAGCATGTTTAAGGCCTCGTAGGCTCGTTTGAGGGACACTATGATTGGTTGTGATTAAATTGTATTTGAATTGATGAATTATATATGAAATGTGTATTTAAAAGTGTTGTAAGTCCGGTAATGCTCCATAACCCTATTCTGGCATTGAATACAGGTGAGGGGTGTTACACATACCAAACACATGTTAACTTTAGGTTTAATTACTTATTTAATCCCTTTACTTTTTCTTTAACCTATAATTAAACTTTCACCCTTTATTTAGTTTAATCCTTATACTTAATTACCCTTAATTCAAACTAATTCACCTAGCCAAAACCTAATTAACCACACAACTAACTTCGTAAATATTTTTAAATATTTACGAATCTGTTTTATGAAAACGGAGACCCGAAAATACACTTTTCAATTACCCGTGACTATCGGATCATTACAAGTTAACTATTAGCCTAAATCTCGATAACCTTGAGATCGAAGTTGATGCTATCACCATCATTTACTTAATGAAAATTAAATTAACTTCTATATTTTCCATCACCTTTGATTGATGAGTGTCCACTCTTTTGAATATTGGCACCTTACGCTTATATTTTGAGAAGGGAGCAATTGCACGAACTCATTAGCTCAGTTAGGGAGCATTGTTCAATCCACCTTGCCCTTGGGTGATTTAAATTTCCAGAATTTGTTTTGTATTTGCAACTTTCCTCCTAGTTGTTAAACCCCTAATAATAGCATAGGTGTGTTATATATCCGACAACTTCTTAAATTAGTGTGTAATGAAATCTAGTTCCTTTTCCCAAAAAAAAAAAATATTCTTTGTTGCTGATGAGAAAAAATAGCCTTGAAATGTTTAATGTAGTTTTGCTAAAAATCCAATTTAATGTCACTTATTGAACTGAAAAGAAAAACTGGGATTTTCAATCCATATAATTTGATGGACATTATGATATTTAGCATATTCATATATTAGAAAACATAATCTTTTTGTTTTATAAAACAATGATACAAGTATACAATGAAATACCCTCTCCTTTCTCCCTAACACAAAAAAATGTATAAAGGTATATAACAACATGAAGTATTCATAAATTTTTTGCTTAAACTTTTTTTTCTGTATACCATTACATTTTACTAAGATTAGTAATTAATTTCATATCATATATATTATAATAGTTAAGAACCACTTTAAATGTGGCTTATTTTTTATTGTGTATATGAATAAATCCCAACCCTCACAAAGAAGTCTTAAAATCATGCATAGTTACACATGCCATAAACGCAATACTCGCCGCGGTTACACCGGTGGTTACAAGCTCCGCAGTGTCTTTTGTCGAAAGCAACGTCGACGCACTCTCCCCCGCAGCAAACCTGGGTGAACTTGCACTTCCTCTTGCATGCACCGCAGTTGTGGTCGTCCGTCGCCAAAAAGACACATTTGTTGTTGCAGCAAGTGGAGGTGGCACCGTCTAGGACGTAACAAACCTCTTCATCTTTGTGGCAATGGTCGGCAGCTCTAGGGTTTCTATATCCTTGCTGGAGGAAACGACTTACCCTTTTGGGACTCCCCATTGGTAGTACGGGTGGTCCAGCGTCTCTGAAAGTCGTTGATGGAATCAGAGAGTTATCTTCGGCAACGGCACCGATGGTTTTCATCGCTAAAGCAATTGTTACAGCATAGGTTAGAGCTATAGTGACGAAAATTTTGGCAGCTTCCATCTTGTTTTTTCTTTTTTTGTGTGTGTGTTTGGGTCTTGGGTTGTTTAAGAGAGTTTTTTGATGGGTTCTCCTCCTTGTTTTTGTGAAGGAAATAGGGACAAGTTAGAAGATATTTGGTGAAGGGAAATGGGAGGGATTTGGGGTTTATAAAGGAAATAAAGGGAGGGGTTGACCAAAGAAACGGGAAAAATAGGTAAGGTGCATGGGAGGCGAGGCTCTTTGGGATTCGAAGCAAAGAGTATGGTCGAATTCTAAAGCTTAATTAATTGACTAATCAACTTCTAAGAAATGAAATACATTAGAAAATGTAGGTTTTATACTTGGTAAATGGTAAGCTAATCAAATTATTGTTGCATTCATCCCAAGTTAGACATTTGTTGAAGTTAATTATATTAGCACTTATAGTACCCTCTTTTAAATATAATAATTAATTAGGGCATAGGGGGACGCTTAGGGGCAAAGTTATATTTTTATTTTAAGATTAAAATCCAATTATAAATTTTGGGACTAAAATATAATTTTAGCACAATATTAATTTTAAAAAGATTTTATTGCAAGCTAAAGCTGCTTCTTACCCTCGGTGCCGCCCCTAGAGGCAGCAAGTCTGGACCTGGCATTGAAAATTTTAGATATTTTTATATTTTAAAATTAGTAAAAAAAAATTATTGATACAAAAACATGTAATTTGGTCACCTTTTCTTTTGATTTTTGGTGATTTGACTATAGGGTAAATTGCATCATTAATTATTAAATGATAGGTAAATTTTTGTTTTGGTTACTTATTTTAAAAATTGTTACAACTTGATAATTAAATTATTCAAAAGTTTTAATTTAAGTTACTGGACTATTAAAATTGATGTTATATGACTTTCTCTGTTTGCTTTGCCTACACCAATCGAAAGCTCTCTTTCATTTTCTTTTCTATAGTTTAGTTTTTTTTTCATGAAATAGCTTTAGACGTCACAAATTTACAAACCAAATTTTAAATAGTTCTTTTCTTCGATCTTCGACACTAGCCGTCAGATCAACTTGGATCTAATGTATTTTCTTCTACTGATCGATGGGTACTAATCTACTACATTGGTCATTAAACCATCACTTGGAACTCGTTGATGATTTTTTTTTTTAAACTTAACAACTCAGTGACTTAAATAAAAAAATTTAAATAATTCAATGACTTAAATGAAAACTTTTGAATAGTTCAGTGACCAAAATAAAAACTTACTAATATTAGTGACTAATGGTGTAGTTTACCCTATATTGTACTCAATTGACAAATTACTAAAATATTCTTTTATGTACAAAGAAATTTATATTATTACGATAATATTTTTGTCCTTTTACATCTTATAAATCAATAAAAAATTAATTATGGTAAAATTTGAACTCATAACACAATAAATTTTAAAATTTTACTTTATAATCTAAACCACAACATCATTTAACTTTTATATAAACTTTTAATAAATATATTTATTACATATTTTTTTTCACCCATGGGTATGTCATAATATAATTTTTTAAGCTTAAAAAAATTACATTGGTAATTAATATTTGGACACCAATCAAGTTCAACAACCAATTAAATTCATTTACATCGATATATATATTTTAATTTTCAATGTTTAAAACTTTTGATCTAATAAAATTACTTGTAAACTAAGATAAAAATACAAGTAAAGACATTTATATCTCTTTCTTTTTTCAAAGTATCGTTTTCGGAAATATACAAAGAACCTTAATGTATGGTATTTCAATATTGCCTCAATGCATACATTTATGTTTTTTTAGCACCAAGTATAAATTAAGAAATTTTTTAGAGAGGTGATTCAAGCTTATTATCTATAATTAAATAATTGTTTTGTTGTAACACTAAGCTTGAAGCATGTGCTAGAGGTACAATCACATGGTATATGAAAAAGTCAAAGCCCCCCCCCCCCCCAACACACACACAGACCTTTTTGAACCATCAATGAAGAGAAAAGATTCAACTAAAAGGTGCTCCTAATATGAAATTTTGCCTTGCCGTTTGGCCAAGCAAAGTTGGAGCATTCCCATTTAAGAATTTTAAGCCACAAAAAGGACCCTAGACAGCTAGCTGTTACTTGAAAGTGTTGATTAGAGAAACCTATACTTGAGCTCAAAGCTTAATGTTGATCTTTTGAACATAAATGTAAGTTAGCTAGCAATGAATCATATTTGGTGTACATATATTTTTTATTTGATATTTTCGACACCAAATACTCAAATTTAAAGTGTAATTAAATAAAATCTTTAAATTAAAAATAAAATTCTTCAAATATTCTTATTTTTTATTTACAAAATTTAAATCCTAAGAGAAGTGGATCGAAGTCGTTAATCATTACCATTCCACCTATCAACGCGAGTGGATGTGTTAATTGTGTAGCAAGTAAAAAAAATTGCTATTATAAGAATATAAAACAGGAGACTGCCAAGTGCCACGATAGTGAAAACAATTGAGTAATACTTTTTTTTTTTTAAATACAAGAATAGGATAGAGTATGAATAACAAACATAATTAGAGCGATTCAAATTCATATCACACTTGAGGTGATAAATATCTTAACCATCAAGCTATTATATGGGGTTCAAATAATAATTTAAATTATTATTAAACAGTTAAAATAAATAATAATTCAAATTATCATTAAAATTTTCAAATATTTATTTTCATCCAATTTAACTCCAAATATGATGTAACTGAGTCTCGACTTAATGAGAATTGGTGATGACATTTAATCAATTTTCATTGGATTAATGACCCAAATAGCTAAAAATGAATATTGAAAGCTTAATTAATTATAATAAAATAGGTTTAGATGATTGTTTAATTAAGTTTTATTTTTATATAATCCATTGTTTAATTAAGTTTTATTTTTCTATAATCCATGTATTAATTATGAAAGAAGCTTAGATGAAAAAAATTCCTCATAAAAATAAAATCTAAAATAGCACTCGATCGAAGTTTTAATCGAAAACTAACAATTAATTATATCCTTGAAATTATTTTTTTCCACTGAAGCTCCTAATGTCTCATTAAGTGATGACATAGTAGCTAACATGATGGATGATGTGGCAAATTCATTACGTGGAAGTTGGCATAGCAGCTAATGTGGCAACTAAAGTTGAAAATTGATGGCGTTATAGTTGACGTGGCAATTGATATGGACATTTGATGTAACGATTTGGTTTACAATGGTATTAGAAAATACAGTTTCAAGATCCCATTTCCGTAAATCAAGCCCGTAAATATTTAATAGAAATACTTACAGAGTTATTAGATAATTAAATTTAATTTTGGATAAGTGATTTAGCTGAGATTGTATTTAATTAGGACCAAGAGACTAATTGTAAAGTCTAATAGCTAGAGGTTTTTAATTAGAAATTAGATTGAGGACTTAAATTAAAATTAACCAAATGCTCAAAATAGCAATTAGGACCTATGTAATTGAGATTAGTGGATGATATAATATCATTATGCTTAATGGGTAAAATTTAATAAAATTAAAAGTAAATTTGGTGGTAAGAGAGAGAATTTTGATATCTTTCAACCGAACCAAAGATAAAATCAAGAAGAAGATGCCATTGAAAGGGGTTACGAAGCTTTTAATTGATAATTGGTTAGTGCAATTTAGTCTTTTTCTTGTAATTTTTATGTTTTTAAGATCATGGGAGCTTAATCTAGCTAACCCATGTATCAATTTGTAAAATTGTTAAAGTTTTGAAAGATGTCATTGTTGAGAATTAAAAGTATTAGGGGTTAAATTGACAGATTTTAAGCTTAGATATGAAAACGGACTAAATTGTAAAACTTAATTAATAGCTTCATACATTAGGGACTAACCTAAATAAATTGTAAAATTGGATGTAGAAATAAAAAATAGGAGGTCCCTAATGGACAATAGTGAAATCATATTTTAATTTGGAGTTTTAAATTGAAAGTTATGTTACTCCCGATTTTAGAGACTAAATTAAATAAAAATAAAAATTTGTATTAAATGGCAATTGATTGTGAATTTGGTTGAATATTGATGGTGTTGTATGTTTATGTTAATTCGTAGCTAACGTCGACCCAGATTCCTCGAGAGGGAAAGGAAAAGCTAAAGCCATCGACGAATAACTCAAAATTTTTGGTTTGTACTTCTACAATTCAAATCACTTCAATTGTTGCATATTTATTCTATTTTGATGGTAAGATTATGAGGTGAGTGGAAATTGATTGATCGAATTGAATTGATATGATTTTGATTGATTATTGAGATAAAGGACTAAATTGAATAGAATTGAAAATATTGTAACTTGATGAAAATATGAAATTAACTTTGAATTGAGTTGATTCATGCTATGATACATATGAATTGATGGTTTTGTTGAACAACTGAAAATGATGAATTGTGAAATTGAGCTATATCCAGAATTGGATAATCGATTACCCTATTAATGGTCGGGTAGAGTCAGATATAATTGGCATGCCATAGGATAAATTGAGTACGGGTTACTTCGACCATGTGTCGACGAGTTCTGGGCACAACTTTTACTTTAGTTATACTGATCATCGCTAGACACAATCTATTTATTTCAGATTGTCCGATGAGGCACTAAGGTGCCAAATTGGTGTGTTGGTTGGATCTGTGTATTCGTTCGAGTCTGAGTTAGGTTAATAGGGATTCAAAAGGTAAATTTGATAATGATATATGAATTGAAATGCTATTGTGAACTATTTTGCGAACTGGATTTATAAGTTTGGAAGACTAGTATGAACATGTGGCGAATCAATAGATAAGATTCGAGAATTGGTATTTTAATATGATGAATTCTTATGTTAGTTAATTGATCATGTATGAAATGAATTATATAGCATAATTGGTATATTATATCATGGTACTTAGTAATTAGTTTGAATAACATATTGATTAAGTATCTTGAATTGGTTTAATTTTCATTTTAATGATTGAATTATAGAAATACCACTGGGCTTTATCGCTCAACGTATAGTTTTGTTTTTCATGCGCAGGTTAGGTACAATCCAAGATCCCAAGCATCAACTTCAGCATCCAGTCAGAATCCCGAACTTAACAAAGTTTGTAAACCCTTTTTGTTAGCTATATGGCGTAACGCCCCTAACCCGAATCCGTCACCGGAATAGAGTTACAGAGCATTACTGGAGTTACCGATTTATTTACCAGATATTTTATTTCATCTAACGTTCATATTTGGAACCAATTAAAATCAAACATATTGTCCCTTAAACGTACTTATTTTTCTCGACATGTTTTTCTTGAATTTATTACTCTCTCAATATACGTAATTTCCTTATATCAACGTATCAAAGATAATCACATATTTACATGTCATGATAAATATCATTCTCTTACCATTTCTTGATAAACATAAATCAGGTAATTCATTATATCGATATTTCATGCTGTAACGACCTAATTTTCAGTGGTGTCAGAAATGGTGAATTGAGATCACTAAATCCAACAAGTAAGATTAAATAAGATAGTAATTAAATATTTATGAGTCAAGTAATAATTTAGAAGAATTTGTGAATTGGTGAATTAAAAGAATTTACTAGGTCAAACGGGGTCAAAAACGAGGTATCAAGACCTCGAATTTGAAAATCGAGCTATAAATATTTTTATAATTATTTATGAAGTGTCATTTAGCTAGTATTAAAGTTTGGTTGAGAAATTTTAACGTTTGGGTAGTCAATTAAATAAAAAAGACTAAATTGTAATAAAAATAAAATTTGCTAAAAGGATTAAATAGCTCAAGTGTTAAAAGAAAGAGGATTTAAAGGGCAATTAAGCCTAAAAGTGAATAGGCTGGACGGCAAGGGCAAGAAAATCAGCAGAAAAATAAGGGAAATAAGGGCAAAATTGGAAATTTTACAATTTTAACATATAAAATAAGGACAAAATTGAAAGATCTAGAGATCTCTTCATATTTTCTCAGCCAAAATGCCATAGGAGATCTGGAGAAAGCTGGTTTTTCATATTTTTACATCATGTGAGTTTAATTCTTGTTTTTTCTTGATAATTTTTATGTTTTTATGACTTTTACAAGTAGGTCCACTTATAGAATTCATTAGTTTTTGATTTTATGGGTGAAATTGGAAGTTACCATGGGTGGGTAAGGGAATTTTATGATTAATTATTATGAAATTTAAGTTCTAATTTCATATTAAGGTGGTTTTATTAAGTGATTTTGATAGAAAATGGTATTTAGGACCTAATTGAGAAAAAGTTGTGAATTGAAGGTTGGTTTTGAAATTCAGAATGTCAAAGGTTTTGAAATAGTTTATAATGATAAAATAAAGTGTTAATTGAGAAAATTTGGTTCAATTGATGGGTGAATTGAGTAGGGACTAAATTGTAAAAACTAAAAATTTTGGGGTAAAAGTGAAATTTTGAAAGTTGAAGAGCATGAATTGCGAAGTGAAATAGAAATCAAATAAATGCTAATGAGTAAAAATATTTTATATTATATATCAAGAATCCAAAGAAGAACGAGAAAAAGAAAAATTTGCAGAATAGTCCCTAAATTTCAATATCTTCTACAAATTAGCCGGGTAAGTTCATATGGTTGAATTTAGATGTTTATTTGTGAATGATTGAATGATATAATGTGTTATTATATATAAATTTGTTGTGGGATTGTGAAAATTTTGTTAATGAAAGAATAAATGTGGAAATGCAAATTAGGAAAAACGCAGGATTGAGTACGTTCGTATCGTGACATGCGATGAATTGACAGATAAGACCATGGTTGTTCCATGGCAAAGTGTGAAATGTAGGTATGGTATCATCCATACTGAGTTGTGAAATGTAGGTATGATATTATCAAATCCATACTGAGTTAAGAAACGTAGGTATGGTATTTTCCATACCGAGATGTAAAATATAGGTATGGTATTTCAATAAGGAAAACCATACTGAGTTATGAATCGTGGCACTGAACGACGACGTACTCAATTTCGTAAGCCGTTTTCTAATTTCATAATAAGAAATACAAGAGAAGTGAACCAAATGAAAGGGATTGAATAGTTGTTAATGTTGAGCTCAACTACGTGAAGTATTATAACAGTGGTTGTGAATGGCAGGAAACTTTTGTGAATGTTTTGGTATTGTTTGGAAATATTATATTTGGTAAGCATTACTTTTAAACCTATGAACTTACTGAGCTTCAATAAGCTTACTTGTGTGTGTTTGTTATTTTTATGTAGATTGAATTGAAGTGAAGTTGGTAGATCGGATCAACACAACAAGACACACTATCCAGATCAATTCCGGTAGCTTTTGTTTTATGTTTAAGATTTATATGGCATGTATAGAGTTTAAATGAATTGAAGTAAAGATGTTATAAACTAGTTAACAATATTTTGTACTAAAACAGTTTTTGGTTAGTAGCAGTAGTTGGTTTTGAAAATTCACCATAAATTATGAAAATTTAATTAGAGGTTAAATAAAATATTTAATTAAAGCTTATTGAATCTAGTTTCACATAGAAGAAACGGTGTAAGCAAAAGACTTTCATATCAGGAGATATTTGAATTTTTGTGAGATAAGGTCAGATTGATTTTAAGCTCCCCTGTTCTGAATTGTAAAAATCATTAGAAATTGTACAAAAATAATTAGGAGTCATACTATATATGTATGGATTCCTTATTTAGTATATTTTTAAAATAAATAAACAGCATGGTTATTTGAATTCTGTACAAGGAGAAATTTTATTCGTAGTGCACAGGGGTCAGAGTAGCCGAACCCTGAATCAGGGGAGACTTTAACTAATAAACTGTACTAATTGGCCCAACCAAAAATTCTAGAAACAAATTAGTAAGTAGTTATATGAGTCTATATTCGGGGAAAATTTACGGATTTGGATTTCGAGTTTTGTAACTCGAGATATGATTTTTTTAGACACTGTGACGCAGTTGGACAGCTTGTCTGGAAAGTATGATATAAATTGTTTGAATTTGTTTAAGTGCTCAAATAAGTTTAGTAATGCGTCGTGCTCTACTCCGGCGACGGTCTCGGGTAAGGGGGCGTTACACATGCATTTAAAAATACAATTCAAGTTACACTAACTTTCTCATTGCTTGTTCATGTTTATAATTTCATTAATCCAATTTCTTTTCCACGTTCAAGTCTCGTATTAGAGTAATTCGGATCTTTATAAATAAATTTGATTGTCGTTTTCATTTATTTCATGTTCTAATACATTCAATTAATGCTTTAAACAAAATTATCATTTTACCCCTAAACTTTAATTAATGACGATGTAATATCCTGATTTTGGGCCTAGTCGGAATAGTGGTTTTGTGACCACAAAATCTGAGATAGAAATAATTATTTTATAATTATTTTGATGTTTATGATATGATTGCATGATTGTGTGAAATTTTCGTGAAGAAATTTTATGCATAAAGTGCTTAAATTGAAATTAGGGACAAAATCGAATAATTTGCAAAACTTGCATTCTAGAAGTTTCTAGTATGAAATTGTTTTGAAATATTAATTAGGAGATTTTAAATAGCAATTTTACCAATTTCTAAGTTTATGGACAAAAATTGGACATGGATGGAATTTTTGGAAAGTTTAGTAGTAAGGGCATTTTGGTCATTTAGGGGTAAAATAAATTAAAATACAAAATTAAAAGCCAATTTTTCTCATCTTCTTCACCATGGCCGAATATAGCAAGGAGAAACCATGACTAGGGTTTTTCAAGCTTCCAAGCTCGATTAGCAAGGAAAACTGAAATTCGGGCTAAAATGGGGAAATATCAAGTTGTGGACGAAATGGTAAAAGTAGCCATTTTCGCATACTAGGTAAGTTCATATGTAAATGTTGGTAACATAGTTATTATTTTAAATGTTTTTATGTTATTTAAATGATATGATAATTATTATGAAATATTATACTCGTGATAATTGTTTGATAATATGTCAAATTATGTGATATACTTGGAAAATGTGAAATACTACCGAGTATCGGTATCGGTATTCCGTAGAAGATGGTTGAAACACATGATTGGGAAAAAGGTCCCGTTGAACCTTAGGAATGGATTAGGATACAAGTGACATGTCACTGGGATATTTGAGCATCCGAACTCGTTGAGTTGAGTCCGAGTTCACTTATGGATGCGAATGTCCGAACTCGTTGAGTTGAGTTCGAGTTCGTGAAATGTAACTAGGCATCCGAGCTCGTTGAGTTGAGTCCGAGTTCATTTATGGATGCGAACGCCTGAGCTCGTT
Organism: Gossypium longicalyx; assembly: GCA_025698465.1. Taxonomy (NCBI): domain Eukaryota; kingdom Viridiplantae; phylum Streptophyta; class Magnoliopsida; order Malvales; family Malvaceae; genus Gossypium; species Gossypium longicalyx. The sequence goes on from CM046995.1 coordinate 88,087,843, forward strand.
GAGTTGAGTCCGAGTTCGCTTATGGGCGGGTTACATAGTAACTTGGCTACATATGTGGCACTTATGTGCAAACTTTCCATGTATCCGAATTATATTCCGATGTGTTCAACGGGTAAAGTTCTACTCAAGTGGAGGAATACTCAAGATGAAAGGGACGTATTGGTAAGTGTTGTGAAATGGATACTTTGAACAGGTATGTACTTAACCCTCGGGTTGAAAAATCGATATAACAACAATATGGTAAGATGATAAATGAAAATATGATATGAATGTCTTGGTGATGATTATGCAAATGATGTTTTATGTTTGCTTATATGGTTATGTTACTTGCTATTTGCATGTGAACTTACTAAGCATTTATGCTTACTCCCTCCTTTTCATTCCTTGTAGTGTTGACAAGCCAGCTCGAAAATCGGGAACGGTCGGAGGCACGCTCACACTATCCATATACCATCTTGGCATAATGGCTTGTATATTTTGAGTATGGCATGTATAGCATTATAATCATTTTGTATATATGGTCTTATGATATGGTTATTGAGTAGTATAAAAATGCTTGTTAATGATTAGCCATTGGAATGGCTAATTATGATCATATTTGGTGTAATGTATGTCAAATTGCTAGTTAATCCATGGAAACCATGAAATAGGTAAAATTTACCATAAAATAGATTCAGACAGCAGTAGTGATGTGAATTTGAAAAATCATTAAAAATAGTAGAGATATAATTAGATGATGAATAAAACATGGAATTGAAGAATTATGAGTCTATTTTCATATGGAAGAAACGAAACAAGTATATGAGTTATATTTTATGAGATATTTAAATTTTTGTGAAACAGGGCTAGAGCAATTTCTGGATCCCCTGTTCCGAATTTGGAAATTCACCATAAATTGTATAAAAATAATTAGAAGTCATAATTTATATGTACAGATTTCTTATTGAGTCTAGTTTTAATAGAAACAAACTTCATAGTCATTGAAATTCTGTACAAAGAGATATCTGATTCGTAATACACAGAGGTCAGAGCAGTCAAACCCTAAAACAGGGGAGACTTTAACTAATAAACTGTACTAATTGGCCTAGCCAAAAGTTCTAGAAAAAAATTAGTAAATAGATATATGAGTCTAGTTTCAGGGAAATTTTACAGAATTGGATTTTGAGTTTCAAAACTCGAGATATGAATTTTTAAGCGACTGTGACGCAATTAGCCAGCTTGTCTAGAATTTCTAAAATAAATTGTATGAATTGTTTAATTAATGATTTAAGTTTAGTAACTCCTCATACTCGACTCCGGCGACAGTCTCGGGTAAGGGGGCGTTACAGATGATTTCATCCTTAGGCTTAAAAAATAAAATTCTTGCAATTTAATCCTTATTTCCAGCCGTTATTCTCATACAAATTGATAACAACCCATGAATTCTATAAAATATCATAATTTTTTCATAATTTTAACACTTTTCAATTTAATCCTTAAAACATGTTTTTCCTCGATCTTGAACTAAATTAATAATTTCATTCAATTTTGCAATTTTAAATAATAAAATAATCCATTTCATGCAAATTGGTCATTTTTAACATTTTTTACAAAATTGCCCATAAATTTTTACTTTTATTCAATTTAGTCCCCGAGCCTAAAACATGCAAATTAGCCATGCTAGCTAAATATTCATAAATATTTTCCTCCTCCTCTCCATTCCACATCCTTAATTTATATAACATGCTAATTTATATAACATGCTACAAGTAACATTATCAATAATTTCACTATTTACCTATATGTATATTCAAAATTGTCCATTTGTGTCATAGTCACTAAATATTTATATCTTGAGATATAGAACTCGAAATTAAGATCGGCTAATTTTACATGAAACTAGACTTACGTATATTCTTAATATAAAATTTTCATAATTTTTGGTTTATCCAATAAGTACAGTTTATTCTTTAAAGTCACCCTTATTCTGCTGTCTGACAGTTCCGACCCTTCTTTACTAAAAATTAATTATCTCATTGTACAGGATTCTAATGATGTTTTCGTTTGTTTCTATTGAAAATAGGCTCATTCAGGATTTTAAACATATAAATTTAAGAACCTAATTATTGTTTTATAATTTTTAATGATTTTTCCAAGTCAGAGCAGGGGATCTCGAAATCATTCTGAACTAGTTTCACAAAAATATAAATATCTCAGAATAAAGAATTCCTTTACTTTCTCTATTTCTTTTATATGAAAATAGACTCAATAAGATTTAATTTCATATTTCACTCAGCTTCTAATTAAACTTCCACCATTTTTGGTGATTTTCAAAGTTAGTCTATTGCTGCTGCCCAAAACTACTTTAGTGCAACATATTGATTACCAAGTTTATAACACTCATATTTCCATTCTCTATCACATTTCCCATTATTTTCTCTCATTCCCCTTCACAAATATATCAAGAACATGGATCCTTATATAAGAAAACTCTACGTTAACATCATTTTCATGCTTTTGATATTACCTTACATGAGGAACTCTATTTAAAATATATTGAAATCTTAAAATTCTTACCTTGTCCCATTGATTTTAATCTTTAACTTGATTTTTCTCTCACTTCCAGCTTCTATTTCTTGAATCCAACTTGATATTCCAACTCTCCTTAGTCTCCTTAACATTTTTCTCTCTTGGTAGCTATGAAAATTCTTTTGATTTTTAGGTGAAAATGGTGAATTTTTGGTGGAAGGACTAAATTGTAAGGAAAGCAAAATTTTCTTTCTTCTCTTTTCTTCTAACGTGAAATGCATGGAGAAAGATGAATGGTGTATATATATATTTTTTTCCACACACGTATATATAGACTAAATAAAATAATAAAATAATAAAATATCTTATTAAAATATTAAATAAATAATAATTATCTAATTAAATAACTACAAAATATTACCAACATCATCATTACTTTCTAGATTTCTCTCTCTTCCAATTGACCATTTTGCCCTTTGTGATCTTTTAAAATTTCATTCTTGAGTCATCACTTAATTTGATAAAATTATAATTTAGTCCCTCATAATTCTTCACCTATTCAATTTGGTCCTAATTCATCAATTTTCCTTGGTTTCTAGATCATTCCACCCTTAAAATATTTTCACTATTAGTCCTTCAAATTTTTTTATTTACACTTTAATCCCTTAAATTTTGAGTATTTACTCTTGGGCCACAAAACTTTTCTCACTTTTACAATTTAGTCCTTTCTTGAATCAATATGTCATAATATACTTCCCAGTGACATAACTAAATTTTCCTCTTCTTGTTACTTTATTTCCCTATTTTACTGTATTAAGGATAATATCTTACTGTAAAAAATTTTAGGGTGTTATAATATGGCATGTACCTAGTAGGGTCATTTTAATATTTTACTATGTTTAGAATTGTTGAATTTGAAATTTGTAAATGAATATAAATATGTATATGCAAAGTTAGTATTCTGGGTATGGTATAATTTAAATATATATGCTAATGTTGATGTATGGAAATTGTTAGATGGCATGTTATGTATGTGTGTTGCATGATTAAAGGTCTTGATGATCTTGAAATGAATGTGTATGTTTAGTGAAGATAATGCTCTAGATTGTTAACTTATAAATTATAAAGCAATTGCTTATTATTGAATTAGGTTGTAATGTACATGAGTTGATGTAAGAAGACTATATTTGTGAGTTGGAATAAAAATTAATTGTGTTAGAACTTGATTGGAAAAATTGCAGGATATTTGAAAAAAGAAATTGCAAAAGCAATATGTGACATCACAACATTCAAACGTTGTCTTGATAAGAAAAGACTTGTAATGTCACGGCGAGACGAGGAACCCCATCGATTCGTGTCTTGACGAGGCCGACACAGTAAGTGACATCCCGATGTCGAGTTGTCTAATGTTGTAATGTGATAAACTGTTTGGCGATGTCATGATGTCAACCTTGTATTTTGAAACTTTTACAATTTGATCCTTCTTTGATCTCGAGTTATTATTTCAGCTTTAGTAAGCTCGTGTAAGCTAATGATATTATATTGTATTATATTTAAATATATATTTTGGTAGAATATAAGCATTAATTTTTCATTCATTTTCTTTTGTCATGATTTGCCAATTTGGTTTGCAATAACACTTGCCCTACCAGAGGATACACGATCATTTTCATATATCGCGATCTACCAATTCAATGTTCATTTCATTGGAGGCAACGCCATGAATTCATTTCCATGTATCAAACTATGTTATTCATTTCAGAAGCAAGGGGTAGTGGCTTAAACACGAAATAAGGTTCTTACATCTTAACACGAACAGACCAAACCAGACTAATTACAACAAGCATTCATCACTCTTGTACAAACATCTCATCTTTACAGAATATGTATACTTACCTCAAACCAAACATAAACAAAGACATTACACACACATAGAGTAAAAAGGAAATCACTAGAAAATGCAACAAGTTCAAACAATAGGACTCTTGTCCTTATCACAAGAACCTTCAGGAGTATCTTGAGCTATATAATATAAATAGTTAAACTTATTAGATTGTATACCACAAAACTAAACAAACTTATAAGAAACATCATAAAACCCAGATTCAGGAAGTTTCCTTCCTTACACTCAAAGCAGACGCTTAAGCATGCAGCCCTAAAGCCACATAAATAACCATGAAAATAACCTAAGCTTCATTGACATTTACTAGGTGCTAAAATAACGAAAGAGTTGGTTGAGTACAGTAAACCCAAATCTTCAAGTAGGTCTGTGGTAGTGAAAAGAAAGTTTGAGAAGAAGATGTGAATACAAGAGAAGACATAAAAGCTTAATCAAGAAGTTAATACCAACTTTATACAAATAGACACGGAAGTTAGGTTTAGTGGATAAATCTGATTATCCCACTAACCTTTTCGATTTTTGTGACTAAAAACTTTCTCTCTTAACATAAATGTGAGCCTTATTGACTATAGTAACTTTGTTTTATTCTAACCAATTCTCATTTGTCTAACTAAATTGTTCAACGAAAATAATAATATAATAATATAATAAATAATTCTATCAAACTGAGGGTTTAACATATTCATCTAATAGCTGGGCTGGCGTATACTTTTCAGAAGAGTCCGCCAAGCCATTTAGCTCACCCATCACAGGCTTCGCCTAAGGTCGCACTCACAGACTTACATACTTAGTCACAATTAATACCTTACCCACTCAAAACTTGCTCTAAACATTATACTTTGACAAATAGTAACCAGATCACTAGGACTATGTCGAGCGGGATGTTACATATGTACTCAATATCTAGACAAACCATGTTTCCAAGATGTCAACCATTTTTCATCATCAATCTATATGTTCAAGCATGCTAAGACATTAGCAACCAACCTATCCAAAAATACACATAAATGATCACTTCCAACTTGTTTGCCCTTTTCCAATTATTTAAACATACCATTATGTAACTTAACCACATGCTATTAACATTATACTATTCATAATTCATAGAAATAACCTATTTTACTTTGATTTCATATCATTTAACTTATTTCTATCGACTCATTCCCCTTTTTTTTGGCCACCGGGACTCGTTTTCATTTCATTTACTCAATTAACAATAAAATTTTAGTATTATACATAATTCAATCCAATAACATCAATTGATATCACATTCATATCATTTACCAATTGTACATATTGAAACCCCTATTAACTTGGCTCAAACTCATACAGATACTCAGATCATCCAACAAACACACTAAACTGGCACCGAAGTGCATCGTTGGATAAATCGAAGTAGGATAACTGGCACATAACCTAAATACTTGCGTACAAAAATGCATCCTGACGTACAAAGCACATGCTAGCACACGAAGTGCATCCTGGCACACGAAGTTTTCCTAGGCCCTAGCGCATAAGCGCATAATCCCATACACAAACCAATATTATGGCATGCCAACTATATCTAACACAACCCAAACAGCTAATAGGGTACCAATATTCAACTCATTTACAATTTAGTAGGATTACCATTTATCAAACATATTCACTATCACAGTCCAATCTATTAACATATCATATATACTTCATGTCATTCAATACATTTTCACCCAATCTCATAGCACATATCATAATTCAAACATTTCATGTAATTCTACATTTTATTCAATTTAGTTCTCTATTTCGGTAATTCACAATTAAGCTCAATTCAATAGCTCATATTATCACTAGATACTCACTTTAATATTTATAAATGCAGTTAACATGAAGATGCAAGCAATCAATATGACCCTAAATCATAGATGTACAAACTGTTTTCTCGCGTCACTTGTCAACAACTCTCGCTTTTCCTTTCCCTATCAAAGGATCCACGTCGACGTTAGGTACGAATAGTCACAAAACATAACACATTATCAATTTCCAGCCAATTCATAACCAAATATCAATTTACATATATTTTTCAATTTATTCAATTTAGTCCCTAAAATCGAGACTGTAACACCCCTAACCCATATCCGTCATCAAAACAAGGTTACGGGGTATTACCAAAACTTACAGATCAATTATAGACATTTAATATCATTTACCATTCATAACAGAAACTAATCATAATCAATTATATTATTCCTTATATGAGCCTTCAATGCCTAAAATACACATTAGAAATAAATCGGGACTAAACCGGGAACTTAGATAATTTTTTTCGAAAATATCAAAAATTTTCAAAGGAGTAGGGGACACACATCGGTGTGGCCAGGCCATGTGGCTCACAAGGTCGAGAGACAGGCCCGTGTCTCAGATCGTGTGGGCATTCGAAATAGGGGCACACAACCGTGTCCTAGCTCGTGTCTAAATTAGGGTGCTTACTGACTTGGGTCACACGGCCAAGCCACACGCCCGTGTGCTAGGCCGTGTGAAAATACCTGAGCATTTTATTTTTTAATTTTAAAAAGGGGACACATGGCCAGACCACACGTTCATGTGATAGGTCGTGTGTTACACACGGCTAAGACACACGCCCGTGTCTCTGCTTGTGTGGACAAAAATAGGCTCTTTTCAAGCCACATTCCTCACCCATTTTTTATTTCAACCTAAACACTTCATTTAGCACACTCATATACTATAACAAAACCTTCAATACAACCAAATCAAGCTTTAAACATATCATATTATCAAAAATATAGTAAATTCAAATTTACCACATTGATCAAATCACATATTTGATTACTTATATCAAACATACTATACCAACTCATTCATTAACATACCTATAAACTATTCATCACTTAACCATACCCAAATATATATCAAGCATGATAAGACTACACATACATATATAAGTTAATTGGAAATATAAACAAAATATAAATCATAATATTTACACAAACCAACTTTATCAAAACCATTCCAACCCTATACATGCCATATAAACCATAGTGTACGTTTCAAAAGCTACCAGAATAAGCTGGATAGTGTGACTTGATGTGCTGATCCGATCTTCCGACCTCTTGAAAATCTACAAAGACATTAAACAACTCAAGTAAGCTTAATGAAGCTTAGTAGGTTCGATGGGTTAAACATAAATCTTACCGAACCTATTATAACACATCACTTAAATAAATTCATTCAATGTAAATTCCCTGCCAATCACAACTTTAATCGATAAATACACTTATTTCAAATCAATACCAATAATAACAATAAGTCTTTCAATTTCAATTTCATAAGTCACTCACCAAATTGGAGAACGGTTTACGGATAAGAGTACATCTTTTTCAGAAGCCCGAAGGGTGAACAGAAGCTCATGAGAGCTAAACAGAAACCAATAATGGTTGAATAGAAGCTCGTAAGAGTTGAACGGAAACCCATAAGGGTTAAACAGAAGCTCAATAGAGCTGAATAGAAACCCATAAGGGTTAAACAGAAGCTCAATAGAGCTGAACGAAAACCCACAAGGGTTAAACAGAAGCTCAATAGAGCTGAACGGGAACTCATATGAGTTAAACAGAAGCTCGTGAGAGCTAAATGGAAAGTAAACATGAAATTTCGCAACAAATGCTGAACCTCAGTTTACTTGGGTAATTTGCTATCATTTTCCTCCAATGCTGTCAATTCATCGAATGTCGAATGTACTTAAATCTTGCGCTCCATTTAATTCGGGTATTCAATTCAAATTTACAATTTTAACAATATTTAAATTTCAATAATAGAATAAATACATAATATCATTCATGAAATCAATAAAAATATTAAAGTTTAACCTTATAAACTTACCTGGGTTAAATTGTAAGATTTGCAGAAGTTCAAGGACTATTTTGCTAATTTTCCTTTTTCACGAGTACCTACTGTGTTGAAACCTTCATTTTTTTTGAAAAAAAGGGTTGACTTTTTTTATTTTAAGAAAACGAAAAATGTGGGAGCCGCCACCAATCTTTTTCTGAGGTGTGATTGGGTCACCTTGTAATTGATCATTTTAATAAAACATTTTGATTTACTAAAATAACAATTTTGGTCTACAAAATTCAAGAAAACGGGTTCGGGAGTCAGTTATGTACAAGTAAGATTAGAACCCTTGTAACGCCCAAAATTGGTACCTAATTGATTAATTAATGTCTTAATGTCGAAAGTTGAAAACTCGAACATAATTTAAGATACGATCCTTTCTTATATTAATGTTGATTTTTTTTATTTTTTTAAAAAGCTTGAAGAAATTGAAACGAATATTAAAGGCCCTCTTGTCTTGAGATAACAAAATGTCACGTCCCGTAAGTTAGGACACGATATTTGAACCCTCGAAAATAAGCTTGCCTTTAAATCTTTTTATTTTAAAATTTGTTCTTTGATTTTTTAAAAAAGGGTATTCGATTGTTTAAATCCAACGAAAAAATTAAAACCCCGTAAGTTAGGGCACGACCATTCTTGAGTTTCTAAACGCGGAATATCGCCTTTATTTCTTTATTTAAAATTCATGTATTTTAAAATTTTAAAGGGATATTTAGCTATTTAGGTTTAACGAGAAAGTCGAAACCCCGTAAGTTAGGGTACGTTTTCTCAAAATTCCTAAAATGCAAAGCATTGCCTATTTTAAAAAATTTCCTTTTTTACGAATTTGGGTAAAAATTAATGTAACTTTTAAAACGATATGTTTAGTTTATTCGATCGTGGCATAAAAAAGGTTAAAACATAAAAAGGGAGTCATACTTAGCGAATAACGATAGTGCGACATAAATTTGGAGTAATAATGACGTGACATACATAATAAGATATAAAATATAACATTGACATCAATAAATCATAATGTTAATATGCATAAAACAATAATAATAATGATGAAAATGATAATATAAATAGCAATAATAGTAATAACAATAATAATGAATAATACAAAAATTGAAAGTAAAGTAATAAATAAAATAATAATAATAATAATAATAATAATAATAATAATAATAATAATAATAATAATAATAATAATAATAATAATAATAATAAGGGCAAGAATAAAAATAAACAAGCCAATAAATAATAAAAAATAAGCAAAAACTAAAAATTTGATACTAAAAAAAACTAATATTAAACAAATGAATAAATAAATATTGTGTAAAACAATTTAAAAAAATATTAATAATAATGATGATGATATTAATAATAACATAATAAAAAATCTAAAGTTTAAAATTTATATAAAAGATATAACTACATAAATAATAAAAAAGGTAATGACAAAAGTGAGGATAAAATAAGATACGTGTATCAAAAAAAGAGATAATAAGATTAATATAAATAATGAGTAAATTATAGTTAAAAGGATATAGATAAAAAAAATAATGAGAAGATATAATAAAATAAATGTATTTTTAAGAAAAGTTAGATAAATAAATATAAAGAGAAATATAATAGTAGTAATAATATATTAAATTAGTTAATTTAATAACAAAGTAGTAAAAAATAACAAAAAAGGACTAAATCGAACCTTAAAACAAAATTTTGGGGCAAATCTAAAATAAAATAAAATAGAAGGACCAGATTGAATGCGCGAATAACAAGGAGGGACCAAAATGAGAAATAATCTCCCTCCAAAACGTGCAGCTTCAAGGTGAACTTAATTGAAAACTGAAATAAATTACAGGGCCAAAATTAGAGATTAAAAAAGACTTGATTGCAAAAGGATCAAAAAGCGAAAGGATTAAACTGGTAAATAGCCCAATAATAAAAAAACACGCAGATCTTCTGGACGGGTCAGGTCAGTGCGCGGGTCATAAGCAAAACGACGCAGTTTTGGCGTCAGTGACTTAAGCCCAAAACGACGTCGTTTAGATGGGCTATATAAGTCAAATTTTTATAAAAAAATTCATTTTCCCCACTTCATAAAAAAAACTGAAACCCCCTCTCTCAAACTCTCTCTCGCCTTTCCCTCCAGCAGAACTTCGGTCGCTGGCCCACCGTGGTGGCCGCCTGTCACTGGTGACGGTGCCACAGTCCACGGTGGCCGAAAAATAAAAAAGAGCCATTTTTCTTGGCTTTTCAAATCCGAACCCCCCAAGACGCTATTTTTCATCGAAAATGGCAAACCTTGGCCGCCGTAGGCGATTAAATACCAAAGGTCAAGTAATTTTCTACCCCCTCTTTTCTCGTATTTTCTTGAAAATAAAAGCAAAATCAAACGAGAATAAAAAAATAAAATAGAATAAAAATGCCACTTTTTTCTACTGATTACTTTTTTTTTTTTTGTATTTCAAAATGCATGTCTCCGTGTATTCCTCTCTAAAAAAAAATTACAATGTGATTGTGTTGGCTTTTATAGCAAAAAATACAACATTTTTACTTTGCTTTTTTTTTTTTTTTTTTTTTTGCTTTACATTGCTGTTGTCTTTTTTGTCCTTTCTTGTCCTTTCTTGCAGGTACGGAGGACGTTTGCTGGCGTGTGGAAGTGGAGGTACGGAGGGGACCGGCGTTGGAGGCTGGGGGTTGCGGCGCAAAAGGGAATCCTTAGGGTTTCTGAGAATTCTATGTGTTTTGGGCCTGGGCTTAGGGTTTTAGTGATTTTGGGTATTGGACTGATGTAATTGGGTTAGGGATTGGGCTTTTGTAAATGGACATTTGGACTTATTATTATTATTTGGTTTTATTTATCTATTTGTTGGGCCCTGGCAGATTTGGCCCGTTATATACAGAATTTAGATCTAAAATATAAATTACTCATTCATTAGCATATATTTCTATTCCAATTCACTTCACAATTAATACCCCTCAATTTTTTTAATTTACACAATTACCTTAACTTTTACAACTTTTATAATTTAGTCCTTTAACTATTTAATCTATCAAATGAACTGATTTTTTTTCTTAATTGATAATTTATTTAAATATTCTAGGCTATCATACAGCCCTTGATAAATAGAAATTTAATATCAAACCCTAATATTTAACCTTTTCACAATTTGGTCCTAAAATCAACATCTAACAAAATCACTTTATAAAACCATCATACAACTAAATTAAAGCTCTAAATCCATGTTATTTCATCAAAAGCATCTAGTATTCATCAATGGTAAATTTCAAAATTCTCAATAAAATAAAAAACTAAGATAATAGCTAGTTAGACCTGTAAATAGGCCAATTTGCCCGGCCCGTTACAAACAAACCAAAAAATAATAATAACCCAAAAATAAAAGTCCAATATTAAATACAAGACCAAAACTTAAACCTTATAACAGTCCATTTACAGGCTTTGACCCAAACTAATACCCTAAACCAAGACCCAAAAATAGGCCCAATATTAAAACCCAAGACCCAAATAACTAAACCTAGACCCAACCCCAAAATTGTATCGGCCCAAGTGGCCCAAGATTCGAAATTAAGGCAGAACCCTAGCAGTCTGTGTACGCCGCAGCAGCCCCAGCCTCCACGCCTCCGTACGGCCTCCATCAGCCACGCACACACGCCTTCATACGCCAGCCCAGCCCCGTACCCGAGCGCCAACGCACCTGTACCTGCGAAAGAAAACAAACGAAAATAGCAACAGAGCAGTAGCCAATACGAAAGTAAAGAAAAAATTGTATTTTTCTTTATTTTTTTTATTATTCGGCTATAAAGCCGATGATTTCCGATTGTAAATGGTTCCTTTTTTTAACATGCAATACAGACACACATATTTGGCATACCAAATACATAGAAAAAGCAACCAAAAAGGTGATTTGAAGCGTCTTGTATTCCTTTTCTTTGAATCGATTCCATCTTCTTCTTTCTCGTTTTGTTTTTTAGCATTATGAAGTAAAACGGAGGACTTACCTCGCTACTAGGCTGTCGGTCCTCCCTTGCTTCGCCGAAATCGAAGTTAAAAGGGGGGTTTTAAGGCCAAAGAGTGACGAATCGAAGCCCAAAGCATGAGGCGCCGTTCTTGATGGCGGTTTGATGCTTGGAAGATGGATTTAGGGTTCGGCTAGAGGGGGAAAGGGAAGGCTAGGGTTTGGCCGAACATTCAGTTTTGTCGGGCATTTGCCCCTATACACCTGGAAGTGTTCTGGACAACTGGACTGCGGAAGAGATTCTTGTAGTTTTTAGAACGGATTCAGAGTAATGTCCAAAACACACTTATTGCTCTAGGCATAGGAGTGATAAGAATCTTTTGTGAAATAGGCCGATGTTTAAAAATGTTGTTTCAATAAAATGCACGGTTATTATCATTTTGAGCAAATGTTCTCTCGTCCTTTCAATTTCATTCATAACCATACAAATGATTACTTTCGGATTCTTTTATTCTTGAAACATTCTTAAACAAAAGTTTCTCATGCGTAACCGAATCCCGAACCCGTTTTCTCAAAAGTTCGTAGACCTAAAATTGTTGTTTTAATAAACCGAAAATGTTTTATTAAACTAACCTCATTTTTAGGTGGTCCGATCACACCAAAACAAAAGATCGGTTTCGACTCCATATTTCTGTTTTTCAAAAGTTGATTTCCCCCCTTTTTTTAAAAAATTTAAATTTTTTAAATCGATGGATGGTTTCGACAAGACCTAATTGTAAAAGTCTCAAAAATATAAAAATTTCAAGAAAAAGGCAAGAATTAAACTCACATGAAGATAAAATATGAAAACCAGCTTTAAGAGCTCTTTAATAGTGTTTTTGGACAAAAAAATAGGAGAAGAAATTGTCTAGAAACTCTTAAAATCCCATTTTAGCTATTTTAATTTTATTTTATTTCTAATTTTGCCATTAAATCACATGAATTTATTTTATTTTATTTTGCTTATGCCGCCTCAGCTATCCCATTTGTGTCTATTTACTTTTTAAGTCCTCCCTTATTTACCATTTAAACCATTTAATCACTATTTCTTTTAATTAGCAAGTTTTGCACCTTTTTCAATTTAGTCTTTTTTAATTAATTAACTATCAAAACTTTAAAATTTTCTAACAAAACTTTACTACTACCTTAATGGCACTCCGTAAACATTTATAAAAATATTTACGGCTCAGTTTATAGAAACGAGGTCCCAATACCTCATTTTCTAAAACCACTTGACCTAATAAATTCTTATAAATCACAAATTACTAATGCAAAAATATTTTTAAAATCACATTTGACTCGTAAACACCAAATATTAAAATTTATGAGTCTACTCGTCGAATTTGGTGGTCTCGAACCACTATTTTCGACACCACTGAAAAATCAATTTGTTACAGAGACAAACATAACTTTCAATTTAGAGCTTCGGATTAAAATCTAATTTCGCATATATTCATTAGGGACCCATTATTTTCTATTCCTATTGAAATTTCATAAAAAATTACATTTTATTCAATTTAGTCCCTAATGTACGAAACTAACAATTAATGTTTACAATTTAGTCATTTTCATAATCTAAGCTTAATTTCTATTAATTTAACACCTAATTCATCCAATTATCAACAATGGAAAATTATCAAAACTTAAAAAATTGATACATGGGCTAGCTAAATCAATCCCCATGATAAAAAAATCTATAAAAATTATATGAAAAAGACTTAATTACCTTAACAAATGGTTAACTGAAATTAAGAACCAAGCTTTTCTCTTTTCTTTCTAATGGTTTCAGTGACTTAGGGGATGTAGATGACAACTTCTGACTATGTTTTTTCTTTATATGCAAAGATTAATCCTTAATTAATCTTAACCAACCTCAATTTATTCGTTAATGAAACTATTTTAATTAATAATTTAATCTTAACCAATTCATCATTACCGTCCACTAACTATATGAAAAAAATGGTATAATAACCATTTTAGTCCTTGAGATAATTTCTATTTAATTCCAAAAATCTTTTCTTAATTAAAAATATATAGTGTTTAAACTTTTACAATTTAGTCCCTAGGCCCTAATTAACTACAATTTCGACTAAATTACTTAACCGAATTTCAATTCATCTATATAATAACTTCATAAATAACCTTATTTAATATTTATGGACATGTTTTTATAAAAATGGGGTTCCGAAATCATATTTTTCGGCGCTAATGGAAACTAGATCGTTACATGCACTTTAACCTTTTATCACTTATTACCTTTCTTTATTTCCATTCATGGCACTTAACACATCAAAATTTCCATAAGTCATACTTATCATTCATGATTATTAATTATTCATGCAACATTTTGCATTTACGAACTTTTTTGGTAAAATGAAAAATTATGATTTAGTCCTTGTACTCTTCACCTTCATTCAATTTAGTTCAACCAAGACTCCCTTGAGACTAATTCATACTATTTATCATTATCATGCCAAATAATCATTAATAACTCATATTTTCTATGGTCAAATCAAATTTTAGTCTTTATAATTTTCTAACTTTTCCAATTTAGTCCTTTTTCCAATATTCCAAGTCCACTCTAGTACTCCCAAATTTTATTCTCTAAATATGTAATTAATTCCTTAAAACTTCATTTGTTACATTCAATTTTCAATTTCCTCAATCTCGGAACAGTACCATTTACCATATCGAAAATTTGGAGCATTACATTTTTTTTTTTCTTACTAATTGTTTAAACTTTTTTACTAACATGACTATTAATCTTGAATGTTAAGATCATGTTTCTTACCTTTAATTAAACAATTTCATTAGTATAATTTAAACTTTTATTTAACATAATTCCTCGTACACTCAAGGTACATAGATTTCAAAGATTACATACAACTTTCACTCTTGAAATCAACACCTTATCTTTCAACCTATAACTTTCTCCTTTCATTTGCTACTTGCATCAATTTCCACTTCTTTCTCTTTTATCTTTAAGCATACATACATACATACATACATAAACCATAATCAATAACAAGTTGAAATCACTACTAATGCATTTACACAATTAAAACGTGAACAAGAGATGAACATCTAATTTTCTTACCTTGCTCTTTTAATTCTCTACACTTAAACAAGCTATTTCATCACTTTCTTCTCCTTTCTAATACTAAATAGAAAGATGTAAACAACTTGAATATAAGCTTCTCTCTCAAAAACAAGATCAAATTTTATGAGAAAACATGATTTCTTACTTATTTTAAGCTTGAAATCCTCAGTTTCTGTATTCCTTCTTTTCTCCTTGTTCTTTCTTTTTTGTTCCTATGGCAAAAATATAGAATATTCTCTATCCTTATCTCTTTTTCTCGGCCGGGCACCCTAAGGACTTTTAGTCCATTTTTTTTTTCATTTTCTTTTATTTTTTCCTTGCTTTTTTACTAACCAATCACATTAACCCACTTTTCAACCTTAATCAGCTTACATTTCACCATACATGTACAACTAGCATCCTTTGGTGTCCCAACAAATCATTATATCCCATAAAATCATTTGATCATGGTAAAATTACAATTAAGTCCCTACTTCACAAAATGATAAAATTACACTTTAATTTATGTACTTTTCACCTTTATTCGATTTAGTCCATACTCGAGATTTAAAATTCACATATTTACCCTTTTGTAACATCCTTTCCCGGTGTCTAATCATTTTCTCAAAAGATTATTAAATTATTCTAATCCATTTCCTTAAAAATTTTACTAATGCATTTTTCTTAAAATAATATTATTTATCGAAAATTTTTGAGATATTACATAACTTATATTAATTAATACTATTAAACTCTTTTAACAACACATTATCTCCCTATTTTTTTTTTCCCTTATTCTATTTGTGCTATATGAGCAACCTTTAGCTGAGAGCACTCTAAATTTTATGTCACAGCTTTACAAAGAACATATGGCTTGGTTAAAATGTCAACTACTTTGTGATGATGTTGAAACATGATTGACTTGAAATTTGTTGGGGATATGAAATCAATTATATAGATAAACTTATATTTATAATTTATTTTTTTAAAGATTAAAATTTTATCTGCTTTAAACAACTATATGAGTGTTTTTTTAATTATTTTTTCATGCCAATTATTGCACTTCTTTTATTAAAAGAAGTTTAGTTTAGTTTAGTTTTTTTTTTTTTTTACATTGTGCGATGAATTTTGGTAAATCTTTTAATTGTGATGGTTACTCTCTTGATTCGTAACATTTGATTAAATTAAGTTGAATCTCAAAACCTTTAAAACGTGACAAATATGATTTGTAGAGGCATGGTGAGCTGGGTATTACTTCAATAGAGGAAAGGCAATTTGAGATTTGATTTGACGCTATTTCATACACTTTAATCATTTACTAATCCTTTTCACGGTTACTTTTCCTCTAATCAAGATTTTGTTGAAACATAATTTCTTCTAACTTTTAATATAAAAATATGTTATTTAGAGCAGCTAAATAAGACTCTTTTTTTTCTTTTTTTTTTTCTTTTTGGTCTTAAATCACCTCTTAGATTTCAAAAACTGAAAATTTATTTATAATATGGATTTTATTTTGTATTGGTTAAATTATAAAGTCAACATTAAAGGTGATTATATATTTTTTATTTTTTATATATTTAAAATTTAGTCATCGTACTTTTATTTTTAAGAATGTAGTCTTTTTATATTTTATATTTAAAAAGTTTAGATCTAATTGTTAACATCGTTAAAATTCTATTAAATTCACTGGTGTGACATTTTAAAATTAAAAAAGATACTCACTTGATAGTCATGTGATAAAAATTTAACGTTGTAATGCACCTAAATTTAACAAAGATTTTTAATAATGTTAATGATTCCTAAAATTCATGTCAACATTCTAATTAGAATATTGTATTTAGACTAACTAATGACATTGTAAAATTGAGTCATCAAATTATGTAAAAAAATTAAAACATAGAGATTAAATCTAAAATTTGAGTGTAATATAGTGACTAGAACTTAAATTTAACCATCATTATATAATCTTAAAAAAAGAAAAGGGGTTAAATTAAAATTTTAACAATTATATTATAATGTAAAATAAAAAATTATTATTAATTACTTTTCCTATTAATAAAATTTTAATATAAATATGCTATAAGTATGAATACATTTTCAAAAAAAATAAAGATTTATTATTATTTATTTTTATTTTAAGTAATATCATAAAATTATATTAATTATTAATGTCTATTATGGTTGTTCAGTTGTAAAATCAGGTTTTTCGGGATTTGAGTTGAATTTATCTTGAATTCAAGTCATATCGGTCTCGGGCTCGAGTCTATTACGGGCTTGGGCTTTTTTGAGCTCTAATTTTCTTAAACTTAAATTTGTTACGAGCTTAAACTTTCTTAAAATGAGATCGTTGCAAACTCTAATCGACACGGATGAACTTTCAAACTCGAACATTTTTTGTGAAATTGTACTAAAGCGTTTCTATTGTCACTGGTTGTTGAACCTCATCTTTTTACCGTCAAAGATTTCGAAGAGTGGCCCAAAATCCCTCGAGTTTCAGAAAAATGATAAGGAAATGTATTGTGGCTAGGTTTGCTTTTTTTGTTTTCTCTCGTGGGTTGTTGACCACTTATTTCTATTTCTTATTTTGTAGGCCTAGAGTCTTCGGTACTGAAGAATACTAGGTTGTAGGCTTGGTAAGGTCTTGTGTGATTAACTGATTATTGAGTTTGTTGGTGGATTATATGAAAAAAAGGACATGTGAGGGCTTGAATGGTGAATGCGGCATGGTGTCTCTTGGTGGTTTTGATTGGGGGAAGGTTGTTGGGTGGTGAGTTAGTTAAAAGGGGATGATGGTTTTGGAAATAAAGAAGGGAGCTTGAGGTGTGATTGTGGTTGGACTTGTGAAAGGTGTTAAGCAAGGGGTTTGAGTGATTGATAAGTTTAGTGATTGGTTGCTGTTAGAGTTGTGTGATCTGAATCCCGTTTGATCCGATTTGAAAAGTTTGATGTGCAACTCACTTGATAAGAAATAAAATAGAGAGGTAAAATTAGAAATCTGTGAGGGTAAAGTTGAATCCCTATAGGACTATATTTTCTTCTATTAGACGTTGATTAAAAAAAGTTGTTTAACCTTTAAAAACTGCGCATAGCTGAAAATCTCATGTATTCTTATTTTTCAACATTAGTGAATTTATCTTCTTCTACCCGTAGTTTTTTTTTTTGGATAAGAGTTTTTCATGTAAAATATGTATGTTTTTATTTTTCTTTCTTATTGTTTTGCGATCATTTCTACCGCTATTATTGACGTATAATATAACAGTTGCTTAGGGTGAGTGATGGCTGATGGTTCTAGTTGAGGAGACGTGATGCAATGAAAGGGGATAAGGATGGATTGAGGTATTATGTAGGATAGTGTAGGAGGGAAAAGAAAGAGGACCGGTGGTTTTTTTATTTTTATTTTATAGTTTTATATTAATTTCATTTAAAGAAAGGTGATAAGGATGGATTGAGGTATTATGTAGGATAGTGTACGAGGAAAAACAAATAGGACTAGTGGTTTTTTTTTTTATAGTTTGTATTAATTTCATTTAATTTTTATAATATTTTAATTTTCTAACTTTTACATTTTTAAAAATATTTGTCAATATGATAATATGTTATGTCAGCATCAGTTCCACATGATATGCGAAGAGTTAGTCATATGCTATCGTTTTCTATGTCAACATAATTTAATAGTCAGCACAATTAATATTAATTGAAAGGATTAATTAATTAATTTTTCATAGATAAGAACTTAATTGGGTGCAAATATATGATGAGAGAGGACTCTTTTGATCTTTTAGCAATTTCTTTTAATCATGAGTGAGAGAGGAGATCCTCGTCCATAACTTCGACTGCGTGGTCATGGCATCTTTGTGTACCATGATATGTAAGAGCATGTTGCCCAGACCTTGCTTACCCGATGATGGGGAATTCAGAAAAGTGCGAAAGACAGAAAAAGCACAAAAATAATGGTGTGATCTCTAGCCTAACACCACCAAAGAGAAGACATGGCCGCTGTCTGTCCACTACAAAATCCCATCCCCACCATCAAGGAGAACACCCCATTGGGAGAGACTGGCAAAGTGACCGTTGGAAAAGGCCTCAAAGAGGAATATCTTTCAACTCTAGATTCCACCCTTGACGTCCCCCGAAGAAAATGAGAGAAAGGGGCATTAACCTGGCTTCTTTACACAATGAGAAGGAAAAGAAAAATGAACAATTAAGCAAAGGAGAGAGGGAACAGGAAGGCAAGGAGCCTGAAGGAAAATGGAGAGTCATAGTGATTGACCAAGCATCTGGCTACGTGAAGGACAAGAAAGACGGAAGAGGACCAGGTTTCAGGATTACAAAACGAGAGAGGAAAAATGTTCTCTTGAGAGTGACTAAAATCGATTACCTACCTCATTTTCAAAAAAAAAAAAAAAAAAATTGATTGTACATACAATTAGCCAGAATATTTCGTATAGTACAATTTATTACCATATGGAATGAAAGTTTTAATCTTCCAAAGAGATATATTATCATAATTTTTACGTATACTATTTTCATTGGAAAAATATTTATTATGTAAATAAAATTATCTGTCTAGAATTATGGTAATTTTCATATTTAAGGTTTGATTTGGTTCTAATTATAGTAATTGCATTCCTATTTAATAGCTTAAATCTTTCAAATTAATTTTAATATGATAGAATTATTTTCAAAAAAATATAATTTTAATAACGTAAATCTCTCTCAATCAATTTTTAAAAAAATTTAATATTGAAGTTCAACACTATAGATATTAGTCAAGAAAAAAAATCATCAGCACTGTTGATTCTCAGACAATATTCATTGATCATTGTTTCTTCTTTCTCTTTGTCGGCTTCACAAACTGGATTCACCCTATTCTATAGCAGCAACATAATCACATGAACGACCACATTTATTGAGAACTATCACAGCATTCTCATGAATTAGTTTCGTTATACCATTTCAGTATCATTGGTAACGAATCCTTCACCATTATTGGCAACATCGAGGAAGTTGCAAAGCGGGGAGCGGCTGCTAGAGATGGCGGCAGTGGGGTTGAATATGAATTTTGAGTGAGGAGTTATGATTCGTATTTTTTTACTTTTTTTTTAAGTAAATTCTGTTTTTAATTTTCTACTTAAAGTTTGATTAACATAGATTATTTTAATATTATTTAATCTATAAATTTAGTCTATAAATAGGCTTTTTTTCACCATAAAAAATAACTCATTACACATTTAGGTATTAGCTCTTACAAGTTTTTAGAGAATTTTGTGTTTTCATTTTAAAGTTTATTATTTCGGATTTCAGGGTTTAGTTTTATCTCTATCTTTTATACTCTTCATTTTTTTCATTTTAGTGAACTTATCTTTACTTGTGGTTCTTTATCCTCTTAGGAGGGTTTTTCCATGTAAAATATTTTTGTTTTATTTTTTTCAATTTCTTAATTATTTTACTTATTAAATTTTCGCGATCAACTTGTTCAAAGATGGAAGCAATAAGGTTTGATATTGATAAGTTCGATGGCATAACAAATTTCAATCTGTGGCAAGTTTAGATGACAACAATCCTAATTCAGGGCGATCTTGAGAAGGTCCTTACAGAGAATAAGCCTACAGACATGGATAAATCATAACAAGATAGGTTAGATAAAAAAGTTCTATCCACGATTTAATAATGTTTAACAAATAATATGTTGTAGGAAGTTTTGATGGAGAAAACAACATTCACCTTATGCAAAAGGTTAGAAACCCTCTACACGACAATTTCTGGCTAATTGATTGGTGTTGAAACAACATTTATAAACGTTTCGCATGGACGAAAATGAGCACCTTAGAGGTCACATCAGTCAATATATTACTCTTTTGAATGATTTAAAAATGTTGAGATTCAAATTGACAATGAAGATCAAACTATGCTATTATTGTGCTCTTTACCCCCTTCATACAAGTCTTTCAAGAAAACTCTAATTTATGACAGAGATAATCTTTCATTCGAGGATGTATAGGGTCATCTGTTGAGCAAAAAAAAACTCGACAATGGGTTTGGTTTGAATAACAAGTCAGATAGGCAAGCCTCAATTTTGGTAGCATCAAGCAAGCAAGACAAGAGATGTCGCTATTGTAAGAAGTTAGGTCACGTCAAGATAGATTGTTATAAACTGTAAATAAAAGGGTAGTTGAGAGCAACAATGAAGATTTAGCTGGTGCTAATTTGGCCAATGACAAAAGTGATAATTTCTTATTGGTGTCAACAAATGAAAGCTCCGAGCTTACGTCCGAGTGGATCCTAGATTTAGGGTGTTCTTTCCACATGTGTCTCTGATTTACCGTAATTTGGTGTAGCAGATTGAACTAGTTTTCACACTTTAGGAGCTTGAATACAAGTATTTTGGTTAAGTTTTAGTTAAGTTTTCGTAATTCTATTTACATTTAATAAAATATGTAATTTGAGTCTTTTATTGACCTTATGGGCCAAATGGGGCTTAAAGGTGAGCTAATATGCTTTGTGAGTATGCAGAAGAACATTAGAAGGTGTGTTAACTCGTTACCGGTCGCTGTGTTGCAACATAGAGAGTTGGATGTTGCAACATAGGGAGCAGAATAGAAGAATTTCAAGATTGTCTTTGGTGTTGCGACACAGCCTAAGGATGTTGCGATATACCCTTGAAAATACCTTGAAGATGATCATACTACCTTCGATGTTGCGACATAGGACCTAGTGTGTCGCAACATCAACTCTGTACTAGAAATAATTACGAGTTAGGGGCATTTTGGTCTGCACAATTAAACATTAAGCACGAGGATGTTAGCTGACCTAGGGTTAAAGACGACGACTACTTTAAGTCTATAAATAGGCTTATTTAACACATTTTATAGATAGCTTTTCAAATTGTATAATTTTCTTCCTAGTTTTAGTCTTTAGTCTTTCTATTTTATTAGGTTTTAGGTTTATTTCAGTTCTGTTTTTTACTTTGCAGAAAAGATCAAATTTGTGAACTTGATCAAACTCTATGAGGATTCGACATTCTATTCAATACAAATTAGGATTCTTCTAAACTTTATATTATTAAATTATTATTCATGTCTATTCTATATATCAAGTCTATATTGTTTATGAGATTCATGAGGAACTAATCCTCCTGTGGGGGATTAGCTAGTGGAGATATGATTATTTAACTATTTTATAGGGTTCTCTTAGCGGATTAACTGTTTAGGAAAAGAAGAACTTAAACTCTAGGCTTGGAAACCCTAAGAAGACATTAAGGTTGGAATTGACCCAAAATTGGTATGATCTATCTGTGAACACTGTAACCCTTAGCCAGTTTGGACTATGAGGTCAAGAGATAAGTAGTTCTTGCCGACTCGTTATTCTAGTGAAAGATCAGAAGATCATTATGTGGTGTCAACTAGTTGATTGAACAAGAAAACCCGAAACAACAGTTGATTATGGTTACCAAAGCGAGCTAATAGACCATGCTCAGATTTGGCGGATTTTACTATTTGATTTCTCGTTATGTATTTATTTATTTTCTTTTTACTATTACTATAAATCCTAAAACCTTTCTTTATACTTTATCATAATATAATTTATCTAAAATATTTATTAGATCTATTTGTCCTTAGGTTAGAGTTAAGTTAGTGCTTGCCTCTCTTAGGTACGACCCTTAGAGTACTTACCTACTCTATTGTAACTATATTACAACTTGACCCGTATACTTACGGAAACCACCTTTTTAATATATCTTGTGAAATGTTTTTACTCTGGACATTGGTACGTCCGGAGCAGTCAAGTTGTTGGCACTATTTTTGGGGAGGCAACGTCATTAATTTGGTTTTATTGTTTGTATTTTAATGTAATAATTAGGAATTTTTTAAATTATAGCTACAATTTTATTTTCTTATTTTTACTAATTTCTTTGGGTTTAGCGTATGACTCGTAGTAGGGGAACACCTATAGAACCAGTCATAGATCCAGAAAGAATAATTCGTAGGAATCATCTACAGCAATAGCTACAAAAGTAACAAAAAATGTAGAACCAACCACCTGCTGCAGGTAATTTACCACCATGAGATAATCCATAGTTTGATGAAGTTAACAATAATAACTTAGAAGTTTGAAGGAATATGCGCTACCAAATTTAGATATGGTTCAAAGAAGTAAAACAAGACCAGCCATCACAGCCAATAACTTTGAGATCAAGCCAAACAAGACCAGCCATCACAGCCAATAACTTTGAGATCAAGTCAGTTATAATCCAAATGATCCAAAAAAATTGTAATTTCGAGGAATGATGATAGAAGATCCAAGTCAGCATTTAAAACGGTTCCTTTAGCTTTGCGACACTTTTAAATATAATGGGGTCACAAATGACACTATTCATCTTTAGTTGTTCCCCTTCTCATTAATAGATAACACCTTTTCTTGGTTAGATTTACAGGCACCAAGGTCCATCATGACATGGACGAACTTGCAAGAAAGTTCCTATCAAAGTTCATCCCTATTAGCAAAATGGTCAAACTAAGAAAAGAGATCGCTATGTTAAAATAATTAGAGGGAGAAAGTTTTCACGAAGCTTAGGAGCATTTTAAGACGTTGATTCAAAAATGTCCACATCATTGCCCGAGTGGTTACAACTGTAAATCTTCTACAATGGGTTAGATGTACATGCAAGATCAAGATTGGACGGAGCTGCAGGAGGAGCCTTAATGAACCGAATGTACGAGGATGCATATAAATTAATAGAAAATATGGCAATGAAATCCTGCCAGTGGCTAATTGAACGATATACATATGGCCAAAGACCATCTACGGTGAAGGTTGTCCAAGAGGATGATAGATATCAATAGTCAGTGGACAGACCCATTCACATAGAGTTCGCGAATAGTTAACCATTTGTATATGAAGGGGACAAACTGCTCTTCCATTATATCAACAATTCAATCGATGACGTGAATTACATAAGGAACATCGGTGGAAACCTTTATTTAAATACTTATAATCCCAGATGGAGAGATCTCCTGAACCTGGGATGGGGAGGAAATTAAAGATGAGGTAATAGTTCTAATCAAGTTAGAAACACTAATTATCAACCTCCTTATTTACAGACTCCTTATAAAAAAGCCAACCCAAATGACCATACTGTATGTGGTCAATGTTTGGATTGGATAGAAGGGGAAATGCAGTCAATGAAGACAGATATGAAGTAAGTGCAGTTTGAGTGCACTAGCTTGAAAAAAATATTGACTAAGTTGGAAGATCAGATAAGCCAATTGATGAGTATGATGGGAGATAACAAAAGATAAATTGGTACTGGCATTCCTAGCAATACTGAAAATAATTTTTGAAAGGATGGAAATAAGCATGTGAAAGCAATCGCACTCTATTTGGACAAAGTCTTGAGGAGCCCAGAAACTTTGACATGAGAGGAGACAAAAGAGAATGTAGAAGATCTTCAAGAAGACCCCCGAGAGGCTGACTAAGAGCTAAAACTAGAACCAGAAGAAGTAATTGAATCGATAGCTAAGTCAGAGAAAGAGTTGACCAAGGAACCTATTATCACATAGGTACCATTCCCTTCAAGGTTGGAAGAAAGAAAAAAATGGGATGAATACGAGTTTGTAAGATTTTTAAACTTGTTTAAAACATTAAATGTTAACCTGCCTTTAATTGAACTAATTGATAAAGTTCCTAAGTACATCAAATTTTTAAAAGAAATCATGTCTAGGCATAGGAAAATTAAAGTAGGTGAACAAGTTAATATGAGCATTTCTTATAATGCTATTGTATCTAAACAGGTTCACCAAAAGCTAAAAGACTCGAGAAATTTTACAATTCCCATAGAGATAGGGAGCATCCATTTCAATAGAGCCTTATGTGATTTAGGAGCTAGCATCAATTTAATGCCTTTATTTATATTCGAAAAACTTTGGTTAGGGGACCTTAAGACAACACAAATTACACTACAATTGGTTGACAGATCCTCAGTGCATCCGCAAAGAGTGCTGGAAGGTTAGTCAAAGAACGCAGCTTTATCATTTCGACAGATTTTGTAGTCTTAGACTTTGAAAAAGATCGAGAGATACCCATTCTGTTAGGCAGACCTTTTCTAGCTACATCAAGGCCTACCATTGATCTATAAAAAAATGAATTAACCATGAAGATTAATAGTGAAACATAAATTTTTAAATGTGGTAACCAACAGAGTGGGGAAAATCGGGAAAAGCTAAAAGAATATTATAGTGAAATATCTATTTATAAATATGATTACCCTGAAGTAAGGAAAATATTTTTAGTAATTAATACAAGTTGAAAGAACGTATTTAAAGAAAGAGACAAGTGGAAGAAGGTGGAATGGCACGACAGGCGATGGACTAACACTAAAAGAAACAAAAACATGTCCTCGCGTACGTTAATGGAATTGTCGGACGAATCCTGTAGTAAAACTTGACAATTTAGATTAATATTTAATTTTAAGTAAATTATTATATATCTAACTAACCATTTAGTCTAGAATCTGATTTGTATCAAATCTACATTTTATAGGAACCGTGATATTCTAGAAATTGGAATTTTGAAAAAAACAGAGTTAGTGTCACAACACGACAGTCCCGTGTCACATAGTGTTGCAACACGACAGTCCCATGTCGCATAGTGTCGTAACACGGCAGTCCCGTGTCGTAACACCAAAGCCAAAATTGAAGAAATTGAGAAAATCAACTCAATGTCGCGACATCAAAGACAATATACCCAGAATTCCAAAATTTCATAGTGTGTCACGACATCGAACCCCGATGTCGCGACAACGACAAACTGCCAGAGGTGTCGTGACACCAAACCTCTATGTCGCGACATCGCTGCAATTTTTTGCTGGGTTGACTTAACCCAATTGCACAACCCGCCAGTTGTTAACCTCATTATATCAGATTTTAACTTTTAAAACCCCTTATTTTAATTCCTAAACACTCTTTAACAAATCTTTGAAATGTTCCCAACATTGAAAAATGGTTCAATTGAATTTTTCAAGAAATTTTGAATATGTACAACCAGCCAATTATCTATCCAGAAAAAAGAATACTTCTTGTAATCTAAATCTTACCTTCTCCAGTAACGACACCAAAAACTAGACAATGACTTTCTAGGTCTACAACCTAAGTGCAAATTATATTCAAGTAATAAAATATCGGGAGTCTGAGGTCGATCCACAGAGAAGCTTATTAGAATTTACAAGATTACAAGTATTAGGCTAGAACAGAAATTTAACACTTGACTTTGGAATAAGCATTAATAATGAAAGTAATAGCTAGAAACACTAGAAATAAAAAGTCAATGCAAGAAATTAACTAAAAATAATAAAAAGCAAATACCAGGAAGAAAATATGCTGAGGCTAGAGGATCAACTATTGGTGTTATATTAAGATTAAATTTTAATACTAAATGTTATTACAAAATTAGAATCCACACATAAACGGAGGTCCCAATCAAATGATCTAGCAATGTATGTCCACTAATTAAACTTATGAATCTATGAGTAAAGGTATGTCCGTTAATGGAGTGTCCAAAATGATTGTTCAATAAGTCCAAGAGTTTAGCAAATGAATCCATAAGCAAAGGATGATACAAGATGACAGTTCAACTATTTAAGTTCAATCCAAAAATATAACATATGATATTATAATCACTTGATAACTTCAAGACTTATTAAAAACAATTCAAATATTTATATGTCAATTTTTATGTCTACAACAAATCAATGTCAATTTGTCCAAGCATTCATTGTGTCATATATTGTCTATAACAAATAAAATATCTTACTTTACAAATATGATTATAACAAATGATTGATAATTAATTTTAGGTCAAATGATGTGTATGGAATTTGCCTTAATATTTTCGAAGAGTTTCACCCTTTCACCTCAACATTGAAAACTTAAAATAACTTAAAAAAAGTAAACAACTCAAACTTAAATGAAATAGACATATTAGATATAAGAAACTTGAAATTTTACACGAATAATGAAACAAACAAAAACTTAACAAGCAAATGATCTTGAATACAACTTTAAGATACCTCTTATGCTGAAACCAAAGACAATTTATAGAGATTTGTGAAAAAAGACTCTTTCTGTCCAAGTGAATGTCTCTCAATGGGAAAAGTCCAAGAAAGTTGATTGATGGTTTGCATCTTGTCTATATGCTGTAAAAAATTTAACTCCAAACTCTAATTGTGCTAGGAGATATGAGCCAAACACGAAAATGCGTCAAAATTGTTCATCAATGTGAAACTTATAACTTTATCTTTACTTTTGGATATTTTCCTGATGCATTTTGGTGTTGGTGTTCCAATATTTGAATAGCTCTTCAAATCCCTTTCTGACGATATAAGGTACACCCAAATCGAAACACTAAGAAGTGTTCCGACTGAAAGTTCTAGATGTGTTCAAATTACAAATTTTTAATCTTTGAGCTTTGAACTTTCACTCATCATCTTGGATCAACTTTAGGCTTAGTGCATTTAATCTCATCTCATAGTTCCATGTATTGACATCTTTTTCCCAAACCTATTTTACCTACAAATTCCACATAAAATATTTTATTAAAACTAAATGCATGAAAAACACTAAAAATATACAATATTTACAATATAAAAAAATCAAATCACAAAAATGAATTTAAAACATATAAAAAATCTCAGGAAATCATGCAAATGTGAATAAGATATAATCTAAAATAATCATATGAATGTCTCATCAAATACTTAAAATTTATTTATTTATACTTTTATGTATTAATTTCATAATTAGAGTAATATTGAAATATTAAAGTAATTGACACAAAATTTGAACAAATTATATAATATAATTCAATTAATAGATAAATTTAAACCTGCACGATTTCTAATTAATAGATATACTTAAATTTGTGTATGCCCATTCAAAAAACTCATAAATATTAAGAATTAGTTTAGCAATATTTTTTAAAAAGGTTCTTAAATTAAATAGTACTTTTTAGCAAAAACTAAAAAATTTTACTTTATCTTTTAATAATTTTTTTTTCCAAAAACAATTTTAAATGCCTCCTACTAAAATTGCCAGGAAGGACATAAAACGATGCGTTTCAAGTGGTTCGAAAACTCTGAAACCGAATTTAATGTCCTAGCGTCTCATAAAAAGAGAGAAAAAGAGAGAAAAAAGAAAAGAAATTGATCTCGTTGTTCTCTAAGCTTAGCTTAGCTCTGCTGAGAGAGCAAGTATTTCAATGGAGTTCAGACCTCGAAACTACGTCGCAGAAGAGCAGTCCCACTCGCTTCCTCGATCACGCGCCGATATCCACCCTTTCTCTTCCTCCTCTCCTCAGTCTATCCTCCGCCAGGTTCAAATTCTCTACTTAATTTTCGTTTTCGTTTTTTCTTGTATTTCGGATTTTACTAAAACCTAGCACTTCTTGAGTTATTTAATTATATTTTAAGAATCCATGATTTTAGGTTGATGATAACGAGGAAAATAGAAACAACGAGGAGTTCTTTGATCCGCTTAGAGCACCTGATTCTAATGCATCAGTTGAAACTGTCGACGGACACGATTTTGAGAGTAGTTCTAATGGAAACGACGATTCTTTCCCAGTTCAAACAAAGGAGTGGACCTCTTTTAAGAGATTCTTAATGCAGAGATTTCCTGTTTCCAAAATGATTTCAGTTTCTTCTGTAAGCAAATTGATTTTATTTGCTAATTTATATTTTCTAATTTGATAATCTAAGACCTGAGGTTTAGTTATGGCGGCATTATGTTAAAATTTGGATCACTAAATACCTGCAATGTGTAAATTTGTGTAATTATGGCAACTTAATGATTTGATGAATTTTTATGCTGTGGTGGAATTTAAAATCGGGAGAAGCGAGTAAATGTTTGTGACTTGTCTATTTAAGCAGTTCTTTTGGTGTCACTCAAGCATATAATCTGCTCGTGGAGTTTAAGCTCCATAGCTAGTATATAAGATCAAGATGGTCATAATTCAGTATTAAAATTCTTGTTTGTAGTTAAATTGACATGTGACAAGCATATGATCTCGGTTGTGGAGCTTTTGAACTCCAATGTGAGTTAGGGGATTATCTGTTGGCTTCTGTATGAGTTTTGTAGAGAATATTTGGTGTTTCTGATATGTTTCTCTTTCATGTGCCACCTAGTAATTAGATTTTGAAACTATACCACTTTCTGTTTCTTTTTCTTTTTGTTGGTGATGACGTTGAGACATTCTTCTTCTCACAGATGTCCAATACAATAGTGAGAAGTGGAAAAGGTATAAAGTTTCTATTCCTTTTAATTTGTCTTTGTTATTAGTTTAGTTATGTACCTTTAGGCTTTAGTAGTCAGCTTGGTGCTGTAATTGTTTATTCCATTTACTTGAGCTATGTTCTGATTGTAGCTATTTCATGAGACTAATTTGTAGCACATGAGAAATCTTCAAGTAGCACACATCTGGAAGAACTGGATGATCCACAAAAATTTTCAGAGACGGATACCAAGGTTATCACTCAGCAGGAATATGTATCAAGATTACATGAACTGAAAGATGAAATAAATCGTGCTTGGCACAGTGAAGATCGTGTAAAATCTTTGAAGTTATCTATAAAGGTGAGAAATTCCCTAATTTTAACTTTTTAGCTCCATCTAATAGCTAATAAAATACAGGTCTAGAAAGGACCGAATGTCTGCAT
Source organism: Gossypium longicalyx (assembly GCA_025698465.1). NCBI lineage: Eukaryota > Viridiplantae > Streptophyta > Magnoliopsida > Malvales > Malvaceae > Gossypium > Gossypium longicalyx. Next base: position 88,117,923 of record CM046995.1, read on the forward strand.
GGTTGGCTAAGTTTTTATCTTTATCCTCTAGCTCATACAATTAGTTATATTGATGTTTCATCATATGAGAGTCTTAAATTCTGAATATAATCAACTTAATAAACCGAGCTTTAACACTTTCATGTAGGTGATGAGGGGATTCGATTACTCTTGTTCATTTATATGAAATAGTTAAATAATGTTATGCACTTTTTTGTCTCTATGAAGTTGATTTACTTAGCAACTAATATCAATCTGATGTGAAAATTTGAGTTTGGGGTATATATTCTTTTATTTTGCTTGCATATGGATTCATGGAACTATGGCTTTCAATTAATTAAATTCTCCATTTTGCAGGTTGCAAGGCTTCTAATGGATACATCAGTTTCAAATTTTTATCCAACATTGTTTGTCCTAGTTACGGATGTACTGAACATGCTTGGGGACATGGTATGGGAACGCATTAGGCAGAAAGCTGAATTTGCTGAAGATGGAGCCAGACTTTGCTCCTTGAGAGGTTTGTATACCGTTAATCTGTTTGAACATTCTTGTAATCTTTCTTAGTTGCTATTCGTTGTCCGCTTCACCAAGAACCTATTGGATGGTGTTTTTATTTCTAAATAAAATTAAATTAGAGAACAAAGCGCGATAGAATTTCTTTAGTGCTTACACTCTTACTTTCAGTTTTCATCTGTTTGGTTGACTGTTGGATTTAAACCTAGATTTGCCGTAGATTTTTGGTGTTTTCTTAATGTAGTAACTGGATTGAATTTTTGAAACTTTTTCTGGTTTTATAGCAGAGAATTTTAGAGCAATTGATGTTCCTATTGATGCCAAGGAAACTTGCTATAACTGGTTTTGCAAGGTTGGCTCCATTCGAGAACTTCTTCCACGAATGTGAGGATCATTTCATATTATGTTTTTTTTTTCCTTTTAGGCTTAGTATTTCTAGGCGATGCTGTTGATGCAATATCGTACTTCTCATATTTGCTTAGTTTTATTTGCTTGCTGTTGCTATGTTATATTTACTTTTAACCTTTTCCTTTTCTTTTGTACAGTAATTGAAGTTACCCTTGCTTCTTTATCTCTTTCTTGCTTGTAAGCAAGGTCTTTTACCACATAGCACTTTGGTATTGTATTTCAGTTATTTGGAGCTGGCTATCTTCCCTTGTTGGCGTTTTCTGATTGAACAACCAGCAGAGTCTCTTCAGCGCTTGGTCATGATGACTAGAGGGATAGGAGATCCGTTAGCATCTGCCTATTGTCACCTGTATATTGCCCATCGTGCACAGAAGTTGCCCTCACATGATACAGGTGCTTTTGTATTTTTTTTATACAACTTTATGCCAATGTTATAAATCATCAGTTTGTGCATGCATATTTGACGCATTGATTCTAAAATTGCCAGCTTATGTTAATCTGACCAAGGAAATAGTATGGATTGGCTCAACTTGCTTTTGCTTCCTGCACTCTAGTTTCTATTTATTAGTTGGCACGACTTGTTTGATACTGTTGTTGCAGGATATCTAATTACATGTCTTAATGACATCACACTCATATTTACACGGATATCATCAACAAAGGAATCTGCACATGGATGTTTCGCTGACAGTAAGAGGTCACTTGTCAGTCTGATGGAACCATCTGTTGAGTTTATTATGAAATGCATATTAAATGATGCATCTCAGGTCAGTAATGCCCTTATAACTTTTCTGAAAGCATCTGCATATCTAAGTTCCATATTCATCAATAAGATTTCCACAACAATGAAGTGCTGTTTGTATCTAATAGAAGTGGTCTGAACTAGTACAAGTCAAAACTTAAGCAGAGCATTGGATTGCTGTTTCTGTAATTTTTTAACTTGTCTAGGGATTCTTTGATTGCATTGTTGCCATTGCTTTGTGACAATGTTCTGAGTTATTGCTATTCCATGATCAATTTTTCTTTGTAATACACTGAGATTACAATGTTTCCATTATCTTTTGAAAGAGGCGGGCAGAGAAAGTACTTGTTGAGCTTGGACTAGGGAGAAGTCAGGAGGAATTGTTTGGTGGTTCCCCATGTGTCTCAATTGTACTTCATCATTTACTGAAGGAACTTCCTATTGACATTGTTAGCTTTCATGCTGTTGATATCCTTCATCTTATTAAGTGCAGCAATGATAACTCCTATGATCAGGTAACTTTCATTTGGTGAAGAGACCTAGGCCATGTGCCTTTTTATTCGTTTAGAGCAGATAGATCTCTTTGTTTCCATTCTCCTCACTTTTCTCTTTCTTTTTTTAATCATTATCTTTTTTAGATGTGTACTTGTTGAATATTTATTTATATTCTTTTTTCTTGGAGCAGTGTTTGAATTATAGGTTGGTTGGACTCAGGCTGTCTGAACAGATATCTCAAATTGGCAGTGTTGAGGCTGTTGTCAATGAAGTTATTCAGGTATGCACCTTTCTGTTTATTCGCACAAAGTTTGAATTCCATGATGAAAATTACCATTCTTGTATCTTTGTTTTCATAAACTAGTCTTAAGTTTTGTTATGTAGATATTTTTCTTAAGCTTTAGTACTGATTATGTTTATTTTTTTGGTGTATTTATGTTTTAACATAAAATGCAATGTAAGGTGGTTTCTGAATATGGGCTTGATGAGTACCTGAAGGTTGTAGATGCTTATCTTGATATTGTTCTTCAAAATCAGATGGTAAGTGTTTAGGTGCTCTTTGCTTTGTCCCTATTGGGACTCTCCTTTCTTAGTTGCACTAATGAAGAAAGTTAGAAGAGTTTTGTGCCAAAAAGTTGCCAAGTTATTAAAATTTCAATTCTGTAATTCTCAGAAAATACAGATCTTTGTTTCTTTACTTCTCTGTTGCCAAATTGCATACAGAAGTATGTTCTGACTCTGGAAGGAAAATTAAAAGGCAAACAGACATTTGAATTTCACTTTTCATGATAGATGGAAATCTTCAGTTCTAGCAGAACCATAATAAAAAAATTCATAGAAGTGGTTTGTTACTTGACTTGTATCTTATGTTCTAGCTCAGAGTGCTTCTTTCCCTGTTTTGAGTAGTTTCATTTTTGGTATTCATTTGCTGTAATAGATCCAATCCTCCGAATCCATTGGTTATGCAGGATGGCCATCTAAAGATTATTCTGGAAGGGATCTCAAAGTTGGCATCTGATAAAGTGTTAGCTGAAGATGAACTAGCAAGTTTGCAATCCATCTTGGTGAAGCTTCTTTCTCATTTTAAGGACTTGGAACATGTGTTTTCTTTGGTAATTTTCTAAACTTTTTTCTAGATTGAATATTCTTCAATCTTGGTTGGTTCCTCTCTGTCTTCCTTCTTCAGCTTTTCCTTACCATTTTTCATGGAAATTGCCCTACAGATGTGCTGAGAATACCTAGTAACACTTTAGTCATTTCATGTTTTCGTGTACTAGCGTAGCTTGGTGTAATTATAGAACTAAGTTATCACATCACTAATGAGTGGGTGGCTGCAATTTGTTGTTTTGTAGAATCATTTTCTTCAGATCTTAGATATGATGCATGGGAACTCTCGGGGCATTGTCAATATGCATATACTTGATATGGCTACAAGGTAATTTTTGTTTGTCTTATGGTCCTAGTTCATGCAGCCAAGGCCTTGCCCTTTTGTTTTTATTTATTTTTGGTTCTGTTTATTGCTGTCATGGCTACTTTGCTTGCCTTGATGCTGTCATAATCTCTGCCCAGCCACTGCTGCATGAGACACTTGGACTTGTTTTCATCTACTATTTACTCGTAACATAATATCTCAGTGAAAACCAAAGATTCACCTTAAGATTCTTATGACAATATCCCTATTATGTGTTAAAGATAGCATCAGGTATAGGTTATGCATCCTTCGGAATTTTTTGTCATATGTACATGGAGCAGGTTGAGGTTTCTATACTGTCGGAATGCATGCCAAATATTTTGTAGGTATTAACACAATTATTTCTGTGATGTGACATTCAAAGCAGTGCAGCGGCAGAAAATTCTAGAAACCTAGTCACTGAGGCTGGCATTCATATGCTTTATAACAATTAGGTAGCCCTGTATATCTAGGGGGCTAGATGTGACCTGCTAGCTACTTTGGTTCAGGATTGAAACAAGTTCATCCGCATGTGAATTGTTTGAAACCTTTGAAATTCCATGATAGGTGTGGTTGTAGTTTTCAGCAATATACAGGAACTTGAAAACTTGTTGCTATTGGGGATATCTGTTAAGTTTCTTGTAGGTTATGCTGCATTCTTTTCCTTTGGTTTGTTGTTGAAGGGTATCTGTATTTTGTGTTTTTGAAGCACATCCAGCTAGAGTTTCATCTCATGCTTGTGTTATTGAGCAGGAATGGTTATGTACATGATCCAACAACCATACAGTTACTCTTTGAAATATCACAGGCTTTACATAGTGATACTGATCTTGTAAACATAAAAAATGATGATAACCAACAGCAAGCACGGCTGATTTCTCGTTTTGTCCGAATGGTATTTTTTCTCTGTTATGTTCCTGTAGGTAGTGATTACTTTTGACTATCAATGCGACTTGTTGACAGCTATTGCTCTATATTTAGGTAGACCATGGAGTAGAGTATGAACGGCATTTAGCATTTCTTATGGAATGTCGTGGGGCCCTTGGTAGCATTATTGAACTCAAGGTATACATTTATCTTTCTGTTTCTCTTTGATTTAATTTTGTTAGCCATTTGAACAATAGAGATAATGTGGTGGAAGGATTCGTAAATCTGTTTGGTTCAATCAAACTTATCAGGAGAATATGGCTCATTATTAGGAAATAGTTGATAAATGCAATGCTTTTAAACTCAGTCCACAACTTAATTGGAGAATATTAAAGAACGATAACAGTTGCAATGGTTTTTCTCTGTGGGGGCCAGAATGTAGTCGTAGCATTGGGTATGATCATGCCTTCAATGTGTAACAACAGTTACTAGTAGTTCATGTATTTTGTAAATGTATTATTCCATTAGTGAAACATATTTGTATTGGTTTCCAGAAGCTTATGTTGGCCTGTTGTTTTCCATTAATTCTGCAGGAAATTCTTGTTCATTCTAGTAATTGTTTAGCTACAAAAGCTCTAAAAGATGGGAAAAAGCATACTGCTTTTGTGAAGACTTGCATAGCATTTAGTGAAATCACAATTCCTTCTATTCCGGGTCACATTAAGCAATTAAATCTTTATCTTGGAACGGCTGAGGTAAGGTTCCCTTTCTCTAATAAAGCATGTAATATTGTGTCTTAACTATGAATCTGAGCTTATTCACATGGGTATTTATTAGGTTGCACTGTTAGGTGGTTTAGTTTCTCATTCTGATGGACTGATAGATTCAGCAATCAACTGTTTACAGAGTTCTGATTGGATGGAAGGTAATTGCTTAGCCTTCTTTTGAACTGTTTTGCTGATTTTGTGCCGGTTCTCATTTCTAATACAAATGATGAAACTGAAAACTAAAACCTAATCACACCCTTTCTTTTGTGTCCAAGAGAAGCAAAAGTAGTAGTTGGAGGATCAGGATGCCCAGTAACACCAAAACATCCTCACGAGCTGAGTTAGCAAGTCAATCTGCAGACTGGTTACCTTTTCTGAAAATGTGACTACCCATCTTTCCTTTATCAACTCTAAACAGCCCTTCACTAAAGCATGAAAAGGTGTGAATCTGTCACCATAATTAAGAGGCTGCACTGCCACAGAAGCATCAATTTCAACAAATTAATTGTAGCACCTCATAGCTCCACCTGCAGGCTGTTTGTAGTGCCAATGTTAGCCATAACACTGGTTATCCACTAACCTTCTTGGTCACATATCTTCTATGTTATGGTCTAGGTAACCCTTGGAGGAGGACACCTTTTGAACACCAGAAAACTTCACGGCAATAATCATCCCTCTTAATTTAGTATCCAAGGCCTAAGTGCATTCCATCAAAAACCATTTTATTCCTTGCTTTCCAAATCCGAGGAACACAAGGAGGCTAAAAATTCCATTCTATAACACCGAAAGTGAAGAGGCTCGGTCACAAAACATAATACGATTAAGTGTACTAGGAAATCAAAGTGAGCCAAATGATCCTATAAAATATTCTATTTTATGTTATCATAAGCTTTAAGCAAGTTGATTTTTAAAATCATTGATCCCTTCATCCTTTCTAGTGCTTCATTTTATGAACAACCTAAGCATGACCAATACATTATCTATGGTGCTCCTACCAGGCCAGGATCTATCTGAAAATGTACATCTTTTGAAGAATAGGTCTCATCCTAGTAACAATCACCTTTGACAGAATTTTATGAGAAGTATTTAATAGCATGATAGAACGAAAATTGGCTAGAGTACTTGGGTTCATTCCTTTTGGGATGAGAGTAATATGAACTTTCCAGAATTCATCTGGAATAGATCCTACCTGGAGAGTCTGCTGAACAAATTTAAGAACCCCCAACTTTCAATTTCCTTCAATGAAACAAAGGTTGAATTCCATTTGGTGTGCCTGTTTTCTTTAAGATGTCTTCTTTCTCAGTTAGACCACTGCTACTAGTCTTTTCACTTTGTTATTTTAATTATTTACAAGTTGATGTAATTTATCTGTAATGTTGAATTTCAGGCTCTCGAACAGTTGATTCTGATGCGATGCTTTCCTCCATTCAAAAATTATGCAGCCTCTTGATTATGGTTCCAGGTTATTTATTGGTTTAATGTTATCTGAACTTTCTATTAATATATAACCTATGTTGAAAGAGCCACTTAGGTTATGTTAGGTTTGACTGTTTCATTCATATACCAATACCAGTTTGATTAATGTTAGCATTTCCTTTGGGAGGGCGGGGGGCTACAAATGAATTATTTGTTGAAATATTGGCTTTAAAGTTGTCTAATAGATGAATATTTGATTAGTTTTTACTGTTTCTTAATCAAATCTTCTAGCAAATATGATAAATTTATAAATTATTTTTCATCTAGGACAAAAGGAATGAGTTAAGGAAACATGTATGTACAGCATTTGCAGCTTCATACCTTAATGTCAACACCTTATCCTTGTATGAATTTAACTACTACAGTTTATCAAGTTCCCTGATGCTAATTTCTACTAAATTATCACTTTAGTAAATAAATAGTGTCTGATTATTTTTACTCATGTAGGTAATCCTGAAGTAGGAATTTTGCATATTCCGAAGAGTATATTATTGATCATTCATTCCCGGTCATGGTAAGCCCTTCTATTTAGTGTTAAATGCTTCCCAATAAATATATGTTCTATTCAGTATCCTTTGGTCTGTTATCTAATGTTGTAGGCTTTTTTTAGGTCTCCAAGACTGAAGGCAAGAATATTATGCGCAATAATTTCTTTATCAGCTACACTTTCTCAAGAAAGGCTCCCATACCATGCAGATCATCCAGAGGTCTATAAACTTATCTTCTACTGGGTTTCAGTTTTTAGGAAATTCATATATTCAAGCTTCAGAACAATAAAATCAGCATCAAACCAATTTCTAGAAACCTTAATATTTACGGTCTAAAATAACTTTACATTTTTTTCCCGTATTCACAGATTATGGGCAATGATTTGTTATTTTTTGGTGATTCATCTTATGTGCGTGAACTTCTCTCATTGACGGAATCTGTTCTTCAAAACCTTGTTGACGTTATTGAACAAGAGCCTTCCCGGGTAAATCTATTTCAAAAACTTTACTGGTACTTAACTGATAGATCCTTTTTTTTTTTTTTTTTACCTTTTCTATGACTGACTTGTCATGTTGGCTTAAGGCTGCCCGTGGAAGCTTGTCACTTGAAGCTTGTAACTGCATAGCATCATCTTTCAAGGTAGGTTCCTCTTATCTTTTTCAGGTAACTAACCTGAATTCCTTAATCTTAGCTTGATCTTATAGAAATCTTATGAAATTCTTATGTTGCCTTCACCGGCGGGGCCTATATCGTATAATTTCATCGGCACCACTAACTTGTGTCTTTCACGTGTTCATGCAGATAAACGAACATGTATTATCTGTCTGCTCGAAACTGATTGAAACTGCCAAATTGTGTTTGAATGCGAAGGACAAGTATCTCACTTCCACCATTAGTTTTCTGGACAAGAACTTGCCTGCTGCAGCTGTCTCATCGTCTATTGCTATCTGATACACATGAAAATGGTTTTCAATAACAATGTTGATCGGATCGGACCCTTCGTTTTCTATGAATTATTCATGTGGGACACATGAATTGACATGATGGTATGATAAGTTTGTTGAAAAGCATAGAAAAAAAATAATTATATTTGTATTGGATGTTCATCATGGAGTCCATGTAACATGATTGAAAACCGGTAAATAGGCCAGGAAATATTCTTTGCATTCCTTGATTGTTAGACTTGGAAGCAGTTCTTGAAAAGAAAAGCCTTTTGTCCTTTTTATAGATCATTCATTTATCTTGATGTAAGTTGTATCCCATTATTACAACTAGATTGAAGTGGGAGTAAGAGATTTTCGTTTTCATTTGAATTTTACTCTTGTGTGCGGTTTTTATTTGAAATTTTATATATAAGTATGAAATAACAAAATACTATTAAAATAATATTAATTGTCCTTTAAATAAAGATATTTTAATAATTTTACAACTGAGTTGGTATAGAGTTGATTTGTGATATCAATTCAGTCATTTATTATATATATAGTATATATTAAGGTAGAGGATACAAATATGTAGACTTGTAAATGTGATGGCTTGTGAGCAATTTTCTTTTAGGAATAGAGAAGGGTTTATTCAATATATGAATTTGTGAATTTTAGATTTGATGTAAAGATTTAATTCCATAGTTATTTGATACTTACTTTAAAATCAAACTGAATATGATATTTTTAATCATGTACTATTAAATTTAAAATCAAAGTGAATATGGTATCTTTAATCATGTACTATTAAATTTTATATTTATACATTTGTTCTTGTCTTTGAAATAAAATTTTAAATGTAATTGTAAAGAAAATTTTTAATTTTTTTAGAAAAAAAAACCTTAAACTCAAATGTATTAACATATTAAGTTTTTTTAAGTTTATAAATATAAATATAGTTTAATCATAATACAATTACAAATACATATCTAAATGCACTAAGCATCACTTAGTGTAAAGCCCACATATACGATATATGGTGAGACTAGAGATTTACATATTTCAATTATGTATAAAAGGACTCAAACCCAAATACACAGGATCTTAAGCCTCAATTTTTACCAACAATATTAAGATCTCATTAGCTAACAAATTATATTTTAGGCTAAAGTAAGAGAATGACTCTATCCTTTAAAAGCATTCTCTTCCTCACTCTTCAATGATGATGCTACATTGTCTTTCATCAACTCCTCAACAACTCTTGTTGAGTAGAACTTTATCTCCATCAATCAATATAACATATTACACCTCCTTTTTGGACCTCTTATGCCTCGAAAGAGGCTGCACCAACAATCCTCTCCTCTTCAAACTATCAATGATGCCTTGGAGCTGAAGCTTAATTGTAAACAACACATTGACTTACCTACTCCTCCCTCGTCATGTAATCAATAAAGTGAAAAACCATAAAAGTTATTTATGTTTTTTGAAAATAGTTTACTATTTAATTAATGTAAATGTTTCACTATTTTTTGTTGATATAAGATTTGATGATGAAGGTTAATGACGGTTCACATGGAGATATCAAATGTCATCTACGGTTGTTCAAAGAGAATAATAGAAGGTTATTTGGTGAATTTGGCTAAGTGTCGATCTAGTAAGGAATTAGGTTTATATGATATGACATGGGTCTTCTGGGGTAGTTGACATGTCAAGGAAAGTTCTCTACTAAGTTATGCTGAGCTCCCTACATGTGTATTAGGATGAGACTAGAAGATTTTTTTGTCCTGTTAAGGAGTCCCCAAGTAAAAGTCAATAAGGCTTGGTGTTTGTACATCTATGGAATATGCAGGAGACAAGTGTTTACGGGAGACTTGACCTAAACCTTGTAGGTGTGGTGGTTATATGTTGTTCGGTAAGATATTAGTTAGGTAAATCCTTGATTTTATGTTTGGTGAATCTTTCCTTGTCCACTTCTTTGGTTAAGAAAACTTGGGGAAGAGATTATATGAAACCGTGATTCCACGTCATCTCTATCCTTTTCCAATAGGAGCATGACAAATCAGATTTTTCCTCTCGATTTTTAGCATTTTTAGTTGGATTTGAATTTTTTTAGGAGGAAAAAGTTAAAAATCAGGAGTAAAAATCTTATTTGTCATGCTCCTATTAGAAAGGGATAGGGATGACATGGAATCACAGTTTCATACAATCCTTTCTCGAAAACTTGTGTGAGGTAGTTGCATATAAAATGACTTTATGATGTTTAAGGAGAATTTTATTTAACAATGTACCACTTCAAAATTTTAATGGCCTGTCTCTTGAGGTTTTTGAGCTTTGTGTTAATGTGAATAATGTGTCTCATCGCATGAATGGTAAATGAAGTAAAGTGTTAATAATGAGGTTGTCACGTGTCTGCCATTGATTGAATGGTGGATCTCCGTAATTTGAGGCTTGTTGAGATATTTCTTTTGACGTTTTATAAATATCATTTGTTTTGAAAAAAAAACTAACTATTTTTTTTTTAAATTTGGGGAAAACTCATTGAAATTACTTCAAGCAATTTACTATGCAATCATCAAAAACATTCTTTGGGTAAGCGCCTTTGAATCTCTCTTTCTTGATTTGTAATACTAATTGTTCAATTTAATTGTTGATTATGAGTTCCTTTACTGCATTATAGTTTCCATGATTGCTAAATTTTCCTAGTTTGTAAGAAATTAATTGTTGGAGTATTTTCAATATATATATAGTGTTCCAATAACTGCAAATGAAAAGTTGAAAGTAACAAAAGTTACGTCATTTGGCTTGTAATCAAAAGTTGTCATTATTCATAGTGATGGGTTGTCTCCTGTTACCAAAATTTATGTTACTTAATTATTAACAAAAAGTCATTATTATTCAAATAAATATTTATTGAATAATTGTGTTTATTGTTAAAAGATGTGACTTTCAATTTGGATAGTTATATCTTTATGAAGAGACATGAGAACTCTTATAAATAGAAGTCAAATTTAATTTGTTTGACACACCAAAAGTTTCTTTCTATTCTCCTCTATTTTCTAATATTCCTGAATTTTTCTATAAAGAATTACTACAGAAGTTCTTTATAAAAATTGGTTTTCTTGCTATGCTCCGCTCAATGCTTAGTGGACTGTTCCCATTAGTACAAAACATTAACAGTCATTAGGCTTCATTGTATCCTCACGGTTTATTTGCTAGTGACTCTTTTACACACTAAAATATAAGTGAGGTCAAATAGAACCTTAAAGAAAATAGCATTGATACACGACTTAAAGCCTTCGTTAATTTCTTATAAGTTTATTTTTATCACCCCACACCAACAATTATAAAGTTCTATTTTCATAATTTATAAGATTAAATAAGTCTATTCATCATGCATTCACATGCCACTATAATCATGGTACTATGAGATAACATTCAATAATGGGACAACATTGAGGTTAGTGATCTAACTATCGATTTAGAAAAAAAAAATTGTAGCAATAAAAGGTACATCAAATTTTTAGTCTACTATTGTTGCATGAATTGAATTTCATGGTTATGTTTTATTGAGATTAATTATATTATGACAAAAATATAAGTGTTTCATTTTTTATAAAGTCAAATGCTAGTTTATTATATACATGATATTTTAGATGCATAGTTATGATTGGTACATAATTTGTTATAATAAATGTCGATAATAGCATTAGAACGATCGCAAAGCAATAAGAAAAGAAAAAGAACACACAGATTTTATGTGGAAACCCTTTCGAGAAAAAAAATCACGGGTAGGGGAGAAGAAATTCACTAATGTTGAAAAATGAATGATAGAAGAGGAGTTTCAACTACATCTATTTAAGTGTTGAAAAACCTTATTCTAATCAAAGTCAAATAGTAGAAGTATAATTCTATACAAACTCAACTTGTGTGGTATGGTGTTATGATAATTACAAATTAAAAGTATAAGTAGTAAAAAGTTATGTCACTTTGTTATTAATCAAAAGTTGTCCTTATCCATAGTGATGAGTTATATCTCTTGTTATCAAAAGTTATGTTACTTAATTATTAACAAAGAGTCATAATTGTTTAAATAGATATTTATTGAATAATTATGTTTATTGCTAATAGATGTGACTATCAATTTGAATAGTTATATCTTTTTGAAGAGACATAAGAACTCAAATAAATAGGAGTCAAATTCTATTTGTTTGACACTTCAAAAACACATAAAAAGTTTTTTTTCTATCCTCCTTTATCTTCTAATATTCCTAAATTATTCTATAAAGAATTACAGCAAAAGTTCTTTTTAGAAATTAATATTCTTGCTACACGCCACTCAATGCTCAGTGGACTGTTTCTGTTAGTGCAAAATGTCGATAATCATTGGGCTTCATTGTATCGTCGAGGTTCATTTACCGATAACTCTTTTGCACACCAAAATATTGGTGGGGGGAATAGAACCTTAAAGAAAGTGACAGTGATGCACACCTTGAATCCTTCGTTACTTTTTCATAAGTTTATTTTTATCCTCATACACCAACAACAATACTAAGCTTCTTGATAGTGTGATAAATGGATAATGGAAGTAAGGTTAGGATTTTTCATAGTGAGATTGAAAGTGATAGTTTTAGGTTCACAACTAAGCTTGAGGAGATGATCTCGGTGTTGTTGAGAAGGGTTATTGCTTTGCCTTATTATCAATAGGAATTTTTAGTTTTGAAAGGTTTCCATCATCTAAGTGATGTGGAGAAGAATGGAAGGGAATTTATATACCCCTTTTATGTATTTAAGGCAACAATTCATTTTCCCCAACATTAAATTTTCTTGCATGCCTTACAGGATTTTAATATTGCTTTTACCCAATTGTCTAGCATATCCTAGTGAAATTTAGTAGACTTCTTTTTAGAATTTTCTAAAAGAGTTGAACCTACAATGACGAATTACTTTAAGAACCTAAAATTGGTGCCCTAAACCATGTCAGGTTGTAAGGGCTTTTGTTAGTTTACCCTATAGAAGCATGTGAAACGTTTGTTGTCTAATAAGGATAACAAAATGCACTTAAGAAAGAATATATATATATATATAATAAATTGATCACATAGCATGATGTGTTAACAAACTTTACCTAGAATCTAAGTGGAGACTCTTCATTAACAAATGTTTTTTGTCTAATAAGGTCAATCTGTACCGTTGGGGTATGGGGGAGCACAACTATAAATAGAGCTCTCCCTCTTCATTTTTAATAATTTCATTCATAGTGATTGAGTATCTTTGAGAGAATTTACTTTTTCAGTTCTTTTGTTACTTATTCCCTTTGAGTTTGCTTTCGCTTTATTTCGGCGCTTTAAAGAATTTTCGTGAGAATTCTCGTCTTTTGAGAGTTAAGTTGACTTATGCGGATTTAAATCAAAGAAATCACCTAAGATAGCATGATTTCCAAACTTAAGTTCTAGCCCCATGATTGTTGGTATTTGAGCTAAAGTTCGAAGGCACCAGTTGAGATAACGAAAGGAGTAGACAAGCATATTGAGCCTAGAAAGACTAGTGAGAGGGGCAAGAAAAATAGAAGATCGAGGGATATCATGTCACCTTTGAAAAGTCCAGTAGTTAATCTTGAGGAATCCATGGGCGAAGTGAAGGAAACACTCCAAGTAGTCGAGGGACGCATTGATGAGTTGAACTCGATGAAAGATTAGCTTAAGGAATATATGGTGGAGGCCTTTAGTTCCAATATGGACGCATTGTAAGTGCTCATCAATACCACTGTAGGTAAGTTGAAGAAAAAGAATAAGGCTCTCGAAGCTGAGATGATAATTATGAAAGAAGAAAATAAAGCTACAATAACAACTTTGAACATGAAAATTAAGAAGCTCAAGGGAGAGCTCACTGTGTTCAGAGTTGTTGTGGGTAAAGGAATGTCGTAACACCCCAAACCTGATCTGGACGTTATGGCCGAATCTGGATGTGTTACAAAGAAAGTTTATAAGATGACTTCCTTGTTTTTGGCAAATCATCGTAACTGTTGTTACTTAGTAGTATGTCTAATTTGTTTGGAAAACTTTTTGATATACTTATTTGATTTAAAATCATTGCTCATTTACCCTTTTATTAAACCGAATGTTTTACAACACAGTTTCTTTAAAAATGTCATATTTTGGCAACTCAAATTGTTTCTTAAAAACAATTATTTTAGAAAAGTACTCTTTTTTAGAAAAACTGTTTTATCAATTGTTACGCTTAGAAAACCAAAATAAAATCCAAAACCAAAAACAATCCCAAAAATTCTGGAGAGTCCTAAAATTACAAAACTCTCAAAACTAGAAAAGTTTAAACAAATTTTAAAAGAATGAAATTTTACGGAAATGTGGACATCACTGAGCTTCCATCGCACCAACCCACCTAAATCTGAGGGTTACCTGAACAGAACAAACAAATAGAGAGTGAGTTTTGAAACTCAGTGTGTAACGCATATATAAATAGAAATTCATATTCAATCTTATGCAGAACAGATACAGATGTCAACCTTGTACAAAATCAGAATTATACATATATGCAAAATCCTACCCCCATCTTCTATACACCAACTCCGACCATCCCATCACACCACATAAGATATAAAACACCCACACAGCCCTACACACCACATAGTATCTATACGACACTTTTCAGAATAATAGCAGCAATGCTGCCAGTATAATGGCAAGATATCACCTCACACAGAACACTTCCTCCTCATAATACAAATCTCGCCCCATAACTAGATACAAACAAAATATTAGATAAAACAGATTAACAGATATTAGAATTATCATATCATGAATGCTCGTATAATAGATAGTACACATGCTTATACATAACCGAATAGATCATCCATACGTATTTTATGATACTCATAATAATGTTATTTACTTCAATTTCAATCTAACAGAGTGGCAGATTTCATACTTCAATGCTTATACCATACATACCGACCCTACGGAAGGCCCACAGTCAGTCGAGACGACATCTACGACCCTAGGGAAAAAATTTAAAATTTGGGCCTACATGCCCGTGTGGGCTACACGCCCAAAATATCCTTGCTCATGTGGCCCACACGGCCTAACTCATGGCCTACATGCCCGTGTGGCTCATATGGACTAACTTGACACACGGCCTCACACACACCCGTCACACGATCGTGTCACACACACGACCTACCACACGGCCAGGCACATGGCTTTACTTAAACATCTTGTGTGCATTTCTTTCTTGTGGCTTTTTCAGTTCTTTCATTGCTCATTCACTTTGGGTTTACTTTCGCTTTATTTCAGTACCTTAGAGAATTTCAGTGAGAATCCTCATATTTCGAGAATTAGGCTGACTTGGGCAGATTTGAAGTAAAGAAATCACCTAAGGTCGCGCCATTTACCAAACTTAAGTTCTAACCCCATGACATTATCACATTCTATTATTAGTTCATCTACTTTATCAGTCACCTTGTATTTCTCCTTTGTGAATTTCACGAGCATGCATTGATAATAAAAGTGACTGATACTAATTAAGTTAGCATTCAGACCTTCCACAAGAAATACGTTCTGAAATTGTGGCATTGCTTCTACATTGAGAATCTCATTGCTAAGAGTTTTTCCCTTTTTATCATTGCCAAATATCACTTTGCCTTCATAATTTTCTTGGAATCCTTTAAGGTAGTCTTTATTTCCTTTTATATGTCTAGAACACCTATTGTTGAAGTACTACATATGCTTAATGGCAACCTTCAAAGATTTGTGTGCAACAATGAAGCACCTTTGATCTTTCCTCTTCCAAACAAGTTTCTTCTTCTAGCTCCAAATAGTTGGAACTCGAGTTGCAACTATAGCTACAATAGGTTACTTTTCTTAATATTTTTCTGAAGCTTGTAATATTTGAGACTTATATGACCCGAGTTAATACAATAATGACACATAGTTCTATTGTGTTTATGACTCCTTTTAGTATGAATAATGTTCGGCTTTTTGGAGCATTTAACTTGATTTATAACTTGGTTTTGACAAAAAAAACTATAGGATTCACTATCTTGTCACCTTTGTGAACATATCCTAGTCCACCTTTGCTTTGTTCTTTTTTTTTTTTAATTGCAAGAATGTCGTTCGACATTTCAGTTATTGATATTAGCCTTTCCAAAATGGACAGAGTATCTACTAAATCATTCTCTGTTGTTTTAACATTTAGTAGTGAGTACTTCTCTTAGAGTTTCTTCAATAATTTTTTATTCTCCTACTTCAGCTTCTAGTTCTTATTATTAAGCCTTTTATTTATCTTGCATGCCTAATCCCACTTATTTAATAGATGTTTGTAGGTCTCTATGAAACCTTCAATAGACTTAGCCTCATAGTCATTGCAGTGTCTAAGCTACATAATTATTCAAATGTTTTTCATCCTTTTCTAGTTCACTTGAAAAACCATCATCACTACAAGTTACAAAAAGGGATTTCTTATTCTCTTGAGTGTATTGGCACACTCAGCTTGGATGTGTCCATACCCTCTATAACGCCCCAAAATTTTTATGTTCGTTTTTATGAATGTGTGTAACACGAATAAATGTCTGCTTTAGTGGCTAAGTGTTCTAGGGGTATGTGGGAGGTCCCAAGTTCAAGCCATGCATTTGGTAAATTTTGAAAATTTTCTAAGTTAAGCCTCACTCTTGTTTAGTAAGCTTTTATTTAATTGTTTGCAAAACCATATCTGAATGGGGCAGCTGGTCTAGTGGTTAAGTGGAGTGTTGGTGTGTTGAAGGGTTTGTGTTTGATTCTCTGCGATGGCAAGGAGTAGTATTTTTGCTTAAAGTTCGGCCAGAGTTGTGCTGAACTGGGATTTTGAGTGGTGGATGTGTAGTGGGAGTTGAGAGAGAAAATTAAGGGATTGTGATAGGGTAGGTAGTGGGATTTGAGTAAAACAGTTTCCCAAAAATTCTCTCTACATAAAAAAAAATGATAATCTTTCCTCCACTTCTTCTTTTTCATTTTTTTCTTTTTCTTTCTTTCTCTTCTTCTCTGTTCTCTACCGAATTCTTTCCTCATTCTTATTGTTGTTTTCATTTTTGTTTTGTTTTCCCTACTATCGTTATTTTACGTCTCATTCTTTGGCACTTTTTCGTGCGTTACCGGTAAGTGTGGTAAGTACCATTTTTCATTTTGGGTTATGGATAGTGGTTAATGGGATTCGTTTTGTGTTTGGAAAAGGTTAAAGGGCTGAAGTTATTTGATGGGTGCCGTGGTGGTGAAGAGACTTCGTTATTTGATTTAAGGTAATCGTTTTTCGTTCGATAGATGAATACCCCGTTTCGGCTTGAATTCAATTCGATTGTTTAAGTGATTAATGGAGTGAAATATTGATCAATTTTAGGTTGAGGATTGCTTGGAGTTGCTTTTACGTCGAAAATGATACAGGTGTGTACTTGAAACGTAGAAAACGGGGTTTTGGCGAAAGTTAAAAACCCCTCTGTCGACGCCACACGGGCGTATAGTTGCCCGTGTGGTAAGCCATGTGCGACCACATAGTCGTGCGATCGACGAGGCTAGGCCGTGTGTGCAAGACACGGTCTTGTGACGACCAAGGCCAAATTGGGCCGTGCGGCCCACACGGGCTGGCCACATGGGCGTGTGAGCTCATTTCTATTGAATTGATTGCTAAGGTTACACGAGTCGCCCAAGTCGACTGTGAACCTACTGTAAGGTCGGTAAGCATCACTTAGACTCCTAATTGTGTAAATTGACTATTTGATTTATATATCTTGAGCATGGTGATAGTATGCATGTATATTGAATTGGTTATATGTACTAATATCATGAGATAGCATGTCATGATTTGTATGTTGCATTGCATGGGGTTGGGTTGATTATATTTGGAGGAAGTGTACTGAAAGGCTTTTAAGCCTAATATACTTGCAGCTCAGCTGCAAATTACTGTTCTATGCCGCATTCAGTACTACCTAGAGTGTAGGGATGGGTGGGTTGATTTAATTCCCACATGGAGTGTAGGGTTGGACGGAGATGGTATGTAGAGGCTGGTTGGGTAGGACTTTGTTACTGAATACTGCATGACTGCTACTGATACTGTGATGGGCTAAGGCCCTAATGCATACTGATACTGTGATGGGCTAAGGCCCTATTGCATATATGATACTGTACTAAGATAGGCTAAGGCCCAAATCGTTACTGATAACTGAAAGGGGCTTAGGCCCAAAACTGTATTTGACTGCGCACTTTGTCTACTATTGTTTGTTTTCTGTGGGATTACACACTAAGTTTATGTAAACCCACCCTTCTCTATTTAATGTGCATAGGTAATCCCTAGACCTAGACGGATCGGTGCGGCGGAGGACTCGACGGTGACCACAGTTTCTAGACTTTATGTTTTTTTTTTTAATTTATGTTTTATGGTTTTATTATTATTGAGATGTAATTTGAGGACTCTTGGGACTTTTGCTTAAATTTGGTTTTTATTTTTATTTTTTGTGGAATTATAACTGCTAGTCGTACGAAGTTTGGTTTTCAAAAGCTAACGTATTTTTTAAACTCACGATTACTTAAATTACTTTGTTTTAAAAGCTTCCGCAACGAGAAACATTTTAAAGCAAATGTTTTAAATAAGTAAAACGATTTCCTTTAGAACTAATAAGAGATAAAGATAGGTAATAACATGGAAATGATTTTATTGTAATAATTTAGTTTTCGAACACACTATCATGTGACATCGCTAGATTCGACCATAATGTCTAGGTCAAGTTTGGGGTATTACACCCTCAGATCTTATAGAATTGGATGTCTTTCTATTTCTCTTTATACCCTTCATCATTGATAACAACACCCATCCTTTTGTTTTTGTTGGAGTTGTGATCCCATTCAAACATTTTTTTTCTTCCTTGGCATTCTTTTCTATTCCCTATTAAAATTTTGGTAAGAAAGGCTAACTATCCTCAATGGTAGTTTCTTATACAGTGGCAACTGATGATGCAACATAAAGAGTAATGTTCTTTTCTGACTTGCCCTTACTCTTTTTAATTTATTTCAGATTCATATTGAAGGTTTGCAATGGTCTAATGATCATTGTGTCAATCATTTTACATGGGATGTACAATTTTTTTTTTACATTGAAATACTTAGAATTTAGGCTCCTTCAAAATATAAAACAAACACACATTATCTCATAATATTTTACATTGGAACTACAATTTCATTTTTTGCTAAATGTAATCGAATATTATATTCTCATTTTTTGTTGAACCTAATTCCCTCTTTGAGCAATTTTAGAAAACGCTTTCTTTCAAAATTTTATTTTGAATTCAACGTGACAAGAAAAAAAAAAACAACTCTTCGGTTCTCCAACTCTTAGCTGAAGAAAAAAATCCTCAATATTTACAATTTTTTTTATTTCAAAAAAAAAGAGATTTTTTAATTAATTTTTTATTATTAAAAACATCATTTCCTGATTATTTGGGAAATGGGATTGACTTTAGAAAACCTTTATTTTTTTTTCCGTTTTTCATGATAGAATTGAACCACCCTAGAAGGGAAAACTTAATTTATAATAATAATAATAATAATAATAATAATAATAATAATTATTATTATTATTATTATTATTATTATTATTATTATTATTATTATTATTATTATTAAAATCAGTAGTGCGGAAAATGAGAAGCTAACTTGGGAAGTAAGGTGGAGATGGAAGAAAATAGGGATTTGAAGCAACAATTTTCTATTAATTTATGACAATAAATTTTTTGTTTTGTTTTATCTCAAAGAATGCGTCAAATGGAATTGGATTTGAATTTGATTTTGAAAAAAATGGAATAATTGTTTTGCTGCCAAATGGCTTAGCTGTAAAGCCAAGACACATGCGCACACACACATATATAATCACATATTTTTCACCAATAGTCTCAGAAATTCGGCAAGCTATGACCTTAGGAATTTAAAGTCCCTAGGCTGTGGTTTTATAATTGATTTTTTAAAAATTTAATCTACCACAAACGTGGGAAGAATTTCACTTGTTTTTCAGTTTTTCACAAATAGCCATAGAAATTTGGCAAAGCTATGATCTTAGGAATGTAAATTACTAGGTAGGTTTAGGTTTTTAATTGAGTTTGGTTTATTTTATTTGCCACAGTTTGGGAGAAGAATTGCAATTATTTTACATAAAATTATAAAAGTGAAATAATGAAGATTATGTTATAAATTGATAATTGAAATAGAGGTGAAGTTATCGAGATTGAAGTCAAGTTCTTATGTCAAAATTAGATTAAGGGATTATTGACTAATAGATTTAAAAATACTAGGAGCAGTATAAAATAGCAGTTTATTTCTTACTAAAAAGTTGAAAATTTAGATTTTTGGAGAGGGTTTGAAAAGCAAACATAGTGTACTATATCCAATTTTAGCATAAAATTAATAGTAGTGAATAACCAATAATTTAGACTCCAACCAAGTAAAACAAAATTGGGAGTCCCCAATAATTTAGCTTTGTAATTGAGCCTCCTAATCCATTTTCTGAATCGAAGAAATAAGAAATATGGGATATTTTCTTGTCATTTTCATTCATTGTCCAATGTTGATCTTAAATACCCAAAATTCCAACCTAACATTTTCCCCACTAATTTATATATTTTCAAAGTCTGCTATCTTTCTTCTTTAAACATCTAATTCATTAACCATAAGTTTTCCACGTTGTAGGTCGGTTACAAAGATTGCCACGTTGAATATCAATAATTTTCAGTCAAGGTTTAATTATAATTTCATCTTCTATCATCAATTTTTACAATGTTGACTAAATTAAACTATAAACATAATTTTTAAAGCAAAAACTAGAAGCTTGATTTTATTATATATGTAAACAGCACATAAATGATGGGTTGGTGAAGCAGTCAAAGTCAGATCATAAGATGATCCCCAAAATGATTTATCATTTTGAAGTTGTTATTCTATCAATATTTCTTTCATTTAATAATTCTTGGGTATAAGATGGTTGAAACTTTAAAGTATGTATTTCAATTTGGTAGAAACCATGTCACATTAATATTTTTAATCTCAATATTTCTTAAGATAATACATGTTCAGATTTTGTCTGGATTTTGTTTTTATCTTTTAATATTTTTAAAGACTCAAATCTATAATTTAGCCAAAAATAAAAATCACTGGAAGCTATGCTTTTATTTCTGAAGTTAAAATCTTTTATATTAAGATGGTAAAAGTGATGGGGTATTTTAATAACATGGAACAAAAGTAAAAACAAGTCTTTGTCAATTAAATCTTCCATACAGCCATGCATAGCAACCAAAATCTTGGCTTGCAAACCTCATTTGAACTTGGACTTTGGATGTAACTTCCCTCAGTTTTTCAACTCATTACCATACTTTACTACAAATTATTAACTTTCGTGTACCAATCAGCAAAGTCATTTCATTTCCTTTTTTTTTTTTTTTTTTTTTAATAATCTATTTTCTGGTTCATATTCAGGTTTGTAGTTATCCCTCCTAATAGTTTAAACCCATAATTTTTTTAAAAGTGTAATATGTTTTACTATTATACTCAAATATTTGTTAATCTCGTATAAATCTATTATATATCTACACTAACGATAACAACATTTGTAAGTTTTTTTCAGAGTAACATTTCTAAATTAGATATAGTAATTTATCTTGTATTCGTATATTTATCGTAGTTTTTCTTATACAAATTTTGAGACATTTGTACATTACAGTAATGTTTTAATATTGCCAGCTCTACACTAAACCCATGCTTCTACTCTAAATAATCATAAAGTTAAAATAAATATAATATTACTTGAAGATTAGGTAATGCTAATTTAAATTATTTTTTTATAATTAATCTATATTCTTGTATCATAAGTAAATTATGAACATAAAATATGAGTAAATTGCGGGCAAAATAACCCATATAGTTAGGGATAAAAATACAGGAGCGAACCTATAATGGAATTTTTATGCTTTAGCCCCCTTTAAATTTTGAAAAATTATAAATTTATATATAATAAAATTTATTTTAACCTTCTTAAAATGATAAATTTATGATTTAGTCTGTCTAAAATTATAAAATTATAAATTTACAATAAAAAATTATATTTTAACTCTCATAAAAAAATTATAATTTAATTTTAAACTCTCCAAAAAAAATATAAATTAAATTAGGAACATAAAAAAAGAGGGTCAAAATATCCGATATAGTTAAAAGGAGAAAAAGATTAGAATATGAGTAAATTATGGTCAATTTAGGGCATGGACATGGGATTGCTTTTGGGCGTGGGAATTAGGTTTAATCTCAATGCATTAATTTTTTCTAATTAGGTAATTAAAAGTGTCTTTTCAAGATGAACTAGCAGTAAGTAATTAATAATTAATTGCTTTCAATTTAGTTTATTTAAACAACTAGTCCCTAATAAGTAGCTAGGTGGTAAACGGACAAATTGAGTGGGTTCAAGCTGTTTTAGATTTTGATTTTTTTTTAGTTTGCATTTTTCTTTAAATTTCATGTTTCTTTTTTAAAAAAAATAGCATGTAACATCTCAAATCAGGCCTGAAAATTTAAGCTGAATTTGGACGAATTACATCAACGTAATAAAAACGTACTTCTTTTAAGAGTTTTAACTTTGAAAATTAGAAATTCATTTTAATTGATTTAGATGATTTTATAGTTTCGTTTTAGACTTGACAGATACTGACGAGTTATAAAAAGAAAAATAAGACAAGTCTAAAACAGATTACAAATCCAATGGATTAAATTATAGTTATCTCAGTGCAAAACAATCCGAGCTATGTTTTCCTGTCAGATAAAAGTAAGACAAAATGTGAGTCACCAAGCACTGCGTATAACCAAACTCAAATACAAATAAACAAAGCATAATATATAATTCGTAGTAACGCAAACATTTGATAACAGTTATATAACCAGTACAATAAAGATCTAGAGTATCACAGCGATTTCAATAGAGGTAATACAACAAAACAAAGCAAAACAGAACAGAGTAGAACAACGCAATTCAAATAGAACAGAACCGAATATAGCAGAACAGAACAGAATGGAACAGAGCATGTACGTTTTATGCATATGCAGTATTTTTCAAACAGATCAGAATACAGATTTATCAAAAACATCCTACCCAACTCCGCTACACACCAACAGATAACTATGGACAATGTCACCAGTATTTTGCAGTTAAAACTGCCAGATCAAATACATGTGGTCAAGCCGCTCTGATGCGATCGAATCATAGGAATGAAGTGTGAATAAACCACTAAATAATGCAGATCATTAAACTTCCAGAAACTTCCTCTTTTACATCAACCCAAGTATCATGCAATGTGTCATGGCATGCTATTGCAGAATCAAAGTAATGAGCATGTAAGTCATGCTATCTCTCAATAACAGAATCAATAAATATGGGAGTCCATGTTTTGTAAAACAGACTTATCAATCATCAATAGACCATATCAGATTTTCCATGAAGTCACGTGCACGGTTGTAAATCAGAATCAATAACAATCAATCTAATATGTTTAGATATCGTATATTTCTCATTAACAGATTAACGCAAAGGCATACCAACAACTTAACGGATACAGATAGTACCTAGATAATCTATACACATAAACAATAACACATTACGTTTTGACAGATCCTATTCACTTAGGTTTAAACATAACAGATATACATATAGATCACAAGTTGTTCATTATTAGATCATCAGATATCAAGTTATATAGCCTAATTCAGATTGTATGAATCTTACAGTAGGTTTGCGCCTGTTTCGGACGACGCTTGTGGCCCTAGGGATAAATTCCAAATATAGTTTCACACGCATGTGTGCTTGCCCATGTGTCCCACACGGCTTAACAAATGCCCATGTCACTTGCCCGTGTGTTCTTAATTCGCAAACAGTGAGTTACATGACCTGGACACACACCCATGTCCTTACCCGTGTGTCTCACAGGAACTAGGCACATGCCCATGTCCTTGCCCGTGTGGATCACACGTCTTGGGCACGCGCCTATGTCTCTGGCCGTGTAGCATGGACAACCACGTTTTCCAACATCTGAAATTCACAAAAATAAGGGTTTTCGATATGCACCTGATACATATTCGAAGTAGAAATAACAAGGATGAGGCATCATCCCTAAACGACAAGCAATTGGCTAACAAATGGTTAACTCACAGTCAAATCGCCAAAAACTAACATTCCAAATTCGAAGTTACGTCGAAAAACTTTTGACACCAAAACTTTAAATCAAACTTACCGGCTAACGAGTTAAACTAGAAAGATAAGTCAAATCCTGTATAGAATTAGCACAACATAACATAACAAAAGAAAAGAACACTTTGAAAGGAAAAAACCAAAACAAAGAACTAAATATCGAGAACGATTAATAGAAGAAACATATCAAAAAAAGAAAGAAAAAAATGAAAAGAAAAAAAAAAACCTGTCAGAGGTTTCTGGAAGGTTTTAAGTAACCAACCGAAACTAACTACCATACAATGAAATTCAAAATAAAATATTTCCTATTGCTTTTGCCAAGATTTGAACACAGGACCAATGAGTATACAAAAGCTTAGCAATTAAACCAACAAGCTTATTCTTAATATCAATTGACAGAATTTAACTTATAAACCCGATGTTAAAAAGTAAGGGTTTAAGCAAAATAACAAAATTTCTAAAAACAGGATTCAAACCTAGAACCTCACACACATACCCTGTGTAACACCCCTAACTCGTATCCGTCGCTACACGGCCTAGCACATGGGCGTGTGGCATGGCCGTGTGTGCAAGTTAGAGAGTTACACGGGGTCGAACACAGCCTCTAACACGGGCATGTCCCAGGGTCACACGGGCGTGTCCCTTAGACTAGACGGGCGTGTAAGTCCTGCACCTTGGAAAAATTTTGAAAAGCTGCGAAAAATTCTTAGAGGTTCCGATTAAGCCCCGACTTGATTCTAATGCTCCTATTGGGCCTCGATGGCCCAATCTAGGGACATTATGAATGATTTCAGAATTTGAATAGTAACTTGCATGAATCGATTGTAATGTTCTGAATGTTTTGGTAACATTTCGAAATCCTATTCCGGCAACGGATACGGGTTAGGGGTGTTACACCCTGAACACTTAACCACGGAACCAAATTAATTTACTTATCATAAATTTCCAAAATCTAAACTCAAAATCGAGGGATGATCACTTTTAATTTCAAAACCCAATTTTTTCTAACCCGATTTTTAAGATGTTACATGGCACATTCATAATAACAATTAATAACTAATGTATTCAAAATATTATAACCAAAATCTAACATTTCTATAGACATGTTTTTCTATAGTGAGGTTTGAAATTTTTAAATTATACCATCCTTAAATTTATGTTTTCTTTTTTGAATTTATATCTCTTAATCATTAGATTCAAAATTAGGATGCCATTAATTTTTATTGTTTACGAAAATTATAAATTTAATCCATGTATATTAATTTAATTAATTTAAATTTTTATACTTCTCGAATTCTTCTTAGTTTTCACATATATGAACGTTTAACTCTTTCTTTATTGAATTTTTAAGATGAGGTTTGGATGGTGGTGAGGTGCAATACAGTGCGTTTAGTTTACTTTTTGTTTCATGCTACAATATTGTTACAATATCTAATCTTTCTGTCACTATTTTTTTACATTAATCATAGCTAAACGCATTATCATTCAAACCCGCCATTAGTTTGAATGTTTTCTCTCTTTTTATTAGTTGTTAGCTTTTAATTATTTTAATTTTATTATATTATTTCAAATGTTTTAAATTAATTATGGTTAATTTTTTACGTGGTTTTAATTTTTCATTTTAAGAATTTCATTTATTTAATATAATAAAAATTTTAATTTATATAATTAGTTAATTGATTTTAATATTTAAATGAAATTATAAAATAAAATATATTTAAAATATTTAAATACTATTAAAAATATACAAAAATAATTTAATAATATTTATTTATATTAATGTACTTAATAGTCATTTTCATTTTTGTCTCACAACCGCTATTGCATTTGTATCCAACACATATTTAACTACTAATTTTAATCTCATTGTTACAATAACAAATATCACCTAGAGCTTCCATGGGCTAGGCTAAGGCCCCGGTTCCAAAAAAAAATTCATCCCCAGGCCCGTAATGGGTTGTCCTGTTCAAAAAGTCTATTTTACTATTCAAAAATTAATAAATTATTCAAAAAAATTTAATTTTTATTTTATATATTTTATAATTAATTTTAAGTCTAAAAAATACATTTTATCATTTAAATTGAATTCCTGCCCGATATACAAAAATCCTTGTTAAAGTCTAGCCCTTGGACAAGTCTAATCTCATCACCACCACCACCACTATTGTTTTTAATCCCACCAAATTCAATCTCACAGCCCATCCATATTTACCCTTGTCCCTTTTACCCAAATGAATCATGGATCAACTACACTAGTAGTCACCCAAATATTTATAAATTTCTTTTTCGATCACCCAACTATGAAAAGTACAAAATGGTCATCCATGTAACATCCCAAAACCCGGCCTAGAAGTTTAAACCGAATCCCGGAGCTTACATTAGCCACCAAATGTGGCGGAAACAAAAACTTTAATTCAAACCGAGAAAACTTTTTTGTTCATTATGTCTGAAACAATATTAAACCGATGTCAAACATTTAGAAATAAAATCCACAGTTTCTAAAGTTCAGTCCAAATAACACCTTACGAAAGTCTATCATAAAAACTTGTACCACAGTTTATATTATCATTTTACAAACTGACTTAAAATTAACCGTATAAAACTTAAGAGATTTTACTTAAATCGAATCAAATCATATCTTTCTGAGACCTCCGGTATACCAAATCCAGCTCTAAAACACGGAATGTACCTGAAAGGAAAAACACTACAGAGATGAGCTACGCAAGCTCAGTGTGAATCTGAAACATGAACAGATGGCAAAAGACGAAGTGACACAATTAATACTTCAGACAAGTATATGCATAAAAATATCACTTACGAAAGTCTCAATTAGTATGTCAAATACAATATCAAACCACAGAAATGATGTTCCAATCATATGCAATAATTAGAACATATTACATGACATTAACTATATTGTCAATAACCAAAAGTTCACACAAACAAACAAAATGTTCTAACAAACAAACATATATTTAGATGTGACGGATGCACAAGTCAAAATCCCACCCTACCAACCAAACACCACTTTGTCCATCTAGCACACCACATAAGGACTATGGTAGGCCGGTCCACCATGCACACCACAAAGAACCATAATAGGTTCATCCACCCAACACACCATAATATGGAACTCTACCACTTGAGTAACTGTATACAGCTGAGTTGATATACATATAGGATAGTACGGTAAACCGCTGTACAAATGTATCGTAGTTAAAACTGCTAAGCCTGTCTTCCCTCTCTTCATAACTAGATCCCAAAATTTTCATGCTATGCAACAATGCACACATTATGCCAACAATATATAGAAACGGATATTAACATTTCCAGTTTGAACAGATTCAGATTTGATTACACTTGTATTCTAATATTCAGTTACAACAACAATAATAAACCCATACTTATTCATCACTAAATGTGCAATAAAATTAAAGCCCATAAATGCACATATATACACGAACCAAACTAAATTGAGTCTCAAACACACTTATCGAGGCTTAAACGAGGGTCGGATTACACAGAAACATAAAACAAACAGTTTATGACTCAAAACAAAAATTCTACAAAATAGGGCCACAAGGCCATGTGCCCTGACCGTGTGGAGACCTATACACTCATGTGGAGGAGACACACGCCCGTGTGACCAAGTTACACGACCATGTGAGTAGCCTGTGTAACTCACTATCCAAAAACACCAAAAATAAAGAGTAGATGAGACACGATCGTGTGGAGATCTCACACGCCCATGTGGCCATGCCGTGTGGAACCAAAAACCATCGAAAACTTTAAATTCCCAATTGCACAAGGCTGTGTGGACCGCCCATGTGCGACACACGCCCTTGTGGTCACGAAACCACACCGAAACAACCTGAAATTTGTGTTTTTGACACCAAAATGATCCCTATCCTTTGGAAATCTAGAAATATACTGAAACATGCAGAATATCATGTAATCCATCAATAACTCAACACTT
Source organism: Gossypium longicalyx (assembly GCA_025698465.1). Classification (NCBI taxonomy): domain Eukaryota; kingdom Viridiplantae; phylum Streptophyta; class Magnoliopsida; order Malvales; family Malvaceae; genus Gossypium; species Gossypium longicalyx. Next base: position 88,146,259 of record CM046995.1, read on the forward strand.
AAAATCATCAGTTTTGGAAACACACCTTAAATCAAAATTACAAACAACAAAAATTAACCGTTTCGCCTCCACAAGACTATTTTGACTCACATCCGATTACACGAAACACACAAGAGCAATCTCCTTTAACGGAACAATAAATAACAATTGCGTAAAACAGAAAAAGTAAGAACAAACGAAATTAAAATTGAAAAAAAAAGTAATGGAGGGAAGAAAAAAATGAAGAAGAACGTGAAACTTTATTTTTGTATTTTAAAAATAACTTCCCCTTTTAAAATAAAATAAAACAAAATAACAAAAATAAATAAATAAATATCAAAAACACTCACAGGGATTCAAACACGAGACTTAGAGATACACTAACACACAACTAACCATTAGACCAGCAGGCCCATTCTAACATTAAAAAGCAAAACTGAACCCAAACGTTCAACCCACTCACTGACCTTAACTACAAACCTCAAAACTTCTAACCCTAGATTCTGGGATGTTACAACTTACCCTTCCTAAAAGAAATTTTGTCCTTGAAATTACCAACTAACAAAACAACCGTCTAAACACAAAACTCACCACTATGCTCCCACTGTGCACTCTGACCTCGAAACATTACTATATCATACTAAACCTTAAAATTTCTCATACATACCCAGAACACTTAACTACTGAACCAAATCAATTTACTTTTCTATTACACACACAAACACAATACCATATTCAGAAAGTTAAATCATTCATAAATAATAGTACACAAAGTCAACAATATCACACAACCATAACTAACTCAATGTCACCGAGGACAGTCTCTAATCTGATGCCCCATGGACTCACATCTGAGGCACACTCCCGACTTTTTCCAACAATCATCCAGATGACATTTCTTACAATGCCCACAAACTGACACACTTACACCACTACTGGAACCTCTCACATTACTCCTACTGACATTCCACTGAGACCTAACACGCTTCGTAGATTGAGGCTCTAACCTCGAAGGACTACGATATCTTTTCTTTCCCATAATCCACACACTTACCTTGAACCATTTCTCTAGTTCTCTCTAAACTAGCCTTGAAGACCTCCTCTAGAACTTCTCTCACTATTTGAGCCAACGCCTCAGTACCAACCTCTGGGTTATCGCTACCCATAGTTGACTGAACCGCATTAACTTTCGACTCGTGAACAAACATACATCCCGGAGAAGCCGACAACTCCTCAAGATTCTCACCAGACTGACCCTCACAATCTAGCTTATCACCAAAATTCATATCGAACTTCGAACTAACCTCAAGACTCTACAATACCAAAATCGAACACAAAGATAATTGTCTAAACATTACCATTTTAATATTACAGAACTAATTTGACAAGTCACACGGACTAGCATCAGAGTCTCAGACATTTTATTTTCTCAAAAACTTTTTCGAACCATTGTGGTACAATTTTTTTTCAATTTTTTTAAAACACACGCGCGCACACGGATACGTAAAAACACAAGCTAATTTTTTGCAAACCTGGCTCTGATACTACTAAATGTAACACCCCAAAACCCAGCTTAGAAATTTAGGCTGAATCCGGTAGGTTACATTAGCTGCCAAATTTGCCGAAAATAAAAACTTTAATTTAAACCTAGAAAACCTTTTTGTTCATTATATTTGAAACAATATTAAATCAACGTCAAACATTTAGAAATAAAATCCACAGTTTCTAAAGTTCAGTCTAAAAAACACCTTACAAAAGTCCATCATAAAAACTTGTATCACAATTTATATAATCGTTTTACAAACTGACTTAAAATTAATCGTATAAAACATAAAAGGTTTTACTTAAATCGAATCAAACCATATCTTTCTAAGACCTCTGGTATACCAAGTCCAGCTCCAAAACACAGAATGTATATGAAAGGAAAAACACTACATAGATGAGCTACGCGAGCTCAGTGTGAGTCTGAAACATGAACAGATGGCAAAATACAGAGTGACACAATAAATACTTAGCCAAGCATATGCATAAAAATATCACTTACGAAAGTCTCAATCGGTATGTCAAATACAATATCAAACCAAAAAAATGATGTTCTAATCATACGCAATAATCAGAACATATTACATGACATTAACTATATTGTTAATAACAAAAAGTTCACACAAACAGACAAAATGTTTTGACAAACAGACATATATTCAAATGCGATGGATGCACAAGCCAAAATCCAACCCCACCAACCAAACACCACTTTGTCCATCCAACACACCACATAAGGGTTATGGTAGACTCATCCACTATGCATACCACATAGAACCATAATAGGTTCATCCATCCAACACACCACAACGTGGAACTATGCCACTTAAGTAATCAGATACAAATGAGGTGATATACGTATGATAGATAGTCTGATGAAACATTTGTATAAAAGTATCACATTAAAGCTAATCAAGTAAGTCTGTCTTCCTTCTCTTCATAGCCAGATCCCAAAACTTTCATGCTATGCAACAATGCACACATTATGCCAAAAATATACAGAAATAGACATTAACATTTCCAATTTGAATAGATTCAGATTTGATTACAGTTGTATTCTAATATTTAGTTACACAACAATAATAAACTCATACTTATTCATCATATAAACGAGTAATAAAATTAAATCCCATAAACGCACATATATATACGAACCAAACTAAATCGAGTCTCAAACACGCTTATCGAGGCTTGAACGAGGGTCGGATTACACAAAAATATAAAACAAATAGTTTATGACTCAAAACAAAAATTTTGTAACATAGGGCCACATGGCCGTGTACACCAATCATGTGGAAGTGTCTAGGCCGTGTGGAGGCCTACACGTTCATGTAGAGAAGACACACGCCCGTGTGACCAAGTTACACGGCAGTGTGAGTAGCCAGTGTAACTCATTGTCCAAAAATGCCAAAAATAAATAGCAGAGGAGACACGACCGTGTGGAGATCTCACACGCCCCTATGGCTAGGCCGTGTAGAACCAAAAATCATCAAAAACCCTAAATTCTCAATTACACATGGCCATATGGACCGTCCGTGTGCGGCACACACCCGTGTGGCCACCCTTGTGGTCACGAAACCACATCGAAACAGCCTAAAATTCATGTTTTTGACACCAAAACGACCCTCATCCTTTGGAAATCTAGAAATATACTGAAATATATAGAATATCATGCAATCAATCAATAACTCAACACTTAAAATCAACAGTTTTGGAAACACACCTTAAATCGGAATTACAAACAATAAAGATTAACTGCTTCACCTCCACAAGATTATTCTGACTCACATTCAATTACACGAAACACACAAAACCAATCTCCTTTGATGGAACGATAAATAACAATTGCGTAAAACAGAAGAAGCAAAAACAAACGAAATTGAAATTGAAAAGAATAGAAAAAGAGAAGCAATGGGGAGAAGAAAAAAATGAAGAAGAATGTAAAACTTTAATTTTTCTATTTTAAAAATAACTTCCCCTTTTAAAATAAAATAAAATAACAAAAAATAAATAAATATAAAAAACAATCATAGGGATTCGAACACGAGACCCAAAGATACATTAACACATTACTAACCACCAGACCAATAAGTTCATTCTAACATTAAAATGCGAAACTAAACCCAAACGTTCAACCCACTCACTGACCCTAACCACAAACCTCAAAACTTCTAACCCCAGATTCCGGGATGTTACAATCCAAATATTCATTTTGTTTTTTGTTTTTTGTTTTTGGTTTTTTGTCATCAACTAGCTAATGGTGATAACTTTTAAAATTGAAATAATAACAACCTTCCCTCAATATTTATAAATTTTGTCAATTTAGTCTTGATTTTAGAAAAATTCAACCCTCAATATTTACACATTGCGTAATTTGGTCTCTCTCTTTTTTGTAGTTTTGCTTTTCTTTGTGACATTAAGGGTTAATTTTAAAAGAGAATGAGAAAATACAAAAATAAATATTATCTTGGATTTTTGCAATCAAATTTAGCTACTATGTTTGTTTTTTTAGCTTTTTAGGTGAAAGGGTCACAAACAAAAGCAAAACTACAAAAAAAAAAAAGAGACCAAATTACATAGTGTGTAAATGTTGAGGGTTAGATTTTTCGGAATCGAGACTAAATTGACACAATGTATAAATGTTGAGGGTTAAAGTTGCTATTATGACAAATTTCAAAGCTAACTATTGTTAGCCGATTGATGATAAAAAAAAAAAAAGAGGCAAAATTGAATAGTTGAGCGATCATTTTGTAACTTTTCATAGTTGGATAATCAAAAAAAAATTCTAATAGTTGAGTTGCTACTAGTGTAGTTTACTCTTGAATCATTCAAAATCCATATACTTTTCAAAATCTAAAAGTTCAATTTTGACACAAATGACAAACATTATTCTATGCATTAATTAGATTTTTAATGAATAATAAGTGGAAAAAATAAGCAAACATGACATTACATATTAATATATTTGTTGCATCAAATTTTAGAAATAGAAGAACTTAATAAATTTAACAACTATTGTTTGATGAGCAATAAAATTTTAAAACTAAAAATTATATCAACTAAAAGTGATGAAATTAAAATACAAAAACTAAATTCAGCAAAGTAGAATTTAATCTTTTCAAATTGGTAATAAGCAAAGTTGAAAGTTGGCACGTTTTGACTTAGCACTCATTGGTTGTTTAGCCATGCCCAAGCCTATCCCTATAAAAGTAATTTAAGCCTTAATTTCCTATGCTACGATCAAAGAAATTAAAAAGAAAAGAAGCAAAAACATTCATGATTTTTTGAACTACCCCGTTCTTAATGCATAGAGAATTGGAGATAGAGGTAGAGGAAGAAAGAAATAAAATTCACATTAATACATATATAGGACAAGTATGGTAAAAGGGCGTCACAGTTTTCTAACTTTATTAACAAAGTAATTAAATTTCGCTATCAATTTACCTAATAAAAATCCATATATAGTATATGCTAATAAAATTTTAATAGCTATGGTCTAATTATATATGGAAATGTCTATTATTTGATATACATATGCTAATTTATTTTTTAAACTCTATGATCGATTAAAAAAAGTATCATATATGGTTCATATAATTAAAAAAAAAAAAAAAACAAGCTTAGAAATGGGCTGCAAGTGTTGATATTATTATTGAGAGCAACTGAAAATGCGGTGAATTGGTTTCGTTTTCATAATACAGTTGCTGTTACGTTAAAAAATATTGTCTCATCTTGTCTTAAATGTTTGTTAATAGAATGTCTATGTGCAATTGATAGCCATTTTTATTTTATATATTTTATTTTTTCAGGTTGTAATTGGGGGATGGTTATTTTGGCTTTCCTTGATATTTGCAATGATTTTTGAGTCCTCTCAGATAATTCCATTTAGAATCAAGTATCTTGTATTTTAAAAATTTATATTTTGATCACTTAATTTTAAAAAAGTTACAAAATAATTATTAAATTATTTAAAAATTTTCATTTAATTCATTAAGCTGTTAAATTCGTTATTGTATGACCTTCTTTATACGCATCATATACACCAATTAAAAGCTCTCATTCTCCTTATCTTCTATAGTTTAGTTTTCTTCACATAAAATAGCTTTAAACATCACGAATCTGTGAACCAAAATCCAAACAGTTTTCTTCTCCGATATCCAACATTGACCGTCAGATCGACTTGGATCTAAAGTATGTGATTCTACTCGTCAATAGATACTGATCCACCATATGATCATTGAATCATCACTTGAAACTTACTAGTCGAACTTTTTTTTTAAAAAAAATCCCTAACAGCCCCAGTAACTTAAATGAAAATATTCAAATAGTTCAATGAATATTTTGTAATTTTTTGAAGTTAAATGACTAAAATATAAATTTAATAATAGTTTAGTGATATGGGATTGAAGTTAAAAAAAAGAAAAAGAAAAAGTAAGGGCATATATATCATTATTTTAATGTCAAAAGCATACATTGAGACAAAGTAAAGCTAAAAAGTCTATTTTCATGACATATTCGAAACCACACTTTCAACGTAGATGATTTTAAGTTGGTAAATGAAAACGTTAACCAACGTGCATGTTTTAAACTCTTTTATTTATCGATCCAGTTTGTATTCTTATTTAAAAAACTAGGCATTTTGTCCTCCAGTCAAAAATTGTATGTACCTTAGTTTTTGACTTTTTTTTTAAATTTTATAACTTTTAGTCATAAACACTTAGCTTAAAGTTAATAATTAATGATATATTATAATATAAATCTGAGATAATATCATTTAAATAAGTTTATTAGGTACTATCACCTAATAAATAATATCGTTTTGAATGGATGTTGTGTCAATTAGAGTGACATAATCTCAAGGACAAAGTTAAAAATTTTGTTTAAGGGTCGAGATTAAATTTTAAAATTTTAAAGGGTCGAAGTTAAAAATTTTATTCTTAAAGGATTTAGATTATATAATTAATTTTTAGGAGGGGCCAAATTTACAAATTTTTTATTTTATTGAATAATTGAAGGACTTAAAATGAATGATTAATACTTGAGAGAGACTACTACTAATATTTTCTCATTTGACCAAGGAAGGCCAGGGCTTCTGCTTGTCCCTTGGCTTTGTCTCTGCATAATTTGACACTTTCTCACTATATACTAATTTGATTTCATATATCCTACTCTTGTTAGAGTATGAAATTTCAACCTCATACAGAACTCACTAAAATAAGTTTGGATTTTCTTATAAATGGTAATCCAAATAAGGCATTGTTAGAAGTTGTATGACCCAAATTCCTGTTAAAAATAAAATACAAGTGCCAAGATAAGAGGATCTATGAGGGTGAATGCCACAACCCATCGTAGATCCCCAGTAAGCAAAAATAAGTACGATACAAGCTGCACAAGTAAAATCTGTATAGAAATTTACTTACTTTATTTGATGTTGATTAGAATAAGGTGTTTTAATCTTATTGCATTACTTCTATTTAACTTTGATTAGAATAAGGTTTTTAAACATATAAATAGGCGTAATCTTCGCTTCTCTTGTATTATTTGAATTCGACATAGTGAATTTTCTTCTCCTCTGCCCGTGGTTTTTTCCCTAAAGGTTTTCCATGTAAAATTTTATGTGTTCTATTTTTTTCTTTTTCTTCGCGATTCATTGTCATTATCGACGTTCAATTTTTCACAGGCATCATAGTGCAAAACTTCTTCTGCCCTTCCAAAATCTAAAAGAATTATTTTCACCCCATGAACCTCGATGTCGTCGTGACCACCAAAGGGTCATTGCCATTATCATTGAATACCATCTCTAAGTTTCTCTCATCAAAATTCATTCGCCATCTTTCGCCATCTTTCTCTTGTATAGAATTTTTTTACTGAGGAAGTTATTGACATTAAATTTCTCAAATGAGTATTTCTCTTTGATTTGGAGGTTAGTTGTTCATTGTTGTTATTGACTATCATATTTATTGTCACCTTGACGGACCTTTTTCCAAGTGCTTTAGCTTGTTTGTCTTATTCTCAAGTCCTAAGCACATTTTGCTCTTGTCGGTGAGCACCGAGTATGTTATCTAATAAACTATTTAAGTTGCCTTCATCTAACAACCACTTCAATTACATCTTTTAGATAGACATTGCCCTCTTTTTTGTACCTAATGTCTCTATGAGGCTGGCACTTTGTTGAAGATTGCATTCTTTAAGGGTTCACCCGCATCAATGGTGAGGACTTAAGAATCCCCTTTTTCTTCGCTTCACTCAAAATATAGGCACGTAAAGCATTGAGATGAATATTTTGCCAAATTTTGATTTTGGATCCCCTTTTTCTTGTACTAAATTTATTTTTTTTCTTAATTTTGGATTATAGATTAGGAGTAATCATAATTGCAGTCATCTAGTCATTATAATTCGGATCTAGAGAGTAGAAAATTTTCGATTTGAATATAGAGGATTGTGTAAGGCTCTTTTCCAAGAATAGTATCGATTTTGTTATGTGTTCGGTTCTTTAAGTTAGAGCCCACTGTCTAAATAATCGTAAGTTTGAGAATAATGAATAAGATCAATTGGTTGAAAATTTGAAACCTTTAGATCTCAGTTCTTCTTATGTTGATGTTTTAGTAAAGATGCATGAGTCCTTAAGTGAATGTTGAATATGTATATATGATCTTCATATAGTATCCATGTGAGATTAAATGTGTGATATGTTGTATGTATAGGTGTATAAGATTCTGTTAAGCAAATTTACGTGTGTACATGCAAAATATACTATGATACATGATAGTGTTGATGTGGGTGAAACATGTAACAAAGTATTACTCGATTAGGAAAATAAGTATAGTCTACATAAATGTGTACTTATGTTAGATGTACGATACATGATTGAAAATATTGGAGAAATGGGAGGTGTAACGGAGTGTTGGGAGATTATGTGATATGAGTTTTAACACTGCGGTGGTAAGCAACGAAGTCTGCCGGGACAGTAAACACAAAATTGAATATGACAATTCTAAGGAAAGACCATGGCCATGGCATATTCTGGAAAGGGCGGATGACTCGCATTTATCTACTAGGGTTTTTGCGTGTCTCAATGCGATGATGGGCAAACCTCACCCGATGATGAGTTTAGGCAAATCCATATCGTAAACATGGCAATTCATGTGGTGCCTTGGTGATAATTAGATAGAGCCTTTTTAGGCAGGCTATCTATGATGCCTTTGTGGTGTATCCTGTAAATGCCTTAGTGGCGTATCCTGTAAATACCTTTGTGGCATAGTCTATATTACCTTTATGACGATTTGTAAAATGCCTATGTTGCATATTCGGGGATATCTATGTGATAGAACCTGGTTATTCGTTGTTGTAGTAAGATCTGGGTAAGTCTTGAGGTCTCTTCAATAGATAAATCTATAATAAGGATCTGAGACGTTTGAAATTAACTTGATTTAGTTAGTCTTTTGATGAAATTGAATGAGCCTCAAGGGACGATTTCTGAAAGAAAGTATGTATTTGTATTTATAAAGAGGGAATTCGCCATAGTAGTATGTCAGTATAGGATATGGACGTATTCATAATTATGAAATGTATAAGTGTTAGTTGGTTTAAGCTTGTCTACATTATGTAGGGTTGAAATTTGAAATATCAGGTATTCGCCATATATGAGTAGTATTATGTCTTGTTCTGGGGTTAATTGGAATCTAAGTTGTTTGTTAATTTGGACATTCTTGTGCTATGTGACATAGGCGATTGGAAGTCTTCTGAATGATCTAGAATGTTTCATCATCAGTATGAGCTTGTTTTTGGTTTGAATCGCGGTATGATCTGATTGGTGGTTTGATAGTTATCCAACTCAGTATGAGAATTCGCCAAATGTAAGATCAGTTAATATGTATCCGCTAAAGAATAGCATCTGTAAACAACCATTCTAGGGAAATATGTTAAATGTTGTTTGAAGAGGAAATCCGTAGAAAATGAGCTTGATATATATATTCTTTTAAGAAGTACCTTCATTGTTCTAAGAGAAAGAAGATATAAATATCGTCTGGTAAGATTTGGAGTCAACCAAGTAGTGAAGTGAGAGTTGATATGTTAAGTATGGTAGTTGGTGTATAAGTCTATATCCAATATTATGAATGTATCTGAAAAAGACATAGTGGTAATCCAATATCTCTAGGATGAAGAATTCAACTAGAAAAGGTCCAAGGTATTTGTACTAAAACTCACTAAGTTCGTGTGAACTTACAAGTGTTTTGTTCATGTTTCAGGTGTTGTTGCATGAATGAGTTCTCTAGGAGAGACCAAGCCAGGAACGTGCCAGGGAAATGGTGAGTTAGGATATTATGCATACAAAGAACATCTTAGGAGTATGACATATAGTTCTCTACCCAAAAAGAGTCTGTTTTTAACAAACTTTTATGTTGTAATATATTATATTATTTTTAAGAGTTTGATGTATTTTTGAATGTTTTCTTTATATTTTGTTCAGAAAACTTTTATTAAAATAATATGAAGTAAGTTGAAAAAGAGTTATTCACAGATAGTTTAAAATTTATGCTAAGTATTTATATATCGTAATATCCGAAATCTAGATTCGGTGATTTAAGTCGAATAGAGAGCGTTACAATTATTCCCAAACCTTATTCTCATTGAGTTTATCTATAATAATACTTATAAAATTTGGTATGTTTTCATTCACTGATACAACCCTCTATTTTTTTGCTTTGAGCTTACACAGAGTTCAAGAAATTTGGGTGAGTTCTTTTTTTTTTTTTTCTGAGTTGTTTTGAGCTAACTCTTTTAAATTCAAAAAATTAAAATTTACACAAACTAACGAGAAATCAGATCAAAGAGAAAACAAAGTACAATATCCTCATATATATATATATATAAACATATCCGACTTTCAAAAATCCACATATATATATATATATATACATATATATAAACAAAGAGAAAAGGAGAAAAAAAACCTTTCAAAAATCCTAAAAAAAAAAAAGAAAAAGGAGTCAGACTTTCGGTGAAACCAAAAGTAAACATTCAATGGGTATCTAATGCTAAGAGGTTTCACATTGACAATCTCAAAGATAAGGAGATCTGTTCGATCACGAGGAAGCTATGGTGAAAGTGGTGTGAAGATTGAATTAATGAAGAAACCAACAAACCAAAGTGGTTCTTTTTTGGGTTCGGGGTTCCAATTTTGGGGGGGTTTTGGGGAGGTTTGTCGGAGATTTGATTAGAGAGGTTGAAGGAGAGAAATAAGAGGGTCATTTCAGTGGGTCTAGCGTTCGAGGAAAGCCATTGATGGTGGTGGAATCGACGATACCTAGGGTTTGCTGAAGAAGAAGAGAGAAAAATAGGAAAAAAAAATAGGAAAAATGTGCAAGGAAAAAAAAGAAGATATAATTTAATATTGAAAAAAAAAGAAAATATTTTTTAAATAAGTTAGATATTTAACATGCCACACAGGTTACCTCAATAGCAGTAGAAAATGGTAGAGTGAATTTTTCATAAGAACCCCAAAACACTAATGATTTGGTGATAAATATAAAAAAAATGAAACAAAATTAGGGGACTATTGATGTCCAAATATTGAGGGAATTATAAAAAAAATTTGCACATTAGAAGTCCAAGTTTCAGCTCACGTGTCCTAGATAAAACAAGAAGGAAAAAGGTTTCTGAATTTGTCATTACAAACACACTTTCTCCTTTACGTGATATTGGAACATTTTAGACAAAGCAAAGGAAATAGCAAGGTATGAAGTTCATGAAGTATGAAGAAAATAAAAATCAAAGAATAAATGTGACCAACTGAAGCAGCCCCATAAAAAAAAAAACATTTTTTCTTTAGTTTTGACTATAATATCACTAAAATTAATTTATGCAAAATGGTCAATATATATATATATATATACATAACTTAGATTTATTTAATATTTGTTAATAACTATATTAAGGAGTACTTGTATTACTCTATGAGTTATATGTGCTAAAAAATTTGTGTTATTATTTTTAAAATTTTCACTAATTCTAATATTTTCGTTATTAAATTTAAATAATATTTTTATAGATAATTTATTGATACACGAGTATTAGGATTCTTTAAATTCAATAAGTAAGATTAATAAGTATCTTTTATTGATATTTCAAATATACATATAAATGAAACTTATGAAGATTTTTTAACTCCTTTTGTATGTTAAAATTTATATGTTAGATAAATATAGTAGTTTTCATAATTATTTGAATAAGATTAGTTTTCACTATAAAAAAAAAATAAAAAAATCTTATTGAAATCTAGCTGCATAGGTAACCTGATTTATCACTTATTTAAAGCTAATTAATAAAAAAAAACTAAATAGAAATGTTCACAATTATAGTTAATTATCCAGATAAGGGACTAACTTTGTGGAAAAGGCATTAAGAAGGAATAAAGGGAAAAGTTTCGTGTAAGACTAGAATTTCTTGTTTAATCTTTCATTTTCCAAAATCAAAATTCGTGAAAATTGATTTTATGACTTTAATGTCATCAAGTCGAACACTCAAGTAATAGTGTTTTATATTTAATATTAAAAAAAAAAACAATATGTTTTTCTTTTCTTGTTTACTGAACTTCAAATTAACGCTTCCATAAATTATTAGCATTTTGTTGATGACTTGATGTAATAAAAAAAATTATCGTGAAAAACAGAAAAGAGAGTGGGGCCGCCGTCATAGAAACAGATGCTGCAGGCACGATTATTTAACGTGGATTGGTCAAATTAAATGTGGGACTCACATCTCTAGTAGAGAATCCGGTCCGTCGATATCGTTGACTATGTACCTTTTTACCCTCACGTGGAATCCAATTCTGGCCAATCACAGCGGTGCCTTTTTAGAACCAGTCCAAGACAGTACCACTTTTAAATGGAAATTGTATTAGTATGTAAAGTGATATCTAAAAGGTGTATTTTTTTTAAAAAAATTAACAAGTTAAGTTCATCCAACCTCTTTCTATGTTAGTATGATAGTTAAGGTATTTATTGTTTTAGATATAATTTAGATTTAAGTTACTTTAATTATATTATTATTAGGATTTTATCTTCTTCTTTTAATTCATAAAAAAAAAGTTAATTAATCTATTTTAATATATTTGAATTTAATTTTCGTGTTTTAAGAAAATTGAGAATTTAATCTAATTGAGTTAAATATTAAACATTATTGATAATAATTTATATTCAAAATAATAGCAAAAATAAACAATTCTGAAATTTATGCATTATTAACAACTAATCTAAATTTTCAATTTTCAATTTTCATAAAGTATACGGATTAAAATTTAACAAATTAAGGTATAGGGATGGATTAACTTATCAATTTTCATAAAAAAAAATCCAGAGTTAGATCTATTTAAAATACAAAATTATATTATAATTTATTTTATTTTATTTTATTTAAAAATAATAATAATTAAATAATCGTTAAGGCACCATTGAACTAGTACTGTTTTTGTTTTATTTTTTTTTTGGTAAATTATTTCTCTATTTTGAGGGCACATTGCAACTATATATCTTGAATTTTTTTCAAAAAAAAAAAAAAGAGCTTTTTTTTTTTAAATTTTGAAAGAAATAAGTAGTCCATAGTTTTCTCTGTCTAGCTTTTATTTAAGAAAATTCGTTTAGAAATGCTCACTTATAGGATTATGGTATATTAAACAAAATTGAATCTGGCCTAACTAATTTACATGAGGTATTTATCAATTTAGTAAGGTGGTTTGAATAGACGGTGCGTTTATCTATAATTAATATAAAAATTGAAAAAAAATAAATTAAATACACTGCACTACCCATCTAAACCCATCCTTAAATTAAGTGTAAAATTTATCACCTACAATACTTGCACCATTTCAAGGTTTTTTTATTAGTTCACATTGTTGAGGCATAAATTATTACACCACTGTTACTGTTTTTATCTTTCCTTTGTTACATACAATGGATAGGAATCTTTATATAAATATAAATATAATAATAATAATTAGTATTATTATTAAAAGCTTGTTAGTCTATTCACATTCATTTTCTCTCTAAAGGATATGATTAACTAAAACTTTTAAAAAATTTCGAAAATAATTTTATAATAAACTATGAATTCCAATTATGAAGGCTTATTGCCAACTCTTTAAAGATTCATAATCAAAGGTTTGGTAGTACATCATTCGATTTTTTTCCCTCTTCCTCGCCACATCACTAGAAATTATTTATATGCTAATTGTCTAATCTCATTGGTAGAAAAATAAAACATTGTTCACATATTTGAAATTTGAACTTGTAAATCATTATAGGTAAGTAGTGATTAAAATTTTTCTCTAAATATTTAATAAAATTAATTTAAACTTTATCATTTTTCTTTCCTTTAATATTGTAATGATTAAAAAAAAACTGTAATGACTTTAAAAAAGGGGGTCAATAATCATACATATTACATTATATATATTTTTTCTGTGATGCGGTAATAAAATCTTGATGTAATGATAAAGTTGAAGTTTTATAATATTTGAGATTTACGTAAATTTAAATATTTGCGTGGTTTATTTATAGTGAATTTTATTTATTTATTCTAGTTTAGTCTGAGATTGAAAAATAAAAAATAAAAATAAAAAAAAAGTATGAAAATCTTATTGCGTTTTATAAAACAAAAGAAAATTTCCCAAATTTTATACGAAAATAGTGAAGTGGGCAAATATATATGTTGCATGATTGTTAAACCAAGGGGAAAAGGGGTCACTAGTTAAGACCTTTGGGCAAGTCATTTTCCCTCTATATTTAATATTTAAATTTTTTATATATTTTTAATTTTCAAAACTTTTTGAAGACTCTTTCTCATAAATTTCTCGGTGAAATTAACCATAGCTAGCTATGGGTATGAGGTTGAGACAAGTGTCCACTTGACGCACCATCTTACCTCACTCTTCCCCATTGAAAATCTGTTTTCATGCTTTGAGAAAATGTGATCCCCTCACTCCTTTCACATTTGGTCTTAGTCCAAACCCCATTTTAAATGCCGAGTCCATCGCCATTTGCCACCTCTCTCTTTTATTTTGCAATTAATTTAATAAAATACTGCTTATATAATCCCTTTATCCCCCTTTCTTTTTCTCCATTTATGGACACCGGAGCATGGCTCTCCTTTGATACACCTACTGTTGTTGATGAAACTCATCGTTATATCCTCTCTTTCTTCCCAAGGAATCATCCCTTTTTGGTATATTCCAAGTTAAATCTTGTGGAAACCCTTTGCCCGGAAATAAGCTGTTATATATGGAGCCCGTTGATCATCATATCGTTTCTCTGGTTCAGTCGTCAGATGGGATAAAACGAGTAGTCAACGAGATGGACTTCTTTGCCGATGACCGATCTTCCAAACAACACGATAAGGCTGATTATGATGTTCATCATCATCATCATGTGAAGACAGAAAGTGAACATCATGGAGCAGACCAAGATGATGATGTAAATGTAAGGGAATTGTCATACACACACACACACACACACACACACATACACACACATATAACATACATACTAACAAGCTATTGAACTTTTGATTGTTTTGTTTTAGACTGGTTTAAATCTCTTGACAACTAATACTGCAAGTGAGAAATCATCAGTTGCTGGTGATGGAATTACATCATCACAGAATCTGAAAGAGAAACAAAGGGTAAATCAGGTTGGTGAATGATGCCTAAAACAACATATTTGATGAGGATTTTTAAATGGTTTTGGAAGCTAATATTGGACGAACTTTTTCATGGGTGCAGTTAGCAGATGTCCGAGCTGAATTAGATCGAATAAACGCAGAAAATCAACGTTTGAAATTCACTCTTAATCAGGTGAATAGCAACTACTATGCTTTACAGATGCATCTCGTTTCATTGACGCAACGACACCGGAACCGAATAGCTGAAAGTTCAGAAGCTAATACTCAGGTAAAACTTGCAGCAGAAATCAGAATTACACCAAACACAAGTTGAGTTTCCATGTAAAGTAATATATTTTATGTGTGTTCCTTGATCTTGTTTGTATTAGATGAATAGACCAATAGAAGAGAAAACACATGGTGAAGGTATGGTGGCAAGGCAATTCATGGATCTGGTTCAAACAGAAACAAAGGCTGAAAAAGATGAGCTTTCAGAATCTTCTTCAGAGGATCGATGTCAGGAGTTATCAGGTTCGCCTGGGAACACCATTGTTGAGTCTATGGAGAGAAGACAAAAGAACAATAAAAGCAGGAATCAAAGAGAAGATACCCCTGAAGGCCTTCCTCATCCTGCAGGATGGTTACCTAACAAAGGTCCCAAGTTCAATACCTCAAAGGATAATGAACAAGCACAACAGACCATGGCCATGATTAGAAAAGCTCGTGTCTCGGTTCGAGCTCGATCCGAAGCATCAATGGTAAGCTCTTAGATTTATTCAATTTTTTCTATTAATTGAGTGTTGAAATTTATTCAATTTCGGTTTTCAAATATTAAAAAGAAAATCCAGTTTGATAATTACTTCTAACAAGTAACATAGCAAAAGAATCAAACTCCCTCACGTGCAAGAAAAACATGGCGGTGACGGAGCACACAATTTTAGGTTGGCACCCGCCTACTTTTGTTGAAGTAGGTTTTTAAGAAAGTAGCAAAAGTTGTAAAGTTAAATAAAACATTTTCAAGAACTTTATTTAATTTCTTTCACAGTACATTCAGTTCATATCTATATGGTTGCTAGCTAGGTCCTTAGGGATCATCAACTCTAGCATTCCATTACCCTACCCTAAAATTCCCTTTCTTAGGAGTTTAGTTATGCAAGTTTAGGGTTTGTATTTATTTATGTACTTCTTCAATGGCTGCAGATATCTGACGGTTGTCAATGGAGAAAATATGGGCAGAAGATGGCAAAAGGAAACCCTTGCCCTCGAGCTTACTACCGTTGCACCATGGCTACTGGTTGTCCAGTTCGCAAACAAGTATGTTGAAATTTTTAGTTTAAGTGATTAGGGTTCAATGGTTTCACTTACCAATGATAGCTTTGAAATGCATGCATTAAACAGGTGCAAAGGTGTGCGGAGGATCGAACCATCCTTGTTACAACATATGAAGGAAACCATAACCATCCACTACCACCAGCTGCCATGGCAATGGCATCAACAACATCAGCGGCAGCATCGACGCTGCTATCTGGATCAATGCCTAGTGCAGATCATGGGATTATGAACTCGAATATCGTCCCAAAAGGGATGCTTCCTGGTTCACCAAATTTGATCACCCTTTCAGCTTCAGCACCATTTCCTACTGTCACGTTGGACCTCACTCATCCCCCTAATCAAAGGCCATTACACCAACTTCACCCCCTTTCTCCAAATTGGCCTCACAATATTTCAAGTATGCCGGCTCACCTGCTTGGCCACCCAATTTACAACCAATCCAAGCTTTTGGGCACTTACCTTAGCTCTCAAGGAAACAATGAACTCCCCGTCCATTTATCTCAAAATCAAATGCAGGGGCATCCCATGGTTGATACGGCTGCAACAGCTGCCGCCATTACAGCCGATCCCAACTTCACTGCAGCACTGGTTGCGGCCATTACTTCCATTATCGGCAATTCTCATCGAGACAATAGTGGTAATAACAATAGCACAACTTCAAGAAACAACGGAGACAACAATACTTAAAACTATATTATAGAGAAAAAAAAAACATTTTGTTTGAACATTAATGTATTTAATTGGCAGTTTGTAACTTTTTTTTCCTTAGAAAGTGGGGTACATTTTAGTTATAACTTTTTTTTTCTACTTTTAGAACGTTATCTTCTAGGGTTTTCTGTTTACATGCATGTGTATCTTGTTCATGCGAAGGCTAACAAGATTTAATGTTTTTCCATTAATTACATATTTCATGAAATAATAAATATGTCGAAACCTTTTTGGCGATTCAACTTTTTATTTTTTAAAAACGAAGATAGAGTGGCCATTAATCCTTTAGGTGTGGTTTGATCACCTCGTAATTTGATCATTTTAATAAAATGTTAGATTTATTAAAACAATGATTTTCGGTCTATAAAATCCAGGAAATGAGTTCGGGAGTCGGTTACACATGAAGAAGGATTAGTACCCTCATAACGCTCAAAATTGGTACCTAGTTGATTACTTAATGTCTTAGTGTCGAGAATTGAGAATTCAAAGAAAATTTAAAGTGTGATCCCCTTTTTTTACATGATATCATTTGATTAAAATATCGCTAACTAAATTAAATTTTATGAAAGAGCCTTCTTATTTTGAATTAATCGAGAAAAAAAATCATGTCCCATAAGTTAGGGCACGATATCTCAAATCTTCGAAAACAAGAATACTCGTCATTTGATTATTACCTAAATCCTACGTGTCTTGAATTTTAAATGGGATGTTTGGTTATTCGGTTCTAAGAAGAGGCCATACTCCGTAAGTTAGGAACCCTTGAATTCCGAAAATAACGAACATTGCCTCGGTTTTAATTATTTTTCATGCGCTTGTGCTGAAAAACGGATGAGTGTATGTAGCAATATTTACAATGTACGAAGATGGCAAAATTATTGTATTAACAAAATAACAACATAAGCAATGAAATAAAATGACAATACTATAATGAATACAATAATAAGAAATAATAATAACAATAATGAAAAATATTCAATTAATAATACTATATGATAATAATGATAATAATAGTGAAATAATATAAAATGTATGATAATATAATTATATCCAAAATAAAATATACAAACAGTATTAATAGTATTAATAGTATCAAAATTTAAAAGTAAAGGACCAAAATAAAATAAATAGGGAAATTTGAGGGAAAAATAGTAAATGACTATAACATAATAATATCTAATGACAAAAAATAAAAATAAAATAAAAAATAACTACATGTAAATAAAATTGCATAATTTAGACAAGAGGAAAAATATAAATAATCATAAAATAAAAGTGTCCGAAATGATAAAATAAAATAATGAAATAAAAAAAAAGTAGGCAAAGGACTAAATTGAAATCCAAAAGAAGTTCTAAGTATAAATTAAAAAACAAAACAAAGGCAAAACAAAGGATTAAATCAAAACAAAATAAAAAGTACAAGGATCTAGGGTGTTATTTTCCCCAACCCAGCTTACGTGTCACTCCCTTGGTAGGTCAACAGTGGGTTAAGAGACTGATTTGCAGAGAAATTAGAATTATGGGGTAAAATTTAAAATAAATAAAAAAGAAATAGGATGAAATTAAAAAGAAGCAAAAAAGCGGAAGGACCAAAATGCCAATTAAACCCTTCCATTGAAAACACGTGAATCTTGGATGGATTAGGATTGAGTCATCGGGTCAGCTCCAAAACGACGTCATTTTGGGACTTCTAAAGCTGGCCAAAACAACGTCGCACCAAGGCCCTAGATAAGTCAAACTTTTTTGAAAAATTTCACTTCTCTTCTGCGTTTTTTAAAAAAAAAATCCTCTTATTTCCTTTTTTTCTCTGAACGCTTCTCTGAGTCAGGCCATAAGGCCGTCGTCACCCCGCCGTGGCCACCGATCATCGACGATGGTAGCCGTCGCCTCCGGTGGCCAGAGTTACAAAAAAAAAAGGCTTTTTATCCCTATTTAACCCTATAGGAGCCAAATCTAAAGGCTAATGCTTTCTAAAAAACAGAAAGAAGGAAAAAAAAAAACTCTCATCTTAGCGCGCTCATCGAACCCTCGGCAGAACACTAGTGGGCTCTGAGGTATTCAGGGCCGGAGATGGTCTCCGACGGCGGTAGAAGGCCAAACGACAGGTAAAAGGGTATTATATTTTTTTATTTATTATGCTTTTTAAAAAAATAAAAAATAAGAAAAAGAAACTACCTTTTGTTTTCTTTGTTCTCTGTTATTTTAAAATCTCTTTTTTTTTATTTCTCCGTAAATGATTACATGCCATTGTTATGGATTTTATAACCAATATTACAGAATATTTTATCTCTTTTTCCTTTTATGTTGTTTCTGTTGTTTTCTTTTTGTCCTTTGCTTTTTCTTTCTCCTTTGCAAGTATTCATGGCAAGGTCAACGACACTGGGGAGCGCACCTTGCCATTTTGGTGAAAGGAGGAGGAAAAGCCTCGGGCAACGCATCGGCTGACGTGGCGAGGGAGCGACGCCGAAGCTCTTAGGGTGGCATTAGGGTTTCTGTTAGTTTTTTAGTGTTTTGGGCTTGGGTTGATGTAGTATTGAGCTTTTAGGGTTTTGAGTTAGATAATATACTTTGAGCTTGGTTTGGGCTTGTAAGATGGACTTGTTTATTTTTTAATTTACCTGTTTTGTTTGTTTTTCTCTAGGCTGGATAAAATTGGCCTGTTACAGTTGCCCCTCTTTGCTTATTGACGTGTCACGGGAATGGAGCAAAGACTTTAAAAAAGGCCAATTTTGTCTGGTCTTGTCGAATCTCGACTTTTTTGGCGCTTCTCCTTTTCAAGTAGCTCATTCTTTCAATCCATTGGTTACTCTACTTCACTGTATCTATTTCGTTATAACTTTAGGAAGGCAGAATTTAGTGTTATAGTTTCATCTTGCTCCATTGTAACTTCAAGGAGATAAGATTTGTTGTTGTAGTTTCAATCCAATCCACTGCAACTTCAAGGCTAATAGATTTGTAGCCTCATTCCAACCCACTACAACTTCAGGGGTATAGGAATTATAACTTTAATCCGATCCACTGCAACTTTAGAGATATAGAATTTATAGCTTTAGCCTGATTCTTTGCCACATTAGGGATTTAGGATTCGTAGCTTCATTTTGCTCAACTACAACTCTAGAGAGATAAGATTCGCCATCATATTTTTATTCCAACCTACTACAACTTTAGGGGTATAGAAATTATGAGTTCAATCTAATCCACTGCTAAGGGTGTGCAAAATTCAGGTAAAATCGAAAAAATTCGGTTAACCGACCGAATTCGGTTAATCGGTCGGTTAACCGAATTCATTCGGTCTTCGGTCAAGGGTCGATTAATAATTTTTTAAGTTTTCGGTTAACAGTTAATTCGGTTCGAAACCGGTCGGTTAACTGAATTTTTTCGGTTTAACCAAAAAAATTAATAAATAACATTATAATATATAAATAGCCCACTATTTACTCAAACCCAATCCAATCTAATATATATATTAACCCAAGTACCCAACCCAACCCAATTACCCAATCCAATCATAAAAATTACAAATAATTTAATAAATAAAAATAAAATTCTAAAAATAAAAATAAAAATAAAAATAAAAAACATATAAATTTATACAAATAATTCGGTTAATTTGGGTAATTCGGATAATTCGGTTAATTAGGATAAATAAGTTAATTTTATATTTATTTTAACCAAAAAAAAAAAACATATAATTTTCGGTTAATTTGGTTAACCGACCAAATTAACTGAAAAATTTCGGTCCGGTTAATTTTTTTTGAAAAAATTTCAGTTCGGTTAACGGTTAAAATTTTTGAAGGGTCGGTTAATTCGGTTAATGATATTTCAGGTCGGTTAACCGATTGAACACCTCTATCCACTGCAACTTCAGGGATATAAGATTCGTAGCTTCATCTTGCTACACTGCAATTTCAGGGAGATAAGATTCACCATCGTAGTTTCATTCGAACCCACTGTAACTTTAGAGGTATAAAAATTGTAGCTTCAATCTGATCCACTGCAACTTCATGAATATAGGATTTGTAGCTTCATCTTGCTCCATTACAACTTCAGAGAGGTAAGATTCGCTATGGCAGATTTAATCTGACCCACTACAACTTCAAGGGTATAGGAAGGGTATTGGATTTGTGGTTTTACTAATCTATTACACCATTCCCTGGGAACAAGACCTGTAAAATCCATTTCATAGGCCTATATACTATGCCAAGCGATTAGGATGTTATGATCAAAATAAATCAAATGCTCCTAACTAGATGTATATGAATGATATTTGCATGAATGTAAAATGAAATTTTTTCAGAATGAACCCCTTTTCCCTTTTAGTCCTTAGGTTGACATTGCTCGCTGTTCGTTAAGGTTTTATCACTAAAGTGTTACCATGCCTTCTTGTTCAAATCTGATACCTTTGATAGGAGACCCGAAGAAATAATCATAATTTAGACTATTCATTCCCAGATATTTCCAACCCTTAGTTTTGGTTAGTTTTAACTAATGGTCATATTTCAGGTCATTATACTATTTAGAAACCTTTCAGAACAATATGTAAAAATCATTTTACTTGAATATTGTTAGTCCATTAATATTTTTTTTAATGTAAAAATTCTTGAAAATGTCGTAACAATAGATAAGATTGAAGTTTATTGGGAACAAAACTCGAAATGAAAAGATTAATCAAAATAGCAAACATTACTAAAACACAAAGTGAGTAAAATAAAATTAGGTGCCCCAAATATCGCAGCATAAGTTTCTTTGCACAAACTTCTTGAGAACCATTTTAAGCTTGATATGTATCTAAGAGGTTCAAAGTACTTTGTTGATGCCCAAGATGCAACATTTTCCTTCTTGTTACCTTTGAAAGGAAACAACTATTGCATGCTCATTCTTTGGTCAAAATTTGAACTTCCCTTTTTGGGTTTTGAACTCAAAACTCATTTGGTCTCAAGACGCCCTTTACGGGTTTTCACCTTAGCCTCTCCTTTTTTTAGGTAAAGTATTTCTTAACTGAATCTGAATTCATGGGGTTGGGTAGGTTTTTTCCATCTATCTCGATGAGAATCAATGCTCCTTCCGAAAAGGCTTTCTTTACTACATAAGGTTCTTCCTAATTCGGCATCTATTTTCCTCTAAAATCCTTTTGTATGGGCAGGATCTTTTTCAATACCAGGTCCCCCTCATGAAATTCCCTAGGGTGAACCTTTTTTTCATAATCATGCATCATCCGTTTTTGATACATCTGACCATGACAGATAGCTTCTAACCTCTTCTCTTCTATCAAGTTTAGCTGATCATATTGAGACCAGATCCATTTTGCTTCATCTAAATCCAGCTTTGATAAAACTTGGAGAGAAAGAATCTTGAATTCAATGGGCAAGACTACCTCTATTCCATAAACCAATAAGAAAGGCGTTGCCCCAATAGAGGTACTGACAGACATTCGATAAGCATAAAGGTTAAATTGTAACTTCTCATACCAATATTTATAAGTTATCGTCATTTTCCTCACGATTTTTTTAATGTTCTTATTGGCTGCCTCAACTGCACTATTCATTTTTGGGCGATATAGTGACGAGTTGTGATATTTAATCTTGAATTGACTATAGACCTCCGCTATCGTACTGTTGTTCAAATTTAATTCGTTATCAGATATAATCCTTTCTGATATTCTATATCGACATATGATATCTTTTTTTAAGAATTTACTAACTGTCGAATTTGTGACATTGGCATAATAAGCAATTTCTACCCATTTGGTAAAGTAATCGATGACCACAAAGATGAATCGATATCCATTGGAAGCTTTTGATGAGATCGGCCCAATGACATTCATGCCCCACATAGAGAAAAATAATGATAAAGTCATAACATGAAGAGGTGAAGGAAGCACATGAATTTTGTCTCCATAAATTTGGCATTTATGACATCTCTTGGCATAATTGATACAATCCCCTTCCATGGTAGACCAATAATATTTGAATATCATGATTTGCTTGGTCATTGTAAAACTATTAGCATATGTTTCACAAATGCCCTCATGGACTTCTTCTAAGATTTTTGTGGGCTCAATAACATTCACACATCTTAATAGCACATGATCCTTTCTTCTTTT
This sequence comes from Gossypium longicalyx, assembly GCA_025698465.1. Lineage (NCBI taxonomy): Eukaryota > Viridiplantae > Streptophyta > Magnoliopsida > Malvales > Malvaceae > Gossypium > Gossypium longicalyx. Next base: position 88,169,576 of record CM046995.1, read on the forward strand.
TTATAGGATCTCTCTATCTAGGATATACTTGTTGGCCGGCCTTCTTAGTGTCCTTTTATCATTCTCGGTTTCTTGCCCAAGGTATTCACGGTTCTTTACATAGTGCATTATATCGTGGTACCAAAGGTGATCATCATTTTCTTCTTCCTCGATGTTGTAACAATAGACCGGAGCCTCATATATACTCATTTGAATAGGTTTCACATTCTCTTGTTTGTTCACTTTGATCATGGCATCAATCTTCTTAACTAATTTAAGAACCAACCTTCGATAATCGATCAACTTGGGAACCCTTGTCTCCCATTCACCTTGGAGATGATATATCACTAGTACAAAAACCACATATACCCTAGTACATTGATCTTGCATTCTATAGCTGCACGGATGTTGATAATGCATGCTTCGTATTCTGTCATGTTATTTGTGCAATTAAAATCAATTTTACTGGTAAAAGGATAATGATCTCCGTCTGGGGATACTAGGATTACCCTAATTTATTACCCATGACATTTGAGGCCTTGTCAAAATTTAGTTTCCAGGGATGTTCTTCTGGAGTACCTTCTTCAGTGGGTGCAATATACATCAAATCATCATTTGGAAAATCAAAATTTAAAGGCTCGTAATCCTCTAGAGCTCTACTAGCTAGGAAGTCTACTATTGCACTCTCATTTACTACCTTTTGGTTTATATAGATTATATCAAATTTGGAAAGCAAAATTTTTCATCGAGCCATTCTTCTATTCAACGCAATCGACTCCATCATGTATTTAAAGGATCTATTTTTGAGATAAGCCAAGTTGTAAGGTATAACATGTATTGTCTCAATCTTCGGGTTGTCCAGATTAAGGCGCAACCCAACTTCTCAATTGGCAAGTACCTTGTCTCACATTCAGTAAATTTCTTACTAAGGTAATATATAGCTCTTTCTTTCCTCCCTGACTCATCATGTTGGCCAAGCACGCATCCCATAGAATTCTCAAATACTGCCAAGTACAATATCAGTGGCTTATCTGGGCTAGGTGGAATCAGTACTGGGGCATTGGACAAGTAGTGTTTAACCTTGTTGAAGGTCTTCTAGCATTCCTCATCCTATAAACCTGGATTATGTTTCTTAAGAAGAAGGAATATGGGGTTGCATTTCTCGGTTAGTTATGAAATGAACCGGGCAATGTAATTTAATCTCCCTAAGAAACCTCGGACCTCCTTTTGAGTGCGCGATGGAAGCAACTCCTGTATAGCCCTGACTTTATCCGAGTTAATCTCGATCCCTTTCTCGCTGACTAGAAATCCTAGTAATCTTCCCAACATGTCCCTGAATGTACATTTTGCTGGATTCAGCTTTAGTTGGAACTTTCTCAACCTTAAAAACAATCTCCTCAAGACTTTCACATGATCTTTTTCTGTTCAGGATTTTGCAATCATATCATCGACATAAACCTCGATTTCTTCGTACATCATATCATGAACCAAATTTACTATGGCTCTTTGGTATGTTGTTCTCGTATTTTAGCCCGAATAACATCACTTTATAGTAAAAAGTTTCCCACATTGTTACGAATGTGGTATTTTCCATGTCTTTAGGATGTATCTTTATTTGGTTGTATTTAGAAAAGCCATCCATAAAATAGAACAGTGAATAACCTATTGTGTTTTCTACTAAGGTATCTATGTGAGGCAATGAGAAATTATCTTTCGGGCTGGCTTTGTTTAAATCCCTGTAGTCTATACACATTCGCACTTTCCCATCTTTCTTGGGGATAGGGACTATATTGGTTACCCACTTCAAGTATTTAACCACTTGTATGAAACCAGCGTCGAATTTTTTCTTAACCTCTTTTTTTATTTTTAATAGGATGTTAGGTCTCATCCTTCAAAATTTCTGTTAGACTGGCTTGCATTCTCATTTTATGAGAAGCCAGTGTACCACGATATTGATACTTAGACCGGGCATGTCGTGATACGACCATACGCAAATATCTTTAAATTCTTGGAATACTCAATGAGGTCTTGCTTTGTCTCTGCAATGATACAAGCTCTGATCTTCACCTCTTTCTTTTTTTGTTTGTCTCCTAAGCTCACAACTTCCACTGGCTCTTTGTGAGGTAGGATTTGCTTCTTATCTTATTTTACCATCCTTAACAAATCAGGAGATAAGTTACAATCTCGATCATCTTCAAAGTTCTGAGGTTCTTCTAGACACATATCTTGCTTAAAATGGGACTCTGAGTCAACAGTAGCGTCGCTCATATCATTGATATTCGGAGACTTGTTATAGGAATAAATGAAGACCCAAAGAATAAATGAACCTAAGAATAATTATTTGTGTGGTATGAGTATGAATGAGATGAAAAAAATAGAAGAATATTTACCAAATGAGCCACAAAAATACATTTTATTGAAATAAAAATAATGAACATATGCCTTTTTCATAAAAGGATTCCTATTACTTCCAAGCTTAGAGCAATAAGTGTGTTTTGAACATTACTCTAAATTAGTTCTAAAAATTACAGGGATCTCTTCCGCAGTCCAATTGTCCAGAACACTTCCGGGAATATAAAGACAAATATCTGATAGATTTTCTTTTCCAATTCTTTTTTTAGATATGGCATTTATGCTCAAGTTTCCCAGCATTCCTTCCATAGTTTTGGTTAATGGGCTCTCTTTTTCTACCATTTTTTGTTCAAGTTAAATTATTTCTCCTAACATGAATGTTTTAGATATATGGGAAAAGATCATCAGTTCCCATTTGTACCCTAAGCCAAAGCGGTCTTGTTTGTCCATCAGCATTGGTGTCTTGACTCTTTTTTGAAGGTATTTTTCGAGTCCTCTTCCAGGCAAGGCTCCTTTCTCGACCATCAACTGCAAACCCAACTTTTTGGTTTTGGTTATTTTTTGTACTAGAATCTTGTTTCCTTCAACAATGAAAGTTGCACTAACAAATTTCAGTGATCAAAAGGAACATTTTATTGCCTCTTCATCTGCTACTATATATGGTACGTCACTAGTTACGGACGCAATGATATCCTCTTCAGCGTTTATTGTTGTTAGTTGACCCTCTGTTATCAGTTGCAATTTTTGGTGCAGTGATGATGGTACTGCCCAGCTGAATGAATCTAAGGCCTACCCAGCAAGTAGTTATAGGAGGGTTTGATATCCATTACCAAAAAGTCCACCTCATATATGTTCGGACCAATTAAGAGTGGTATTTCAATCCTCCCCATCACATTTCTTTTTGTACCATCGAATGCTCTCACTATATTATGGCACGTCTTCGTGTGAGAGCTATCCACTGGCAACCTATTTAGCTTGGATAGAGGAAAGACATTCAGTGTGAATCCATTGTCGATTAGCACTCCTAGCAATGTGTATCCTTTCAGCAGGTAGTGATGTGTAGAGCCTTCATGGATCCCATGCCCCTTGGAGGTATTTTATCATTATTGAAGAAGATGAAATTTTTGGTACTTAGATTGTTAACCAAATGATCTCACTTGTTTACAGAGATATTATCAGTGACATAAGTTTCATTTAACACATTCATCAATGCGTTACGATGTGTCTCTAAGCTCAAGAGCAAGGCTAATACTGATATGCGAGCTGGTTGTTTGTGTAGTTGTTCTACAACACTATACTCACTATGTTTCAAGAACTTCAAGAATTCTTTAGCCTCGTTCTCAATTACTGGCTCATTGACATGTGATTCAAGTCTAGCCATTTTTCTTTCTTATGCTTAACTGCCAAAGTTTTTTCCTTAAGGGGTTCGATTCTTGCAGTTGCAGGGTCATAGCGCTTCCCACTATGCGTGAAGAAACCAATATCCTAACCCCTTTTGAAATGCCAACCGAGTTCTCCTCTCCAAGGATCATCACGTTGCAATCATAATTCTATGGAACCATTTTGCTATTCTTGTAGGGAAAAGCCATAGGTTTTTGAATTATGACTATTGGCATAACTTGTACTCCCACTTCATTACTTCTTGATCGTGAAATAATCACCATTGGGTGGTTAACCTTGTAAACTTTCTCCATTGATCCTTCCTCTGAGGTGCAAACATCTCCTCCTTTCGAGCCCTTGACATTTTCAAAGAATTCCAATTCTTTGTTATCCTTCAGACTTTGCACTAGATCTCTGAATTCAATGCACTCATGGATCACATGACCTTCTTTAGCGTGGAACTCATAGTAGCTCCTCACTCATTTGGGCATCTCCTCTGAATCTTGAATAATTAATCACACGTCTATTATTTTTTGCAAACCCATTTTAGCAAGGATTTCACTTTGCAACATTGGTTTTGGTCCTCTTGCCTCCACTCTCAATTATCACGTTTACCTCTTGGTCAGAATAACTGGGCAACGAATTTCCTACCACATTAGGTCCTGAGAGATCATCGAACCTGACAATCCCCATCTTAATGAACCTCTTGATCAATTTCTTAAATATAGTGCAGTTCTCAATTGAATGTCCTGTTATTCTTGCGTAGTACTCACATTGAGCATTCGCATAATACCACTTTGGGAATGGATGTTGCATGGGTTTTAAGTAAAATAGGGATACTACATGTGTGGTAAACAAATTCTGATATAAATCTCCATATGTCATTGGTGTGAATTAGAGTTTTTTCGTGTTTGGTATTGAGTTAGGTTCTTACCTCGAAGGGCTTTGATGGTTAGTTGTCATGGTCCTTGGTTGGCCTACAGTAACCGGTTTTGAATAACTCTTATTATACACACTCGCTGTGTTTACTTCATTTTCTTTATTTTTCAGGGCAAACCTTTTAGTGTTTTCCTCCGCTTCTATTTTCTTATTATTTACTGCATTCTCAATCATTTATCTGGACATTACTATATCTAATAAGCTTTTGGTAGCACTACCTAGTATATGGTTAATGAACGGGGCTTTCAAAGTGTTTATGAAAAACATTTTCATCTCCTTTTCCAGAAGATGTGGCTGAACTTGTGCTGCTACCTCTCTCCATCTTTGAGCATTGCCTAAAGCTTTCACTTTACTTTTTCTCCATGTTTTACAGTGTAATTCTATCGAGCGTCATGTCAGTCTCATGGTTGTATTATTTCATAAAAGCCTATTCCAAGTCTTTCCATAAATTGATTTTGGCATGGCTTAGCTGATTGTACTATTTGGCAGCCAACCCAATCAAATTATCCTGGAAACAATAGATTAACAATTGGTCGTTATTGACGTATCTCATTGTTCTTTGGCAGAACATTGTGATATGGGCTTTAGGATAACTAGTCCCATTGAATTTTTTGAATTATGGAGTTTTAAATTTTAGTGGGAGCACTAGATCCAAGACTAAACTCAATTCCTTAGTATCGACCCCGCAAAGGTAGCTAGCACTCTCTATAGCTTTGAATTTTTCCTCCAACCACTTACATCAATCTTTTAGCTGATTTGGCAATTCTATTCTTGCTCTATCCATTTTCGCCATGTCGTCCAAATCTGGAACAATGGGGTTGGTCAGATTATCTCCGGGATTGGAACCTAAACCTGTTAGGTAATTCACCGATCCTGAGATTCCGGCCTAATATTGTTGTGGTCTTATGGTAATGAGTACTCTTTGTGGATATGTATCTGGTTGGGCTTTGACATTCACTGGGGTAAATCCTGGGGGTATGTAAGGTATTCATTATCATCCCCAAAATTAATCACAGTATTCTTCCCTTTTTCAATCCCTCCGGCCAATAATTGTGTCAACTGGCTTATTGTACTTCGTTGGGACTCTTGTATTTGGTCCTTCATGTCTTGTTGTACCTTAGCTAATTGGTCCTGCAGCTGTGCTTACAACTAATCTTGCATGTCTTTTGAATTTGTTCTAGTCTCTCTAACCTTAGATCCATGGCTTTGGTTTTATCGCGGATACTGTAACGATATTCGGTTGGCAGATTCTTATTAGTTTCTAGGGTAACTATCATAATTTTGATTAATTAAGGTTCTTTTATGAAATTTAATGCATGTGATGAAATGTAATGTTGATGAATGAAAAATGAATATAAAAAGAGGAATTAATCCTGATTCAATTCTATTAGAACAACTTTACTAGAAAATAAATTTCTTTACATAAAATGGGTGCATTTTACATATACGACCTTGCCCTAATACTCAAAGCCTTAACTTTTCTAAGAAGCCAAGCTAATTCTTGGCCCTAATCTAATTTTGATTCGTATATCAAGCTTAGCATGTCAGCTTGAACCGTTAGGGTTTGCAAATGGTCAGCTACTTCCCGTACTTGAGTCAAAGCTTCGCCCATGATGTGATATCTAACCCTGATTTGACCTTAAGAGCATTGGAGTTACTCTTTTCAATATTCATTGTTCATTTCAAGAAGCTCAACTCGAAGTTCACAATTTTGCAGTGCAACCTTGAGCTTTTCTATCTTTCCCTTCAACTATTCAATCTTAGTCAGACTTGCTTTCAACTCAATCATAGAGTTGCGACTACGATGTTGATGCAGTGACCTTTTTAATTTCACTACTCGAGCTTTCAATCTAACCTTTTTATTTCGACTTTGTAACAAATATCTTTTTAGAGCATCTTCTCAGACTTGAGCATCTTGGAATTTCTTTTCCCACTGATCAGCATACATGTCATTCTTTTGGTAAGTGAACAGTGGGTTAATGGACTGATTTGTAGAGAAATTAAAATTACGGGGTAAATTTTAAAACAAATAAAAAAGAAATAGGACGAAATTAAAAAGAAGAAAAAAAGTGGAAGGACCAAAATGCCAATTAAACCCTTATCTTGAAAACACGCAGATCTTAGATGGATCAGGATCGAGTCATCGGGTCGGCTCCAAAACGATGTCGTTTTGGGGCTTCTAAAGCCAGGCCAAAATGATGTCGCACCAAGACCTTATATAAGTCAAATTTTTTTGAAAATTTTCACTTCTCTTCTACGTTTTTAAAAAAAAATCCTCTTCTTTCCTTTTTTTCTCTGAACGCGTTTTTGAGTTCGGCCATAGGGTTGTTGTCGTCCTATCGTGGTCACGGGTCATCGGCAACGGCGACCATCACCTTCAATGGCCGGAGTTACAAAAAAAATACTTTTTAGCCCTATTTAACCCCCTAAGAGCCAGATCTGAAGGCTAATGCCTTCTAAAAATCAGAAAGAAGAGAGAAAAAAAACTCTCATCCTTGCGTGCTCATCGAACCCTCGGTAGAACCTTAGTGGGCTCTAAGGTATTCGGGGTTGAAGATGGTTTCTGACGGTAGCAGAAGGCGAAACGACAAGTAAAAGGGTCATATATTTTTTATTTATTATGCTTTTTTTAAAAATAAAAAATAAAAAATAAGAAAAAAATAAACTACCTTTTGTTTTCTTTGTTCTCTGTTATTTCAAAATCTCTTTTTTTTTGTATTTCTCCGTAAACGATTGCATACCATTGTTATAGCTTTTATAGCCAATATTAAAGAATATTTTATCTCTTTTTCCTTTGTTGTTGTTTCTACTGTTTTCTTTCTGTCCTCTACTTTTTCTTTCTCCTTTGCAGGTATTCATGGCAAGGTCAATAGCGCTGGGGAGCCGCACCTTGCCATTTTGGTGAAAAGAGGGGGAAAAGCCTCGGGTGGCGCGTCGACGACGTGGTGAAGGAGCAGCGCCAAAGCTCTTAGGGTGACACTAGGGTTTTTGTTAGTTGTTTAGGGTTTTGGGCTCAGGTTGATATAGTATTGGGCTTTTAGGGTTTTAGGTTACGTGATATACTTTGGGCTTGGTTTGGGCTTGTACGATGGACTTGTTTATTTTTTAATTTACCTGTTTTGTTTGTTTTTCTCTTGGCCGAATAAAATTGGCCTGTTACAAAATAAATTTATAAATTGCATGTTTAAAACTCATTAGTTACCTTAAATTTTAAATATTTTTAATTGAAAAGTTACAAGTGATCTAAAAGTTATATTACTTTATTATTAACCAAGAGTTATCACTATTTATATTGATGAGTTAAGTCTTTTAAATTAAAAAATCATGTCACCTGATTATTAATAAAGAGTTATGATTTTTCAAGTAGACATCTATGAAATAATTATGTTTATTGTTAAAAGATATGACTATCTATTTAAATAGTTATGTCTCTTCGTAGAGACATGAGATCTCTTATAAATATGAGTGAAATTTCATACTAAGAAATATGGAGACAAATAAAAAAAAACTTAAAACTAAAAGTGTCTCTATTCTCCTCCATCTTCTAATATTTCTAGATTATTCTCTAAAAATTATTAGTACAATTTTTTTTTACAGAATTTGATAATTTTGTTGTACTCTACTCAATGCTCAGTAGACTATTTTCGTCAACCCAAAACACCAGTAATCATTTAGTTTCATTGTATCATTGAGATTTATTTGTCAATGACTCTTTTGCATGCCAAAATATAGGTGATGACAAATGAACCTTAAAGAAAATGGCATAGTTAGACACCTTGAAGCGTTCGTAGATTTCTCATAAGTTTATTTTTGTCCCCACGCTCCAACAATTTTAAGGTTCTAATCCATTTTCATGATGACTACCACAACACATGAAAGTGGAACACTAATGAAGTTAACTTCCATCTTTGTCAAGCTTGATTGGTTTGATAGTGGCTTGATACACACCTTAGAGTTTTGTTCTATTGATTATTATTTTTTGTTTGAGTAATTGTTCGTGTTCCATTTGTGTGTTCGAGACTTTCTCACCAACATTTTAGAAATCTCGCCCCAACAATTAGGAGAAAAATGAAGGTACACGTTTTATATCCAATGTGACAAATTATATGACAAATATTCAAGTTCTTAGGTAAATATATTTCGATACCACCTAATACATATCCGTACTAGTGTGTATATATGTACTATTTCAAATTTATCAGTATATTTTAAATATTTTTCACGCATATATTATATACATATAAATATAACTTAATTACATACATATAAATATATTTATATGAAAAAATTAATTATAAAATTATTAATTATGTTGAATAATTTGATTAAATGATTATATTTTATTTTTAAATATAATTAAAAATAATAATAGTTAAGATAAAAAAATATTAAAAATTAGTTTAAAGTAATATCCGATATGCACTGGTACTATTAAAATGAATCAAAACGCATTGGTGCTATCGGAATTTACATTGGAATGGAAACTAGAATTTGTTATTTAGATCTACCATTGAAACACAATGTTCCAATTGATATGGGCAGTATTGGTATGGAATTGACTTCCTTATAATATACCCAAAAACAAGGTGATATAACTTATGATATGTTTCATATTGGAGCAGTAGAGAAAGGATCAAGTTTCTCTATTATAGAGGTCGAATTAAATTGTTCCCTCAAATATTAAATTAATTAATTTTTATATTATTAAAAAAAATCAATTTTATTCAAATTTTATGAAAGTTAACAAAAATGTTGTTTACAATTTTTTTCTAAACCATTAAAAGATTTATTAATAGAAATCATTATGCAAGCTATAAAGAAAAAAACTCTACAGACCTAGACAAGCCGACATGTCAAAGAACAAAGACAAATAAAACTTCAACCTGCACAGCCAACAGCAGAGCCTTTAGTACATATCAAATAACCAAAGCAACTCTACATGGAAAAAACTAAAACAGTTAACCACCTCAAAATGAACATTGTTGACCTCTCCACGTATACCTTGTCCATTCCATATTCCATTTTGTTTGCCTCACTCCAGACATTAGCAAAAATCACTTCCGAAATCCGCTATACGCAAATTAAACTCAGAAACCAGACTTGCTACTTGAGCCATACATATCAAGCAATCACGTCGACAGTAGTTTAAGTGGCCTGCAACCCATCCATATTTGAGACACAGTTTTTGGTACCGGCGCTAAATGCGTCTTATGACTAATATCTAGATTTCTAGCTTGGTCCTGAGAATCTCATCCCATGATTCCTAAAGCCAAGTTGAAAACAGAGAATCCCTACAAACACCCGATTTTGCCAAAGAGTCTGCAAAACCATTGGCCTCCCTAAGCACATTCACAAACAAGAACTCTTTAATAACTTCAACTAAACTATCAATCTCAATAAGAATGGCCCACATCCTCCATGTTTTAGAACCCTTTTTAATAACCCACGAAATCGTAAAATAGAATTTGACTAAAAAACAAGCTTCATAACAAGATACCAAGGAAGTTTAACCCACAACTGAAGATCTATTTTAATTGCCCATAACTCTGCATTATTTGAAAAAATGAACACCCAAAAACATACCTAAGATCAACCCTTCAAAATCTCGCAAGACACAACCACAGGCTGCAAACCTAGTTTGCTTTTAGATGACTCGTACACGTTAAATTTAAAAGAGTCCAAAATAGGGGAGTATGTGATCAAGCATGTTCTGCCTAGAGGTGTGCACGGCCGGGTTACCCGGCCTGGCCTGAAGGCTCGCCTGAAAAATGAGAGGGTTCGGTAAAAATATAGGCCTGAAATATGAATTTGTCAAAAAAACAAGGCCCGTTTAGAAAATGAGCCGGGCCTCAAGTAAAACTTTTTTGGCTTGGCCTTGTCCGGTCCGAATTATATACTAAATATATATATATTTTTATTTTTAATCATATTTACATTTTATTTTTAATTTTAATATAACTACTTTTTATTATATTTTCAATTTGTGTATTGTTTTAAAAATTATTTTAGTCTCACTTTTTATTTGTTTCTTGTTTTAATATTTATTTTTATATTTTTAAATGTATTTGATTTATTATATTTTAAAATTTTTTATTTAATAAAATAAGCTAAAAAAATTAATATGGGCCGAGCCGGTCGGGCTTAACAATTTTATTTTGGGCCGGACTTGGACAAATTTTTAGGTCCATATTTCTTGCTGGGCCGGGCTCGAGCCTAAAAAACGGGCCTAAAATTTTATCTGGGACTAGCCCGAACCTGGCCTGGCCCGACCCATGCACACCTCTAGTTTTGCCCCTTAGGGGAGACATATTCTAGTTGGCTTGCTAGGTGATTTGTTTGGATTGTAGGTTAACCATTTGTTGCAAGTTTTATAAAAAATGCCTAGGGGAGATTGTTGGAGTGTTTTTACCTGCTCATTCCATGTTTTGTTAGAACAAAAATAAGTTTTCCTTACGCAGTGGGTTATTGCATCCGTATGTGTGTTTGATTTTCTTTTCTTTGGCCAATTAAGGAGCAACATTTTGACAAAATAACTATTGGTTTTTGGTTAGAACTCTTTAACTGGTCGTATCAAGAGTTTTAAAGTGAAAACAATGTTTATCCTTATCCTTATCTTTATTTTTTTAAAGAGTTTTGGAGCAGTAGAAAAATTGATTTATGAATATTTTTATTTGACAAATAATCAACGTAATTAATGAGATAATTTTAACTTTTAAAATAAGAGTTTAAAGCTTATTAAAATTCTATTGAATGGACTCTTGTATTAGCCTATAAATAGGTTGCTTGTGGCGTCACTTTGCTATTAATGAGATAATTTTAAAGTGTTGTTTTTTTAGTGTTTTTATCGACAACTTTGCTATGTTCTTCTAGTTATTTTGTAACATTTTTTAGGTATTATTTGGAAAGGTTTATTGATTATATTGTGAGGTATTAGGGTAAGTAATTTGTGACAATTAGGTCGGTACTAGGGTTGTAATTACTTCTTTGTTTAAGGTAGGTTCGCTTTAAGCCAATAAGTGACTCGAACAATTGTTGAATAAAATCATTCAGTAGGCAATGCTACTGTAACACCTCTAACTCATCTTCATTGTCGGATTAGGGTTAGGAAGTATCACAGCAAATAACGAAACATTTAACAACTTAAAACTTCTCAACTATTAATTTAAATATAAATAATCAACTTATTTGTTAAACATAGCAAACATACTGTTATAGACCTTAAATTGAGTTTAAAGGACCTTAAAAATAGTTTGAAAACAATCAGGAACTAATTTGGATTAAAACAGAAAATGTGAAAGATATGTAAAATTTTGGAAACAGGGGTCACATGACTGTGTGACAAAGGCTAGCCTGTGTGGCACCAAACATGATCGTGTGGCTACTCCACATGCTCATGCTCTCAGGATCACACGGCTGTGTCGCCAGGCCGTTTAACTCACTGTGCCCGTGTGAAACAAATCTTTCACCTAAAAATTAACATCCACACGGCCGTATGAACAGTCCGTGTATGGCACACAACTGTGTGACAACCCATGTCCCAAATTGTGTGCAGCCTAAAAACTTCATAAGCAAGCCAAATTTTCAACCCTTTCTTAAGTACCAATTCAAATCAATATCAACTTTTTTCATGCCTTCAAAACACATTTAAAACATGATTGAAACATACCAAAATACCCAACCTAAGTGCCTAACCAATGTGCCTTCATTAGCACCACATTTCATACACCAAACTAATTCACATTCAAGGATCTCAAGTCCTTCCCTTATACACATGCCAAAGAAACAATCATCCACTCCATTCACATTCAATTTTACCATATTTTAAACACTTCTAAGAATCTTATACCAAACAACTAAAGACATACATATATGGACATATACAAACCAAATCCAAAGATATATACACAATATGCTTAAACCAAGTTTAAATAACATATTTATAGTAAAAAAAAACTTAAATGCTCCTAGAACATGACACTTATAACCTAAATCAAAATAATCACAATTTGTACTGACTCGTTGAACGGATAGTGTGATTTCCAAAATAATCCAATCAACAGCTCAAATTCGACGATATACAAATAAGAAAAAACCAAAACGAGGTAAGCTTGCATAAAGCTTAGTAGGTTCGTGTTGAACATAAAATTTAACTTACCATAAAGGACTTAACCTAAATCTTTCATAACGAAAAATTATAATCAAGGTCATGAGTTAATTTAATTGCCTATACACATCACAAGTTTCACAAGGTTAGTAAGTTCACAAGTATAACCATATAATCTTATCAAAACATAACATTTATAAGTAAACACACATATAACCTCAATTCATCCATCATATGTTCATTTAACATATCACATACCATTTCAATGATCCATCTAAAAAATTTTCCCATTTACATGTAACGATCCGAAATTTATGATTAACGAAAAATGTATTATCGAGTCAGAGGCGGATACAAGGGGGGGCTAGCAGTGGCCCTAGCCCTCCTAAAATGAAAAAATTCTATTTAGGTCCTTGATATTTTTTTAAAATTTTAAATTAGTAAAGGTAAAATTATACTATGGCACCCCTAAAATTATAAAAATTTGATTTATTCCTTTAAAATTTATAAAGATATAGACTATAAAAAATTAAATTTTTATTCGGCCCCCCTAAAAATTTGTTCTAGCTTCGCCCTTGTATCGAGTCTCCGTTTTTGGAAAATGAATTCGTAAATATTTATTAAAAATATTTACGAAGTTAATTGAGTGGTTAATTAGAGTTTAATTAGGTGAACTTAGCTTAAATTAAGGTTAATTAGGTATAAAAATTAAATTGAATAAAGTGTGAAAGTTTAATTATAGAATAAAAGAAATTTAAGGGACTAAATGAGCAATTAAGCCATGAGTGATAAACGTGTGGAAATAGTGAAATACATGTGGAATATTTATATACATATATTAGTAATTATTATTGTTTACTTATTATTTAAGTAAATATTATTATATTAATATTATTTTATATGAATTAAATAAAGTAAATTAATTAATTAATTAAATTGTGACAATTGTATGGTAATAATAATTTACATGTGTACAAATGTTATACATACATTTGTAATATACATATATACTTACTTATTATTTAATAATAATATTATATGTTATTATTATAATATTTTAATAATAAAACAAATAAAAAGAAACGAAAGAATAAGAAAGAACAGAATATGAAACGAAACGGAGAAGGAAAGAGGGGGAAAGAAAAAGAGAAAGAAAAAGAAGGAGAAATTGGGGTTTTAGATTTTGAAGCTTAAGTGGTAAGTCAATTTAGTCCCTTTTCTTGTAATTTTGATGTTTTTGGAATCCTAAAGATGAATACTACTTGTTTTAAGTGGAAATTTTGAAAGTTATTAGATTTCTAGATATTGTTCATGTTGAATAAATTGAAGAATTAGGGGTTAAATTGATAGAATTTCAAGTTAGAAGTGACATAAAGATTGAATTGTAAAATAAATCATAAAGTTTTGAATAGTAGAGACTAAATTGAAAGAATTTTGAAATTATGTTTTTATGGTGAAATTAGAGAGTTGAAATTAGTTTAAAGTGGAAATTGAATAAAAATACTAAGCTAAATGTGAAGAATAAAAGTTAGTCTCGGTTTAGGGACTAAATTGAAATTTACACAAAAGTTGAATAAAAAATTGAAATATTCAATGTGAAATTGAATGGTAGTGTATTGATAATTTTTAATTGTTTTAATTTCCGTAGCTAACGTTGTGTTGGAAAACCTCGGCTAAGAAAGGAAAAGACAAAGTCAACGAGGGTTAGCTCAGAAATTACGATTTGTATTTCTATAATCCGAATTTAATTATTAATTGTTATATTTTAATTTAAATGTTTATGGTAAAAAAAAATTAAGGTGAGTGGAGTATATTTTATATTGAATTGAGTGTTTGTGAAATTATGATTTATGTGATATTTGAGCATTGGTATTGAATTTAAATTGAATTGGTATCTAATCCGAATTTTAATTATTAATTGTTATATTTTGGTTTATATGTTATAGTAAGTAATTAAGGTAAGTATTAGTAATTGTTATTGAATTGAATTTATATGGATATATGTGATTGATGTGAAAATTGAATATTGGATGTATGTTATATTTAAAAAATATATTGAATGGGAATGTGATGAAATAAATATGAATATGTGATTATTGTGGAATTTGAATATATGTTAATGAAAAGTAAATTGAATTGTATTGAACTATTAATTTATGTGATTAATTGAAATGTGTATTGATTGGAAACTGAAAATTTATTAAAACCCTATTAACTGTATCGGGCTAAGTCGGATATAGTTGGCATCCCATAGGATTGGAAGTGTTCAGGGATACTTCGACCTTGAGTCGATGAGGCACTATAAATGTCGTACTGTTACTTCGACTTCAAATCGATGAGGCACCATGTGTGTCGTCTCGCTATCAATTACTTGGTTTAATCCGATGAGGTAATCGAGTACCATCATTCGTTATTTACTTATTTCGCAAAGCCGATGAGGCACTGAGTGTCGTACTGGTGTGTTGGTTGGATCCGTATATCCGTCAATGTCCGAGTCATGTTAATAGGGGTAAATAAAGGTACTGAATTACTGATTTCTCTAATGATTGATTATTATTGAATAATAAAGATCAATTGATTGTTACTGAAAAATATTGACTGTTATTGAAATAGATAAGTACAGAGTACTGATTGAGAAGTGAATAGTTGAATATTATTTATTGATATTGAACAGTGAACTGAAGTATGAGTGAGACATATGAATTATATATCTCTGAACTTATCTATGAATGGAAAATATTATTGTTCAAATGATTTGTGAATTTTTTTTGGAAAGCTAATTGGGTTAGTAGATGAGAAAAATTGAGTGAGTTATAAAGGATTTATCTTTGTAGTGAACAAATATATAATTATGATTGTCATATGATTTTTAAGTGTATGTTATATTATTAAGTGTTCGGATTATAGAAATACCACTGAGTTCATACTCAGCGTACGATTTGTTTCCGTGCGTAGGATAGGTTAAAGTAAGACCGTTGAATCAGCATCCCAGGCTGATCCCGAACTCAACGTGATGAAGTATATTAATTATTGGTAATGATATGTACCTAAAATGTCTACGTGTGTTATTTTGGATTGTCAAGGTAATGATGAAATAAGTAAATTTAGATTTGGTAATAGTATATGGTAGGAATTAGCTTATTTGGTAGAAATTTGAAACTAATTGAAAATGTATGTGAAATACTTAAAAAGATTTATCATATAGACACATAAAATTTCTAATTTGACATGTTTTGAGTAGGTTTGAATGTGATTTAAAGTAACTGAATGAATGGTTATTGGAATGTTTGGTATCTTAAATTGCAGGGCTGGTAAATTTGTTGTTTAAGACTCATTTTGAGTCCACATGGCTTAGCACACGGGCATGTGGACTGGCCATGTGAAAACTGCACCTTAATACTTTCAAGTCAAAGAGTTACACGGGCTCTCAACACAGCTGTGTGACCTAGCGACATGACCGCGTGATCTAGTGACTCGGCCGTGTGAGTCATACAGGCAATCCACACGGGTGTGTGGGTATTGTTCATAAGGAAAATTTTGAAATTTTGAGAAAAATTCGTAGTGATTTTAAATTAGTCCCGAATTGATTTTATTATTCATATTGGGCTTCAAGGGCCCATTAAAGGGACGATATGTTAAATTTATGATAAGTGTAAACTATTATTTTAATTAATGACCGTATTTGAACTGTATTGACTGGTAATGCCCCATAATCCTATTCCGGGGACGAATAAGGGTTAGGGGGTGTTACATTTAGTGATATCAGAGCTATTCAGGTTTAGCCGATTCTCGGACTAAATCAAGCTCAGAATTGAGTCTAGAGGTAATGTCCCGTAATCCTGTTCTGGGGACGGAAAAGGGTTAAGGGGTGTTACATTACATATTAAATTTCATATAACCATCTCATATATCCATTTATACTCAATAAACCACGATTAAGGGACAAACATTTATGAAACAAATAACTTTATTATGGCATAAAACATTACATGTAAACATATTTAAAACTCAATTCAACCTTCTATTTGTACTATAAACTTCAAAACAATTAATATAATACTCATTTAATTTGTGTACCTTTCTGGATAATTCATTGTTTAAAGGATGCTGTGGTATCTTCCAACCACGTTTACACATTTATAAAGTGATGTTATAGTATCTTTCAACTATGGTCTTATTCATTACAGATGTATTGTCATAGTATCTTTCAACTATGATTTTATTTGTATCGGATTTAATGCCATAGTATCTTTCAACTATGGTCTTATACATTTCCGGTATAATTTCATAGTCTCTTTCAAATATGGTCTTATTCATTCCAGTTTAATGTCATAGTATCTTTCAACTATAGTATTTCTCATTTCGGGTATAATGCCATGGTATCTTTCAACTATGGTCTTTTTCATTTTTCAATCCAAAGAATTTGATGAACCAACCATATATAGATAAACATTAAATTACAAAACAACAATCAAATAATTATTGTTATTAACATACGAACATACCTAATCAAAAATGGCTATGAACGCGACATGATATTTACTTTGCTAACCCTTATTTTCCATGATTACTACCCAATTGATTCGTTTCTTAATCTAAATATAATAAATTTAATTCAATTAACGGTTTAAAACAATTAAACAATTCAACTTATGCATATAGGCCCTTTTATTATCATTTTACACAATTACCCCAACATTTTATATTTTTTACAATTTAATCCCTAAATCTGAAACTCACAAATTAACCACAATTAAAGAAAACTAATGCTACTCAACCCATTTTTATCAAAATTCACTAAAATTTCATGTAGTTTTCCTATTTTAACGATTTAATCCTTAAACATTAAAATTACTAAAAATCACTTAACAAAATCATTATATTTAGCTATTAAACTCAAGAATTTAACAACAAGGTTCACAAAACCTAAAAATCATTCATGGTAAGTCCTTAAACTTTTAACAGTTTTACGAATTAATTCTCGAGTTAGCTAGATTAAGTTAAAATGAACTCAAAAACATAAAATTTACGAGGAACAGACTCAAAACAAACTTACATGCAAATGAACATTAATGGTCGAACCTCCCAACTTATTTATCCATGACTTTTCGATGAAGAAAATAAAAATGAAGAAGATGATGTTGTTTTATGTTTCTTTTATTGTTATTACTTTTTATTAATTTAACATATTTTATCACATATACATAATTTAATACATAATTTACTTAAAAACCACCTATGTACCATACACATAATTTAATTATGGTTAAATTATCATATAAAACCCTTTAAAACAATTTCTATGCTCATTTAACCAATTTTAATCAATAGTGATTAAATTTTATGATTTGTACAAGTTAGTCCCTTTTAATTAATTAACTAATTAAATAATGAAATTTTTGAACCAAATCTTCACATACCTAAATAGTAACTTACAAACTCGATTTACAGAAACGAGGTCTCAATACCTTATTTTTCGTAACCACTTGACTTTCGAGCCAACCACCTATACTTAACAATTTATTCAATTAGCTGAAATTCATCAAGTCAAAATTCAATATAAAATTATTGTTGAATCATATAATTTAAATACTAATTATTATGGACTTACTCATCAGATTTGTGGCCCCAATACCATCGTTTCTAAGACCACTAAAAAAATGGGTTGTTACAGATCCGCAAACGTAGGACCGTTGTGTCCAAACTGCTCTATTTTAACAAATATCTTGTGTTAATTTTCTATTTACTTTACTCATTGTGTTACTTTGCATTTAACCTTTCCATTTGTTTCAGTTCAAATAGCAGATGGAGCAAAACTAATTTTTCAAATACAAACCAAGGCACTACGCATCAGAAAAGTGGACTTTAAAATGTTGCCAAATTTCCTTCTTAACTAGATTAAAAAATCCACTCCCCATGTATCATCAATCCATCAATTCATTTTCTTCGAGCTCAAAACTTTACTTTCGTATGAAAAAAAATCTTGTATTGCAACTTCATCCTTTAATAGTTCTAACTCTATATTTTTGCTTCCAAAGCATCTTGTTGTACCTTCCTAACCTCCATATTCTATGAATAGCTTTATTTCTTTTGGCCAATCCTACCTCAGTCATATCATAGATATCACCCAAATTTTCATACTCTCTAATAGTGTTCTCAACAAAAGCAATATTCTTATCAAGGTCATTAAACGATTCCTTATTCCATACCTTCAAAAAATTCATCAATTTCATCAAACTATTCGTCCTCCCTTGCACTTCAATATCTACCTACTTATCTGCAACCATCTTCACAAATCCTTTACTCTGCAACCAATAATCAAAAAACTTGAACAGCTTGAGAAACGCGCTTTGAATCACTCGATTTTGAGTTCGGGAGGTCAAGTTATTATTGTTTTAGTGAAGATTGCAGGAATAAAATTTCTGGATGGGATTATGACGAGAGTTATGAGTTTTAGGCTTTTAATTCGTGTTTAAATCATATTGGGTTCGGGTTATAGGCTTAATTTTTATTATATATGAGTCAAATATTGTATTTATTAACTCTTACTATTTTATTATTCCAAATTTTTTATAATTATTAAGTATTTTAAGTTATTTAGTTGTTTTATGTCAATAAGAAAATTTAGTTTAAAACTATTTATTTAGATTAATTAGAGTTTCAGTATACTTTAGAGTTTTATTTGGATGTACTTAGCTATAAAGGTTTCTTCATTGTTCATTAAGTAAACAATTGTTTTTATTAATAAAGTTTTCTACTCTGGGAGTTTGTTTCTTGTGCAAGATTTTTTTTCTTGTGAGTTTTAAAAGTAATTTTCTTCTCGATTTTCTCCAATAAGTCGTGGGAATTTATTCTTCACCTTTCAATTTGCCAAGGATTATTTCTTGGAGGGTTAATTAGAGCCATTAATTGAGTTTATTGAGATTTATATCTCAAAGGGTTCAATTGGACATTTATCATTCTAACCATCATGTTCATCAATTTATCGTTCCATTTTCTATTTTACTTTCATATGTATTTTCACTATTTAGTTATTATTTTGAATATTTATCCTTTATTTTTTTAAGTTTTCTTATTTTTCTTATTTCTTTTATTATTTTCTAAATTTATTTGGTTTTTTCCTTTTAGGTTACATCCAAATCTTTCTTTTTTAAGTCAAACAACTTGAATTTGATATTTCTTCTGCTTCCTTTGCTCCAGTTCTTTATCAGTTTCCAGTATTGGACATTTGCGTTTCGGTGTTCAAATCAAAGGTGCTCATAGAATGTTGTGTCGGGATCTCCATGTTTGGGTTACCAACTAACCTTAACTGTACGCCAAAGTTGCGATCGAATGTTGAAACCGAGGAATGCCTTCCAATTGATGATACCAACATTCCCTGATATGAGCTTTGCAACAATACTATGAAACCAGCGCACAACCGTGTGGTTAGACCTTTTGCTTCTTGGTCCTGAAACAAATTAATTGGAACTATTGTCAAACTCAAACCACTTTTCTCTACTTTGACAAATTAGACATATAACTCTATTACATCGTTTCCAGTCTAGCAATGCGCCTCAAGCATTAATTTGACATCCGCATCACTTTTGAGCTCAAATGTGTCATATCTTATAAGGTTCATGGATATTAGGTATCTATATTTCAAGCGTGAAATTCTCCTTTGGCTTGAAACAGATACTTTCCTTTTAATTTTTAACAAAAGCTCGTTTTGTTTGATGCATCCGTTGAAACTCAAATCTATAGATTGGGTTGGTACAAAAACGATCCCCAATTTCGATGTTACAAATTTGACTGTCATAATAAATAATGACTCTAATTCTTTTACTCATCTTCGCCAAAAAAAACATGTTTAATAAGTTTAATAAAAAAATAAAAATGATAACATTATACAAAAAATAAATACTCATTAACTAAATTTAAACAACCAAACCAAATTTATTTACTTGAGCTAATTTAGTTTGTTTGGTTGATTTTCTAACTTTAAAATTTTAACATCAACAATATTCTCCTCAACATACAAATCTTCTACTTAAGATTTAATCGTGAAAACCTCTCCATAACAATCTTTATTTTATAGAAAAACTCTACCACCAGATATGAAACATTTTTCAAATTGTTGAAAAAAATCGGACATGACTCACAAATAAAAAAAATGCTTTTAAAAAAACACATTTTTTTGAAAAGTTTTTCTTTCCCAAGATTCTTGAGTATTCTTGTGACCTAAAAATTCTGCCATGTAAATGACGAGAAGAACTGCAAATTTTATCTTGGGATTCTTGGGTTTCAGAAAATTATTAAACTTTTCTTAATTTTTTCAAATTTAATCCAATCGCCTATTTTGCTTTTATTTTTCTTTCAAATTTAATCCAATGGCTATTTTATTTAAAATTAGGAGAATTTTTTTAATATTTAGCATTTTCACTGATGTGGTAAAGCGGAAGCAAACTCGAAAACGAAAGAGCAAAAAACAAATAGAAAAGTCAAAAAAATAGCACACACCAAGTGTTTGAGTAAATACTCTTAAAAGTATTCTATTATTTTGAAGGTTTACAATTGAGTGAAGGGGGAATACCTCTATTTATAGTTGAGCTCCCCCAAATCCAATGATATAGATTGAGTTACATCGATGGTTACGATTTGTGCCTATCTACAAAATGAGAGTCCTAAGGGATTTAAACTCTATACATATTTATCACTTAGTATTTACATTAATTACTTAAGCAACTTTAGTTTTACTGGAGCATTTCTTTGGGCCACAAGATTTCAACTAGATGAGTTTGTCTATATGTTCCACAAGTCGGGCCAATTCAAGTAGGTCAAATGAGCCCCATTTAATAAGTTGACCTTCATGGGACGTTTTGTGCGCAATGGTCATGGCTTTTGATCTGTGGCCTGTAACATTTGCTTATACATGTAGTCTTGCTTTTGCAAGTGATTTTAAGGATGGTTTTGTCGACGTCCCTTCCAATTTGGTTAATGCTAGGTTCTTTTGCTGGTTTTTTTCCACCGTTTTGCACCATCCGAGGTTGAGTTCCTTATCGTATTAAGTGTTTATAATCACTCCACAAATGCCATACTTGAGTTTTGATAGAGTCAATTGTCATCGTGCCATAATATTTTATTGATACTAAGACTGAAACATATATTCTGTTGATAGAATTTATCCTTCACTACTTACGACAAATATTTATTGTCTCTCTCAAACTGTGTAATCTTATTTCTAAAATAAATTAATAAGAACTAATTTTGTTTTAAAAAATAAGCAATAAATTATGATCCATTCATTAGAAATGGCACACACGTGGGATCCGGTTTTTGAATGATTGTTATGTAGAAAGTAGAAACAACATACGCAGCCTAAATGTAGAAGAAAAAAGAAGAAGAAACATCTTAAACGACCCTTCAAACTTCCAGCGTTACTGCATCTATCATCTTAAACTCACTCTTCTAAACCTCTCATCACAAGATCAACGGTGTGATTTAGCTCTCAATACCATCCTTATTATATGTTCATCCGATTCAGATTAAACCCTCAATTTTCTTGCTCGATAAGAAAAAAATTCAGCAAATTTAAAAATATCATCTCAACTAACACGACTCCACGTGTACGGATACGATCCACCAAGAATCCCGCTAATCTAATTCAACACTCTCAATAAAGAGTTGAGGTTCGTACTCTAAATTTTCTGCTCAGTCTGTTCTTCTTAAAAATTGAAATCATAAACAAAAACGTAAGAAATTTCTTTTCTTTTTTGTAAAAATTCTTGACCTTGGCTTATTATGTAATTTCTCTTAACTTTTCTCTATTATTTGTTCTTATATATGCTTTTGATTACTTTTTGAGTGTTCTTTTTGTAGTGATTTTGCATTTCTTGGGCAGGAATATTGTGTGATGTTTAGGTTTTAGAATCGTAGAAAACTGAAATTGCCTTAAAAAAAGGGTTATTGAGTGAATATCTAGTTTGATCGATAATAGTTTGGAGTTGACCGTGTAACATTCGTAGAAAACTGAATTTGCCTGAAAAAAAGGGTTATTGAGTGAATATCTAGTTTGATTGATAGTAGTTTGGAGTTGACCGTGTAACATTCGAAGTTCCTAATAATTTTTTTTTTTAGTTTTTTTCCTGTTGGGTTGGTTAGATATTGGGGGATTTTCTGTGTTTATTACCTGAGAAAATTGAAGGTTAACTAGTTAACTTCGATTGGCATCCGTTTTGATTTCAATTATTTTTAACTAATTTGGATGGAGTAAACATTTGAGCCTAATTAAGATTCCTTATAGTTCGAATCAAATTATTTTGACCTTAGTAGTATTTATAGATGTGTTTATGTATGTTTATTGTGTTTTCTGGGCACCAAAATTATGTGATGTGAAAATTTGATTATAAAAAAGAATGGAATGGCCATGATGTCACTAAAATTGAGCATCTGTTTACTCTTTGAGGACAGAACTTACTTGACAGTGAATAAATGTTCTAGACTTAGGTAAACCGTCAATGGTTTTTATCCCATGTTGTTGAAAAGTGGCTTGCTGCCTACTTGTTATGAGAAAGGACTATATATAGTTGTGTGTTGATATCTTGTTTTTTCAGCTTGCCATATCTAGTTCTAACTGTATCTGACAAAAATCTTTGAATCATTGCCTTTCAATTGCAGACTTGCAGTTTTCTGAATGGGGACGATAGTTAAAACTACTGTTGTCACTGTTTTTCTTTGTCTTCTGTTTCCTATTGTCTTTTCCACATCCAATGACGGATTGTTCAGAATTGGACTGAAGAAGAGAAAGTTTGATCGCAACAATCTGTTAGCTGCCCAACTTGATTCCAAGGAAGGAGAAGTGTTGAGAGGTTATCTTCATGGCAACTTACAAGAGTCAAAGGATATTGATATAGTGGCACTAAAGAACTACATGGATGCTCAGTACTTTGGTGAAATTGGTATTGGCACGCCTCCACAGAACTTCACTGTAATTTTTGACACTGGGAGTTCTAATTTGTGGGTGCCTTCATCTAAGTGTTATTTCTCGGTGAGTTTAATTTCTCAAATTGTTATTGGTGTACTTAAGGATTGGATTTGTGTAAATTTGGAATATTTCTAAGGTTTTACTGGTGTCTGGGTGCAGATAGCTTGCTATTTCCATTCAAGATATAAATCAAGCCACTCAAGTACCTACAATGCTAATGGTTTGTTTCTGCTTCTTGGTTCATTCTAGGTTTCCTGAAATCCATGTCTTCTTGATTATGATTATGATTTTCTTTTTCCATTCATAAATTGGGTATTGTCTTTTGATCAATCTATAAGTACCGCTTAGAACAAATTCAGTAGTTTGATTTAGGTGTTATTATTCTTTTCCTTATGCATTCTTTTAACTGCTTTATATATATATATATATGTATATATATAAACCTCATCTCCTGCATTTGAAAAACTCATGTCTGCTTGTTGTTATTCATAATCAGTTTAATGTGCTTTAGATTGGAGAAACTTTGATAAAGGTGACCGGAAGGATATTAAAACTAACTGTTGTTCATTTCAGTCAAAGTGAGTATAATAAAGTAGCTGCCTATATGTTTTCTTTTAAATGATTCCACTTGCAGGTAAACCTGCGGATATTAAATATGGTACTGGACAAATTTCTGGATTCTTTAGTGAGGACCATGTAACAGTTGGTGATCTTGTAGTTAAAAATCAGGTATCTTCAATAATTTTTTTATTATATATGTTTGCAGTGTTATTCACCATCATGGCTGTTGGTGATGGTCCATGTTGCTCAGTAACTTTTCTTCTTTCATCTGTTTAGGAATTTATTGAGGCAACAAGTGAGCCCAGCTTAACATTCTTGCTTGCCAAATTCGATGGTATACTTGGTCTTGGATTTCAAGAGATTTCAGTAGGAAATGCTGTGCCTGTGTGGTATGTAAAAGCCTCTTTTTTGTTTCTTTGTGCTTTTTGTTTCAGTTTTATTGGCGTAAGATGTTTATATTGTGAGTATTAAGAATGCAACTGCTACTGGTTTAGGATTTTGATTCTGTAAGTGCTCCAGGTACAATATGGTCAACCAAGGTCTTGTTAAGGAACCGGTTTTTTCATTTTGGCTGAGCCGCAACTCCGAAGATAATCTTGGTGGGGAATTGGTATTTGGCGGGATGGATCCTAAACATTTCAAGGGAAATCACACTTATGTTCCTGTAACACGGAAAGGATACTGGCAGGTTAGGATTTCAAACATTCCTTGTTTTATACAATATATTTGACTTCATGTATTCCTTTTATAATGCTACTGTTTCTTTGGCTCGCAGTTTGATATGGGTGATTTCCTGATTGGTAACGAAACAACAGGTGAGAAGTCCTCAAAGTTATCTTCTGGAAATAATTGTCGAACCTGTTCCACAATATTCTGCTTAACTGGATTAATATAATTGATAAGGACATGCAAATATTTTGTAGTCTTTTATTTGTTTCCTTATATTCTTACTCCTTCACAGGATTTTGTGCCAGTGGCTGCAGTGCTATTGCTGATTCAGGGACTTCTTTGTTGGCTGGTCCTACGGTTTGTATTAATTTGTGTCTATTTATGTGTGTATGCATTCTTCTGTAGCCGTGCTTATGTAGCAAGTTGCTGTCAAGTATCAACCATGTTTTGTCCATTCTATGATTGTTTCTCATGGAAACATTGGATGTATCATTCTGCCCATACGCAAATCTGTCCTTTGACTAACAACTCTAAGCATATAGTTGCACTCCTATCCTTCCACTAAACAATTATCTGGATGTAATTGTACCGATGTTCATGACTGAAGTAACAATTTGCTCCTTCCTAATTTGGATATTGATATTGTTTGTTACTCATTCAAGTTTCACTGTGTAACCTCTATAAGGTTGTTTTCTATCTTATGAAGTGCATATTCCAGCTTATCCCTCTAGTGTCATTGCTATAGTGAGAGCATGTATTCAGGACCTTTTGTACATGTTTACCTTGATATGTAGTAGGACAATCTGATTATAGATGTCGATGATTATAAGTGCTTGGCAAGTGCTAATAGAAGTCATTTAATTGATCCTGTGCATGCATTGTCTATTTGCTGCCAAAAATGGACTGTTAGTCCTGGTCTTTTGTCAGTGATTGTTTTTAATACCATGTTTTCAGGGTATTATTACTCAAATCAATCATGCTATTGGAGCATCTGGGGTTGTAAGTCAAGAATGCAAGGCTGTAGTTTCTGAATACGGAGAGAAGATACTTGATATGCTATTAGCGAAGGTACATGATCTGTTTTAACATGCTTTAATTATAATGCAAATGGTATCTGGAGATGGTTAAATTTAGAGTATGATCTGGAAGTTTCTTGCTGGACTTCTTCGTTATTCTATTTATTATTCTGCATTGACAGGATGAACCAAAGAAAATCTGCTCACAAATTGGTCTATGCTTATTTGATGGAACTCAAGGTGTAAGGTTGTACACAAGTCTCTTCTGTTTTGCCCCCGATTTTTTCCCTAGAGTGAAGTTGCTTTAACTTAAATCAGTGAGCTTAGAAATATTTGTAATTGTCTGAATGAATGATGTGTTCTCTTGCTTAATTGATTTTGTAAATTTATCTTGTTCAGTATGGGGATTGAGAGCATTGTGAATGAGAATGCTGGAAAAGCCTCTGGCAGTTTACGCGATGCTATGTGTTCTACCTGTCAGATGGCAGTTATATGGATGCAAAACCAGCTTAAGCAGAACCAGACAGAGGACCATATAATTGACTATGTCAATGAGGTGAATAAGCAATCCCCTTTGACAACCTCTGAGTATATTTCGGCAAGTTCATTTTTGGACTCATGTTTTCCCAAATTGATAATTGCAGCTCTGTGATCGATTGCCTAGTCCAATGGGAGAATCAAGTATTGACTGTAAAAGTCTATCTTCTATGCCCAGCGTCTCTTTCACAATTGCTGGAAAGTTATTTGTGCTCCGTCCTGAGCAGGTATGATATACAATGCTGAATTTGTTTACGGTACTTTGGTCTCCTTTGATTTGATTCCATGATAATCCTGGTTGTCATCATTTTACCCTCAAAAAAGAAAAAAAAAAAATCATGGATATCAATATTTATATGTTTTGGATGGGTCTAAGTAATAAAATATTAAGTATCTTGAGTTGATTGCAATGTTAGTAGGGGCGAAGCTAGGGGAAAGCAGAGGCCTTGGCCCCTCCTGGTTAAATGGAACAATAATAATTTTGGTCTTCCAAAAAATTAATAATTTAATTTAAGCTCATTGATACAAAATTTTTACCGTCGGTACCCCCATAGATGTTATAATTTTGTTTTGGCCCCCAAGTTTAAAATTCTTGCCTTTGCCCTTGGTGTTTGGTGATTCTTTCTTTGTCCCTGACCTCTGTCCTTCTGGTGTTGGGAATCAGTATGTCATGAAAGTGGGCGAGGGAGATGGGGCTCAATGCATTAGTGGATTCACTGCTCTGGATGTACCACCTCCTCGCGGACCTCTCTGGTATTCATTTTACTGGTTCATAGATATATATTGAAGGATAATTATGGTTTCTACAATTAACTTATATTCACACTAGACGTTTACTTTTAGGCTGGAAAACATTTGATGCTATGATAATCATACTAGTACTCATTGATGTACAGGATCCTGGGTGATGTATTTATGGGCCAGTTCCATACAGTATTTGACTATGGGAACATGCAAATTGGATTTGCTGAGGCTGCATAAGCGAACCTGTTCTAAATCTTAACACCCGAGTGCCATGCTGTTCAAGTACTACACTTCTAAACTTATGGGATTAAGTATCAAAGATGATTGTATGTAAATACTTGTGCAAAACATGATCTGTGATTTAATCCGGGTTGTATCGTATTATGGCATTTTGACTAAGAAAGGATTTCACGTTATCCGTTCCTCTCTTTACCTATAATAGCATAATGATGCAATTGGTTTTACTAGCATTTGTTAGAGAGCTAAAGATGATTTCGGGGACTATGAAAATTAGGAATGCCGGACATTATTTTTTTTTTTTTGGGGTTAAATCTCAAAACGTGATATTGCTTCTTGTTTTAAATGTATGTCGCGGGAGGTAAATCTCAAGTCTGTTTGATCATTGGGTCAAATGTACCTTGTAATTGTCTGCGGTCATAGGCGTTAGTTCACGGTGAAATTTGATTTTAAAAAATGATGCATTTTTTTAGTTAATAAAATGTATTTTTTATACGATAGAGAACAAGGGTAAATTTGAATTTGTATCTAAACAAGAATTTTAGTTACTGTATCATACAAGTCAAGATATGATATGGTCAATACTTTTTTATTAATTTTAGTTTATCAAACTTCAGAACTTTAGTTCAATTTTTAACTTCATCCTTATGTCAGCATTAGATTTTCTTAATAAAAAACTTGAAAAATAGATGCAAATGCAACATTCCACTAAACAACTAAGAAAGAATTACAGGACTGCGATTGTTGCAAAATAACTTAAACAAAGTGTATCCCCCCAATCCTTGTTCTCAAGGTTTAAATTGAGGAAATTGTTGTTATAGGTCATGTAGAATCTCCCACGTGGCGTCTTCAAGGAAGGAGTTCGTCCTTCGAACCAGCACCTAAGCGACAGCTCCAATAAATTTGAACCGTTACTTTTCTTACAGGCTTCTTGAGCTATGGCTTTGTAAATTTATGACTAGGAACATGCTTGGCTCCACACCACCACCATAAGCCTCTTGTCCTCCTATATTCAATCTCAGCTTGGGAAGGAAGTTTGTTGCCTAGTTTACTATCACTTAGTGACACAAACTGGTTAACAGATTTAGCAATTGATCTAGCAAACTGGGGTTAAGCAAAAGATTTCCTTTGACTCGGCTAAAGAATTACCTCCAATTGCTTAGTTATATGCAATGCCTCTAACAGATTCTTAGACTTAAAGGTACTGAGCAATATCTAGCCTCGAGTTACCGACAAATATGCTAAGAGCATGTTGAGAAGATGAAGAAATTTGGTTAAAGAGACTTACAAACTCCTTATCAAACTACTTAACTAACTTGCTCTCCTGCTTTAAGATACCAGTTTGCCATTGGATCCTCGAAATCCACTAGAGCAAACCTCTCTTGCAAATTCCTCAAGTAATCTTTTCCAATTCAACTGATTTATACAACCATTGTTATTATCATTCAAATGATGCCACGGTAGGGCACATCCCTGCAACATAACCGTACGTATCTTGGCACTGACAGGTATTGGCTCACCTTAAAAAAGTTGCTCCATTTTTGCCCACTATCAACGAAAATCAGTACCATCAAACTTAGGGCACTTCAACTTATAGGCGTGATTATACTAGTCATTGGAGTCTGCACAACTTACTGTAGCCAATTCCCCTATCATTGGTGACACACCACTCTCTGTCCCTTTAGAAGTCTCTCTAATTTATTAGAACTCGGAGGACCCAAAACGCCCTTCCTTTAACAGTATTAATAGTCGTCGCTATGGTCTCATGTTTACCTAGAAAAGCTTCAAAAATTTCCTTGTCCACACACCATCTCCTATAGTCATAGGCAAGCCGCAGCTCTAATACCAAAATTAATACGAGTGGCATTGTGAAAAAGAGTTATAGAATAAGAGAGAACAAATTGAGAGAGAACATGAGAAAAACAGAAGAGGATCAAAAGAAAATCTAGATGATTTTCTTTTTCTAGCATTGATTTTTATTAAAGAACGTGGGTTAGGAAGCAGTTACAATTCTATTACCAGTTATTGTGCAGTGACATTAATTATAACAACTAAACGCTACAATACTGTTTTCAAAAACTCGTTCCACTAAACAAATAAGAAAGAGTTACAATATTTCCATTATTGCAAAATAACCTGTAACCAATTTTTTTTTTTTTACTATATTGGAATTAGAAATTTAGTCTCTCCATCTTAATTTAGCATAATTTGCTTTCTTTAATTTTACAATGTTAAATTGGGCCAAATATATAATCCTATTGTTTCCATTTAAGTGATAATATATTTTCTTTAAAACAAGTGTTAGCATTTGGTTGATATTTAACTTTATTATTGGTTGAACATGATTGGTTGAATTTTCATATGATTTAATTGTATGGCCGATTAATAGTAAAAAAAAAATCATATAATCACTTCAATGACAACAATCTTATAAGTTTAGATCTAATAATAATATTAGAGACGTAAAAGATCAAATTATGTTGTCAATTAGACATTGACTTAGCTTTGGGACCTTGAGTTCTTAGGTCCAAGTCTCACCATGTATAAATATCATGTGTGAGTTTTGCCCTTAAATTATTCTAGGTTTAAGTGCCACTATGTGTTAGTTTTGTTTACATTATTTTACTTTTCGGATATTTTGTGTTTTGTATTAAACTGATTCTAATTCTAGAATAATAAAGGGAAAATTCATCATTAGATTAACATTTAATTGGATTTCTTTTCAATTTTTGATTTGGTTTCGTATCTTATATACAATGTTCTCATCAAACAAACATGAAAGAGAAAACTAAAAACCTTCTGAAGAAAAAGAAAATGAACCAAACTAGACTTTTTCTACTGCAGGCAACACTTTTAGTATTGATTTAGTATGTCCAGGATGATTCAAGTTGGAATTGGACTTGAAATAATAAAATTTAAACTGAACTGGACTTGAAGTAGAACTTTCGAAATTGACTTATACGTCAACGAAAGAAAAGAATGAATGGAAACAAAGGAAAAGAATTGGCCAAGGAGAATGAGTCTAATTCAATTTGAAAAGAAGGTTTCTTAAGCTTCAAGAAACTGTGGATTAGAGAAAAGCAAATAGAGATGGGAGGATGGAATGATTAAACTGATGAAAGATGGAAATTGAAGTGAAGGGTGTCTAATTGAATATTTTTGAAAATTTGAAGTACCAAGAATTCCTATTAACAATCTTGATTACAATTAAGTTGAATTTTTTTTTTTGAAAAATAACACAAATGAATCATTCAAATTAAAAAAAAAATTCAATAAGTATTTTATTGAATGAAAATAAAAATCTAAGATACATAATGTCTTGCTTAAATAAAAAAAGCTAATTGAATAGAAAGCAAACTCCTAACTCAACATAGAATTCTAAAAGTTGGCTGTTCAAGAATGTATCCTTCTTGAATTCAACATTCTTGATGAGCAAGAAACATAAAGACTCTAAAACTAACTTTAAAATCTCTTAATATTTGAAATAAATAAATATGTAAAATATAACACTTAATAATTAATGCAATATCAGACTTCTATATTAAGCAAAGTTAAAGCTTTAAAATTTTATCTCATATGATTCAAAAGGTTATCCAAAGTCAAAAGTTTATGTTTTAATCCCGTCCAAAAAATGTTGTTTGTCCAATCTTCACTAAAGTGATCATAACTTGAGCTTCCGAATGTAAAGTGTATTTGGGTTTAAACTTTATTACTTCATTTGGTTCCAACATGAATAATCTTAGACATTCATGTCCCATTTGATTGGTCTGAAGACGTCTCAACTCAAAAATTCTTAGATCTCATAAAAAAAAAATATAACAAGTTGATTGATCCTCCAAACTTAAAAATTATTAGCTTCAGTAAATTTAATTGAATGAGTTTCACCCGATCCATGCATATCTAATTTTACTATTAATTGTATACTTTCCCATTGCAGGACATTAATGTCTAATTTAAAGCATGCATGATGGCATGAAAACAAGTGATTAATTGAAGTTATTGCAGTCAGGTATTTAACTGTTAGGATAATATTAGCCAGCTAAGTATACTAAAATAGATAGCTGGCATGATGAAATGGATGTGCCATTTTAATTTTCGCTTGTAGTTGGGTCCAAAACAATCGAATTAAACTGAATTTCCATTTAATAGGATAAAAGTTATCCAAACAGATAAATATAGATTCGATCGAAAACATTGATTGGAACAATGATTAGCAAAAAATATGTTAGATAAGGTTTAGGCTGTCGTTATTTTTATTTGAGTCCTCAGTGTCTAAATACAACTGTCATCATGTAAATGGGAATTTATACAGCCAGCCAATCTGGAAAAAAAAGGTAGCTCCCAATCAAAACACAAATAAATTGATCATTCATAGCTGTTTTTGATTATTAAAACAACATTCATTGTCAGTAGTCTTTTAAATTTTGGGTTCCTTCGGTGTTAGTTTGTACAGCTAAGACTAAAATTGGCAATGGACAATGTTCAATGTACAACCAATTTCCCTCATCATTAAGCAACTAAGTAAAACTTATAGGTATTTTTATTTTATGGATTGTATTTAAAAAAATAAATTATTTTTTATATATTAGATTAAAGAATAGATTAGTCTTTTTGTTAAAAATTGCATCTATTTTTGCTGTTAAAAATTGGTCTCTACATATTAGCATGAGATACACATAGCATACTATGTATCACTATCTGATTATTTGTCTGCTATACAGTTTTTAGCATTATAAATGGATGAAATTTTTAATCAAAATGACCAATTTACTCTTTAATCTAATGTATAGAGACTAACTTATCTATTTTTTTGGGTATAGGAAGCAATATACAATGTGACTTCTAATAAAAGGACTTCCATGATACTTTTAAAGAAAAGTTTAGGTAATAAGAGACTATCTCGGTTTAGGATCAAGATATGCCATTAATTTTATAGAAAGTTGAAAGAGATACGCACAAATCACTCTTTAAATGAAACTGTTGATAAAACTTAAACTTTAATTCTCGTTTAAGTGCTAATATTGATTGACAGATTAAAAAAGAAAAGAAGAGTGGAAGTGGCATTGTTGGTATCTACCAAATTCATATCAAAGTAAAAGAATGGATCATAAACTCATGTGTTCACCTAGCTGTAAAGAGTGAGCTTGAAAGGTCAGTAAACGATGTCAGCACCGACAAGATGCAAAGAAAGAGCCCTATACTACTATTCTAAACCCAAAAGTGACAAAAGGGTTTAAGTTTTGAGTTCAGATTAGAGATGGGATTTCATCATTTCAAGAGAAAAGTTGACTTTCATATATAGTTTGGAATTGCTTGAACCTCACTCAAGTGTTCCATTAAAAACCCCTAAATTTTCTTTTCTTCCAAACACCTTATTCAACAGAACTTTGCAGACTTTGGAAAATGAAAATAACAGTGTGTGCTCTTTTTTAACTTTAAATTAAATTTATTTTCTTGATGTTGGTTGCAACCTCTTTTGTTGGCCTTATTTACTTTTGCTTTGATTCCTCCAATCAATAGGCCAACTCTTGAATTTTGATTGCCATTGGAACAACAACATGCTTTTAAGCCTTTATGCCAAAAAAAAAGCTTTTGTTGTTTTCACATTGCAAAAAGAATATTAAATATTTTCAATTTGTCCTTCTACCTAGGTAAACCATTTTTATTTATCCAAATTTAAATCAATTTCTAAGTTAAAATTTTGATATTAAACTGCTCGAAATAAAATTATAAAATTTCATAAGTCAAAAGATGAAAATTTTATTTTAAAAAGAATCAAACTAAAAATTTTATCAATTAAATATATTTTAGGACAATGATTAATAGCTACTCTTTTAGTATGATCTAGAACAGTTCCTTAAGTTACTTAACAAATAAAAATAACACAATACATGTATGATTCATGCATGCTTTCACATCCACGCCTATGAAATTAAGCCCCCCAAGAAAAGCATAGTAAAATACAATGGGTGCCCTCTGTTTTATCCTTTGCCATCAACTAGAAGCAATACATATATGTTTACAGCTTGTAAGTTAAGCTACACACAAAAAAAACTAAAAAGTACTTAATTGTGTTCACATTGTTAAAATTGAAGATTAATCATCTTTGCGCCGCAAAAAATCACAATGTTAATGGATTAAAAAAGATTAAAACTAACCAATAATAGGATAATTGTAATTAACAACCCGCAATCTCGGCACGTGCTCATGTGTCTTCATGTGAATGGCTTTATTACAAGCATAAGCAAACCGCCATGGCGCCGTCCATAGGCGGTCAGCATTCACTAAATTCACGCCACGTGGTACATTCTTGCTCTATGTACTCAAAAAAAAGCCATGACAGATTTTTGTCATTAAGAATCTTTCCTAAGTTGTTGCATATGCTTTGGTATTTGGATTAAGTCACCAAAACCAAGGGTTACCCCAAAGTTCATTTATTTATTCATATGTATATATATTCTTACATGTCATAGCATTAGTCACCAGACCCATATTTTTGTTTTCCTTGTTTCTTGGTGGCTTCTTTTTTTGCTCTAATGGAGTGGATCAGAGGGCCTGCCTTAGGCAGAGGATCCACCGCCACCGTGTCTCTAGCCACAGCAGTCCCTTCTGGCGAGCTTTTTGCCGTTAAGTCAACCGAGTTATGTCACTCTATGTTCTTACAGAGAGAGAATTATGTCTTGTCAAAATTAAGCTGTCCTCACATTGTTAAGTACATAGGGTACGATGTTACGAATGAAACGAACAACAAGCCGACGTACAATCTTTGCATGGAGTACGTCACCGGCGGTACGCTTTCCGAGGAAATCAAAAGAGTTGGAGGAAGATTGGGTGAAGAGAGAGTTAGGTTGTATACGCAACAGATTTTACAAGGTTTGAGTTATCTTCACGTTAATGGGGTGGCACATTGTGATATCAAGAGCCAAAATATTTTGATCGGTAAAGAAGGTGCGAAGATTGCTGATCTGGGGTGTGCTAAATTAATGGGAAAAGATGGAGAAAATCAAGGTTTTGACACGTCAGCAATTTCCGGTACACCAGCTTTCATGGCACCGGAGGTGGCACGTGGGGAGGAGCAGGGTTTTGCGGCTGATATATGGGCGCTTGGATGTACGATTATAGAGATGAGCACTGGGAATTCGCCATGGCCGGAGCTGAATAATCCAGTGTCTGCTCTGTATAAGATTGGATTTTCAGGCGAGGTACCTGAGATTCCAAGTTGGTTATCTGAGAAAGGAAAGGATTTTCTGGGAAAATGTTTGAAGAGGGATTTGAAAGAGAGATGGACAACTAAAGAATTGCTTCAACATCCATTTTTGGAAGAATCAGATACCCTTTTGAAGGAAGTAAAAGAATCCACCATGGATTCTCCAAATACTGTGCTGGATCAAGGTTTCTGGGATTCATTTAATGTGGTGGAAAGTCCTAAGAATATGATCCCTAAAGAGATTTCCATGAATTCCCCCACTGATAGGATCAAGAAATTGCTTCAATCAACTCTGTCACCACCTTCTTCCAATGCTTCCAATTGGACATTCAGTGAAGATTGGATGACAGTAAGAAGCGATAATATCGCAGAAGATGATTTTTCATCTCCAACTGTGTCATTCATGGAGTCATTTGAAGAACAACTTGAAACTGAAACCTCAATCTTAGATGAGGATTTCTTCTCAGTCAATTCTGCAGAAAACACTATTTATTTCAGCAGTACTTTGGCATTTAACAGTGTAACGGATGATTTTTTTGTATCAGACAATCTCAATTTCGAGACAGTTAATGAAATTTCTTGTTCTATTAATCCAATGATCCAACCCCATCTTTTTCATATTCGAATCAAATCCCCATTGTAGCTGTTAGTTTATCCAATTGTTTTCCTTGGTTTCAAAACGTCCGGCAGAGACGACCGGCCGGTAGCATGCCACCACCGCCGCCGGTGATGACTAACTTATCTATTGACTATTCATTGTGTGAACAGAGGAGACTTAAAGGGTTAGGCAGATCAGATCAGAAAAAAGAAGTCAACTTTGGCTTCTCCTTACATTTATGGGTTTAGGTAATGAGCATTAATTAATCTTAACATATTCTTCAATCCAATAGCCAATTGTGCATATGGCTAACTCAGTTCATTACTGCTCTACTTTGCAAGTTGAAGGCCAAATTACCTGCATAAAACAAGGATTTAAGTACATTAAATAAATACGAGTTGAGAAACGAATATTTCAAAAAGAATGAAGGATCGAAGCAAACATAGAAAATAAAAAAACCTTGCATTTATTCCCTTAGATATTTGATTAGTTGCATCAGTTCCTTCTAGTGACGGAGTGGGTGCTTGGGGGAGACTGCAAAGGGGGGGGGGGGGTTGACTCCATTATTTTAATGTATGGGGCACTGACTTTTAACAAAGTCAAGCTATGAGAAAAGTCAACTAATCACAGTTTTTGGTTAAAGCTTTAGGCTTCCCATGTGAAGCCAAAAAAGGAGGTGTTTAATTGACAACAATGGAGTTTAACAATATGTTGCAGTTTACCAACTTTTGTTTCAAGTCAATTGACCCAAGACTCGGTATTAGCCTTTTACAATGTCTTCATTTCTTTAAATTGTTAGGTCATTAGTTGTTAAGACCAAGTAAATCAAATTAGGTAGTTCAAATTTGAGCAAATGATCATTACACAATTACGTTCTTATTTCTTCTTATTTTATTACAACATATGACCTTGTCTTTATACCTTACATGAAGAGGAGGAATCTTCATATTTTTTTAAAAGTTGAAACATCAATTGTTCATTTTGAAGATGTTGCATTATTCTTTGGGGGTTCTAACATCAATCGTTTATTATCTTCAGCAGCCTCCAATGTCCTCGATCTTTCTAGCCCTTTGATACAGTAGTGCAATCCATATGTAGCCAACGCAAGGAATAAAGTAATCCCTGAAACATATACATAATATCTTAGGATCAAAACATATATATAGTTAAAACCTGAAGTTTCAGACATGTTAGGAAATTACACATGGATGCTTTCAAAACTTGTTTCGCCATTAGAATCTCATCGGCAGGATTAGGAACAGCGCCTTCCGACCAACATTTTTTGATCTCTATCACATCGTATAACATTGAGGTGAAAACAAGAAGCAAAGTTGCTGCAACAGTCTTTAAAATCAGATTGGCTTTCCCTACTGTTATTATGTCTAATATCATCATCACCAGTTCCCTTAGAGGAGAACTGAAGACAAGCCCTAATACAAGGGCCGTTTCAGCTAAAACAAGCATAGACAAGAGGTACATGATCTCAATCAACTAGTATGAAACAAATTACTACAATGGTTTGTGAGAAAGAGTAAATCAGTTTACATTTTATATGGTGAAGAAAATGGAATAAAAAACCAGGAAATGTTGGTGACTCAATTAAAGAATTGTGCTTTACCATTAGTGTAGGAAAGATTAAGAAGGAGAAATAGAATAACTTGCAGCCTCAGTTTTGAAGCAACATAAGTTGTGTTACTGCAACTCTTTGGCACATTCAAACATGAGTATAGCGCACATGGGACGGAAGTCAATTTGGGCTATTTAGAAATCCACTAAGCTCTATAGAATTAAGCTTGGGTTGGAATCAAAGAAACTCAAAAAGTGAAGGGAAACTTGATTCGACTCGAAAAAATAAAAAAAAATTGAATTGCGAGTTAAACGAATTAAGTTATTCGAGTTATTCGAGTCAACTCGAATTTTTTTTTCGAATTTTGAGTTCGAATTGAGTTAAGTTTTCGAATTCGAATAACTCAAATAATTCGAATATACTCCAAACTCCCAAACCTTTTTATTTTTCGTTCAAAACTTTTACTCTTTGTCACTTTCCCCCCAAAATTTTTACTCCCCTCCTATCCCAACCCCCCATCTACCTAAAATCCATTTCTCACCAAAATTTTACTCTCCCATTTACTTTTCTTCAAAATTTTACTCTAAAAAACCCTTAAAACTTTTTATTTTCCCTCTAAATTTTTACTCCCTCCCACTTTCCCCCTAAAACTTTTACTTCTTTCCCATCCCATCCCATCCCCCATCTACCCCAAACCCATACTCCCTAATATTTTTTTAATATTTTCCCTCCAAATTTTACTCTCCCTATTTAGGGCCAGTTCTACATTGCTTTTCAAAAGCACTTCTGGAAGAAAAGCTGTGTAGAACAAACTATTTTTGGTTGAATTTTTTAGCTTTTCAGAAGTGCTTTTGAGAAGCACTTCTGAAAAAGAGAAGCTAAAATTTTTAACTTTTCCTCTCCCAAAAGCACTTTTAATGCTTAATTACTTTTTCACCCCTCTAATAATATAATACTTCCTCTTTTTTTTCTTGGTACTTAATTACAAATGTATCAAAATCATTAATTAAAAATAAAAAAAATATTTTTTAAAATACTAATAACAAATATTTAATAGTATATTTAAATATTTAAAATATAGTTTATATATTCTAATTAAATTTTATAAATAATTAATATCTATTGCTTAAAAATATTTAAAATTTATATTTTATATATATTAAAATATTAACAAGAAGTTATAATAAATTTTTTATATTCTTACTAAAATATAATAATATTAACTAATTTAAATATTATTTAAATGCATATTTGTTACTTAATAATAATATGTCTAAAATGGATATTTTATTTCTCAAAAGTACTTTTTGAGAGCAATGCTAAACACTCAAATTTTAAACCAAACTTTTCAAAAGTACTTCTCAAAAGCACTTTCCCACAGCACTTTTAAAAAGTACTTTTCAAAAGTATTGCCAAACTAGCCATTACTTTCCCTCAAACTTTTACTTCTCACCCTTTACTTCCAAATAAAAAATCAAAATTATCCAAAAAAAAATCCCTAAACATAAATAGTAATAATTTTATTTATATCTACTATTGATATTATTAAATTAAATTTAACATTCTATATTATTTATATTATTGAACTGTTTAGTCATATTGAATATTTATATTAAAATTGAATTATTAATGATACCATAAAATAATTGTGTTAAAATTTTATATTAGTATCAATTTCACATTTTATCTTTAAAATAACTTTTATTAAAAAAATCACATTTTTACATTTAATATATTTTTTAATTCCAAAATACATAGTGACAAGAATATGAAGATAATTGAAACAATTAAGTAAGCAAAGAAGCTAACCCGTATATAAAAGATTAATAAATAAATTATGAGGTGATGAAAGTTAATAAAAAAATTGATTACGATGGACAAATTTTATTATGATGGGTGACAATGGTTACAAGGACCCAAAATTATTTTTTAAATTTAACTCGAACAAATATATTTGATTCGATTAGATTCGATTCGAATTCTATCTCACTCAACTCGATTCGAGAAAATTTCAAATCAAATTAAAATGATAAAATATGATTCGTCAACTCGATTAACTCGAAATTTTTTCATTCGATTTGATCGAACACTCACCCTTACTTGAAATGAAAGAAAAGTGATAGAAAAAAAATAGTGCGGGTGATCATTTTTCATCAATTCCAAATTGAAACGATGAGAGAAAGAAAATGAGATAAAAGTGTACTTTAGTTCAAATTATACAATTTCCAATTGTTTTATTTTTTTTTCTTTTCACTTTTCAACTCCACCAATCAATGAAAGGGTATTTTCTTTCTATTTTTCCATTTTTTCTACTATGCACACCTATGAAAAGAAAATTATATTTTTCATCCTTCTAATTTTCATCCTTTTAATTTTCCATCTTTTCAATTTTCTTTCCTTCACATTAAGCAAAGCCTTAGTTTGTGACTCCGTGGGTCCCATTGTAGGCTATATTTAAAATCACTTTCAATTAGGTTAAAGTACTTGGAGGTCCTTGTATATAGGGACAG
Source organism: Gossypium longicalyx (assembly GCA_025698465.1). Taxonomy (NCBI): domain Eukaryota; kingdom Viridiplantae; phylum Streptophyta; class Magnoliopsida; order Malvales; family Malvaceae; genus Gossypium; species Gossypium longicalyx. The sequence goes on from CM046995.1 coordinate 88,208,939, forward strand.
GACCAAATTAATCCATTTATTATTAAATGAAACAATTTAGTCCCTTATACTGTTAAAAAGCATAAAATAAATCCAAATTCTAACATAGTTAACATTTACCATATGAAAAATATCTTAAAAATTATTTTTTCCTATTACAATTTAATTCCAAATAAAATATTTAATTTACAAAATCATAAAAAAAACTTAAACAATAATTACTCTATGAACAAGTAAATGACATTTTCTATATAGTAAATATTAATTTTATTTTAATTTTTCTTATTTAATTCTTTTTAATAATATAAAGATTAAATAACATATAAGCAATTTTAGAGAAACTAATTTAATCAGGTCCCTATAATAAATTAACCTCTCAAATACATTCACCTTTTTAATAACATATAAGCAATTTTAGTTAGATTAGGAGTTGAATAACCAAGGGGTCGTCCGAAGAGTGAAAACCTCACTAAAATTTTAGGTATAATTTTGGAAAGAAAAGGTTAGGAAGTGGGAGGAGTTACCATTAAACTCAACCATCTTTTATTTAAATTATTACTTAATTATAGTAATTATCAAGTAAAAGTAATTATTTAATAGTAATTACCCAAAAGGAATAAATTTATTTAATTTATTATAAAATTAAGGACTATTAATGAGTAAAATATTTATTTAATAATAAATATTCCAACATTCTCCCATTTAATCTAAATTTTATATTATTGTCCTCAATAATAATTTTAAATACCATATGTTTAAGTAGCAAAGTAGAGTTACACAAGTCATGGCAGTAAATTCTCATTTAATTGAGTATTCCCTTTTACGTATTACCATGCAAATTTCCTTTTTCTAAATAAACTCATACATGTGGGAAATCACGTTATGAATAATCCTTCCATGTTTGCTCCAGGTCCTATCCTGATGGTTTTTTTTCAACTAAATGTATAAAATTAGAATAAGAAAACAAACTAAAGAACAAAGTATCTTATAGTGACTTGTTTGAGAATAATCCATTTCAACCACATGATCCTTCAACGACTTTAGCAGCATGCCTTCTGTCTGAGGATCTATTATTATTAGCTTGTTATTTATGTGTTCAATGAGCAACTTCCTGAACCCAATGTGACATTTGATTGCCAAGTACTTAATGTTGATTTGTTTGCTTTAACTTTCACTTTTATTATTCTTAGTAAAGAAGATAAGTGTTGTATTGTCACAATATATCTGCAAAGGCCTACAGATGGAATCAATAAGTCTAAGCTCGTAATTAAACTTCTCAATCAAAATACCTTATCAAGTAGTTTCAAAACATTATACAAATTCAACTTCTATAGAATAAAGGCCCACCAATGTTTGTTTGACACTTCTCTAACATATGATTGCTCCAAGAAACATAAGATACACCTTGATATTGATTACAGAGAATCAACACAACTAGCAAAAATTTGAGTTTGAAGATCTGACGACTTCTAAAATGTTAAGTCTTCCATATGTAAGCATGTAACTTTGGTTGCTTAGAAATATCATTATTTTATTTGCAACTTCCCAACTGTCTAATACAATATTGCTTTGTTATCTTCCCAACATTTTAGTGCTAATGCAACATTAAGTCTAGTGTCACGAGCTGCAGATCAAAGTCCATGACGAATGCACACAGAGTATCCCGTGGAGGTCAATTGATTAAATGAGGCTAATTTGTCCCACTTGAATTGACTCGATTTGTGGAACATATGAAGAAGCTTATCTACTTGAAGCCCTAATGGCCTAGTGGAACACTCCAGTAAAACTAAAGTTACCAAAGTAAAAATTTTGTAATCTTAAGGGATAAGATTGTATAGAGTTTAAATCCTTTAGGACTCTCATATTGTAGATAGGCATTAATCACAGTCATTAATGTAACTCAATCTGTACCGTTGGATCTGGGGAAGCTCAACTATAAATAGAGTCCTTCCCCTTTATTTGTAATCATTCCATTCATAGTTATTGTCGGAAGATGTTCATTGTGGTAAGAACATTGACTTGGTAGATCGAAGTGTTAATGAGACCCCTTTGGAAATGTTAGAGGTGCGATAAACTAATATAAAGCTTGTTGAGTTATCAGTGAGGCTACCACCTATGAGAGATGTGGCTTGTGCATCAAACATTTTAGGAAAAGTGAGAATGCAAACTAGGCAGACAAAACGAGTAAATGCAATGAGTCAGGTACATATCAAACACTTTCCTAGTGTTTTACATTATGACTTACCGTTGGCTTGGCAAAGATATAGTGGCCCTTTTAAAGTTCTGAAGTGAGTAAGTCGAAGGGCTTACAAACCAGGGTTGAGGCATATACTCAAGGTTAACCTAGTGTTCAATGTGATAACACCTAAGCCTATTTGTTTGGATCTAGGGGATCCCAATCGAGTCAAGTCACGATGAGGGCAAGTAAGAGTAATGGGCTCTTACGAATGAAATGTACAAAAGAGAGAAACGATTCGAGTTAGGCGACAGTGGAGACATAAGCTGAGGCAAATGTTTCGAGGGGCAGAACAACTTGACAAAGCGACTAATTGGGAATCGACTAAGGCATTAAAACAGTTCCAAGACAATTCAAGCCAGTGTCATTTTGAGGACGTGGTGAGGGTGTCGCTAGAATGGGTGGGGGAGAATGTCACGGGTCTTGGATGAAAGCTTGTGAAAAATGCATACGAAGCGTCCCATAAAGGTCATTTGATTAAATGGGGCTCATTTGACCCACTTGAGCTAGCTCGATTTGTGGAACATATGGAGAAGTCCATTTATTTGAAGCCTTGATGTCCCAATGCAACACTCCAGTAAAACTAGTTCCCAGGTGTAACACCTCAAACCCGGCTTAGCTGTTATGACTAATGAATTCAGAAAGCTTCATTGGCCACTGAAATGGCCCAGAGAAACTTTTCTTGATTTCAAACGTACTTTTTTTAAACCATTGCGCAATTCGTTCAAAACTAGTAAAATCAAATGTTCAACTATATTTTGAATCTCATTTCAAAAACCATTTGTCCACGAAAATGGTCAAAATAAACTTTCAGAATTAAAAAAATATTTTAAAACTATTGGCTTATCAATTTAAAACAAATGAAATAAATTGTTTATTTTAATTTCATAAAAACCATGCAAATTTCAGGAATCGAAATAAATAATATCTCAATTGTAAACATTCAATCATTTGTTTAAAACTATTTTGGATTTCAATTATACTTCTAATTTATTTGTCTTTTTATTCAAAATTGGAGAACTTGGTTATTCGTTATTATTTCGGAAATAAAAAAAAAACATATTAACTTCATAAATCAAATGTCTTTAGAAAATTCATTAGTAAACATTAATAATTTTGAAAACTAAGTTTAATTTTATTAAAAACTCATTTTCAGAAATGCAGCAAAAAAATATGTTATTGAAAGATTTTATTTTAAAAACCGAGTTTCAAGCGAAATCTTATCAAATACTAATTTATGTATTTTTTTAAAACTTAATGTCATGCAAGCAATTTATGCAAATTAGAATGAAACATCCCCAAGATAAAGTCCCATGCCACAGTCCATACTCAAACTTATGACAAACCCAAAATATCAAAATAAAGTTTAATTACTTTAATTTAAAAAGAATTCCGAGAAACTCCTCCAAATGTCGTCATCTAATCCTAACCTTGGGGTTATCTATAAAATCAAAAAACTAAAGGGGCTAAGCTATAAAGCTTAATGTGAGATTAACATAAACACAATCACATACATATAAACATATACATTATACAATCATAATCATCATATCAATTTCATATAACTCAATATTTCACACTTATACTATGCATGGTCATGTTAATGCACATTTCGTAAAATGATGTAAATTTTATAAAAATAGTCATACCATCTCCACTACACACTAAAATTAAGTTCCTCAGAACTCATCCATCCAACACACCAAATTATTTCCTATATCTCAACATGTAATATATAAGTTTGTTGTATTGTTGATTAATCCTTCAATGTTTTGCATCATTTTCTATTTTTGTGTGATTAATATTGTTGATTTATATTAGTAAACAATTTGGTTTTTTTTTTCGTTGATTTTGATTAGCTTAGGTACTTTTTTCAAATTATGTTGGAAGTAATTGTTGTATTTTAGTCATTTATTTATTTCAAATAAATAAATTAATGTTGGATTTCTCATTGCTTTAGAAGAAAACAAAGTTCATCATCTAATCATTTCTATTTGTGTAGTGGACTTATCAACAAAAATGGAATTAGCTGCATTAAACTTAGTTAATGCCATTTTAAATTGGATCACTTTTACTTTGGATGCCTTTCTGCACAAGCTGTGGTGTTTGGAGTTCACATAGGTGGTACACTCTTTTACTCATGTTTACATCATGCTATATTTTTCTATGTTGGATTCCAATGTGAGTATTAGAACAGATGAGTGTCTGACATGAGAATGTTAATTGTTCCTAAAGTTCTATGTATTTGGAAGATCCTTGAGAATCATTTCCCAATATCCATGTCTAGATACATGTTAGACATGGATGCTTTAAGAAAAAAAGTCAAAGCAACATAAATATTTTCTCTCATTCATACTTGACATGTATACATTATCTTTTATTTTATTTTTATATTACAGGGCATTTATTTGTGGAAGTTCTTTTGGTGGTTATTCTTTGTCTGCTTTCCAGAAATGTTACAAGCCTCTTAGGCGTCCATCAACAAAAAAGGTTTTATTGCAATTCTACTTCAAATTAATTTTTCCTTGGATAGATATTGCTTCAAGTTTATGTAGGCTCAGGTCATAATTCTTGGAATTTATGACTGCTATATTTCTATTAAGTATTTTGTACCTAGGATTTGGGCCAATATGCCTGTGAGAACTGTTAGGCATCTTTTCTAACCAAAATCCTTTCTCGACCACATTTGATTAAAAGTTATATCTCGAAAGTTCAACAATAAAAAACTATTCTTTACTACTTTAACATAGGGATCTAAATGAGACACTTGTACTTGCAAATTGCTCGGTATGGTTTGTAAACTACTCAAATTTGACTTGGACATTGTTGATTAAAGCTCAAGCTTAAGTTATTGAGCTAATTGAATTCGAGTATCCTAATGCTTGACTCGAATAACTAACGAGCCTAATCAATTTTTTCTATTTTAATTGGCACTGACAAATCTTTTTTTTATCTCGAGCTTGAGCATATATAAATGAGTTTGAAGTCGATCTTGGGAATCACACTTATTTTTTTCTAGATAAACAAGCTTAATCAAGCCTACTTAAGTGAGTTTGAGCAGTTTGATTTTTATCTTGAAATAAGCTTGAGCTTTAGAAGTAAAACTAAATCAATTTTAAACCAAAATCCCATCCTTGAATTTTGAGTTGTGCTTGGCTCGATAACATCCCTACTTTAACATGTATATATATACATTGCAATGTTTAATTCTTTTTACTTGTTCAAATTGTCTTTTCAGTTTTCCACAAATTCTATTTTATTAAATAAATAGTGCATTGTTGTTGATAAAGTTGATTGATTGAGTTATTGGATGGTCGTTGTAGGCTTCGAAACTCCTCTAAATTGTTACTACTTAAAAATCATCTCAAGTGCGTATCAGAAACCTCAGTTTTTGCAAGTTTTGGTCGTCGAAAAATGGTGGCTATTGATGCCACATGGCCAGGCACACGGGCGTGTGGCTAGGCCGTGTGATCGGTCGTGTAACTTACTGTTCATCAAATTAGGGCCATACTGGCTGGCACACGGGCATGTGTCCAGGCTGTGTGTGGCCAAAATAGTGTAGGGTTCACACGGGTATGAGACACGGGCGTGTGTCTAGGCTGTGTAACTCACTATTTATGACTTAGGACCACACGGATAAGTACACGGGCGTGTGCCCAGGCCATGTGAGTCACATGGGTAAGGATATGGCCGTGTGTCCAAGCTGTGTAACTCTCTGATTATAGGTTAAAATCACACAGGCAGAGGGCATGGGTGTGTGCCTAGCCTGTGTGACTCACATGGGCAAGGACATGGCGGGCAATAGATACATTGTAATGTCCTTGCAATCAGAGATACATTGCAATGTTTAATTCTTTTTACTTGTTCAAATTGTCTTTTTAGTCTTCCACAAATTCTATTTTATTAAATAAATAGTTTCAAGTTTGAATACACATGTCATCAAGGATTGTCACAAGGGTAGCCATATACACTTTGAGCTTTATGTTTGAGCTTGAAACTTTCTTCTTAAGGGTTTGATGACTTATGTTGGATCAAGTCCTTCCTGTGTTTTAAGTTTTAACAATTGATATGTTTTTTTACTTTTATGTTAAGTTAGATATGGTGCATTTGTGTCAGATGTTAACTTTGTGCTGTTCTATTATTGATATGCTTTCTTCATCCTTGTAGTGTTTTACTTTTACTTTTAATTTATTTTATGTAGATGATGTTGCATTAGCCTAACATTCGGAAAGGTCTCCTCATTGTTTGTAGGAAATAGTTGAGCTCTGTGATGAATGGGTCCTAGAATCCCTTATTCCTTCTATCACGCAAGATATGCTGAGTGAACACCTAGTGTTGGAAAGGTAAGTATAACTGTCAGTTTTACATTAATTTTATTGGACTCTTGAAAAAATATATGGTTCGACTTAATATGCTTAGTTTTGCTTTGAAGATTTGGGAGATACACATTTCAACCAAATATATTTATTTTATTTTTTCTTCCAAAAAAATGTGTGACATTTCCTTTTTCAGCCTTTTATACTCTCTTCTCAAATTTCCTTTTAATTTGGAATCATAATTATTAGTTATTCTTTAGGTTATATTTACCGATGTATGCTTTTACAATAGATTTTATAGAATTTTGGCAAATACTCATGATTTGTTATAGTAGTTTAAATACTCAAAGCAAATTCTTTTCTGAAGTGGCATAGCTTATTAGTTTATCTTTATGTAGTGCTGCAGGGCCCCATACTATAATCAATGGGAAAGAAGTTGTTAACTTTGCTTCTACAAATTATCTCAGATTTGTGGGGCATGATAAGTTACTTGTAAGGATTTCATTGCAATTATTAATTTATTCTACCATTTGGTCGACAAAAAGAGAGAATAAATAAATAAACCATATACCAAGATAGCATGATTATAATCCTTTCTAAGTATTCCTTGAAACATACACTTTTTTTCCATTTACCTTATCAAAAAGATGTTTATGTAGGCTATTAAGTAATATTAAAAGGTAGTTTCGCAAAGGAGAAACATATGTTTTCAAAATTTTGGGTAAGTTATAATGACTAGTTCTTAAGGTTTTGTTTCTTTTGGCCATGAAATAAAATGTGTTTACCAGGAATCATGTAATTTTGCGTTAGAGAAATATGGTGTTGGTTCTTGTGGTCCTCGTGGATTCTATGGCACAATTGGTAAGCATCAATACCTATACAATTTTGAATGGTGTGTTTTTGAACTCTCTTTCTAAATCTTCTTTAAGAACAAGATATAGATTGTGACAACCTTGTCTTATTCAGATGTCCACCTTGATTGTGAGTTTAGAATAACAAAATTTTTGGGAACACATGATTCTATCCTCTATTCTTATGGGCTTTCCACCTTGTTCAGTGCAATCCCATGTTTTTGTAAAAAGGACAGCATAATTGTTGTGTAAGTGGAAAATGTCATTACCTTAAATGGATACATATATGGCTATTGTAACGACTTGAAATTTACGGGTAATCAGAAAGTATATTTTCGGGGCTCCGTTTTCGAAAAACGGATTCGTAAATATTTATTAAAAATATTTACGAAGTTAGTTGTGTGGTTAATTAGGTTTTGGCTAGGTGAATTAGTTTGAATTGAGGATAATTAGTGTAAGGACTAAATTGAATAAAGGGTGAAAGTTTAATTATAGAATGGAGAAATTTTAAGGGACTAAATTAGTAATTAAGCCATAAGTGCCAAATGTATGGTAATAGTGAAATACATGTGGAATAATTATATACATATATTAGTAATTATTATATATTTACTTATAATATAAGTAAATGTTAAAATAATATATTATTATATTATTATATTATATTAAAATAAATGAAACAAAAGAAACAAAAAGAAATAGAGGGTTGAAACGAAAAAGAGAGAAAGAAAAGAGAAATAAAAAGAAAAGGGAAATTAGGGTTATAAGGATTCAAATTCAAATTGATAAATCAATTTAGCCCATTTTCTTGTAATTTTGATGTTTTTTGGAATCTTAGACCAAAATACTACTTGATTTAAATTGAAAATTTGAAAGTTAGTGAATTTTTAGAAGTTGTTCATGTTGAATAAATTGAAGAATTAGGGATTAAATTGATAGAATTCCAAGTTAGAATATAGAAATGAATTGAATTGTAAGTTAAATTATAATTTTTGAGTAGTAGGGACTAAATTGAGAGAATTTTGAAATTAGGGTTTTATGGTGAAATTAGGCAGTTGAAATTAGATTAAAGTGGAAGTTGAATTGAGATATGAAATTAGTTTTATACGAAAAAGAGTTAGTTTAATTTAAGGACTAAATTGGAATTTAGACAAAAGTTATGTATAAATTGAAATATTCAATGTTATGATTTTCAATTATTTTAATTTCGTAGCAAACGTTGAGTCAGAGACCTCGGCTAGGAAAGGAAAAGACAAAGTCAACGAGAATTAGCTCGGAAATTACTGTTTGTATTTCTATAATCCGAATCTAGCAATTATTATTTGTTGTATTTTAATTTAATGACTATGGTAAGTGAATAAGGTAAGTAAATAGCATTATGAGATTGAATTGAATGAATGTAAATTTGTGATTAATATGAAATGTGTATATTGGATATTGATTGTTTTTTAATTATGGAATTAAACCCTATTAATTGTATCGGGCTGAGTCAAATATAGTTGACATGCCATAGGATTGGATGAGTTCAGGGATTCTTCGACCACGAGTCGATGAGACACTAGGTGTCATATTATTACTTCAGATAAATTCGATGAGGTACTGGGTACCAACTTACTTCGGCATGGTCGATGAGACTGTGACAGCCCTAATTTGACCCTAGTCGAAAAGTGGTTTCGGGACCACACAAAAATCGAGTCACAAATTTTTTTTAAATTCTCTTTTCTATGTTTATTATATGTGAAGTTTCATGTGTAAAAGTATCGTGTTTTAATTTTGTCATTTGAATGTGGAATTATTAAAAATGACTTATGTGAGAAACTTGAAAAATGTGATAGGTTAATTTGTAGTGGCCAAATATTGTATGGTTTAAAATATGGGGACTTGCATGTCAAATACCCCTTCCTTAAGTTAGTAGACGGCAAGGTTAGTGGATGATTGACATTTTATGTCATTTATATTAATTAATTAAATGTTTAATGGATTAATAATATGAAATATGAATTTTTATTAAAAGAAAAGGGTGATAAAAACAAAGTTGGTTCATCTTTTTCTTCTTCCATTGCCGTACCTAAAGAAAGAAAAGAAGAAATTGAAGTTAAGGCATTCGGTCACCTTTAAGTTGATTAAGGTATGTTTAATGCTCTTTCATTGAAAATCTTTGTATATTTGGAGTGGTCATCAAGTATAGAAGATAGCTCATGGCAAATTTTTTTTTTTGTAAATTGATGAAGATGACATTCGGTCATGGATGTTTGTATTTCTTTGATGTTGTTTTTGATGCTTTTGTGTATTGAGGGTTGATAATAGATGAGTTGAACTTGGTAAAATTGAATAATTGTGGCTTAATTGTTTAATAGCAATTGGCTATTATGGTGAATTTCAAAGTTAATATTTAGTTGCTAGTATTTATATGTGTGTTAGTCGAATTTGAACTTGAATAATGATTTGAGAAAATGTTGAGTATTAAAATGTTAGAAAAAGAGTATTTGCCGTTTGAGTGATTGAGAAAAGGATGTTTGAATGTCTAAAGATTCGACTTTATGCATTAATGATATGATTTTGAATAATGTAAGTTTAATGGAATGTGAGTTATGTTTATGCATAGTTGAAATTGTATATTCGGCCAACCTAGGTTTCTATGATATTGAAAATGGAAATTTATCATGTTAAGTGACAAATGGTAGTTGACTAAGGATTAATATGTATCTTACATATACATGTTCGGATGATGATTGAAAGGTGGGAAATAAGTATAGTTATGAGGTATAAATATGTTAAGATGAATGAATTATGCATTTGGTCTTAAGGGTGTGTACAAAGGAAATGTTAAATTGCTTGTATTTTAAGGACGAATGTGTTTAAGGTTAAAGGATGAATTAATTAATTGTGTTTGGGATAAATACATAAAAAAAATGCCGAATGTAATATTTGGACAAGTAATGGTTTAAATTGATGAAAATAGAAAGGTCAAAGATGACCTATAATGTATATGACTTTTGTTTACTAGGATCTATATGTGTGAAAGTCGAATATATATATACATTATATTTTTTGAAGTAATGCTTGAATAGTCGAATAATGACTAGTTTAAAATTGTTGATTTTAAGCTCAAGAGCATAGAGGGGCAAATTCGGATAAGGGGAAAGCTAAAGTAGTTGAATAGCCAACCCGTAGTTGTTCGAAAATACTCTAGGTAAGTTTTAAGTATTTAAACATAAGTTATTTGTGAATGAATCATGATATGTCACGAGAATTTAGCCATACCTTTAGTATATATATATGCATAAAGCCGAATGGTATGCATGAAAGTGAAATAAGGAAATTGTTATGATCATATTGTCGTAAGTTGTATTCATGAGATGGAAGATATGTAATGGTAAATTAAGAAGCAATAGTGTGATAGTTATTATGTGATTATACATGAATGAAGTCTAAGTGGACTAATGTGATTAACTTGTGTGAAATGCATAAATACAAGAAGTGCATATGTTATGATTTTGTGAAATTTATATTCGAATTATTATTCGGGCCTATGGCTCAACAAGCTTTTAGCTGGTGAAATTGTTTCGGGCCATGAGCCTAGCAGGCATAATGCCGGTGAATGAGTTTCGGACTTAATGTCTAGCAGGCTTCGTGCCGGTGATAAATTTAGGTTTATACCTAGCAGGCCTCGTGCCGGTGATAAGTTCAGGTTTATACCTAGCAGGCTAATTGCCAGTAAAATAATAAAAGTCTATGAATATGAGATTTATGCTATACAACATCTAGATTCGTTCGATAGATTAAATTGTCCAGGTACGTATAAATTGTTTATGCATATGAGGATAATGTGAATTAAATTACGAAGTGAAACGAGAAGTATTGAAATGTGGTTGTGTATATTTATATTCGGCCATTTTGAATTTAGTACATGAAAGTATATGTTATATATGTGATTATGATCATTGAAATTATATGTGAATGTAGTGCTCTGAATTAACTCTATAAAGTCGAATCAAAGAATTACTTCGAGTCATTTAGATGGTGTGATTATGTAATTCGAACTTTGAAGAAATGATAAGTCAATGAAAATGGATTTAATGTGGCTATGCATATTCGGCTAATTAGTGTTGCATTTCGAATATGTTATATGTGAATAATGTGCATTAATAAGTTTTGTTGTTTAAAATACTTAAGACTTACTAAGCTTAATTGCTTACTGTAAATGTTTTTTTTTTGTGTTTGTCCTATTTTATAGATCTTGTTTGAAAGCTACGAGCTCGGGGATTCAAGTCCAAAGTCATCCACACTATCGTCACTGTTTTGGTACTTTTGTTAGTTTATGTTTTGAATGATGGCATGTATAGGCTTAGCTCTCTTTTGAAACAAGTTATATTTTGAATTTGTAAATATTCTAGCCATGCAAAAATGGCTTGCTTAATTCTTAAACATGAGTATATGGTTCAATAGACTTATGTGTCGATTATTTTGAAATTTATTAGTTATTTTAATTTGGTTAAAATTCATTCATGGTTGAAAGATCAAAGAACTATATTTTATGCATGATTGATTATGAATGGCTAGTCTGATTTGTCTTCTGATAGGTAATACCTTGTGAATCTATTCCGGCGAGGGATGAGGGTCATGGGTGTTACAGAGACACTAGGTGTCACTATATTACTTCGAATTATCCAATGAGGCACTCGGTGCCATACTGGTGTGTTTTGGTTGGATCCGTATATCCGCCAAAGTCCGAGTCTTGTTAATAGGGGTAAATAAATAAATTGGCAATAAGATTGATATTGAATGACAATAAATGTGAATTTGAAATTGGATATTGATTTGGATTGTACAATTGTAATACATGGACTAAAATTTCATGAAAAGAATATTGTTATTGCAAATTGATATGTGAATTTTATTGAGAAAAGCCTATTTGAATAGGAATTATGAGATTGATATAGCAACAGATGAGAATTGAAAGTGTTGAGAATGATATGTCATGATATTAATTATTACTTGAATGATCTTTATTATGTGCGATTATATATATAAATGTTATAAGTTTTATATTTAAGGTATTCGGATTATAGAAATATCATTGAGTTTTATACTCAGTGTACGGTTTGTTTCTGTGCGCAGGTTAGATTAAAGACAAATTGTGGAATCAACATCCAAGGCCGATCCCAAACTCAAAGTGGTGAAGTACATTCCTTTTTGGTAAATGGCATGTACCTAGGATGTTGTATTTGTCATTTTGGGAAATGCTTGTAAATGATGTTATAATATGATAATGGTTAAATATATATAAATGTTAAAGTTATCAAATGACAAGTTTTAGTAGTAAATTTGTATGAAATTAAAAATTTGGTTTGAATGAGTTCTAATTGAATTGATTTGATTAATATATGTAAAATACTTATGTTATTATATTAATTAGGTCTTTAGATTGATGAATTTGACATGTATAATAGGTATTTGAATGTGTTTTGAATTGGTTGAATGATTAGTTTTTGTGTTGCCTGTGGTTTAAAGTTTGCAGGGTTAGTATATTTGATGTTAAAGGCTCATTTTGAGTCCACACTGCTTGTACATGGGCGTATCTGCAATTTAAATATTTAAAACAGGATGCACAGGAATCTCCACATGGGTAGAGATACGGGCGTGTGTCTCAGCCGTGTGAGGGACACGACCTAGTACATGAGCATGTGTCTTGGTCGTGTGAAAATTGTGCTTAATTTTTGAAAAATAAATTGACCATACGGCTTAACACATGGGTGTGTGGCTTAGCCGTATGAGGTAAGTCAGAAAGCATATAGGTTAGGACACGGCCTAAAGCACGGGCATGTCATAGGGTCACACGGGCGTGTCCCTTGACCACACAGGTGTATGTGCCCTGCATCTAGGAAAAATTTTGTAATTTTGCAAAAAATCCTCTGAGTTTCCGATTAAGTCCTGATTTGTTTCTGACACGAGATTTGGACCTTGAGGGCCCAATAAGGGACATTTTGATTAAATCATGATATATATGTTATATTATTAAATGTTTGTTTGTAATTGATCTAAAATATCTGGTAATGCTCCGTAACCCTGTTCCAGCGGCAAATAGGGGTTAAGGGGTGTTACAGCTATTATCCTGGATTTGACATTGTAAGCTATGGTATGGATAACTTATGAAATTTTTGGTTTTTACTCTGTTTTTTGTTCTTATTTTTTTTATCACATGATGCACTTGAAATTCCCAAGAATGGAAATTAGATTCCCCCTACTTTTTGTATTTTGTAGAGCTTTTTCTTTTACCGAATTAACAGTTAGATCATCTTACTAGTAGATGTTATTCACTGGCTAGATTGTAATATATTCTGCAATGGGCCTCTTGATATGTGAGGCCCCACCTCTACAATATTTTAAAAACTAAATTTATTAATGTGATACATGGTTTAGAATTGTTAGATCATCTTACTAGTAGATGTTATTCACAAGCCATATTGTAATATATTCTGCAATGGGCCTCCTGATACGTGAGGCCCCACCTCTACAATATTTTAAAAACTAAACTTATCAGTTAGATCATCTTACTAGTAGATGTTATTCACAAGTCAGATTGTGATATATTCTGTAATGGGCCTCCTGATACGTGAGGCCCACCTCTACAATATTTTAAAAGCTAAACTGATTAATGTGATGCATGGTTTAGAATTGTTAAGCAGATTCATAAAATTATTTACCGTAGGTAGAATGCATTCTTGTATGCTTGGAGGAAACCATATGAAGATTGGGTTTATTGTCCTTTGTGCGCATTTTGTCAGAATAGAGCTGCTGAATTTTGAAGGGTGTTTAGGGGCCCAAATTGCTTTTTGAATTGTCTTGTTTTATTGCACCTTCCTTAGCATCCTCTTCTTTTAATATTACAATTTTAGAAAATTTAAGGCGCAGATTTGTATCTTATTTATTAGCTACATTTTTTTTTGGTTATCGAGGGATGAGGGAGTCCATTGGGGAATGCAAAATGGCCTCTACCTTTCTAGAAGCACCATTGTTTATTTCAAGCACAATGATATGGAATCTCTAGAAAGAACTCTTGAGAAAATTACAGCACAAGCGGGCTAAGAAATTACGGCGCTACATTGTGGTTGAATTTGTGTATCAGGTATGTTATGTCAAGTTCTCACAACCTTCAATGATTGTATCCTTAAGCATGCCCATGTTGTACATAAATAGCCGTGTTTGTAGGATTTGGCGCCTAATAAATATAGTTGTTGCCTTGAATTACTTCTCATGAGCCATAACTTTCTTTTTCACAATCTTTGACATTGCAAATGTTGGAAGCGTAATAATAAAAAATAACTCAAATACTGATTTTATTGCACATAAATAAAATACAATACAAACTCTTTTTTTTTTCTCTCTATACCAGCTGCTGCTAGTTTTTCTTTCTATACTCACAACACTTTTTTTTCTCTCAAACTCACTAATTTTTTTTCAGCACTCACACTTGAACTATATATACATATATATAGACATAGTCTAGTTACCTTAATGATTTCTTATCCCTTATAGTCTAGTTACCTTAATGATTTCTTATCCCTTAAGTATATCATAAATGATAATGCTTATCCAATTTGCAAAGTTGTATTCAATTTGAAAACCAAGTTGTATGAGGTAGAACCCAATTTGGATATGACTTCTTTAGTTGCAAATTTTGACCTTGAAAAGTTGGTTTGATTTCTAACACTTCCCCTCAAACTGAACTTTTCATTCCAAGCTTTTTTTTTGAGTTTATGGAATATGTCCGCTTTTAATGGCTTCGTAAAAATGTCCGCCAGTTGATCTTCTGTTCTGCAGTAAACTAATTCCACATTTTTATTTTTCACTTGCTCTCGAATAAAATGATACTTTGTATCAATATGCTTGCTTCGACTATGAGATACTGGATTCTTTGCAAGAGATATTGTGGACTTGTTGTCAACATAAATTGTAATTGGACCTTCTTGTATAATAGATAATTCACCCAAAATATTCTTCAACCAAATTGCTTGGCACGTACATGTTGCAACAGCCATGTATTCTGCTTCACATGTTGAAAGGGCTACTGTTTGTTGCTTTTTCGATGGCCATGAAAATGCTGCGGAGCCAATATAGAATAAATATCCGGATGTGCTTTTACGATTACCCAAGTCACCACCATAATCACTATCTGAATAACCAACCAATGTTGAACTCTGTGAGTATGTATAAAATAAACCTTGATCCATCGTACCTTTGATGTATCTCAAAATTCTCTTTGCTGCAATAAGGTGATCTTGTTTTGGCTTCTCCATGTATCTGCTAACTATTCCCACTGCGTACATGATGTCTAGCCGCGTAATAGTCAAGTAGCTTAAACTTCCAATGATACTTTTAAACAATATTGGATTTACTAGCTCTCTGGATGAATCAACACTTAATTTCGTGCTTGGTTCTGCTGGCGTGGCTACTGGCTTGCAATCTTTCATATTGAATTCTTAAAATTTGTTCCGCATACTTCTTTTGAGACACAAATGTTCCATCTTTCATTTGTTTCACTTCGACTCCAAGAAAGTATGACATTTCACCTATATCTGTCATTTCAAATTCTTTAGTCATAACTTTTTTAAAGTCATTGAATATGACTGGATTGTTTCTCGTGAAAATCATATCAGCCATATATAAGCACACGATCATGATGTCACCAACTTCATTTTTCTTCGTATATAGAGCATGCTCGTATGGGCTTTTCATGAACCCGTTCTTCAGAAAGTATTCATCTATTCTTGTGTTCCATGCTCTCGGAGTTTGCTTCAGTCCATATAAAGCTTTCTTCAAGCGATAAACTTTGTCTTTTTATCCTTGTTTGCTATATCCTGGTGGTTGTTCAATGTAGACTTCTTCTTCCAAGTAGCCATTAAGGAATGCTGACTTCACGTCCATCTGATAAATTTCCATTTATTTTGTGCTGCAATTGCCATGAGAAGCCTTATAGTATCAATTCTGGCGACTGGAGCAAATACTTCATCATAGTCTACACCATATCTTTGCTTGTAGCCTTTTGCAACTAGTCTTGCTTTGTATTTCTCCACTTTTCCTTCTTTGTTAGTCTTCGTCTTGTACACCTATTTGACTCTAATTGGACTATGTCCTTCTGGTAGACTTGTTAGCTCCCATGTGTCATTTCTTCTTATTGCTGCAATTTCTTCATCCATTGCCTTCTTCCATCTGACATCTTTAATTGCATCTTCATATATTATTGGATCACATTTTGTCATTAAACAGAATAATGAATAATCGAGTATTGTTTCTATGGGTTCTCTAACCTCATAAATATTGTGTAAACTATGCATTCTTGCAGGTGCTTCTTCTAAGTTGTTGGTATTGCTGCTGGTTGGTGATGATGATGTTGTTGGAGTTGTTGCAACAGGACTTAGAGGAGGGCTTTGATCGTCGCCTTGTTCTTGATTAATGAAGTCGTCGTCTTTTTCATCACTGAAAAATAATCCTTCAATTTTCTTTTCTTCTTCACTCCATCTCCAATAATCAGCTTCATCGAATTCGACATCTCTTGAAATAATGACTTTCTTGGTGAGAGGGTTGTATAACCTATATGCCTTGCTTCTCTTTTCATAACCAATGAAAATACATTTTACTCCTTTATTGTCAAGCTTCTTTCTCGTCTGGTCAGCAACATGAGCATATGCGATGCATCCAAAGATCTTGAGATGTCTGACTCTTGGTTTTTGATTGCTCCAAGCTTTGTTTGGCGTCTTGTATTTCACACTTTTTGTTGGACACCGGTTCAACAAATAAACAGCACATTGAACAGCTTCAGCCTAGAAAGTTCTTGGTAAATGCTTACCTTTAACCATGCTTCTTACCATATCAAGAATAGTGCGATTCTTTCTTTCAGCAACTCCATTTTGTTGTGACGTGTATGCAGTTGTCAACTGGTGAATGATTCTGTATTTCTTGCAGAAGCTTTCAAATAGCTTTGAAGTATACTCATCACCTCTATCGGTTCTGAATATCTTAATGAAATGTTCACTCTGTTTTTCTACTATGGCTTTGAACTCGATAAACTTGTCAAATGCTTTTGATTTTATTTTAAGAAGATATATCCAACTTTTTCTACTAAAATCATCAATAAAAGTAACATAGTACCTGTTTCCACCAAGTGATGGTATATCAAAAGGACTTGCTATATCGGAGTGCATGATCTCCAATGGTCTTCTGGCTCGTCGAGTTTTTCCCACTTCAAAACTCTGTCTGTGTTGTTTTCCTTTAATGCAGGCTTCACACAGTTGATCAGGAGGATTAATTTCTGGCAACCCATTCTCCATATTTTCTTTTGACAATAGCTTCAGACTAAAAAATCCAAAATGCCCGAACCTTAATGCCACAACCATGAATTATCTTTAATTACATTTTTCATACATTTCACCTCTCAAGATTCAATATCAATAGTAAATAGACGATTATGCGTCATATCAACTTGGGCAATTAATTCATCACTCTTATTTTTTAAGGCGAGCATGAAATCTTTCACATGTACTTCATATCCTTTTTCTAGAAGCTGTCCAAGGCTGATGACGTTGTTTTTCAAAGCTGGTACGTAATAAACATCTGAAATGAACTTCTTTTCTCCATTCTTTTGTGTAATAGTGACATTGCCTTTGCCTTTGACTGTGGCATGCGATTCATCTCCAAACGTTACTTGTCCATGAATATTCTCATTCAACTCTGAAAATAAGTCTTTTCGGCCACACATGTGATTGCTGGTGTAATTATCAAGATACCAAATATTTTTTCTTGATTTTTCACTTTATTTATAGGTGAGGAATACACTAGATTCCATATTTTCTTCTTCTTTAGCTGCTGCTACATGATTTTTCTCCTCCATCTTGGGATTTGATCTACACTCGTAACTATAATGGCCATATATATTGCAATTATAACATTGTACCTGAGATTTATTTCCTTGTTGAAGTCTACCTCTACCTCGACCTCGGCCTCGAGCTCCTTGTCCACAACTTGATGTTTGATATTCGTCACTTGTTTGGACTTTACCATATGATTGATTGCCTCGTCCACGTGCTCCTCGTCCACCTCTATTTTTGCCTCTATATCCTCCACAGTATCCTCCACGATTGCTCGTACCTTGTCCAAAATTATCCCTAGCTCTACTTTCGTTGAAGGATAACTTGTTTTGCAAGACTTGGTCCGAATTTCCAGTATCATCATTTAGCTTCATTTTATGCTCATGGGCTTGGAGGGAACCCACAAGTTCGTCAATTGATATTTATGATAAATCTTTTGACTCTTCAATGGCAACCACCACATAATTAAATTTGCGTGTCAATGACTGCAAAATTTTTTCCATTACTTTAACATCATCAAGTGTTTCCCCATTTCTTTTCATTTCATTTACCACCGCTTTCACTCGGATAACATAATCATCAGCACTTTCTGATGGTTTCATTTTCAACGTCTCAAATTTGGCTCTAAGGGTTTGTAAACGTACCTTTTTGGCCTTTTCTGCTCATTGAATGGATTTTTGCAAAATTCCCCATGCTTCCTTTGATGTTTTCGCATCTGAAATTTTTTCAAAGGTTGATTCATCAACACCTTGAAAAATAAAGAACAACGCCCTATTATCCTTTTTACAAGCTTCTTTCAATAATCTTTTTTCTTCATTTGTCAAAGCCGCTTCGGCAGCTGCATTTTCGGGCTCGACATATCCTTCTTCAACAACGTCCCAACAATCTTGAGAACCAAGCAAAGCCCTCATCTGGATGCTCCAGTTGTCATAATTTATCTTTATTAATTTCGAGATCTGTGGTTGAATCATATTTTTCATTGTGACGTCAACACGAACCTAGCTCTGATACTACCTGTTGAACGTGTAATAATAAAAAATAACTCAAATACTATTTTTATTACACACAAATAAAATACAATACAAACTCTTTTTTTTCTCTCTATACTAGCTGCTGCTAGTTTTTCTTTCTATATTCACAACACATTATTTTTTCTCAAACTCACTAATTTTTTTTTCAGCACTCACACATGAACTATACATACATATCTATAGACATAGTCTAGTTACCTTAATGATTGCTTATCCCTTAAGTATATCATAAATGATAATACTTATCCAATTTACAAAGTTGTATTCAATTTGAAAACCAAGTTGTATGAGGTAGAACCCAATTTGAATATGACTTCTTTAGTTGCAAATTTTTACCTAGAAAAGTTGGTTTGATTTCTAACAGCAAAAACGGATCAAATTCTCCATTATTTGTCAAGTAGAGCCTTTACAGCGGCCTTCAAAAAGCTATACATGAAGGTGGTGAGTGGTAGTTAAGCCATAAGCATTACTAGGTTTGTTGTTAGGTTGACCAAGAAAGTTGTCAAAAAGAATGCGGAGCAATAGACTATTTATAAATGTCTGACAAGAACTTGTTTGGTGTCAGAAATAGACTATTTATAAATGGCCTTTCTATGGTGTCTGCAATAGACTACTTATAAAATTTGTATGACAAGAAATTGTTTGGTGCAAGTTTCTAAAATAAACATGCTTGTGGCATTGCATGTCAATGCAGTGGACTTTGTACATTCATTTCAGACATATTCTTCCTTGCATAATTATGATCTATTACGACATTCTCATCTAAACCATGCTCATCTTTTGTTAATACATCAAAATCAGAACAAAATAGGATGAGTGAGTGCTATAATACATCAGTAGTGATGCGAATAGAATATATATTTTTACTTAATGAAATTGCTTAGAATTACATACTTACCAAAAAGACAATATCATTCTTTAGTCTTAGGGAATCATTCTTAATGGAAATTTGTTAATTGTTTACTATTTGTTTTTACCCGGCTGCGTGTTTGTAAAATAGTGGTACATATGAGGAAACTTGGAAAAAATGTAGGAGAATCCTTTTGAGTAAAAAACTGTGAGGTCGTCCAATGGTTCAAAGTTGATGATACCTTGTATTGGTTGGTTCTTACTGATTTTCCTAATTGTAGTTTCACCATATCTAACATTTTGTTGGTTAAATATGTAGAATTTGGGTCAAATAGCTCCTTTGGACAAGATCATAAAAATGAAAGAGAAGTATCGCTTCCGTGTCTTATTGGATGAGACCAACTCATTTGGTGTACTTGGTCGTACTGGAAGGGGTCTCGTTGAATACTGCGGGGTTCCGGTGTGTTTATAATTTGTTTAAGTTACTATTTTATAGTTGCTTCGGTTTTGTTGGTCACTAACAGTTGAACCTACTACAGATAGAGAAGATAGACATTGTTACTGCTGCCATGGGACATGCATTGGCAACAGAAGGAGGATTCTGCACTGGAAGTGCTCGAGTCATTGATCATCAAGTATGTAGTCTTTGGACCTTTTAGTGTTGAATATTGGAAGCTCTACCTAGTTTTACTCGTCATAAACATTATTTGTAATAGATAGACTCAAAATAGTCAAGACTATACCAGTGGATTTACCTTTTCTGTTCTGGTATTGGTACGTGTATATGGCTGTGTTTAGGCATACCATCTTTTATATGAGTATTGTAGTGGGCAAAATTTGCCCGGCCCAAAAAAAAAACACAAAAGACCAAAACAAAATATAAAATAAATCAATAAACAAAAAGTTTAAAACAGAAACAGCCTATTTTAGTGTCCTTTTAAAAACCAAATCATTGCAGTGCAAAACCTAAAATTAATACATGACCCTAAACCCAAAATTAAAATCCAAGACCCAAGTCACAAACCCAATACCCCATAGCCCAGTTACATGACCCATAGCCCAAAACTAACAAAACTAGTCTAAATTATATCAACCCAAGTGGCCCAAGATTCAAAAATAGGGCAGAACCCTAGCAATCTGTTTGTGCCGCAGCAGCCCCAGCCTCCGTACCGCCTCCGTACCCTCCAGCAGCCATGCCCGCACCAGCACAGCCCTCGTACGCCACGTTGCTCCGTACCTGCATGAAGACAAGAATAGCACCAAAAAACAGCAACACAAAAAAAAAAATAGAAAGGAAATTTTATTTTTTTTCTTATTATTTTCGGCTATAAAGCCATTCTTTATTATTGTAACTAATGGGGAGGAGATTACACACTCTACGCACATAGAATATACTCTACGCATACAATATCTGTACACACGCACAGAAAAGAGAGAAATGTGCTTTTAGATCAATAGAGGTGATTTCATTTTTTTCTCTTTCGATTTTTTTTTCTGTTTTTTTTCTTTTCTCTTTATTTTCTTATTTGTTTGCTCCTTTTTATGCAACTTAAGGCCGATGAAAGCCCTAAATCTGTCATGCGAGTATAAGGGCGAGAGGTCATATAATAGTGGAAATCCATTCATTTTACAAATCTATTTTTATTTTTATTTTTATTTTTTTCTCTAAAAAATAACATGAGATTTGAAAGCTTCATTCAAATAAAGAAGAAAGAAGGGAAAATACTTACCGAATCCTTTTAGATTTGGTCGAGTTCCTTTAACGGCAAGATTGGGCACGTCTCGCTTACTGGTAATCACCTAAAATCATGGTGGTTTGGCAGTCAAGTGAAGGAAACCCTAAAAAATTTATTTTAAAGGCTGGAATTTCTTTTGATCTAAAATAGGGGCTACATTTGGGGAAAAGAAATAGAAGAAAAGGGGTCTTAAATGACCATTTAATAAAATGGCACAGTTTTATGAGGTAAGGTCCACGAGGTGACTCATTTGACAGATCCAATCTGCGCATTACCACTCAAAAATGGGGAATTTGCACAACAAATCCTTCCCCTTACGCACAGCCTTCAATTTGCACCCAATTTGCCTACCTTGTGTTTTAAAATTTGGCCTACTAATTTGTGCTTTATTTCATTTTGATCCGTGGTTCCTTGCAGCATTGTAGGCGCGGGATATTTACAAATTCAGTCCCCATACATTTATGCGCTTTGAGCATTGGTCCATGTTATGATTACTTTATTTGCAAATTATCCTCCCTATTTTATTGCAGTATTAATTTGGTCTTATAATTGTACAATTGGTTAATTTAAAATATATTTAATATGTTTATGCATTAATCCATGTTAATAATTTTGTTTGTTACATTTATATAATTATTTTTAGATTGTTTTTTTTTTCGCATCATGTGTCTTATTTCTTTAAATATTTTATATATGTTGTATACTAATAATTCTTTTTAGCTTTTATAATAATTATTGTTTTGTATATTGTAAAGTTCTTTTATATTACATTGTTTTAATACCTTATTAATAAGTGTTGTTAATATATTCATATACATAAATTATTTAAAATATTTCTTAATTTATGTTTAATTTGCATGTCTATATGTACATATGATACTGTTTTGAAAAATCCATCTTTGTACTCATAAAATTGTTATTTTAAAAATGTGTCTCCATATTATGTTATCCAAGTATGTTATTTAATATCTCTTTAAAATATTTTTAAGTAAAATGGTATGTATGATAATATAATTTCACATATATTTATTTTTATACATAAGTTTTAAATAAAAAAATCTATCATTTGAGTAATACCTTGCCATGAATTATTATTTCTTCATATTATATAAATTATTATGTACATTGTCGTTTTTTAAATGCATTTGTGTCTAAAACATTTTACACGCAATTTGATTCAAATTTTTATTCTATAATATATATTCCAAAAATCATATAGCTATCCCTAGTTTTCATGCAAATTTGTCAACCTATATATATATAGGTCCATTTATTCGTTATTATTTTAAAACCGTTTTATAGCACATTGGCTTCTAATTGCTATGTTATTTTTATATCTTTGATTGGTTATTCTATATCATGCTATGTACATTATCGTGGCATATTATTGTATGTATTGTTTTGCTTGTGTGATCGTTATCATTTTCGTCATTGTATTATTATATCAATTATTCCCCATGCATTATTGTAATCGGGTTGCTTTTTTTTTTTTTTTTGGTTAGTTATATTTAATTATTAGTTTGTTAATTGATTGCATCTCGTATGTGCCTATTACCCCATATCGTCATTTTCCACTTGATTTCTGAAATGTGGTTTTATAAAACCCAAATTTTGTGACCAATTCCGCCTTATTTCAAATCGAATTAATGCGTTTTAAGCTAGTTTCAAAATTATTAAAAATCCCTTAAACAAAGGCGATATGCAATATTTGGTAATTCGCGGAATCGTGCCCTAACGTGCTGGGTTGCAATTTCCCGTTTGCTTAAAATAATCAAATATCCCTTCAAAATTTCACACATGTCTTCTAAAAATCCTTTAAAACGAAGGCAATACTCGGTGTTTGATAATTCGAGAATCATGCCCTATCGTGCTGGGTTGTGATTTCTCGTTTGTTCAAAACAATTGAATATTCCTTTAGGTTTTCATTCATGTTTATTAAAAACCTTTCAAAATGAAGGCGATGTCCGATGTTTGGCGGTTTGAGAATCGAGCCCTATCGTGTTGGGTTGCGCTTTTTCATTTGCTCAAAACAATCGAAGATCCCTTCGAAATTTCACTCGTATTTTCTAAGGTGAGGCAATGTTCGATGTTCGAAAATTCGAGGAAGCGTGCCCTACCGTGCTGGGTTTCGATTTTTCGTTGAACCAAATAACTGGGCATCCTTTTGTTAATTTCAAATTATAAACTTTCGGACGTCGAAACAAAAAGATTTTTGACAATCAACTCGGGCTATTCAACTTTTATTAAAAAGAGCCACATTCCAAAAACATTTTTTAGACATAAGGACAGTATTTAATTGATTCGGTACCAATTTTGGGCGTAGTGAGGGTGCTAATCCTTCCTCATGCGTACCGAATGTAGACTCCGAGTCTGCTTTCTAAAATTTTCGTAGACCAGAGTCGTTGTTTTAGTAAATCGCAAATGTTTTATTAAAATAACCAAATTCCTAGGTGATCCGATCACACCCAAAACAAAAAGATCGGTGGCGACTCCCTTATTTCTGTTTTTTTTCAAAAGTCGATTCCCCCATTTTTTATTAAAATATTAAATTTTTTTAATCGAAGGATGGTTTCGACAGCTTGGCGACTCCGCTAGGGACTTGAGAGTCGAGCCATAAAAATCGATTATTTACTGTCCTTTTGTCAAAAACCAAGAATGTATTTTAAAAATCATGTATCTTTTGATTGCATTCGATTGTATGATTGTTTTGGTGCGGGTCTTGTATAATAGTATTGCATTTCATCGCATGGCCACTGCGGTCACACCTTCTAAGTGGGAGCAAGAAACTATGCTTTCGTGAGGTTTTCACCTCCGCATGGGCCAGTGGATTTTTTCCGGGGTACATCCGTACCTATGATTTCGTGAGATTTTCATCTCCGCATGGTCATAGGGAAATGTATCCCCCTGAACCGAACTCGATCTATATGAGCCTATAATGGGTGAGGATTGAGGAATCTGCTGGTTCAGGTACCCTTACTCTAGAACCAAACTACATACAATCAACCTTAGGAGCTATCCTGGGGTGAAACCGCATCAAGCCTTAGTATTTACCCGTATATTGTGTTTATTGTTTATGTGCTTGCATTTTATCGCTATTATTTGATACTAACCTGTGTTTTGTTTTTATTGTCTTTTTGCATAACATTGCATACTAAAGGAGGTGTTAACCCTTGTTCAATTACTAAGTTAGAAAGTTTGACATGGAGAATGAATTTCTTGGTAAAGTCGAGGATAATGCAGCTGTTCGTGCATGGTCGGAGAAGCTACAATCCGAGAGAGGGGATAGCTTGGTGGAAGGATATATCTCCGAGTTGCGGGATTTCACTCGCGTCAATGTGGCACAGAATGAGCTGCAAGAGTTGAGAGACATTTGGGCTAGTTGGGATGAAGGGACCAAGTAGTTGTTCTACCAAAGCTATGGTGACATATCCTACCTGCTAGACATTAGAGTGGATAAGCATTTGTTCCGAGCCTTGGTGCAGTTTTGGAATTCCGCATACAGATGTTTCACTTTTGGAGAAGTGGATTTAGTACCTACCATGGAGGAATACACTACTCTACTCAGATGCCCAAAAATTCAGGTCCGAAAGACTTATGCTCGAGTTTTTAGTGGTCAGACTTTTGTGAAGAAACTGATGAGTATTTCTGGGATGAGCGAGCCTTGGGTCACCGCTCAGATTCAGCAAAAAAGAGATAGCAAATGTATCCATTGGGAAAATTTACGAGATTTGATCTTGACGCATCCCGATGAAAGAAAGAGGGTCGATATATTTGCCTTAAGCATCTACGGATTAGTCATCTTTCCTAAGGCTTTGAGGCACTTGGACGAGGCGGTCATTGACTTGTTCGATCGCCTTGAAAAAGGAATCACACCGGTACCGGCAATATTGGTAGAAACGTTCAGATCTTTGAGCTCATGTCGAAAGACGGGTGATGGGCGATTCATTGGATGTGCTCAACTATTGTTGGTATGGCTTCATGGTCACTTTTGGAAAGTAGACAAGGTTTCCTATCGAGTCTTTTTCGAGAGTTATTCCCCGCTAAAAGAAGAGGCAGCTATACAAAGGAGAGAGGATATCTCGGAAGAGAAGTGGATGGACATTCTTCAGAACCTCAAGGAGGAGGATATCGAGTGGAGAGCTTACTGGATGGTTCCTGATGAGATCATGTACCGATGCGGTAACTTTGATTGGGTACCATTGTTAGGAATTTGGGGAGCTACCGGGTATACTCCATTACTCGCGTTGAGGCAATATAAGTCGAGGCAGTTTGTACCCGCGACCCACGGACTTGCTCAAAGTGATTTTTCTTTTAGCGGTGCTCACTATAAGAAGAAAGTCCGGGAGTTATCGGATGCTTGAAAGCAAACTTGTTGGATGAAGAGGTTAGCCGTCGGTTCCATGGCAACACCCGAGTATAGTGAGTGGTTTAAGAAGAGGATTAATGATAATATTCCTAGGTCAAGCTTGGAGAATGCACGACCTATTGGGGAACAATTACAAATCGCCCCGTCAGAATTGGAGATTATAAAACAAGATTTCGAGAAGAAGAGTTCAGAGCTTGGGAAGAAGATTGAACAACTGGAGGAAGAGAAGATGCACTTAAGGTTAGACGCTGATGTTCAGAGGTTAGAGGCCGAGAAGTGGAGGAAAGGAAAAACCAAGGCCCAAGAAGATCTAGATAGCTTAAAGACTGACTATAAGAAGTTGCGCCTATCCATGAGGACTGCGGGGTTAGGAAAGACTTCCGAACAATGGCGCCATGAAATTCGAGAAGAAAAGGCCAATACCGACCGGTGGGAAAGAAAATTCCGAGAGTCTCAGGCACAAAGCGAAGATTTAGAGAAGAGTCTGTTGGAGAGCAGAAGTGAGCGAGGGGAATTGAGGGCTAGAGTGGCGGAACTCGAGAAATCCCTGCATCAGTACCGAAACCGCAACACCGCGATAGAGTTGAGGGCGAGCTTGAGCAAGATAGAGGAAATGAAAGGAAAAATAGAAGAGTTAGAGGCGTCACTGTAAAATTGTGAGATGCGGATCCAGTTTTTCGAGGCAAATGAGGATCGTTGGAAGGAACAGCTTCATCATGCGCAAGGCCAAGTCAGAAACAGAGATTACCTTATGAGGGAAGCCATAACCCAGATTCGGGAGGTAGCTGATTACTTGCAAACTTTAGTAGTTCAGGCGGACACACTGAGCGTGAAGTATGAGTCGGAGTCGGATCGCGGACAAGAGCTGGCCTCGTTGCTCAGAAAAATAAAGACTTTAAGCGTTAGAGCGAAATTTTATTTGTAACTCGACTTTATGTAAAAGATTTTATTTTTAAGTGAAATTTTCTAAGGGCAATTGAATCAAAATTGATGCCTCCTTTGCATTCATGCATCTGCATTACATCATATCATTATGCATTAAAAGCCATAAGAGTTTTCTAATTAATTAATTAAAAATTATTTCAGTAACTTGGAAACCAACAAAAACCAACCAACTACGCACCCCTACGGTACCAGAAAAAAATCAATGGATAAGAGACTCGAGAAATTGGAGCAGATGCAAAAGGACATGCAAGAACAAATGCAGTCACAGATGCAAGAACAACTAGCCAAGATTCAGCGAGAAATGAAAGAACAAATGATGGAGTCCCAGAGAGAAATGATGTCCCAGTTATCCCAATTGCTATTGGGAGGAATAGATAAGGGAATGGGCCCCATGGATAAGGTTGAGGAAACTAATGAGGATCTCCAATACCCCCTGGCTTCACTCCGACACACGTACCAATGAAGCCCGAAATTAATTTACCGAAACCATCTGTCACGATCATACCTCAGCAGGTTCAGGCCGGAGCTTCAATACCAATAAATTTCCAAATCGGCTCGGGCTCTAATTTTATCAACAACCCAAACTATCCACCTGTTCCCGATTTGGATGAAGTGGCTGAAGAAGAAAAGGCTAGGATGGATTCACAAAAACAATTAGAAGAACGGTGTAGATGGCTTGAGGAGAAGTTCAAAGCCATGGAGAGCGCAGATCACCACCAAGGGATTGATGCCAAGGACTTGAGTTTGGTTCCAGATTTAATCCTTCCCCCTAAATTCAAAATGCCCGAATTTGAGAAATACAATGAAACAAGCTGCCCTGAAGCCCACATCACTATGTTCTGCAGGCGAATGACGGGATATGTTAACAATGACCAGCTGTTAATCTATTGCTTTCAAGATAGTCTGGTCGGGGCGGCGGCTAAGTGGTATAATCAATTAAGCCGCTCTAAGATCAACTCATGGAAGGACTGCACACAGCCTTCATGAAGCAATCTGATCATATGACGGACATGACCCCCCGACAGAATCACTCTCCGAATATGGAGAAAAAGTCAAACGAAAGCTTCAGACGGTATGCACAAAGGTGGAGAGAGGTGGCCATACAAGTCCAAATTACCACTTCTAGAAAAAGAGACAACAATGCTCTTTATTAACACCTTGAAAGCCCTTTTATCACGCATATGTTAGGAAGCGCCACCAAGAGCTTCTCGACATAGTGATGACAGGGAAATGATCGAATGCCTTTGTGAGGAGGCGGCAAAATAGAATCGGAGAGAGTGTGGGAAGTCGGCCCCGAGGAAAAGGGACAATGAAGTGAACAACACGAGCACATTTAACAAGGGGCGACCCAAGTCAATTATCAAATCAACCCAAAACGGTGACTACCAATCAACAAAGCTCAGTAGACAAGAATCCAATGTGAGGAAGAACACGAAAAGGCCACAATTCACCCCTATACTCATGACGTATATGGAATTATACCAGAACTTGTTCAACGCTCATGTGGTATCCCCTTTCTACCTAGAGCCACTGCAGCCCCCGTATCCCAAATGGTATGACACAAATGCCCAATGTGAATACCACGCGGGGATTACCGGGCACTCAATCGAAAACTGTACTGCGTTCAAGAAAGTAGTCGAAAGACTCATTAAGGTGGGGATAGTGAGATTTGACGACCCAGCCACGCCCAATGTAGCAGGAAACCCACTCCCTGATCATGCCAACCAAGGAGTGAATGGGATAAGTGAAGGCTCAAACAGGAAAACCAAATACGAGGTGGCAGAAGTTAGGACCCCGTTGAAGCGGGTATGGAAGGAGATGGCCAAGAGAGGATTGATAGCGTTGGATTCGAGGGAAGAGTCTGAAAAAGAGAGAAACTACTGCGAGTTTCACGACGAAGTGGGGCATGAAATCCAAGACTGTGTGGAATTTAGGGCCCTAATGCAAAACATGATGGACAATAGGGAAATTGAGTTTTATGAAGAAGCTAAAAACCCCGTAGAGGGAGATATATGCGCATCGGAGGGGGAACTGACGGCACAGAATCAAACACCTAACTATCCCGTGGTGATCATTTCGAGACCCAAAAATAATGAAGCTGGGGTACAAATGCCACCAAGGGTCATAATCCAAAGACCTGCAGTATTCCCTTACAAAGACAGCAAAAAGGTCCCACGGAATTATGATTGCAGTGTGACGATACTGGGAAAAGAAAGCCCGGTTGGCGCTTCGAGAGAGGATCAGGACAAAGGTTCCTATACACGTAGCGGGAGGCGTTACGATGCGGTGAATGAGGAGGTACAACTCATGAAAGGAAAAGCCCAGATGGTCGAGGAAATGAAAGAAAAAGCAACCAAACCTGTTAACGAGCCAGTTAACGAAGAAGAGGCCAAGGAGTTTTTAAAATTCCTAAAGCATAGCGAATACAGTGTGGTGGAACAGCTGCGCAAACAACCAGCCCGCATTTCAGTGTTGGCTTTGCTTCTGAGCTCGGAAGTCTATCGCAGCGCGCTAATGAAGGTCTTGAATGAAACGTATGTTCCCAATGATATCTCCGTTAACAAGTTAGACTGCTTGGTTAACAACATCAGTGCCGATAACTATATCTTCTTTAATGACGATGAGATACCACCCGGGGGCATGGGGTCGACTAAAGCTCTGCATATCACCACACGCTGTAAAGGGTATACGTTGCCAGGCGTACTAATTGACAATGAATCCGCCCTAAACGTCCTACCATTGACGACACTGAATAGATTACCTATAGACAGCTCTCACATGAAGGATTGCCAGAACATCGTGAAGGCATTCGATGGCACGGAGAGAAAAGTGATGGGCAGAATCGAGGTACCCCTTCAGATTGGGCCAAACACATATGAAGTGGATTTCCTTGTAATGGACATCAAGCCCTCATATAATTGCTTGTTGGGGAGGACCTGGATACATTCAGCTGGAGCAGTGCCTTCCTCGTTGCATCAAAAATTAAAACTAGTATCGGAGGGAAGATTGATAACGATTAAGGCTGAAGAAGATATTATTGCAACCATGAGCAATAAGGCGCCTTATTTAGAGACAGATGATGAAGCAATCGAATGCTCATTTCGATCTTTGGAATTTGTTAACACAACATTCATCGCCGAGAGAAGTAAAATTTTGGTGCCAAAACTGTCCAAAACCACGAGGATGAGCCTCCAGCTGACATTTGGAAAAGGGGCCCTACCCGGAAGAAGACTTGGGAGACATCTACAAGGAAGAACTAAAACGCCAATGCTGAAAGACAAGAGAGACCGCTTCGGCTTAGGATTTAAGCCGGACGCGAAACAAAGGAGGGCGGAGCTGGAAAGGAAGCAGGAAAGAAGGAGAGCTAGATTAATGGGGAAGGAAATCAAGTGGGAGCCAATGATATTCCCCCATTTATCGAAAACTTTTGTGTCTGGAGGAGTCATTCATCCTGAGAGTGGCACGCCAATGGAAAAAGCCATAGAAGAAAGGTTGAAAAGCTTGGACATCAACGCCACATTTGAAGAAGAAACTGAAGAAAGAAATTTGTCTGGCATTTGCCTCTACACGCCTGGAAGTGTTCTGGAAAACTGGACTGCGGAAGAGATTCCTGTAGTTTTTAGAACGAATTCAGAGTAATGTCTAAAACACACTTATTTCTCTAGGCCTAGGAGTGATAAGAATCTTTTGTGAAATAGGCTGATGTTTAAAAATGTTGTTTTAATAAAATGCACGGTTATTATCATTTTGAGCAAATGTTCTCTCGTCCTTTCAATTTCATAACCATACGAATGATTACTTTCGGATTCTTTTATTCTTGAAACATTCTTCTAAATATTCTTTCATTCGTCATTTATAATCATACCATGCAAATAAATGTTTCGAATTCTTTTGATTCTTTGTATCTGCTTTCGTCCTCATAACAGGTCCCCAGATATTAATGATACGAGTGACAATTGCTAAGCGACTGTAATTTCCTTTCGAACGAGATGTGTGTATAGGTGATTTTCAGGATTTTGAAGATGACCGAGGTTGTAACCTATCTCCTGATTTGCTGAGGATGGTAGAACAAGACGAGAAACAAATCCTACCTCACAAAGAATCAGTTGAAATTGTGAGCTTAGGAGAAGGACATGAGGTGAAGATCGGAACGTGTATCACTAAGGAAATGAAGCGAGACCTCATTGAATTACTTCAGGAATTCAGAGACGTCTTCGCTTGGTCATACCAAGATATGCCTGGGTTGGACACTGACATCGTGGTACACCGACTCCCCATAAAGGAAGAATGTAAGCCAGTTCAACAAAAACTTCAAAGAATGAGGCCCGATGTCTTGCTAAAAATAAAAGAGGAGGTTCGAAAGCAGTTCGACGCCGGATTCTTGAAGGTGGTAAAATACTCAGAATGGATAGCCAACATCGTCCCCGTCCCTAAGAAAGATGGAAAAGTGCGAATGTGTGTAGATTATAGAGATTTGAATAAAGCCAGCCCGAAAGACAATTTCCCACTGCCTCATATTGACACCCTAGTGGACAACACGGCAGGACACTCACTGTTTTCATTCATGGACGATTTTTCTGGATATAACCAAATCAAGATGCATCCTGAAGATATGGAGAAGACCACATTTGTAACCATGTGGGGGACATTCTGCTACAAAGTGATGCCGTTCGGACTAAAGAATGCGGGGGCAACCTATCAAAGGGCCATGGTAACCCTATTCCACGATATGATGCATAAAGAAATCGAAGTTTATGTCGATGATATGATCGCAAAGTCTCAGACAGAGAAAGAGCACATACAAGTCCTGAGGAAATTGTTCTTGAGATTGAGGAAGTTTCAGCTAAAACTCAATCTAGCCAAATGTACCTTTGGAGCCAAGTCTGGAAAGTTGCTCAGATTTGTGGTTAGTGAGAAAGGGATTGAGATTGATCCAGACAAAGTCAAAGCCATACAAGAGCTATCTCCACCGCGTACCCAGAAGGAAATCTGAGGCTTTCTAGGAAGATTAAATTACGTTGCTCGGTTCATTTCACAATTGACCGAGAAATGTACCCTGTCTTTCGCCTCCTCAAGAAACATAACCCGAGTGAATGGGATGAAGAATGCCAAAAGACTTTCGACAAGGTCAAACAGTACTTATCCAACGCCCCGGTGTTGATGCCACCTAACCCCGATAAGCCGTTGATACTGTATTTGGCAGTATTCGAGAACTCCATGGGGTGCGTACTAGGGCAGCATGATGAATCAGGAAGGAAAGAGAAGGCCATTTACTATCTTAGTAAAAAGTTCACAGAATGTGAGACAAGGTACCCGCCGATAGAGAAGTTGTGTTGTGCCCTAATTTGGACAACTCGAAGGTTGAGGCAGTATATGTTGTATCACACTACTTGGCTCATATCAAAATTAGACCCCTTAAAGTACATGATGGAGTCAACAGCTTTGAATGGAAGGATAATCCGATGGCAGATTCTGCTTTCTGAATTCGACATAGTTTTTGTGAACCAGAAAGCAGTGAAAGGAAGTGCAATAGCAGATTTTCTGGCTAGTAGAGCTTTGGAAGACTACGAACCTTTAAAATTCGACTTCCCAAATGAAGACCTATTGTGTGTTGATACCACTAAAGAAGGCGCTCTGGAAGAACTTCCTTGGAAATTAAACTTCGATGGGGCATCAAATGCTGTCGGCAATGGAATCGGGGCCGTCTTGGTATCCCCAAACGGAGATCATTATCCATTTAGTAGTAAATTGGATTTTGATTGTACGAATAACATGGCAGAATACGAAGCGTGCATCATGGGTATCCGTGCAGCCATAAAACGCAAGGTTAAAGTGCTAGAGGTATACGGAGATTCTGCACTAGTGATTTATCAACTCAAGGGAGAATGGGAGACCAGGGACCCCATGTTGATCGATTATCGAAAACTGGTCCTTGAGTTGATTAAAGAGTTCGATGATATTACTTTCTGCTACCTTCCACGAGACGAAAATCAGATGGCCGACGCTTTGGCCACCTTAGCTTCCATGATCAAGGTGAACAAGCAAGAAGATATCAAACCAATCCAGATGAGCATTTATGAAACTCCGGCCAACTGTTATAATATTGAAGAAGATGAAGAAAAAGATGACCATCCTTGGTATCACGATATATTACAATATATGAAGAATCGTGAGTACCCGGACCAGGCAATCGAGAATGACAAAAGGACGCTGAGAAGATTGGCCATCGACTATGTCTTAGATGGGGATATATTGTACAAAAGAAGAAAGGATCAAGTGCTACTAAGATGCATAAACACTGTTGAAGCTAAGAAAATCTTGGAAGAAGTCCATGAAGGCGTCTGTGGGACACACGCTAATGGCTTTACAATGGCCAGGCAGATTATGAGATTTGGGTATTATTTGTCCTCTATGGAAGGAGACTGTATCAATTACGCCAAGAGATACCATAAGTGCCAAATCTACGGGGATAAAATTCATACGCCTCCTTCACCGCTGCATGTCATGATTTCTCCATGGCCATTCTCTATGTGGGGCATGGATGTGATTGGACCAATATCGCCGAAAGCTTTCAATAGGCATCGTTTCATCTTCGTGGTTATCGATTACTTCACTAAATGGGTAGAAGCCGCTTCGTATGCTAGTGTGACCAAGTCAGCAGTAAGCAAGTTTCTGAAAAAAGAGATCATATGTCGATATGGAATGCCGGAGAGGATCATATCTGACAATGCATTAAACTTGAACAATAGTACGATAGCAGAAGTCTGCAGTCAATTCAAGATCAGACATCATAACTCGTCACCATATCGCCCAAAGATGAATGGGGCAGTGGAAGCGGCCAATAAAAACATTAAGAAAATTGTGGAGAAGATGACCGAAACCTACAGAGATTGGCATGAGAAGTTACCATTTTCCCTCTTTGCTTATCGAACATCGATCAGAACCTCAACTGGGGCAACCCCTTTCTCTTTGGTCTACGGAATGGAAGCGGTATTTCCAATCGAAGTCGAAATCCCGTCTCTTCAAGTGTTGTCAGAATTAAAGTTAGAAGAAGCCGAGTGGATCCAGTTTCGATATGATCAATTGAACCTAATTGAGGAAAAGAGGTTAAGAGCTATCCGTCATGGTCAAATGTACCAAAAGCGAATGATGCGGGCTTATGACAAAAAGGTTCACCCTAGAGAATTTCACGAGGGAGATCTGGTTTTGAAAAATATTCTTCCCATACAGAAGGATTTTCGAGGGAAATGGATGCCTAATTGGGAGGGGCCTTACGTGGTAAAGAAAGCTTTCTCTAGAGGAGCATTGATTCTAGCCGAGATGGATGGTAGAAACTTGCCCAATCCTGTAAACTCGGATTCGGTCAAGAAGTATTTTACCTGAAGAAAGGGCGCTCTGAAAAAAAAATAAAAAATAAAAATAAAAAACGGAGAGGCCAAGGTGAAAACCCCCAAAGGGCACTTTGGAACCAAAGGGGCTTTTGAATTGAAAACCCAAAAACGGGCAGCTCAAATTTTGAATATGGGACATATAGTAGTCTTGCCCTCCCGAAATCAGCAAGACAGAGGAACATCACACCTGGGAGCATCAACAAAATACGCAGGATCTCCTGAACACACATTTGGTTCGAAGGAACCTTTGAGAAATTAGAATAGTGAAACTCATGCTGCGATATCTGGGGCATCTTTTTCTCATCTTTTGCACTTTACCAGATTCGTTATCCTATGTATTCACATCAAACTTTGCTTAATAAAATGCCATTCGTCCATTATGATAATCTCTTTCGAGCATGTTTGTTGAAATCACGATTTTTGAACATGTAATATCCATATAAAAGATGTTATGTATATTACTCTGGAAAAGTCTCTAGATAGTACAAGGACCTGAAACAGGGCCACTAGTCAGAACTAACCAGGTTCAAAGTTGGAAAACATTGGAAAAAGAGTAGTCCAAGTTAGGATTATTTCTTCAAATTTTCTGTCGGAGATAACGACTAAGTAAAAAGACGCAATAGCACATCAATGATGGAACCCGAACGAGTTATGAGCAATGATACCTTAAGCATTTAAAAAGGAATCACTCTCATAACATTTCCACATTCATAATCATTCATTTAGGAGCACTTGACTCATTTCAATCATACCATTCTAATTATCTGACATAAGCACCACATCTAGTTAGGGACATATGATTCATCTCGATCATAGCATCCCAATTATTTGATACAGGAAACCAATTCTACAAATCATGTCTTTGGAAGACAATGTAGTGATATCGGCGAATCCTACAGATCCTGTTTTCCTGAAGTTGCAGTGGAGCAGATCAAAGACGACGAATCTTGACTTCCTAAAGTTGCAGTGAAGCAGATTTAAGTCACTAACCTAGCTCCCTAAAGTTGTAGTGGAGTAGGCTGAAATTTTAGATCCTGTTTCCCCAGAAGTTGCTGTGAAGCAGATCAAAGACGGTGAATCTTGGCTTCCTGAAGTTGCAGTGGAGCAGATTTAAGCGACCAACCTAGCTCCCTAAAGTTGTAGAGGAGTAGGCTGAAGTTGTAGATCCTGTCTCCCTAAAGTTGCAATGGAGCAGATCAAAGATGGTAAATCTAGGCTTCCTGATGTTGCAGTGAAGCAGATTTAGACTATCGCCCTAGCTCCCTAAGGTTATAGCATAGTAGGCTGACGATCGTAGATCTCGTCTCCAATGGAGCAGATCAAAGAAAACGAGCCTTAAACCCCCTAAAAAGTAGGGCAACAGGCTGAAGATTGCAAGACTTCGTCTCCCTAAAGTTGCAGTGGAGCAAAATCAAGGTCACAATCCTTATCTCTCTGAAGTTGCAGTAGAGCAGGATAAAAAGCACACGAACCATGTCTCCTTGAAGTTGCAATGGAGCATATTGAAGCTACTTGAAGAAAAAAAGCACCAAGAAGTCGAAGCTCAAAGAGTTCTCGGCAAAATTGGCCCATTTATAGTCTTTGCTCTATTCTCGTTACACGACAATGAGCAAAGAGGGGCAGCTGTAGTGGGCCAAATTTGCCCGGCCCAAAAAAAAACACAAAAGACCAAAACAAAATATAAAATAAATCAATAAACAAAAAGTTTAAAACACAAACAGCCTATTTTAGTGTCCTTTTACAAACCAAATCATTGCAGTCCAAAACCTAAAATTAATACATGACCCTAAACCCAAAATTAAAATCCAAGACCCAAGTCACAAACCCAATACCCCATAGCCCAGTTACATGACCCATAGCCCAAAACTAACAAAACTAGTCCAAATTATATCACCCAAGTGGCCCAAGATTCAAAAATAGGCGTAACCCTAGCAATCTGTTTGCGCAGCAGCAGCCCCACCTCCGTCGCACGCCTCCGCACCCTCCAAAGAGCCACGCCCGCGCCAAAGACACTGACTCTCATGCGCCACGTTGTTCAAGACGTGCATGAAGACAAGAATAGCACCAAAAAATAGCAACACAAAAAAAAAATAGAAAGGAAATTTTATTTTTTTTCTTATTATTTTCGGCTATAAAGCCATTCTTTATTATTGTAACTAAAGGGGAGGAGATTACACACTCTACACACATAGAATATACTCTACGCATACAATATCTGTACACACGCACAGAAAAGAGAGAAAGGTGCTTTTAGATCAATAGAGGTGATTTTATTTTTTTCTCTTCCGATTTTTTTCCGTTTTTTTTCTTTTCTCTTTATTTTCTTATTTGTTTGCTCCTTTTTATGCAACTTAAGGCCGATGAAAGCCCTAAATCTGTCATGCGAGTATAAGGGAGAGAGGTCACATAATAGTGGAAATCCATTCATTTTACAAATCTATTTTTATTTTTATTTTTATTTTTTTCTCTAAAAAATAACATGAGATTTGAAAGCTTCATTCAAATAAAGAAGAAAGAAGGGAAAATACTTACCGAATCCTTTTAGATCTGGTCGAGTTCCTTTAACGGCAAGATTGGGCACGTCTCGCTTACTGGTAATCACCTAAAATCATGGTGGTTTGGCAGTCAAGTGAAGGAAACCCTAAAAAATTTATTTTAAAGGCTGGAATTTCTTTTGATCTAAAATGGGGGCTGCGTTTGGGGAAAAGAAATAGAAGAAAAGGGGTCTTAAATGACCATTTAATAAAATGGCACAGTTTTATGGGGTAAGGTCCACGAGGTGACTCATTTGACAGACCCAATCTGCGCATTACCACTCAAAAATGGGGAATTTGCGCAACAAATCCTTCCTCTTGCGCACAGCCTTCAATTTGCGCCCAATTTGCCTACCTTGTGTTTTAAAATTTGGCCTACTAATTTGTGCTTTATTTCATTTTGATCCGTGGTTCCTTGCAAAGATTGTAGCGCGGGATATTTACAAATTCAGTCCCCATACATTTATGCGCTTTGAGCATTGGTCCATGTTATGATTACTTTATTTGCAAATTATCCTCCCTATTTTATTGCAGTATTAATTTGGTCTTATAATTGTACAATTGGTTAATTTAAAATATATTTAATATGTTTATGCATTAATCCATGTTAATAATTTTGTTTGTTACATTTATATAATTATTTTTAGATTGTTTTTTTTTTCGCATCATGTGTCTTATTTCTTTAAATATTTTATATATGTTGTATACTAATAATTCTTTTTAGCTTTTATAATAATTATTGTTTTGTATATTGTAAAGTTCTTTTATATTACATTGTTTTAATACCTTATTAATAAGTGTTGTTAATATATTCATATACATAAATTATTTAAAATATTTCTTAATTTATGTTTAATTTGCATGTCTATATGTACATATGATACTTGCTTTGAAAAATCCATCTTTGTACTCATAAAATTGTTATTTTAAAAATGTGTCTCCATATTATGTTATCCAAGTATGTTATTTAATATCTCTTTAAAATATTTTTAAGTAAAATGGTATGTATGATAATATAATTTCACATATATTTATTTTTATACATAAGTTTTAAATAAAAAATCTATCATTTGAGTAATACCTTGCCATGAATTATTATTTCTTCATATTATATAAATTATTATGTACATTGTCGTTTTTAAATGCATTTGTGTCTAAAACATTTTACACGCAATTTGATTCAAATTTTTATTCTATAATATATATTCCAAAAATCATATAGCTATCCCTAGTTTTCATGCAAATTTGTCAACCTATATATATATAGGTCCATTTATTCGTTATTATTTTAAAACCGCTTTATAGCACATTGGCTTCTAATTGCTATGTTATTTTTATATCTTTGATTGGTTATTCTATATCATGCTATGTACATTATCGTGGCATATTATTGTATGTATTGTTTTGCTTGTGTGATCGTTATCATTTTCGTCATTGTATTATTATATCAATTATTCCCATGCATTATTGTAATCGGGTTGCTTTTTTTTTTTCGTTATATTTAATTATTAGTTTGTTAATTGATTGCATCTCGTATGTGCCTATTACCCCATATCGTCATTTTCCACTTGATTTCTGAAATGTGGTTTTATAAAACCCAAATTTTGTAACCAATTCCGCCTTATTTCAAATCGAATTAATGCGTTTTAAGCTAGTTTCAAAATTATTAAAAATCCCTTAAACAAAGGCGATATGCGATATTTGGTAATTCGCGGAATCGTGCCCTAACGTGCTGGGTTGCAATTTCCCGTTTGCTTAAAATAATCAAATATCCTTTAAAATTTCACACATGTCTTCTAAAAATCCTTTAAAACGAAGGCAATACTCGGTGTTTGATAATTCGAGAATCATGCCCTATCGTGCTGGGTTGTGATTTCTCGTTTGTTCAAAACAATTGAATATTCCTTTAGGTTTTCATTCATGTTTATTAAAAACCTTTCAAAACGAAGGCGATGTCCGATGTTTGGCGGTTTGAGAATCGAGCCCTATCGTGCTGGGTTGCGCTTTTTCATTTGCTCAAAACAATCGAAGATCCCTTCGAAATTTCACTCGTATTTTCTAAGGTGAGGCAGTGTTCGATGTTCGAAAATTCGAGGAATCGTGCCCTACCGTGCTGGGTTTCGGTTTTTCGTTGAACCAAATAACTGAGCATCCTTTTGTTAATTTCAAATTATAAACTTTCGGACGTCGAAACAAAAAGATTTTTGGCAATCAACTCGGGCTATTCAACTTTTATTAAAAAGAGCCACATTCCAAAAACATTTTTTAGACATAAGGACAGTATTTAATTGATTCGGTACCAATTTTGGGCGTAGTGAGGGTGCTAATCCTTCCTCATGCGTAACCGACTCCCGAGCCCGTTTTCTAAAATTTTCGTAGACCAGAGTCGTTGTTTTAGTAAATCGCAAATGTTTTATTAAAATAACCAAATTCCTAGGTGATCCGATCACACCCAAAACAAAAAGATCGGTGGCGACTCCCTTATTTCTGTTTTTTTTTTCAAAAGTCAATTCCCCCATTTTTTATTAAAATATTAAAATTTTTTAATCGAAGGATGGTTTCGACAAGTATTTTTCAAATGTTCATATATATATTTATTTTTTTATGTTTGTATGGTACCAAACACCCTGGATAGACTCCTAATACACTTGTAAAATGCTAATGGTAATTCTATGATTGGTGGCAGCGGTTGAGCAGTTCTGGCTACGTCTTCTCCGCATCTTTACCACCATATTTGGCTAGTGCTGCAATTACTGCTATTGACATCCTAGAGCAAAATCCTGACCTGACAGCAAAGCTGAAGGAAAACATTGCCATTTTATGCAAAAGGTTGGTTTCGAGCTTAATATTTTCTTTCTTGTATGGTTTTAAGGATTTCCTTTGTTTCTGTGATGATGCTCTTGTCCTCTGGTTTCAACTTGTCTGTTACATTGGTCAGTAGTCCATAGTAGATAAAAGACAATGTTTATGATTGACAAAACCTTTTCTGGTTCTAAATAGAATTCGATATGTCATTAACCTCTGTAACATGCTAACATCTTGTAACTAAGCACATCGGTGTATCTTTTAGTGCAAGCCCTTGTTTTTTAGTAGATAAAAATGCAGATAATTTTTTGATGATCATTGTATACTTAACCAAACCATTTCCGGTTCTGAACTTGTGATAGGAATTTATATTTTTTCTGATTAATCTCTGCAATATGTTAACATCGGATCAAAAAGCACGTTGTTGTATTTTGTAGTGCGATCCTTTGTTAGGTGGTTATCGTGTAATTGATCTAATCACTTCCGGCTCTGAACTTGTTGTGAAAACAAAGGACTCTCCGATATCCGGGGGCTTTCAATAGCAAGTAATCCAGAATCACCAATTGTTTTCCTTGTGCTTGAAAAATCAACTGGTTCGGTGAAAAGTGACCTCCAGCTCCTTGAAGACATTGCCCATCGTGTAAGTACACCATTCTCATGTTTCCTTCTTATTAGTAGTGCCGAGTTATATTATTCTGAATCTTTATTTTTCTTGAAATATTTGATATTCGTGCATGAGTCTGCAGATATGATTTTTTAAATATATATACAACTTAAAAATCATTGTTGCTTTAACTCTTCATTTTCTTAAAATACCTTTATCCGACACATTTCTAGATATGTAGATGACTTGACTTTCCGAAGACCTAAGCACATAGGAAAAATTCAATGTACCGGTATCCGGAGCATACTTGTATCTAACACATCTGAATCCAAGTAATACAAGTCTATGCTGAATCCAAGTATTACAAGTCTATGCTACTCTGACTCGATTGCGAGTTGCGGATATGGGTCTGTTTCCAACATGGATATGTTCAACTTTTTTCATACATTTGGAAGATCTATGGAGGGTGATATTTCCATATTCCTACTCAAATGTCTCAGTTACAGATATTTCAAGAAAAATAAAAAAGATGAGACAACATATAATTCAGACATATATCAAAATGTGACTGACAATATTCTCGAGTCCAGGTAACATGGAAAAGTGGATATGGATAATTGAAAACATTTACATTTTACAGGCCTTGAAACAAGAATCCATTTTTGTAGTGGCTTCAAAAAGATCAACTCTCGATAAATGCCCCCTTCATGTCGGAATTAGACTGTTCGTTTCAGCCGCCCATTCAGAGTCTGACCTTCTTAAGGCATGTGAATCACTCAAGCGAGTCGCAGCAGCGATGCTTAGGTGAGTGATACCCATCATATATATATATATATATGTATGTATGGATTAGTATCTACTGTCAGTATAGTTTTTTTAACTTGAAAATCCAACATGTTTTTATATTATATTTGAAAAAATAAAATAAAAAATTAACAAAAGAGATACATGACAGTTTTTTGTAGAGCTAAAAAAACTTTATTAGCAGTTCAAGATTTTGTTTTTAACTGCATTGGAAGATTTTTCAGGTCACTTTTGTTAAATTTTCTCTAGCAAGAAAACAAAATGTAACTACAAATTAAAGGTTTTACTTTATTTTTTAATAATTTAAATAAATGTTTGTCATCTTTTCAAGCTATTTATTTACTTTACGTAGCTTTGTAATTTCATATGTTGAAAGTGTATTTTCATGTGTAGGAATTAACAAGTTGGTATTGTATGTTTAAAACTTTCTTGAAAGGATTTTGGGTTTCCAATAAGGTGTTAATGCCAAGATATATGTTATGAGGACAAATGCATGTTCTTTTCTTTATTACATTTTATATGTTTTATAAAATGAAATCAAACCATTTTCATTCTTTATTTTTATTTTGATAATTCTTAACATACTTATCCAGGCCGTTGCTTTTCGGGCTTCAATTTTATTTATTTTTTATAAAATGCCTTTTTTTTATTTATAATTTTTAAATTAGAGGAAAAATGTGATTAAGTAAAAGGTTTTCTTTATCCAAAGAATAAATACATTAGTTTAGGTTAAAGAGTAAATTAATTTTTATTTATTTTTACAGTTAAAAAAATTAGTTTTATAATTAATATGAGATAAAAATAGATGAAATTTTTAATAAAAAATTTTAGTATATTTTTTAATTTAATATATAACGATTAATTAATTAATTTTTTATAATATAATTGAACTTTTAGTATACAAAAAACATGATTAAGTGCATTCGTCTTGGGTTGTTACTTTGTTACAATAATAATGTTACAAATTGAGTTTAATTTAGTAATAAAAAGTTATTTAATTATAAAAATACTTTTGGTATCTTTTTTAAAAAGAAAAAAAGAAAAAAGAGAGAGGGTAAATTTAAGCTGTGGGGCTATAAAAATAGATTAAAAATGAAGGAGAAATAATAATAATAATAATAAAAGAGAGGGTAGATTTGGGTTAATGCAGAGAGGATGAGTGCTTTTCTTTCTTATTTCTGACAAAATTCAAAATTCTCTGTCCATGCTTACTGTGTTTTCCTTTGGGTTTCGTGCTTTCTCTTCTTTATTTTTATTTTTTATTTTTCCACGTTTCCTAAATTCCTTCTTTTTATTTCCAGCAATTCTACTTTTTAAAGCATGAAAATTTTGGGAATTCAAAGTTTTTATATTTAATAGGTGGAAAATTAAATTTTTTTAAAAATTCGTACTTCTTAGACAATCTCATTATTTTTTTAATTGTCATTTTTTCTCTATATTTATAAATAAAATAAGGAAAAAAAAAGGTGTATCCAGGTTAGGTTGTTGAAAAAATAGTACCATTTAAAAAACCTAACTTTTAATAATAAAACTTGAAAATGTAAAATTTTAAAATATTTAATATAATATATTTTTATTATATATTATGCAATCATATTATATTTTAAATTTTCAAATAATCTCTCTATTCCTTATAAAAAAATTGTTTCTGTTTAAATTTAATTAATATTTCTAAGCATTTTATGTAAATGCTAAAATAAAAGAGCAAAAAACTTGTGAATCATTATTGTAAATGCTCTTTCTGGGGTTTTAGTTAAAAAAGAAGCCCATATTTTAAAGATCATTGGGTTTTTTTTAATGGGGTTTAATGGTTGATTCTAAAAGAAATGCACTTTCAATGGCCTTTCTTTTTTGTTTCACTTTTTGCTGAAGTGACTCTTTTTTTTTTTTTTTTACTGTTTTAAAGCTTTTGATTATTTATAAACTACATTGAAAGCTGATGTTTCAGTTCATCTTTCATGTTTAAGGTGAGATCTTCATGATTTTCTGTGTATCAAATGCTTTCTTGAAATATTTCAAAGGGTCTGAATTTTTTTAGCTATTAAAGAACAATTTTGTGTCTCAATTTGGATCCAAAGAAAAAAAAAATTTTTAGGAGATGGATTTCTTGAAAGTTAAGAAGTTTAGGAAAGCTCATAAGCCAGACCCTGAAAAGGATTTGGAGAATATCAACGATAGTGGTGGTGGTTGTTGTGGTGGCGGCGATGGCGGTGGCGGTTCTGATGGTGGTGGTGACAATGATGTGAAGAAATCATCCAAAGTTGACAATGGTGTTGAAGTTGAGGATGATGATGATTATGATTTTATAACCAATGAAGTGAAAAGGAGATTAAAAGAACTTAGAAAAAACAGTTTTTGTGGTACTGATTCCTGAGGAAGAAGAAGAAGAGTTGTACAACGAGGATGATGGGGAGGAGGCCGGTGGCGAGATGTGCTCGAGTGAATGGAGGGATGTTGAAGCCGAAGGTGGACAATGGTGGGGTGGATTCGATGCTGTTTACGAGAAGTATTGCGAGCGTATGTTGTTCTACGATAAGATGATTGCACAACAGCTCAAGGAAGCTGGTAAAACGTTACTTGCATTATTGAATTTTACATCGAATTTGCGAATCATACGAGCTTTTAATGCTTTTAGTGCTGCATTACTTGTTTACATTGTGTTGCATACTAGCATGATGAACAATTTTAGGAGGTTGAATTGTATAAGGTCTTAGTCGAAAGCAGATGTACATCCTAGCTTCTCTAATGATCCGTGTACCGTTCTGCACTCGGCAAGATCCTCTCCTTGGCCTATTTTCTTCCTCGATTTAAGATTATGATTTTCTGTCACAAAGATAATAATTGCTTTAACAGGTGGTCGAACTGTTCCCACAAATTTTTTTTAATATAACATCTTGTAAGAGAAAGGTTTCAGCACAGAAGCAGAAACAAACATGGACACAATATAGTACTAAAACCACCAATCCAACAACCATGCAGAGAAATATGCGGCATCATTCATAATTCACCTTGCTTCCTAGAAGAATATTTCTCTGAAAATTGGGTGTCGTTTGATCTTTGTGGTTTCTGTGAAGAAAAAATTACTGCCATGGAACTTTCCTTCTCAACTGAAGCTTGAAAACCCAATGATCGAACTATTTCAGGTCTTGACTTCACATAATAGATGATTGAACAAACCGCCAAAGACAGTATTGGAGATGCCAATAGAAAGTTTGGCAGTTGTTTAAATTGGAAGTATCTCAAGAATCCCACTCCCCTCGAATATAAGGAAAATACAAAAGCATGCATCTTAGAAACCAATCACAACAAAATCTAATCCGTATAAAATTTGATGCTAAAAAGTAGATTCCAATACATTAATGATTTCCTGTAAGCAGGATTATTTAAACTAGCACCTAGAGAACTTGATAATTATTAACATACCATGCATGAATAAAATGAAATGAATGGTATACAATGTCTAGTTGCAAAAGAACATACCAATAATGACTTTGAATGTAATTGTATAGTAAAGGTATTCATGCTTTACACCAAGGCCTCATTTCATCGGAAGAACGTCCTAGACACAAATTGTAGTAGCCATATGCTTGAAAAGTCATAAAGGGAACAAAAATGCAGATACAACGCAGTGCTCCACAATGCCAACTAGCACGGAAACAGAAA
Organism: Gossypium longicalyx; assembly: GCA_025698465.1. Classification (NCBI taxonomy): domain Eukaryota; kingdom Viridiplantae; phylum Streptophyta; class Magnoliopsida; order Malvales; family Malvaceae; genus Gossypium; species Gossypium longicalyx. Next base: position 88,253,917 of record CM046995.1, read on the forward strand.
GTTGTTTATGAAACCATACATTTGTCTAAAAAGTTCGTTCTCTATACTCTTAAGGTGAAACTTTTAAACTCTACAACTGAAATATGCCTTAAAAAGGGAATGTGACAACTCTCTAACTGCCCTGGTAGAATAAAAAAACTCCAGCAGCGGTGCATAATACAATATTCCTTTTCACAAATCAATGTTCGATGTAAAATCACATACCATAATAGAAAGCTAAAAAATGTTATCATATTAATTTGCTCAATATTAATGAATGATTAACTAACTAGCTAACTAACTAATATATCCACTTTGACATAAGCAAAATGATCCCGGTCCCATTGAAGACATTAAGGAAACAAGATAGACATGCACAAAAGGTACCTGCAAATGCCTTGTGGGAACATGTGTAAATGGAAAATACATGAAGACCAAAAAATAGACAGCTGCAAGTTGAATATTAAACTTGGTTCCCTAACTATCTCATTGACAACATGGTATTAGAATAAGTTTTCAGTTTGATTCCATTAATTATCACCCCATTTCCACTAATGTCTTCACCTAGGAATGGGTTTTATGTACAATGCTTCTGCAGCCCATTAAATATCAATGGAAGATAACAATTAATAAGCAGTCAAATAACTGAAATCTAGCCCTTTTAACTTTGCCTTAAGGATGAAGCCTTGTGGGAAAATAAACACAACCTGCAAATAGAGCATTGTAACCTAAGAAAACGAGAAACTTACAAAAGCACGCTTTTTTAGATAAAAAGCATCATAAGTGTTGAGTTATATCAGCATCCAAAGATCAAAAACAATAAAAATTTGTGTTTGAAAGATGAAAAACAGAAGCAAAACAAATCTGTTGAGAGGAAAAAAATTGAAAAACTTCACATTACTACAATAAGCAACATTACAATATACATAAGTAGATTCATTACATTGGAAGAAAACAAAACATTGCTTATGCTAGTATCCAAGTTGTAAAATTAGCTTAATGATAACCTAAGAGGCTACTAAATCAGCTAAGTACATGACTAACCTTAGCAAAACAAAAATTACAATCAAACTAAATATAAGTCACATGTTACAAAAAGTTTTAACAACCAAATTGCATATTGGACATTTGCTTGCTATTGCATTGTTGCCAACTTTCAACACTCTTCATTGGCTACAAAGCAGCAGACACCAATTCTTTTCCTCAAATACTCAAACCTTGCATTAGCAGTGGCTTGGTTAAAATGTCTGCAAGCTAAACCTCTGAACTGCAATGAATCAAATTTACTTCCCTTGATAGTTCTGCCTCCCTTCCAAAATGATACTTGATCTTGAAGTGCTTGGTCTTGCCATGAAGTATAGGATTTTTAGCACTAGCAACAGCTGACTGGTTGTCCACCTTGATCTCTGTTGCTTCCTCTTGATCAGCATTCAAGTCACTCAAGAGTTTTCTAAGCCAAATGGCTTGATTAACAACAGTAACAGTTGCAATGTACTCTGCCTCTGTAGTGGATTGAGCTACTATTTGTTATTTCTTAGAATTCCAAAAAAAGACCCCTGAACCTAGAGTGAAAAATAACCCGATGTGCTTTTCATATCATCAACTGAGCCTGCCCAGTCACTATCTAAATAGCCAATCAGTTTTAGCTCCTCAGTCTTCACAAACTTTACCCCATAGTTCAAGGTCCCTTTGACATATCTTAAAACTCTTTTAGCAACCTTAAAGTGAGCAACATTGTAGCAATACATGAACCTTGATAAAAGGCTGACTGCATACATGATGTCTAACCTTGTTGCTGTCAAATAGAGTAGACAACCTACAAGGCTTCTGTAGCCTTTCTCATCCACTTGTTCATGGTCACTATTACTAGAAAGTTTTTCTCCTTATGCCACAGGAGTGCTAGCAGGTTTGCAATTTGTCATGCAAAACTTACTTAGGACATTCAATGCAAATGCTTGTTGGCTTATAAAAATGCCATGCTCATTCTGATTTACTTCCATGCTAAGAAAGCAAGTCATCAAGTCTAGATAAATCATCTCAAAAACATCTTACATTTGTTTCTTGAACTCTTCAATTAGTTCACTTTTACAACCAGTAACAACCAAGTCATCCACTTACAATGATAAAATCAACAAAGTTTCTTTATCAAATTTCTTCACATAGAGTGTAGGCTCACTAATGCTTTTTTCAGTCCCCAGCTTTGACAAATAAGTATCAATTCTGTCATACCAGACCCTTGGAGTCTGTTTGAGACCACACAAAGCCTTCTTAAGCTTGTAAACCTTGTGCTCTTCACTAAGAACCTTGAATCAATCTGGCTGCTCAACAAAGATCTCTTCCTTGAGAAATCCATTCAAAAAAGTAGATTTGACATCCAACTGGTGCACTTTCCACAGCTTTTGAGCAGCTAAGACAAATAACAGCCTTATGGTGTCCAACCTTACAACTGGTGCAAAAGTTTCTGAAAAAATCAATGACATACTGTTGACTATACCCCTTTACAACTAGTCTCGTTTTGTGCTTATTTAGTAACCCATCTGCATTGTGTTTGGTCCTGAACACCCATTTCACGCCAATGATTTTTTTGTGTGCTGGCCTATCAACTAGCTCCCATGTAGCATTCTTGTGAATTATTTCCATTTCTGACTCCATTGCCTATCAACAAGCTTGCATCTATTCCATCCCATTTCCAACAGTTGGCCTCATTAAATTTCACATCTCTGCTCACAACAATCCTTTTAGTGGATGGATCAAAGACCCTATACCCTTTCTTTGTGCTGCTATAGCCAACAAAAACTCCAGGCATGGACCTTCTTTCCAACTTGGTTCTTTTTTCAGTTGGTACAAATGTGTAGCATAAACAACTAAACACTTTCAAGCGTGAGACAATAGGCTTGTGTCCAAACCAAGCTTCAAATGTTGTTTTGCCTTTGACTACATTTTTTGGCAGTCTATTAAGTAAATACACTGAGGTATTTACTGCCTCATCCCAAAAAATGTTAGGCATTTTCCCTTCCAACAACAAACACCTAGCCATATTAAGAACAATTCTGTTCTTTCTTTCACAAACACCATTTTGTTGTGGTGTGTAAATAGTGGTTAACTGATGTTGAATGCCAACTTCATCACAAATTTTCTGAAACTTTTGGGACACATATTCAGTCTTATTGTTTGACCTCAATACCTTTAGCTTACAACTTGCTTGATTCTCAGCTAAGGCCTTAAACTTGTAAAAGAAATCAACCACTTCTGACTTCTGTTTCAAAAAATTCACCCAACAAAATCTGGTGCAATCATCAATGAACAACAGAAAATATCTGTCGCTATTCAATGAAGAGGTCTTCATAGGTCCATAAATATCATTTGGAGCCTCTCTTGAGCTCTCCAAGCTTCGTTAACTAGAAAAGGTAGTCTGATCTACTTGCCAAGCTGACAGACCTCACATACTTTATTTTTAGGCTCAATCTTGGACATGTTTTCAACTAGACTCATCTTATGCAGCAAACCAAGTGACTTATAATTCACATGCCCCAACCTCTTGTGCCATAAATATGATTCATCAGTTAGAGCAGTATATGCCTTTACTTCTAACTGATTCACATATAAAGTAAAGGATCTGTCATACATAGCTATTGTCACAAGCTCTTGACCAAAAAGATCCTTAATCACACAAGTTTTATCTTCAAAGATAAGAGAGTAACCCTTCTCTAACAACTGACCAACACTAAGTAAATTCTGGTCAATATTAGGTACAAAAAGAACTTCAGAAATTATTTTGTTACTTGATTAAGTGTAGATCACAAATTTGCCTTTGCCTTTAGTCTCAATGAACTCACCATTCCCAATTCTGACCTTGGACACAAAGTTGGTATCTAGTTCCCTAAACATGCCTTCATCTGATGCCATGCGATGATTGCAACCACTATCAATCAACCAATTCTTTTTTACCTAGTTCGAACTTGCAAAACAAGAAGTAGTAAAAACATGCTCCTTCTGAGCTTGAACATCCTCAACAGCTTGAGCTTGATTTTGCTACTGTAATTGTGTTTTTGCCTTGTTTTTACAGAATTTTTCCATGTGACCAAGTTGCTTGCAACTTCTACATTGAATGTCAGGCCTAAACCAACAGTAATTTTCTAAATTAGTGGATTTCTTATAGTGAGTGCATAGTGGAAGCTTCCTCTTGGCAGCATCATTCTTTGCCTTTTCTTTCTTTTCAGACCAAGGCTTTTTACCCTTGTAGCTTGGGTTCGAGCTTGAGCTTTCTTTACTTCTAGCCTGAAAGGCTCCTTCAGAATACTCCTCCATCCTGTTTGCCCTTCTTTGCTCTTGTGTATAAAGAACATTTATCAACTCTATTAAGGATATAGTTGATAGGTCTCTAAAGTACTCCAAGGAAGAAAATTTTTACTCGTACTTCTCTGGAAGAGTTGTAATGACATTTTCAACTATTCTTTTGTCACTGAAATCATCCCCAATAAGCCTAATATTATTAACTGTAGTCATAATCCTGTTAGAATACTACTTAATGGATTCAGACTCTTTCATCTTCAGATTTTCGAAGTCCCTCCTTAAGTTAATCAACTGTTGCTGCCTGGTTTTATCTAACCCTTAAAACTCTTCCTTGAGTCTGTCCCAGGCCTGCTTTGGAGAGTCACAAGCCATTATTCTTGTGAAAATTACATTTGAAACTCTATTTTAAAGTAATGACATAGCCTTATACTTTTTGGCACAATCCTGATTGTGCTGCCTAATTTGAGTTATGGGAGGATTAACTCTCAAAGGTGGTGGCTCTGTGTCAGTTTGAACAACACTCCATAGATCATGAGCCTGCAGGTATGTTTTCATTTTCACAGCCCAAATGTTGTAGTCTTCACCAGAAAAGAACAAGTGGTGGTGGTGAGAAACTCATTCTTTTACAGCAACCAAAAAACCAACAAAATAACTTCTGTTTCTTTAAATTATATGAAACCTAAGACAGATTTTATTACTATTTGAGTTATATGATAAATACTTGTTCTTATTCTTAATTACGTGTTCTTAATTCTTGCTTTAATACTTCAAGATATTAATTCAAATCTGATGTGCTTATTAAGTGGAGCAAAAGTCCATGTTTAAGAGTAGATCTAGCGTAATTAAGTCGAGCTGAATGCAATCCTAGACATAGGATGACGTAAATCTGTCGGATTAGAGTCAAATCTAATAAGAGAATCCATAGATCGAGTTAATGCGACAATAGGGGTTTTAATTAGAAAGAGATTTCAATTAATCAACCTAAAGTCAGTTGTTTTTAGTCTCCAGAGAGATATTAGCATAAATTAAGGATTTTTACGGATTAAGTCGAGTGAATAAATCATCTAATTCAGAAGTAATAAGTGAATTCTAGGTGGATTCTTCCTTGGGTATTGTCTTCTCCATCGATTTTCCAACAGTATTTTCCAACTTTTACCTCTGTCATGTTCTTAGTTAATTAGATAGTTAATCTTAGTTTAAAAACATCCCTTTAATTCTTAGGCTAGATAATAAAAAGATAGTAATTACTAGTACTTTTAGTCCTCATGGATACGATATTTTTTGTCTCACCACAACTATACTATTGTTCGATAGGTGCACTTGCCTTAGTCGAACTTTTAATTAGTTCAGTGACCATCAAGGTTTTGGCGCCGTTACCGGGGACTAAGATATTAGGAATGCTTGATTTTTATTAATTTAGCCATTTTTTTATTTTATTGCATTTAATTTTTGTTTTAGTTTTATTTTTAATTACTAATTTTTCTTTTATTTGCTTTTGGCAGGTTTTTATAGTTTATGACTAGAAGAAACCCGTCAGGACATCTACTTTTTGACAGTGAAATTGAAAGCACAACTCACAGAAATCGTAGAGAAATAAGACGGAGTCTACAGTATATAGAGGAAGCGCACGAGGACGATATAAATACTACTGAGGAGATGGTTGAAAATTAGAATAATCCACTACCTCCTGTTGTTGCCACGAATCCAGTAAATCAAAACCCTGCTCCTCGTACTATGTATGATTATGTTAAGCCTACTTTAACAGGAGCTGAATCAAGTATTGTTCGACCTACCGTCGCTGCAAACAATTTTGAACTAAAGCTGAATACAATTCAAATGATCCAACAGTTTATTCAGTTTGATGGTTTACAAGATGAGGATCCAAATACGCATTTGGCCAACTTTCGGGAATATTGCGACACTTTCAAGATCAATGGCGTTTCTGACGATGCCATTCGTCTAATGCTATTTCCCTTCTCGTTAAGAAATAAGGCTAAGCAGTGGTTGAACTTCCTACCACGTGGTTCAATCACTACTTGGGAACAGATAACCGAGAAGTTACTACTAAAGTACTTTCCACCGGCTAAGATAGCCAAATTGAGGAACGATATCTCTTCTTTTGTGCAGATGGATTTAGAGATGTTATACGACACATGGGAGAGGTATAAGGACTTACTAAGAAGGTGCCCTCATCTTGGGTTACCTCTATGGCTACAAGTTCAAACTTTTCATAACGGTTTGAACCCCTTAACTAGGCAAATGGTCGATGTAGCCACCGGTGGAACCTTGAACAACAAAACACCTGAAGAGGCCTACGAGTTTATAGAGGAGATGTCACTGAATAACTATCAGTGGCAAGTCCTGAGAACAAAGCCAACGAAATCAGCCAGTGTTTTCAACTTAGATGCAGTCACCATGCTATCAAACAAGGTAGAACTCTTGAATAAAAAGATTGAATGTCTATGTGGTTCTACGCAGGTATATCCGATGATGCAGTGTGATACGAGTGGAGGTGGAATGGGCAATTCAGAATATTCACCCTTCAACCCCAGCATGGAGAACAAGCAAATAAATTATATGGGTAATAATCTTCGACCTCAAAATAATCCTTATAGTAACACTTACAATGCAGGTTAGAGAAACCACACCCAAATTTTTCATGGGGAGGTCAAGGTAATCAGAGACCACCACCACCGCTAGGTTTTCAACAACAACCTTATCAGCAGGAAAAGAAACCCAACCTTGAGGAGATGTTGGAAAAATTTATTTTGGTGTCAGAAACCCATTTTCAAAATACTGAGTCTGCACTTAAAAACCAGCAAGAATCAATCCAAGTACTCGAGAATTAAATTGGTCAACTTGCAAAGATGATTTCTGAACGACCACAAGGTAGCCTGCCTAGTAACGCTAAACCCAATCCAAGAGAGCACGCAAAAGCAGTTATCTTAAGGAGTGGGAAAGTGTTACCTGAATCTGAAAAGAAGCTGCCACAAGAAACTGATAGGAAAGAGGATGAGGAGGTAAAACCCGAAAATAGTGAAAAACCGGTGCTGAGGGAATATAAACCACCAATCCCATATCCAACAAAGTTGAAGAAATACCACATGGATGCACGATTCGGTAAATTTCTTGAACTTTTTAAATAGTTACATATTAACTTACCTTTTGTTGAAGCTATCTCGCAAATGCCTACATATGCAAAATTTTTAAAGGAGCTTCTAACAAATAAAAAGAAGTTTAAAGAATTGTCTACATATGCCTACCAATTTTTTTAGGCCGGGCTTGGACAAATTTCTAGGCCCATATTTCGGGCTGGGCTGGGCCCGTGCCTTGAAAACGGGCATAGAATTTTCTATGGGCCCGACTCGACCCCGGCCCGGCCCGGCCATTCACACCTCTAGTTTTAACCCACTCACCCCATAAAAAGCCTACCCACATAATTAACCGTTAGTGAACCCCTTTGAGCCTTAAAAACCATTTCTTGATATTTTCCCATTAAATGTTAACCCTCAACTTAACCCTTTTTGATTCATTAAGAATTTTTCCTTTTTTATTGACTCCTTTTTTTTATCAAGATTTGATTTGATTAGTTACCTAACTATTTTCGTCCATTTTAGTTGCTGAATTATTTCTTATTAGGTACTTTCTATACTTGTTCTTATTCTTAAAAAAAAACTGTATAATTATATTTATATAATTACATATTATTATAAAGAGGTTGGATAAGTTAAAGTTATTATATTGAGAAAAAGCTTACTTCATTAGTTTCGGATAGTTTTAATTCTGGCACTTGTTTGTAATTAAGTAATTAGCTTTATTTTTCTAAGTTTGGTAATTTATTAAATTAATCTCGATTCTAACCCTCTTTTTTAGCCTTTATCCATACCTTTAACCCAAGCCCCATTACAACCCTGTTAAAGACCTTTTGATTTGTGTATCATCTCATTTATTGTGGTGGAGATTTTATTTTCATGCAAGCCTATGATAATAACTTTTCATGTTTGACTATTGAATGCTTAATTATTGAACCTTAAACACTTTGAGTGATTTGAGTGAATCTTTAGTGAGGATGACAACCCTTGTCGATTGTAAATTAAAGGTAATTACTTAAATAAAGGGGGGTACGTATGTTTTTATGATTAAAATGCTCAATTTAGATTGTTTGAAACTTTAATGTTCTTTTAGTTGAATTCTCAATGTATGATTATCTGTGGATTATTTCAAAACATTTTTTATAAGAATTATAAGTTGAGAAGAATGAATTTTAGTTGTGAGTGAGGATTTTGTTTGAGGGCAAGCAAATCCTTAAGTGTGGGGGTATTTGATAAACTATAATATATACATATTTTTATCCCATGTTTGGCATATTTATGGATGATTTATCATTAGTTTTATTGAATTTGATGCTCCTAATCCTTTAATTTCATGTTTTATACTCAGGAGAGCATAGAAAAGTGAAAAGAGCAAGAAATGAGCCAAAAACAGACAAAATAGGCTAATTTCAGTGTACCACACGGCCTAGACACTTCCACACGGGTAATCCACATGCCCGTGTGAGACACATGGGTAGGCCACACGCTATTATGTCATGGCCATGTCAGCTTAAAACCATGTCAGAATTACACACGGCCTGAGCACCATCACACGGGCGTGCCACACGTCCGTGTCCCTGTCGTGCCCAAGTCTAATTCTATTCGAAAAAAGGCTAATTTTAGGCTATTTTGGGCATTCCAAAGTCTATATAAACACCCTAGAAGAGGATAAAGGGAGACACAAAGAGTAGAAGGCAGAGAATACTCGAAGACAGCCATCGGAATCAGCTCAGAAGCAGGACCTACTTCAAGACTGAAGATCTCCATTCAATTTCTTTAGAAGTTCTTTGGGTTTCTTTATGTTTTGTTATTTTCCCAATTTTGAGATGTTTTGCCCCATCGTTATGAACTAAACTCCCTAAATACCTAAAGGGGATAAAACCTAAGACAGATCTTATTACTATTTGAATTATATGATAAATACTTGTTCTTATTCTTAATTATATGTTCTTAATTCTTGCTTTAATATTTCAGGATATTAGTTCAAGTCTGATGTGCTTATTTAGTAGAGCAAAAGTCCCTGTTTAAGAGTAGATCTAGCGTAATTAAGCGGAATTGAATGTAATCCTAGACATAGGACGACGTAAATCTATCGGATTAGAGTCAAATCTAATAAGAGAATCCATAGATCGAATTAATGCGATAACAGGGGTTTTAATTAGAAAGAGATTTCAATTAATCAACCTAGAGTCAGTTGTTTTTAGTATCGAGAAAGATATTAACATAAATCAGAGATTTCTATGGATTAAGTCGAGTGAATAAATCATCTAATTCAGAAGTAATAAGTGAAGTCTAGGTGGATTCTTCCTTGGGTATTATCTTCTCCATCGATTTTCTAACAGTATTTTTCAACTTTTACCTCTGTCGTGTTCTTAGTTAATTAGATAGTTAATCTTAGTTTAAAAACATTCCTTTAATTCTTAAGCTAGATAATAGAAAGATAGTAATTACTAGTACTTTTAGTCCTTATGGATACGATATTTCCAGTCTCACCACAACTATACTACTGTTTGATAGGTGCGCTTGCCTTAGTCGAATTTTTAGTTAGTTTAGTGACCATCATTTCAAGCACAGAACACTCAAATGAACAATATACAACAAAAAGCCCTCAAAGATGACAGGTTCTTGATACCATTTGTTGAGTTATATCAGCATCCAAAGATAAAAAACAATAAAAATTTGTGTTTGAAAGATGAAAAACAGAAGCAAAACAAATCTGTTGAGAGGGAAAAAATTGAAAACTTCACATTACTACAATAAGTAACATTACAATATACATAAGTAGCTTTATTACATTAGAAAAAAAAAACTTTGCTTGTGCTAGTATCCAAGCTGTAAAGTCAACTTAATGATAACCTAAGAGGCTACTAAATCAACTAAGTACATGACTAACCTTAGCAAAACAAAAATTATGATCAAACTAAACATAAGTCACATGTTATAAAAAGTTTTAACAACCAAATTGCACAATGGACATTTGCTTGCTACTATATTGTTGCCAACTTTCAACAAGAAGCCTAATGCATTGCTTGAAAACCAAAATAACCAGCATTGAGAACTCTATTAGATCTTGCAAAATCGAAAAGAGCAAGCCAAAGCACCACAATATTATTTGCACGAGATACTAAATAGTAGCATCCACCAATAGAAAACAAGGCATACAAGCTCTTAGAATATCTGTGTCGAAACCATTTTTTTTTAAAAACGGGTCGACTTTGGTTTTGAAAATGAAAACGAACAGAGGAGTCGCCACCAATGCTTTTTATTTAGGTGTGATCGGATCACCTAGAAATTTGGTCGTTTTAATAAAATATTTTGATTTACTAAAACAACGATTTTGGTCTACAAAATTTGAGAAAACGGGTTCGGGATTCGGTTACGTACGAGGAAGGATTAACACCCTCGTAACGCCCAAACTTGATACCTAATTGATTAATTAATGTCTTAATATCGAAATTTAAAAAAAACTCGAAAAGAATTAAAAATACGATCCTCTCTTTTTTAATGTTGATTTTTTACGAAGAATTTGCTTACGTAAATCAAAACGGATGTTAAAGACCTTCTTGTCCTGAAGCAATAAAATGCCACATCCAGTAAGTTAGGACACAACATTTTAAAACCTCGAGAATAAGCTTCAAAATTCATGCGTTTTAATTTCAAAAGGTTATTTCATTTAGGTCAAACGAAGAAAATCAAAACCCAACACATTAGGGCACGATTTCTAGATTCTCCAAACACGAAATATTGCCTTTATTTTATTTAAAATTCATATATTTCAAAATTTGAAGGGATATTTGGTTATTTAGGTTAAACGAGAAAAATCGAAACCCAGTAAGTTAGGGCACGTTTTCTCGAATTTCTAAAAAACGAAATATTGCCTTATTTTTAAAGAATCCCATTTTTTATGAATTTTGGTAAAAATTAACGCCATTTGAAGTAATACACAATATACGATACAATGTTATAATGACAATAATAAAATTACAAATATGGATACAATATTAGTAAACAAATCTCGATGAATGAATAAAACAAATAAACAGGGATACATGATGTAAAAATAAACATAAGGTAAAATGATTAAAAATGAATGAGACAATGAAACCACATACATGAAAAGGAAGCAAATGATGAATCAAAGCATGAGTAAATATTAGTGGTAAGAAAATATACGAATCAACAACATTTATATGGAAAATATTAACCTTACGAGCTTTAATATGTATATATAAAGTATATAGAATAAAAAATAAGTAAATAAAATATATATACGTAATATTAAGTGAGAAATCTTTTAAAATATGAAAAATAAAATAGCAAAGATGAGATAGAAATATAACAATAATAATAATGATAATAATAAGAGTAATGATATAAAAAATAAAATAAAATAAATGTACTAAAAAATAATATTAATTCGTTTAACATAATAATAATAATAATAACAATTTATGTATAAATGTAAACAAAGAAAACAATATAATGATAATAATAGTAGTAATATAATAGTAATAAAAATAATATGGATGGCCAAATCATAATATTAATAAAGCAAATAAGATTGACTAAAAGATGAAATAAAATGGAAGGTGTATAAAAAGGTAAATGTATCAAGAAATATATAAAATGAATAAAGCAACAATATATATATAAAACGTGTACACAAAAAATAATAAATAAGTAAATAATAGAAATATATGTAATATTGATGATAAAACTAGAAGGCATAAATATGGATAAATAAATTTTAACGAAATATTAAGAAATAAAAATAAAATATGAAATAGAGAGAAATAAATAAAAAAGGAACTGAAATTAAATCAATAAAGAACTAAACTGGAATTAGGACGGGACTTCAAGTCTAAATTATAATAAAAATAAGGATCGATTTGAAATTGGAACGAAGTTAAGGGGAATAAACTGTAAATAATAAAATAACAGAATAAGGGACCGAATTGAAATTAAAACTGAATTAAAAGGAACAAAACGTAATGAAAATAAAATATTGGGCCCCAAATTGTGATACATGAATGAGATGGGGGACCGAATGGGGCAATATCCTGTCCCCCAAAACGCATAACCTCAATAAGGATTGAGACTGAATATTACAGAAATTACGGGGCAAAAATTAAAAGAAAACAAAAAGGAAACAGGGCTGAATTGCAATAGACCACGAAAGTGGAGGGATCGGATTCGCAAATCACCCTTTTTGAGCAAAAACACGCGGATCCCCTTTTGGGTCGGGTCAGAGCGCGGGCTAAACCTCTAAATGGCGTCGTTTTGGCATCTATGTTTTAGGCCCAAAACGGCGCAGTTTTATACCCTTATAAAAGTTAAAAAAATTTCTTTTCTACTCATTTCTGTAACTATTTAAAAAAAAATTTTAGAAGGTTTCTCTTCCCTCTCAACCCCTTTTCTACACGCCCAAAGGCTGGCCACAGGATCACCGCGTCTTTACCGCATCTCCGTCGCAGACAGTGGCCGGGGCTACGAAGAGTTAGCCTTTTCAACCCCCTTTTTACCCTTTTGAATCCTCTTATTCCCCTCTCCTTTTTTTTAAAAAAAAACATAAAAACTTTAGAATCGATTTGGGTTTAGAAACAGAAAGGGAAAAGAAAAAAAAAGGGCAAACGAAAATACAGTAGCCTCCACGCCGTTTGAACCCTCATCAGAACCCGTATGGGTCCTTGGGTGTTCGAAAACCAGCAGCGTTCAACGGAGGGAAAGCCAAATCGATAGGTATGATTTTCTAATACTCGTTTATTTTAAAAAGAGAGGATAAATGAGGTACCTTTTGTTTACTTTGAATCTAGTTTTGATTGCTATTGATTTCTTTGTATCTCTATTCGAAGTCCTACAATCAAAATAAACGAATAGCTTTATAGCCAAATAAGAAAAATACAATAAAGAAAAATACAATATTTTGTCCTGTTTTTTATTTTTTGTTGTTGTGTTTGCATTGGTTTGCAGGTACAGAGGAGGCTGTGCGCTGGCGTACGGAGGTGTGCTGGAGGTCGTACGGCGCTGGAGGCTAGGGCTACGGCACTCCTTGCTACTAGGGTGTGCTGTTTGGCTAAACCTAGGTTTAGGTTTTGGGCCATTGGTCCCCGTTGTAAACTGGGTTTGTTATTGGGTTTGTAACTGGGTAGTAAAATTTGAGCCTGCTGGGTTATAGTTGGGGTTTGGTTTAGTTTTTATTTGGGCTGATGTAAATGGGCTGTTTATTATTATTATTATTATTATTATTATTATTATTATTATTATTATTATTATTATTATTATTATTATTATTATTATTATTATTTTTTTATAACGAGCCGGGTAATTGAGCCTGTTACAATCTGCAATAATAAGAAAACACAAAAAAAATAATCCACAATGAACGTCACCCTCTAAAAATCAAGAAGAAAAAAATGAGAACATTCATTGATGAGTAGAATATGGAGGCTAGATTAAAGCAAAACAAAATGGAAGCCTACAATGCAGCATTGGGGTCCTTCAAAATGATAACTGAAAGCCTGTTAGAGCAAAAGCATAGGGAGAATAGTCACAAGTTATATAAAATATCATGATTCTCCATAAATCTAGAATGCAAAGCAACATCACAGGAACTTTAAAAAAAAAAGTAACAGCAAGACAATTCTATCTTATTTCATAATGTAGGGCTTAATGCGACAATGGAAATTGTTAAAATGTACCAACTTCAAGATAATAAAAAAAAATAATGAAAAGGTTAGCATTTAAACATCACAAAATTAAATCATAACGGCAGAAGATACCCATATTTCAGGCCACTACCAAGAAATAATGTCTCAAAGTATGACTCTAGACATTGTCCAATTAAGATTGATTTTATATAGTACCTCATATGGAGAAACCTCAACTTTAAAAGTAGAAACTCCATCTAGATAACATAATAAACAGGCAATCATTATAAAATTTTCAGATTTTCATTCCAAATAAAAAGATAGATGCAGAACTCCTCTTAAGAATATATGAATTTATAAAACTGAAATCAGATATTAAATTCACATATTTAACTTTTTTATGAGATAAATGCCGACTCCACCCCTTCAATTTCATGAATAACAAGGGAAGTACTAAGTGATCAAAGCAAAATATAAATAGTCACTAGGCTTCATTGTATTCTCGATGTTCATTTGTTTGAAACTCATTTGTACACCGAGTATAGATGGGGCAAATAAAATTTTAAAAATAGTGATTTGATACACGCCTTAGATCATTATCCTATTACTTCATATTTTTGTTTGAGTTGAAGTTCGTGTTCCGTTTATGTGTTTAAAATTTTTCTCATCGAAGTTTTAATAAAATCAGTTTGTTGCAATTTTACCAACTTTTGTTTGAGTCAATTAATGAGAAATCAAGACTCAACATTAGCCTTTACAATGTCTTCATTTCTTTAATTGTTGGAAGATTCTATAAACTGCTTAGGTTATGTCATACTCATAATGTGGGGTAGGAGAAAACATTATATGTAAGAAAAGTATTTTTCTTTTAAAATTTATTCAACAATAATTGTAAACGAAGTGGAAAAAACTTTTAAATAAATTTTATTAAACATTCATTCAAATAGATGTGTAGTTTTTAATTATTTTATTTAAAAATTATGTAAAAGTATGGAAAGATAAAAGTACCACTATAATATTATTAGTTTTCATTTAAAAGAAAAAGTTATATTAATTTTTTAATTAAATTAATACATGATTAATCTGTGACACGAACTTAATTAGAAGTTCTTTAATATGTATAAATATATAAAAGGAATGCCTAAAGCCATCGCAGGCGTTAATAAGTTTTTTTACATTATAAGGTAATGATTAAATTTCAATTATGACCCCTTTACTTCTTTTTTAAGATTATATGACAATAACCAAATTTTAGTTTTTGTCTCTATATTACATTCAAATTTTAATTTATTTACTTTACTTTTTGATATAATTTGGTACTACTCCAACTTTTATAATGCCCTTGCAAAAAGAAATTACTTTTATAATGTAAGTAGGGGAGAATATTCGATCGAGTCGAGTCGAGTAAAAAATTTTTGAGTTAGTCTTGTTGACAAATCCTATTTTATCAACCAAACTCAATCTGAATTTTTTTCGAATCGAGTCAAAAAATTTCGAGTTAAATCGAGTCAAGTTAATGAATCCTATTATTTATACTTAATGTTGCGTTTAGATGAACCGATTATTTAACTAGTAGACGAAGTACAAGATTATTTAACTACATGAATAATATAATGATTTAGTCTTTTAACTTAATGGGTAAACATTTATTAAAACGACGTAGTTTTGCCTTTTAACTTAATTATTTTGAATTTTAACTTTTAAAAAAGTAAACATTTATCAAAACGACATAGTTTTATCTTTTCTTATTCGGATTTTCGGGTAACTTGAATTGTGTAATTCGTATTTGAGTTAAACCGAAAAACTTAATTTTTTATTCGAGTTGATCCGAATAGCTTGAACTATTTAATTCAAAATTTAAATTTTTTATCAAGTTTTTTGAATCGAATTGGATTTTGCTCACCTCTAGATGTAAGGCCTCCCTTGGAAGGAGTCTAAGTAATTTTTTTTTTTTTTGATATTATAAAATAATGGTTAAATTTCAAATTTCACATTTTTATTTTTTCTTTAAGATTATATAACAATGAATGATCAAATTTTTTATTTGGTTTTTATCCTACGCGCTCAAATTTAAAATTTAATCTTTATATTTTAATTTTTGACGTAATTTAGTACTTCAACTTTTACAATTTCATTAGTCGGTATAAGTATTTTATTCTAATTAAAATGTTTACGTAATTTTAAGAATTGTTAGCATCGTTAAATTTCTTTATTAAATTTAGGCCTATTACATTGTTATTTTTTATCACATGGCTACCAAGTGAGTATTTTTTTTTTAATTTCAAAGTATACCCCCACAAATTTAGTACAAGAATTTCAATGGTGGTGATAATTAAACTTGAGTTTTTAAATTCAAAAAGTAAAGGGATTAAATTCTTGAAAATAAAAATAAGAAGATTAAAATCCAAAAACATTAAAAGTACAAGAAGTTAGGCATATTCTAACCAGTAGTTTATAATTTACTCAATAAAAATTAACCTAATGCAAAATGTATGAAAACCATATTAGTTATTAAGAACACTGCTACAAAACAACATAACAATAAATTTCTATGCATAAATCATGATATCCAATTGCGCAAATGATAATTAGGCCACACTGAAACGATGATAGTAATAATAACTTAAGCTTATCGGATGATGTTCTAACTTTACATTGCAAGGCAAAAAGAGAGATGCTGAAATCTAAAATGCAGATTGCATATGTTTATTTTATTAGAACATATGACCTTGTCTTATTGTGGATGTTTATACTCTACATTTCAGTTATTTGGAAGTAAACAAGGTAAAAGATTAGGCCATGAAGAGGAATCTTCCTATCTTCATGTCCTAACATTTCAGTTATTGCAATATTTGGGTGTACGAAGCTTTATATAGATTTAATTCTTCTCTTTAGCAGCCTCCCATGGTCTTGATCCTTTGATATATTTGTAGAATCCATATGTAAGCAGTGCAAGGTATAAAGCAAACCCTGAAATATATAGATAATATTTTAGTATCAAAACTATAAGTTACATCCTAAGCTTGATATCTATCTATCTCTATATATATGTATAATTAAAAACTGAAGTTTCAGGAACTTATAAACTAAGTTGAGGAATGTAAATTACCCATTAGGGTTGCTTTTAGAACTAGATTCACCATTAGAACCTCATCGGCAGCATTAAGAACAACATCTTCTGTCCATATCCCTTTCGCATCGTATACCATGGAGATGAAAACAACAGTCAAAGTTGCCACAACAGGCAATGAAATCGCACCGCCTTTCCCTTCTACTATTTTGCCTAACATCTTCGTTATCAGTTCCCTTAGCTTAGAAGAACTGAAGACAAGCGCAAAAAGAAGAGTCATTTCAGATAAAAGAAGCAGAGACAAGAAGAGATGCATGTTCTCGGTCAACGGGTATTCAACAGATTAATACAATGGTTGGTTGGTTCCTAAGAAAAAATCACATCCATTTTATAGGGGGAAGAAACTGGAATCAAACAACATAAAACGTTTAACATGTTCACGTATTGGCATCTGCTTCAAAACTTCACCTGCTGCCTCAATTAAAGAATTATACTTTCCATTAGTAGAATCAGAATAACTTGCAGACTCAGTTAGTATGAAGCACATTGGTACGGATAGTAAACTTGGGCTCTTTAAAAATCCACCAAGCTCTATACAATATTAAAGCTGGGGACGCCTTGGTCCAGAAAGGGAACTCAAATGGAAGAATTTAAACATAGAAATTATCTCCATAGATGGCAAGTATAATTTGAGTTCAAGAATAAAAAAAACCAACCACTCGTTACTTCACCTGGTTCCGCTACCACTTGAAATTTGTGAGAGTTCAAATAAAAATATTAAATCCGAAAAATAAGCTTAAGTAAAAAAATTAGGCTCGTTTAAAATATAAATCGGACTCGGACTTAAACATTCAAGACTTGAGCTCAATCTGACCTGTATTTTTAATTTGTTATGTTTTATATTAAGTTGTTTTTATATATTATATAATTTATAACACATAAAAAATTAAATCTATAATATGACCATATTTAAACATTAAAAAAATGATAAGATGACTACATAAATTTTTAATAAATAAAAAATATTAAATTAAAAAATAAATATAACTGTAACTTTTAAAAAAATAAAAAAATAATATGGTCAATCCTAAAATGGACTTGGGTTAACTATTTGAAAATATAGGTGGGCTTAGGCAAAATTTTAGCTCATATTTCAAGTTTGGCCAAGCTTGGACAAACATAAATCATGTTAATATTATGTTTAGTTCTAGCCCAAATCTAATCCGTCCGGCCCATGATCACCTTTACTCATTACCATCTTATTGGCTAGAGTTTTTTCAAGGGTTAATTTCACTAGACCTTCTCAAGCTATAGCCCTTATTCTAACTTGGTCCTTTAACTTCAAAACGTTCTAATTGCACCTCCAAACAATTCAATAATATAAATAGTATAAAATATGAAATTTAATTTAATAATATAAATAGTAAATATAAATAAAATTATTACTATATTTAGGTTTAGGGATTTTTTTGGGATAATTTTAAGTTTTGATTTAGGGGTAAAAGGTGAGAAGTAAATTGTAACAACCCAATTTTCAGTGGTGACAGAATAGTAATTTCAGGACCAAAAATTTTCATCATGTCGACTCGTAAATATTATCTATAGAATATTTATAGAGTCATTAAGGTCGTATTAAAATTTGATTAAGAAATTTTAAATTTTAGCTAATTAATTAAAGAGAAAGGACTAAATTGAAAAATGTACAAAATTTGGTAAATTTTGAATTCTATTGTTTCGATAGCATAATTATTAAATTAAAAGGGACCTAAGAAATAATTATCCATAAGGTTATTGATGGATAATAATAGGCTTTTAAATTGTTGATTTATAAGGTTATAATTAAAGATAAATTTGTAATTTAGTAAATTAATTAAAGATTAATAAAACAATAAGAAAATTTCTATCATCTTTTTCATGTTCCACCGAAAAATCAAAGAGAACTCACCATTTTT
Source organism: Gossypium longicalyx (assembly GCA_025698465.1). NCBI lineage: Eukaryota > Viridiplantae > Streptophyta > Magnoliopsida > Malvales > Malvaceae > Gossypium > Gossypium longicalyx. The sequence continues at coordinate 88,272,950 of CM046995.1, forward strand.
GGAGCTTCAAATTTGGCAACACATTAAGCCTTTCATGTGAGTGATTTCTTTACCCGTTTCTTGTAGTTTTTATGTTTTTGAGATCGTTGCAACTAGGTCCAACTAGCCCGTACTTTCGTTTTTGAATTTAGAAGTTTCTATTGATGAATCTTGAATTTTTTTTATGATAACAATGTATTTGAAGCTTTGATTGCGTTATTTGGTGATTTTGTGAAGTGATTTTTGTTTGATTTTGATTTAGGGATTAAGTTGTGAAAATGTTAAAATTTTAAGGTTTGATAGTGAATTGGTGTTTATTAGTGACTATTTAGAGGCCTAGTATATTTTTCTATCATGTTTACTTGAGAAAAATGGTTAATTTGATGATTCTCGGGTTAATGGACTAAATTAGAAAAATTGTAAAAGTTAGGGGTAATTATGTAAATTTGAAAAACAAAAGGGTATAAAATGTAAAATTAATTGGAATGTGAAATGTAAGCTAATAATTGAGAAATTTTACATTTTAGATCAAGACCCAATTAATACTCGTGGAAAAGAGAAAATTACGGAATACTCCTTAAACTTCTGAAACTATTACAATTCAGTCCAGGTAAGTTCGTACAGTCTATTATTTAACATCTATATGAAATGTTAGATGGTATAATGTGATATAATAGATATATTTTATTATAAATGATGTAAAGGTATTTGAAAAGTTGTTGAAATTCAATACTTGGATCGAATCGAATGCGGGATAGAGTACAATCAAGATATGATGTGTTATGAGGATTAGAGAGGATATTGTTGTGGATTATTATATATATTTGTTTCCCGAGTAGACCGATTGATGGTCATTAAACTAACTAAAAATTCGACTAAGGCAAGCGCACCTATCGAACAGTAGTATAGTTATGGTGAGACCGAAAATATCGTATCCACAAGGACTAAAAGTACTAGTAATTACTATTATTTTTATTATTTAGCCTAAGAATTAAAGGGTGTTTTTAAACTAAAACTAATTATCTAATTAACTAAGATTACGACAGAGATTAAAGTGGGAAAATACTTTTAGGAAAACCGATGGAGAAGACAATACCCAAGGAAGAATCCACCTAGTCTTCACTTATTACCCTGGAATTAGATGATTTATTCACTTGACTTAATCCGTAGAAATCCCTGATTTATGTTAATATCTCTCTCAAGACTAAAAACAACTGACTCTAGGTTGATTAATCGAAATCTCTTTCTAATTAGAACCCCTATTGTCGCATTAACTCGATCTATGGATTTCCTTATTAGATTTGACTCTAATCTGGCAGATTCATGTCGTCCTATCTCTAGGATTGCAAGCAACTCCGCTTAATTATGAATGATCTACTCTTAAACAGGGACTTTTCCTCCACTGGATAAGCACATCAAAAACCTGAATTAATATCTTAGAATACTAAAACAAGGGTTAAACTCATAATTAAGAATAAGAAAAAGTATTTATCATATAAATCAAAGAATAATAAGATTCGTCTTAGGTTTCATCTCCCTTAGGTATTTAGGGAGTTTAGTTCATAACTATGGAAAACATCTCAAAAATTGGAAAACGAAAAAACATAAAGAAACCCAAAGAACTTCTAGGAAATTGGATGAAAATCTTCAGTCTTGATGTAGATCCTCCTCCTGAGCTGATTCCGATGGCTATCATTGGGTGTTTTCTGCCTTCTACTCTCCGTGTCCCCACTTAATCCTCTTCTAGGGTGTTTATATAGGCTTTAGAATGCTCCCAAACCCTCAAAAATGGCCTTTTCCGAGTAGAATTAAACTTGCGCTCGACAGGGACACGGTCGTGTGCCACGCCCGTATGGAAGTGCTCAGGCCGTGTGCAATTCTGACTTTGTTTAATTTCGACACGGCCATGACACGCGGGCATGTGGTCTACCCGTGTGTCACACACGGGCGTGTGGATCACTCGTATAGAAGTGCCTAAGCAGTGCGCCATGTTAAATTAGGCCCATTTTATCCGTTTTTGCCACGTTTCTTGTTCTTTTTGCTCTCCTAAGCTCACCTAAGTGTAAAATATGAATTTAAAGGATTAGGAGCATCGAATTCAATAAAACCAAGGAAAAACCATCCATATGGGGTAAAAATATGTATATATTATGGTTTATCAAATATCCCCACACTTAAGCATTTGTTTGTCCTCAAGCAAAATCCTCAGCTCACAATTAAAATAAATCCTTCTCAATTTATAATTCTCATCAATAATGTTCAAAATAATCCACAAGTAATCATATGTTAAGAGCTTAACAAAAAGAACATTAAAGTTTCAAACAATCCAATTTGAGCATTTCAATCATAAAATTATAGGTATCCCCATTTATCTAAGTAATCATGTTTAATTCAAAATTAACAAGGTTGACATCCTCACTAATGATTCACTCAAATCACTTAAAGTGTTTAAGGTTCAATAATTAAGCACTCAACAGTCAAACATGAGAAGTTATTACCATAAGCTTGCATGAAAATCAAATCTCCACCACTCTAGATGAGATGATACACAAATCAAATGTTCTTTAAGAGGGTTATAATGGGGCTTGGGTTAAAGGTGAGGATAAAGGCTGAAAAAGATGGTTAGAATCGAGATTAATTTAATAGCTTCTCATATTTAGAAAAATGAAGCTAATTGCTGAATTACAAACAAGTGTCAGGTTTAACACTAACCAAAACTAATGAATTGAGCTTTTCTTTCAATATAATGATTTTAACTTATTCAAGCTCTTTAGAGCAATATGTAATTTGAATGAATATCAATATATTTCTTTTTTTTAGAACAAGTAAGGAAAATACATGAGAAATAATTCAGCAACTAGAATGAACGAACATAATTAGGTAACTAATCAAATCAAATCTCGATAAAAAAAGAGTCAATAAAAAAGGGAGAAATTCTTAACGAATCAAAACAGTTTAAGTTATGGGTTAATATTGAGGGGAAAATCAAGAAATAATAGTTAAGGTTCAAAAGGGTTCACTATGGGTCAATTATGTGGGTAGGCTTTTTATGGGATAAATGGTTTAAAACCTAAGTGCCTTTATCATTTTAGCATATCAAATCGAAAGTGTGGTCTCAACATGTATAATCAAAGCAAGTTCTAGAATAGCAAATCAATGTTGACACGCTCATAAAAACAATCAGTGAGCAAGAAAGATATATGCTCTAAAAGGCTCAAAATCTCACGAAAGTTATGAGAATTTGATGTCAATCCTGTGAATTCAAAACTTCAAGATAATACCTCAATTCAGGGAAACAGCCTAGCAATTTTTATTCTCAAAAGTCAACTTATCCTGCTTGATTCTCTAATGTCTTAAAGTTTAAACAATCAATGCACAGTTTTATATGATTTAATTCAAAACATACCAATAAAAATCATAAATCAATCAAAATTCATTCTAAAGGTGATATGAGAAAGTTATTTAAGAACAAGATAAAAGTTCAGGGCTTTTCTGATAATCACATAAATAACCTCCCCACACTTAAGATGTACATTGTCCTCAATTTTCAAAGATAGATTATAGCAATATAAGTATAATATCAAAAGAGAGAGAGAAAAGCAAAACTGCCTTAAAATTTTGGATGAAATCCTTGGAAGAGTGCAAGCAAGAATTGTAGAGAAAGCCGAATAAAAAGCATGATTCTGAGTTTCTAATAAGAAAATAAACACCACTATGGAAAAGAGTTAAGGGATCACTGAATAATAATTATAAAGATAAACATAGTTTAAAATGTAAAACCTAAGTCTTCAAAAATAAATAATAGACAAAATAGAATTGTAATAAAACTAAAAATAAAAAAATAAAGAGACTCAAAGGTCCTCATCATAAGATGCCTCGTGGGTTGACGGTGCCGAAGGAGAGATGTGGATGTGGTGGCAAATCTGTCGAAGAGTGGCATCGATGCTGTCGAACCGCTCAAAGCACTACTGCTTAAAGCGAGTGAATCACTCGGATAAATCTGTTAAAGTGGCAGCAGGAGGTCAGTGACTCGGTGGTGATAGTGGTGGTGGGTCCTCGTGAGGGGGAGGAACATCATCAGTAATGTCTCATGGCTCATCCTGGTCATTAGACTGAACGAGTCTGCACTGAGGGGGGTCGAATCCACGGCGTCACTCTATCATCCTTATGTGAATCATGCTAGATATTCCTTGAGAAGACATCTGGCCGACTAATGTGAGTGTCGATGACATCTATGGAGTGTCGAAGAGGCCGAAGTGTCGAGCGAGGTGAGTCACGTAGGGGCCAAGGTAAATAGGGCCCCTCCTATGGCGATCCATCTAGTGGCGAAAAGCGAGGGCAATAAAATATGCCAAGTCAAATACATGACCAGTCACCATGCTCTATAAGAAGTAAGCATCAGTGGTGCTAACGACGCTGGAGCTCTCTTTCCTCCCAGTCAAGGTATGAGTCAGGATGGCATGGATATATCGAAGAGCTGGAGAAAGAGATGTCGCCTTCGAGTGACTCGCGTCGTAACGGATCTGACTAGCTGTGAGATCGGTCCAATAGCACGAAGGTGAGAGATGAATGTGACGGTGGAGGCGAAGAAAGTTATCGGCACCTATAAACTCATCGGTGTAAATGCCTAAAGCTGCGCCAAACTCAGGGACGCTCATATGTCGCACTAGGCCACAAAGTCGGAAAATGATAGTACCGGCCTCGTCATGGGTATTCATCACATGCTGTAGATAGAACGTAGTGCAAAATTCCAAGGTGAGATCTGAATAGGTGGCCTCGATAATCGTAAAAAACCAATCCCATGGGGCAGTAGTAATAAAAGCACGGACCACATCAGCTAGTCTGACTTGCTCCAATACGGTTCAGTCAATACATCGGCCCTCTCCCAATGGTCACACGTGCAAGAGCTGAAACAATTCATCCTATTGGCCTGAGGAGAATCGAAGCAGAGGATGACGAGCTTCGGTCGAAGCGCTCGAAGAGGTTGCGCCAGGACCCTTTCACTTTTTCGAAGCGGGGACGGCAGTCTTTTTGCCTCGTGTGTTTGTCATGGTGTACCTAAACAGAAAAGGAGTTGTATTAGTCATTTAAAATAATCTTCGAATGGGTAAATAAAGTCCCATATGGCCAAATCTAAGTAAGTTGACAAGAATTTACTCTAAAAACAGTAGAGACGAAAACTTTACCATTTAGTGAACCAATGTACTATTTAAAGTTATGAAGGTAATATCAATGAGGAAAATAAAATAAAGAAATAAATAAAATTCAGTGTTGAAAATAAATTGAAACTAAAAGATAATAAAATATATGGAAATTGTCATAGCCTAATCACATTAGATATAAAAGTAGTAAGCACAAAAATAAAGAAAATGTTATACGAATCATGGAAAGAACAGAGCAGAAATATGTAAGAACCAAAAATTAACTAATAGAAATAATAATAACATAATAAAGAAATAAATAACTAGAAATAAATTTAAAAAGTAGAAAATAAAATGGAATTAAAGAAAATGGAAGGAAGAAAAGAAAACCGATAAAGATGGTAGGCGGATGTACGGGCGGCGGTGATCGAGAGTTGGTGATGAAAGGGGCCGTGTGCGTGAGCCATGGGGTCGGGAGGATGTGCGCGCGAAATGAAGGAAGAGGGGTTGGTCGAAGATAGAGTGAGCGGGCTCGAGACGTGTGGGTTGGGGCAGGGTGTAAGGGTGGGGGAAAGGAGGCGTGTGAGTCGTTGGGGGTTAGGGAGAGCTGGTCTTGCTGAGGGTTGTGCACGGGAGGGGAGAAAGGTAGTTGCTAGACGGTGAGGTGAAAATGTGTTGCGGTGGCTGAGGGTTGAAGCAAAGAGGAAAAAGACAAAAGTGGAAAAAAATGTTAAGGTATAGGGGTTAAAAATAGGACACGGTCGTGTGAGGCCCGTGTTGGGCCACATGGCCGTGTCACTTGCTCGTGTGGCTCGAGTTTAGCCCGTGTTTGTCGCAAAATTTTTATTACTATTTGCTACACGGCCTGGGGACACGCCGGTGTGTCTAGGCCGTATGGTTCACACGGCCGTGTCGTACGGCCATGTTCTTCGTTGTTCGCTTCTCTCATGCCCATGTGGTACCCCACACGCCTGTGTGTCCAAACACACGGCCGTGTGTCTTGCCCGTGTAACTATCTGACTTGTTTGAAAATTGAAAATTTTGGCTCCAGTTTTCACACGGCCTAGGACACGCTCGTATGTCCAAGCCGTGTCGCACACCCGTGTGGATTTATCGCAAGCCGTGTGGCTCGATATTTGGGGATTTTGTAGCCCTGTTTCCACATGGCCTAGGACATGCCCGTGTGTCCAGGCTGTGTGGGTCACTGTTTCTACATAAAAGACACGAAAAATAACTAAAATAAACTAGTTAGTGCTGTTAGTGCTCGGGTTGCCTCCCAAGAAGCACTTATTTAGAGTCTAAGCTCGACTTATCTCATAATTGCGTGGTCATGGTGGTTCGAAGAGTTGAAACTCCTCACCTCTGCTATCAATTTTATTAAAATAAGGTCTGAGACGAGTATTTTTTACCTTGGAAGTTCCAAATTTAGTATGTGTTACCTCGACTGTACCATGTGGAAAGATATTCAACACCGTGAAGGGAATCGCTCCGTTTGTATTATGCTCTAAACTAGCAATTTGGGGTCCTTTTCATCTATCAATACTTTGTCCCCGACCTTAAATTGCGTTGTTTCATCCCTACGCTTGTCATGGTGTTGCTTTGATTCCTCACATACTTTTGGTTTCTCTTTGACATGTTTTCGCCATTCATCTAATTCATCAATTTGTAGCCTTCGTTCTTCGTGAGTCGTTCTGTTGTTGTTATATGGGCTAGAAAGTAGCTTTATCACGTTCTTCCTAGGGGTTTCTTGAAAAGAAGTATGAGCCATAATATTACTAGAGTTAATAGAACTTAAACAATCGTCTCGATTACTAGATATATTAGCAGAATCATGAGCTTGAAGTGTAATCATGTCATCTCCTACACGAAGTATCAATTTACATATGCCAACATCTATTATAGTTCTAGCAGTTGCTAAAAAGGGCCTTCCTAAAATTAAAGGTACGTCATTATCCTCATCCATTTCTAGAACAATGAAGCCAACTGGGAATATAAATTTATCAATTTTGACAAGCACGTTTTCAATAATACCCCTAGGAAATCTAATTGTTTTATCTGCTAATTGAATGCTCATCCTAGTTTGTTTGGGTTTCCCAAGACCGAGTTGTTTAAACATTTTATAAGGCATGACATTAATGCTCGCCCATAGATCAGCTAACGTATTATTAACAGTTAAACTACCAATTAAGCAAGGAATCGTAAAAATCCTTAGATCTTTTAGTTTGTTGGGTAGCTTATTCTGTAGAATGGCTAAACAAACTGCGTTTAGTTCTACATGCGACGCATCATCTAACTTTTGTTTATTAGCTAAGAGCTCCTTTAAAAATTTCATTGCGTTTGGCATCTGCGAAAGAGCTTTAAGAAATGGTAAGTTAATATGTAATTTTTTTAATAATTTAAGGAATTTACCGAATTGTTCAATATGGTCTTTCCTTGTCGCCTTAGGGTATGGTACACGAGGCTTATACTCCTTGCTTACCGGCTTTTGTATACCATTGCTTGCATCAACCTTACATTTATCTTCCACATTGTTTTGCCTCAATTTCGGTCCAACTTCAACTAACCCTTCATCATTGTGCACAGTAATGGCATGAAGTTGCTCCCTTGGGTTAGTTTCAGTGTTACTTGGTAGGCCACCTTGTGGTCGTTCAGAGATCAATTTAGCAAGCTATCCTATTTGAGTTTCGATCCCTTTAATCGACGCTTGTTGATTCTTAAGTGCTGTTTCAGTGTTCTGAAAATGAGTTTCTGACACCGAGATGAATTTCGTGAGCATCTCTTCAAGGTTTGGTTTCTTCTCTTGTTGGTAAGGTGGTTGTTGAAAGCCTAGGGGATGTTGTGGCCTTTGATTTCCTTGACCACCCCACGAGAAATTGGGATGGTTCCTCCAACCTGCATTATAAGTGTTACTATACGGGTTATTTTGATGTCTAGAATTATTACCCATATAGTGGACTTGTTCCTCCTCGGTGCTAGGGTTGAAGGATAGATAATCTGTGTTGTGTACTCCTCTTCCATTTGAATCACACCTCATCACTGGATGTACCTGGGTAGAGCCATACAAACCATCAATCTTTTTATTTAAAAGTTTTACCTGATTAGATAGCATAGTGATCGCGTCGAGGTTGAAAACACCAGTTGCTTTTGTCGGCTTAATTCTCATGACTTGCCATTGATAGTTATTTAGTGACATCTCTTCAATAAATTCATAAGCCTTTTCAGGTGTTTTGTTGTTTAAAGTTCCACCGGCGGCTGCGTCGATCAATTGCCTTGTTGAAGGGTTCACACCGTTGTAAAAAGTCTGAACCTGTAACCATAGAGGTAACCCATGGTGAGGGCACCTTCTCAAAAGATCCTTGTATCTCTCCCATGCATCATGAAGAGTTTCTAGATCCATCTGCACAAAAGAAGAGATATCATTCCTCAATTTAGCTATTTTAGCCGGCGGGAAGTATTTAAGCAAAAAATTTTTGGTCATTTGTTCCCAAATGGTAATTGACCCTCGCGGTAGCGAGTTCAACCACTGTTTAGCCTTGTTTCTTAATGAAAAGGGAAACAACCAAAGGCGAATGGCATCGTCAGAAACACCATTAATCTTAAAGGTGTTGCAGAATTCCAGAAAATTCGCCAAATGAGTGTTTAGATCCTCGTCCTACAAACCATCAAACTTAACAAACTGTTGTATCATTTGAATCGTGTTATATCTATATATATTACCTTGTTCATAACTAATTTGTACAAAAGAACATGGAAATAAAATTAGGCCCAAAAAAGGAACATGGCAAACTGAATGGTAGATAACAGAAAACATAAGGTAGAAAACTAGATGGCAAATGTGAAGTAAGTAAAATGATCTAATATTTGAAAGGAAAATCAGCAATTAAATCTGTACAAAATCGGAGCCCCAGAAGATTAATTTCTCCAACATTATCATGATGAAACTATTATTGATGAGAAGTTTGAACTAAAACGTACCTTAATAATTTCAACAAGCTGGTCTACACCACTCTCACCAGGAAACAGAGGCTGAAGTCAGAAAAATATTATTTGTTAATTATTTGAAAGTGAAAATGCATATAAATAAGCCAAGAAAGTATGCAATTCATATGTGCTCAATAGTACCTAGAACTGATGTAAGATATGATTGGTTCCCCTTTCACCTGACAAAGTAGTATTTCAACAACCCTGTCTACTCCACTCTCACCAGCAAACAGAGGCTGGAGTCAAAAAAGCAGTATTTCTTAAGTAAGTTAAAGGGAGAATGCATAGAAATAAGTTAAGTAATCAACCTTCCAATTTGGTATAGTTTAATCGACAAGATGGCCCTTGGTGTTTCAATTTTTAAACATTGATTGCGAATGGAAAAGAAATGATTTTTTGTCACAAATGTCAAATGGCTGAGAATAGACTAAGGAAGACTTCACAGGACATTCCTCTTACACAAATCTTTCCTTTTTCAAGGGAAATTTACATGCATGATTTTCTTGGATTCAAAAACGAGTGTTCGATAGATATGTGTTTAAGACAAGAATGTTTATTTTCAGGTGGAAAGATTTTCACATCATCCCAAGACGTGTTTAACACGGATTAATTGAGAACAGGATTGAGTGTTTGGTCAATATTTTTGTGCCTTACGTCTGAGAGCAATGAAATCAGAAAGTACATTGACAGAACCAGATCTCAAATAATCATGCAGAATAACAAATTTAAGAGCAGATCTCAAATAATCATGCAAAATAACAAATTTAAGAGCAGATCTCAAATAATCATGCAAAATAACAAATTTAAGTTCTCTACCTGAGTCACTATAGTCCATTGCAAATCTGGGGGAAGACCAACAAAATCATCAAATTTGGTCCCTATCAATATTGGAATTGCTGTCTGCAAAATGAAAATAAAGAAACAGTAAGTAAAAACAATTTAAATGCAAATCTAAGGTTTACTGTAATTTAGTTCATGTAAGCGTCCTTATCTAGATTTGGTCATTACTCCCCACATACAGGTTCAAATCAAAGGAGATGTGCTTTCAAATGACAATGCCTTAAAAGGGTCGATGGGCGTCTAAAGAGGACAAGGAAATTGACAATGACCTGCTACTCAACGTGCATTAGTTAAGTCAATATTTATACATAAATATAACTAAAATGTTTAAAATGTTTTAATAGAGATATATTAAATGATAATTAAATCCTTAATCTCTTATTATCGTTGAAGTAGTAAAATTAATCTTAATACATAGATATAGTACATGGTAAAAATATAAATAAAATAATATAAATTATTGCAAAAATACAATTGTTTGCAAAAGGAGCTTAAAGATAAATAGATAATAAAAGCAACCAGTAGAAGGTATACAAACTAATCACTTTCATCAATTGTTGATAATTCATCATCGTTAAATTACTCTGATAATAAATTCTAATTAATTAATTGTTGCGGAAGGTACCCAAAAAATTCAGTGACATACTAAGCACAAAAAAACCAAGTCTAAAGTGATTTATATTACTCATCACTATCTTTGAAGTTTAATTTTGTGATGAATCGATAGGGATTTTCGATAAATTTGGTGGCATGCTTGCATATACATAACACATTAGAACACAGGTAGAAACAGAAAACAGATTTAAAAACACTAGGGCTTTTGGAACAAATAAAGTATAGTATAACTTCCAAGGTAAACACATTACATTTATTTACAAATTTTCATGAAGTGGTGTTTGATGGATTAAACGGCGATAAAATTAGCGTGAAAGCAATTGAAAATGGAATCGAAAGAGGAGATGAATAAAATTAAAAAAATATTGAATAAAATGAACAGAAAAACAATTGAGAGAGGATAATGCCTTCCTTGTCCTTCCAAAATATTTTGTAAGAAACAAGGAGGGAGGACATGAAATTTCTATCAGAAAACACTGGCTTTAGTACCTGATTCCACTTTCTTGCTTGACTATACCATCCAACAACACTAAAAAATCAAAGAAAAAGTATTGTAAGCATAAGGAGTAAAGAATAATGAGGAAAACAAATTTGTACCTAAATTACACGATTAGTGTAGCAGAATCAGATGAACCGCTTCCAAAGTCGATATCGCACAGACGCAATGGTTTTGGGGAATAACAGCAAGCGAGGAAAGAGAAAATAGTTAGGGATTTCGGGGAATGGGAAAATAGATTTACGGAAAAATGGGATTTGGGGAAAATGTTAGGGATTTTGGGTTTGGGGAATTAGGGGAGGATTTGGGGAAAAAGAAAGTGGTGTTTTTTTGTTTTAGGGAGTTAAGGAAGGAAGAAAAAAATGGGGAAAAAAGACTTAGCAAAAAATTGAACTAATTTCGGGTAAAGGGCATAAACCTCAAGGGAGAAAAAACGACGCCGTTTCAAATAAGGAAACTTTGTGGCGTTTTCATCAAAGCGCCGCTAATGAGACATTTTGCGGTGTTTTAGGCAAAGTGCCACTAACACCTCTTTTATCCACTGCAAAACGACGCCGTTCTAATACAATTTGTGGTGTTTATTATAGAAACGCCGCTAAAGCCACTAATATTCAGAGGAAACGTTGCTGTTTTACTCTAATGTATAATTAAATTTTGTGGCGTTTTCTTAAAAACGCCACTATTGCCTATCATTTGCGGCGTTTTATGTATAAACACCACTAATACCTGAATATTTTTTTAAAAATTGGTCAAAATTTAAAAATAAATATTTAGAATTTCTTTTATATTATATCCAAGTAATGTTAGTGTGACGAATGTTAGTGTAGTACAAAATATATTTTTCATATATTTATATTAGGTGTAGTACAAAATGGCAAGAATCTCATAAAATTCCAAATATTGGTTCAGTCTTCAACAATATACCTTTAAATTTAAACCTCAAACCATAAACTTACAGCAGCTCTAAACCCTAACTATAGTTAAAACTTTAATTTTGATTTAATACACATTTTAAAATACATTAATATATTTTTATATTGAATAAATATAAATATTACGTATGCATATAAATTAATTAAATAAAAACATGACGCTATTTATATCAATAATTGTGTTAATAGGTGGAAAGATCTAGATCAAATTACAGTTCATGTACACAATTGCACATTAAACCACTTTTCATCTTAGCTATTTGGGATTTAACCCATTTTGATATATATTATTTTAAAATAATAATTTACATATATTTATCTTATTTATATTAAAATAATAATTTATATATATTTATCTTATTTATATTTATCTTCTAAATTAAATCCAAAATTATACTCTAAACTTAAAACCCTAAACCTGAGACCTTAAACCTTGAACCTTGAACCCTAAACCCTAAATCACAAACACAAAACCCATAACCCCAAACTTTAAACCCAAAAACCATTCACAGTAACCCCTAAACCAACCATAAATCCTAGACTATAAAGCCCCCAAACTATAAACTCTAAAAATCATTAACCCTAAACCATAATCGTAGACATATTTTTGGGAATTCGTGTGGCCAATGTTAGTATAGTACAAATTAAAACACACACACACACATATATATATATATATATATATATGTTTATATTCTTATATTAAATAATATGGGTATATACAAAATGGCATGAATCTCAGTAAAATCCAAATGTTCTTCAGTTTCTAGCTAATAGTACCCTTTCCTTAAACCCTAAAACCTAAACTTACACCCTAAATATATAGAATCTTAATATATATAACAAGGGACAAAAGTAATTAAGATAGAATCTTAATGCTTACCAAAACCTTAAAATAAATTAATTTTTTATCATTAATCATAACCTCTAATCCCTAATAACATAACCCCTAAAACCATGAACATTAATATTAATTCGACCCTAATACCTAAAACACAGTAAACCCTAAACTTACACTCTAAAACATAAATCCATAACCCAAAATAATAAACATTATATCATAAACCCTAAAACTCTAAATTAACCTAAAATTCATAACCTTAAACCTTAAAATAACATAATTTATTTGCGGCGTTTTCTAAAAAAATGCCACTAATGATTCACATTTTGCGGCGTTTTAAAAAAAAAAACGCCGCTAATTCCTCTATAGCTAACTAAGGGACGGCGTCGTTTTGCTCAAAACTTCTACGGCATTTTTAGACAACCGCCGCTAATACGTCACCTATTGCGGCGTTTTTAAAAAACGCCGCTATTGCTTGAATTTTTTGCGGCGTTTATGCCTCAACAGCTCACCAACAAAACGGCGCCGTTTTGCTCAACACATTTGGGGCGTTTTTCGACAACCGCCGCTAATGCGTCACCTATTGCGGCGTTTTTAAGAAAATGCCTCTAATTCTCACTTTTTTGCGACGTTTCCTAAATAAGCGCCTAATATTGATCTTTTGCGGCGTTTTTTTGGCAAGCGCCACTATAACTCTGACCTATAGTGGCATTTTTATACAAACGCCACTAATGTGTATATTTTGCGGCATTTTTTGTCCAAACGCCGCTGAAAGCGCCGCTAAAAGTCTATTTTGCTGTAGTGTCTGGAGCTCGTTTCCACTTTATTTGTTTAGTATGTTTTGAACTTTTATGGACTTTTCGAACTTTTGGACATTTAGTTCTATTTGGGACTTTAAAATTTTATTTTGGTATTTGTTTCATAAAAATCTTAATTTTTAAACAGTGTTTTAATCAAGACAACATGATTAACAATAAACTAAGGTTTTATATGATCGAATTGCTATAATGTTTTTCGCTGCAAAGTTTTTGACTAAATCGTTATGACATTTTATCACTCAAACAATTTAAGAAAAAGGGATTGAAAACGCGATTTCCATCAAAGTATTATTGAGTGTTTTGAAATTGGTGTGTTTTCAATGCATTAATCAATTATATTTTCCTTTATGTTAAAATGAGCTAATCACCAAAGTTAAGTATTATTGTTTTCTCGTATGATGTAACTCTTACAATCCGACCGTAACGTTTAGGTCAGGTTTAATTAGGGTGTTATAAGGATAATGCACTACAGCGCACTTGAACTCACGTGCTCCTGCATTAGCAACAATATCCATACTAATTGAGTTAAAACTTAATTCAAATATCATTATTTTTGTACGTGAAATATTTCAACTAATCATTTCAAAGTACACATATAAAAATATATAATACTAAAAATTTTTAGATGATGAAATATAAAAGGAAATGGAGATGTCGGTAGGTGTTACAAGTTAATGATTTTGTAGCATGGCAGTCCTATGATGAAATTGCGAGCAAGCATAGGGTTTATGCTTTTATTTCCTTCTTTAACAAATTGGAACAAATAACAGAAAACATAAAATTAAGGCTTGCTGTTCAAGCAATACTTAACAAATTACATTTTGATTCATACTTTTCATTATTGATTTATGCAGACGTTATATTTTGGGCAAGACTTCTATTCATGGCAGTCCTCCTCCAAGCCCACCACCTGCACCAGCTCCACCGCCGAACCCACCACCTGCACCAGCTCCACCGCCAAACCCACCTCCTCCACCGAAGCCGCCTCCAGCTCCACCACCACCACCTAGTCCACCTCCAGCTCCTGCTCCTGCTCCACCTCCAAACCCACCACCAGCACCACCACCTACTCCACCGCCACCACCTCCTCCGAACCCTCCACCACCACCTCCTCCAAGTCCACCACCTCCACCAAGGCCACCACCAGCACCAGCGCCCCCACCAAATCCAGCTCCGCCACCTAGCCCTCCTCCACCTCCACCACCAAACCCTCCACCACTTCCTCCTCCTAATCCACCCCCAAACCTCGGCCGACGATGGAAGAGGTTTTTCTCTTCCTCAAATCCACCCGTAAGCTTCCTAGCACTAGTGGCGCAAACAAGTGCACCAAGAAACAAAACAAGAAGAACCTTAAAAGAAAAAGAAGCTGTCATCTTTGGTAAGTCTAGATAACACTTAAACAAGATGACTTTGATGAGAACTGGGGGCAGGAAGAAGGATTTATATAGTAAAAAAAGAATTGAAGCCATGAAGAGTACAGTTGAGGTCTTAAATTTTGCTCATCTTCTCATCTAAAAGCCGTGTTGGGAGATTTAATGCATCCAACTGTCACTTTTGACGAAAGAAAAACTATAAACCATGATCCATGACCCACCCCTTATTTAAAAAAAAAAATGGATCTCTTTAGTTCTTCACCTTGAAAGCCATTGCTTTTATGATTCAGAACCCAATTTGCATGGACTTTACACTCATGTTCTCGCAAGTTGCATGGATTTTGGTGTTGCATGCATCTCTGTCATTAGGGTTTTTTTTATAAAGTCTTCTCTCCATATCCATGCATTTCGTTGACTTTTTTAAACGTACCCCACAGGTTTGCTATTAGTTATGGGTTATATATATCCATATCAATGAAAAAAAGAAAAAAGGAATGAGTTAGATAACAGAATCCAATCAAGTGATTATGGTTTATAAGGATCTCATAATTTGATCAAGTTGATATTGGTAAAGATAAAATCATTGGTCTACTTTTATTGCTGTCAACATACGAAACCAGCAAAAGTACTGTGCTTGAATGATCACCAATACTAAAAGGAAATTGAGATGGCTGGAGTCTATTTGAATTAAAATAATTTTTTAATTATATTGAAGGTATAAGGTTAGTTCTATAAATTGTAAGGGTTTAGTTAAAAGCACAATATACATGGAAACTTGAGAACCCATTTTAAAAAGTTGTTTAGCTATCGATTTTATCAAAAAGACTTTTTGTTTGGGCTATGACGTATCCGACCCTTTAAAATTAGCCTCTACAAATCCTTTAATCATTGTAAAAAAATCACCCAGTATGTATAGTTGAATTACCCTATTGCGAAGTTTGAACAACCTGAAGTTAAACTTGGTATTAATGGTAATACCGACTCTTATATCAATGGTATGCTAATATTTCTTTAAACTGTTAAATGTGCGCTGCTTGAAACCCATTTTCTGCATTAATGCCTTTGGTGCTTTCTTGCGATGAAATATGAGATGTTTGGTATAGGTTGAAGAATCTTGACAGAAACGCTTTTTTGTTTGATGGATAATTTATTAATTTAACAATAATATTAATGTATTTTAATAGTTTCATTCATAATTTATAAATTGTCATTTAAATTTATTATTTTAATTAAATAGTTGCTTGGAGTACATATATATATATATATATTATTATTAATGTAGACGTCCATTAAGAGTGTATTTTAGATTTCTAATATTCATTAGAAGTGGATATTTATTTCATTTGTATTTCTTATGTCTATAAATATAGACTTTGGAGAAATATTGTAAACAACCCGATTGATCAATAAAAATACATTTTCTTTGTTATAACTGATGTTGTTAAGAAATTGTTAATCTAATTGTCCACCTTTCAGCACCTTTTAGGTTTTTTTTTTTTTTTTTTCTTGGTAGCACATGTTTTTCTTTTGTTTTTTCAATTTAGGGATTTATTTTGATGGAAAATGACATTGCAAATCTCAATATTGCTAATGGTGAGGAGGAAGTGTGGCAAGTACATCTGAGGGAGGATGCGGCGTTGGTCGCCAGTTTCTTGACGGCAAGCGTGATTCATTTTTAGCCCATGCGGGCAATGTTGGTGAATGTTTGGCACCCATTAGGAGGAGTTTCTATCTCATATTTGAGGGAGAAACGATATTTATTCGATTCAATTATGAGATTGATGTTGATCGGGTTGTCGATGGTGATAACAGTTGAGGAGTACAAAATGTAAATAATAGTTGTTATAGGCCAATTTGGCCCACTTACATTACACTAAACCCAATTTCAAACCCCTAACCTAACTATCCATTCAGCCCATTAAACCTTAACCCAAATTAAGCCCAAACCCGATTGGCCCATTTAATACCTAAACCCACTAACCCTTTTACAAAATACCACCAGCCAAATACATTACAACCAGACCCAAAAACCAATACCCATTGGCCCAATTAACCTAACCCATCCCCAATCAAATCAGAAAACCCTAATCCCTAGGTTTGGCGCCACAACCACCCTCTGACTTTTGGCAAACTGCCCTCTGCACCATCAGCCACCTGCAACACGCCACCGTCGCCCACTTGCACCTGCAAGAGATCAGAAGAAATGACAAAAACAATATAAAAATGAATGTAAATGGTTATAAAACCCGGATGAAACAAATGTAAAAGGGTCCCTTTTTGGCATTTAAAAACATAGACAAAATATATTGAATCCTTGATTCTGTCGGTATCCACATGCAAGAATAGCATCAGACCAAAGCAAAGATATCAAACATCGAAGAGTCAGAAGCAAAAAAAAAAAAACTAAAGATTATATTTTTATTTTTTATTTTTTTTATATATATTTCTATTTCGCTTTAAAACCTATTTTATCCCCAATACACATAAATATATAACAACTAATAAAATAAACAAGTAAAATAAAAAAAATAAAAAAAATTAGATTTTTTACCTTTCCGCCACCAGTATACGGTGGCAGCGCCGGCACGCGACGACGGTCGAGAATCGGACCGAGCCCCACGCCTAAATCGCCCAATTTCTTCCTCTCCCTCTCTCCCTCTCTCTTCTTTTTTTTTTTTCTGATTTGGTTACAAATGTTTTTTTTTTTTCTAATTTTTGGACTATTTATAGTCCTTCAAAACGGTGTCGTTTTGGCCTTGGGATCCAGGGCACAAAACGACGTCGTTTTGCCCTGGATCAGGTCGACCCGACCCTACCCGCCAGGATCTGCGTGTTTTTAAAGCGGAAGGGCTAATTGCGCTTTCAGCCCTTCCGCTTTTCTGGAATATTACAATCAAGTTTTTTTATTTTCAATTTGGCCCTATAATTGTCAGCGCTTTTTAATTTGGTCCCCCGTGCTGCGCAACGTTTTAATAGCAGGGAATAATTACTGTTTTAGTCCCCCCACATTTCACGCGTGTTCAAAATAGTCCTTTTTCTTTATATTTATTTCAATTTCGGCCCAAAATTGTGTTTTATGTTCGATTTAGTCCTTTTGTTAGTTTACTGCTTTATTTTCAATTTATTTGTTTTCATTTTATGTCATTTATTTATTATAATATTATATTTATTATATTTGTGTATTTATTATATGTCTTAGTGTATAATCTTTTATATATGTATGCGTATGTAATATACTTATGTATTATATTATATATATAATATTTTATATATTATATATATGTGTTTTAGTATTATGTTATATACATATATTTTCAATATTATTAATTATATTTTCTTATATATTTCCATGTATATATTTTATATTGTTCTATGTGCATATTTATGTAGTGTTATTAATATTTTATTTATGTTATTAGTATTTCTAATATATATGGTATATATTCATTGTTATATATTATGTATATATATACATTTTCAATATTACTAGTTATTTTTTATATATACTATTCCATGTACATATATTTTCTAATATGATTTTTTTATGTATTATCGTATATATATTTTAATGTTATTAGTTAAATATCTTTCTATACTATTTCGTGTATATACTTATATTATTATCATTATTATTATTATATACGTATTCATATTATAGTGTTTCAATTACCCATCTTATATTATATTATATTATTAGTTTTATTACCATTAGCATTAGTTTTAGTTTCAATAAATATTTTAGCATGCATATATATACTTTATGAAACAAACTACTAGTTATTCTTTAAATATTATTATTATCTTTTGAAATATATGTATATTATGTTTTTTTATTATATTTTCAAATGTCATGTTATGTACACATTATTTCATTTGTTTTATTCCTACTATATTTATTATTAATATTAGTACACATATTTCATTGCACATATATATATATACTTTTTATTAGTATTATTTTTGTATATCGTATTATTCGTTATTATACATGTATATATATATATAGATTTTTAGTATTTATTATAATATTTTTTCTTATTATTTATATATGTTCTTTAAAATATCATAGTCTTCATGTATTTTATTATATATGTATATTGTACGTGTTCATTTTAAATATATTATGTATATATATATATATATATATATATATATATATATTAGTACTTATATTTAGTATTATTATGTAAACATCTTTCATCCCAATATACATACATTTTTCATAAGTACATACTTTAACATTAATAGTTACGTATTTTTCTTATCACTTCATAAATATTTCAAATATTATATGTAGTATATTTCCCACATTATTACTATATATTTATATATATATGTATAAGTATATATATTGTGTTCTCGTATTTGATACTATTGTTATATTTAATATCGCATGCATTGTCATTGTCTTTAATATTATTGTCGTATGTATTATGTGCCTTGATGTATTTCCAACTATTATCTTTCGTTTCCCGCCCATTTTTATATATTACCTCGTTGTCCATTATTTTAAAACGTTGATCCGTGTCTTTATTTACTTCAATAATCAAAGCAACGTTCCGATTTAAACACTATGTCATCGATTTCATCGCTATGTTGGGTGAATATCAATCGACTCGTGTTAAAACGGTATGTCCTTCTCAAAAATCAAAAAAAAAACTTAAAGATTTCTCGTGTTTTGATTGGATCATGATTCAATGTTATCTTGAACTTGCAATTTTGAAAATTAAGACAACACTTGTTTAACAAGATACCAATTTTGGGCGTCGCGAGGGTGCTAATACTTTCCTCGCGCGTAACCGACTCCCGGACCCTACTTTACTCTGATTTTAACGTGGACCTGAACTCGGCCTTCTTTTGTTTTAAAAATAAAATTCTTAGGTGCCCGATCACACCTATTAAAAGGATCGGTGGCGGCTCCCCTCTTATTTTAAAATCAAACTTCGGTTTTCAAGTTTTCAATAAATCGCCACAATTAGCGACCGAAAGCAAAATTTTTACGTCGCTACAATAGTTGTGATAATTTAATTTATAATTATTAATCACAAAAAAAAATTACATAAAATTATGATAAAATTTGTAAGTATAGTAGCTCCCTTTCTTTAAAAAAAAAAGTATACGAATAGAATTCTATGCATAATATTAAGAAAAAGATTTTATCAATTAATTATCACTTAATTAATATTAGTGTTATATATCAATTAAAATTTAAATTTATCTTTATTAACATTCATTAGTTAGGCATATTCAATCGGGTAGCATTTAAGAAAATTTGTTGGTAAAAAATAGAGATTGTTAGAATTAATAAGTTACAAGTATTTAGAAACGAATGGAAAATTAAAATAATGGAGTATCAAATCATACTTAAATAATATTAGCACCAAAAAAAATATGGAAAATTATTTTAATTGATGATGAGGGAAAATAATATTATACCTATTTTTTTATTATTTCAATTTAATATTATATTTTTTTATTTTAGTTCTAAGTTTCTATATTATTTTAATGTTTAATTTATTTTTTAGTTAAACATTGACTATTTCATGGAATTAAAATTCATACAGGGCTGTTGTAACAAAATTCAATGATAATTTTCAGAAGAAAAAAAACTTATATTATTACACATGATTTAGTAAAAAAATTCTTATGATAAATTTATTAATATCATCATAATAAATATGAATTTTCATTAACTTCTTATACCATTGAAAAAGAACTCCAATTCACAAAAGTGCTCTATTTGATGATTTTGTTTCTTTTAATGATATGAAAAAGCACGTGGATATAGGGGCGAAGTCAGAACAATATTTTAGGGGTCGAATAAAATTTTAATTTTTTATAATCTATATCTTTACAATTTTTAAAGGATTTTTTTTATAATTTTAGAGGTCAAAGTATAATTTTACTTTTATTAATTTAAAATTTTAAAAAGATTTAAAGAGCCTGAATAACAATTTTCAATTCCCCTAGATTCGTCTCTGGATAAGTAAATATATTATTTATTTCATTATATTTCATTTTAAAACAATAAACATGTATATCCACATGCAATGCAGGTTAATATAGATAGAAAAAAGAGAAACGATAATAAAATTTTTTAAATATAATTATAGTTAATTTCATTCGTTTTATAATCAGAAGTAAAGTGAGGTCTGAGATTTATGAAGTCAAATTTTATTATCCATAAATTTAATATTTACTTTAAAACTATCTAGGCATATTCTGATTTATTAGTTTACTTGTTTGTTTGTCATTTGCATATTAATATTTGTGTTTTTCTAATTATACTGGAGTCCCTATGTATATTTATATTACAAGAGAAAGACCACAAAGCAAGTCAAAATCAGCTGCTGTCCTCATTAAGAAGCAACTTTAGGGGCTTTTCTCTGCCGAAACTATATTCCACAATCACTGGCTATTAGATTGTCTAAATAAATGCGTCCTTTCTACGTAGGAACAAATTATGCGTTGGGCGAGATGCGATGGTATGAAACCCAAATCACAAGTTGACCCAAACCCAGCATATTGTTTGTTTCTATGCGTTGGGACAAATTATCCCACTTTATTATCCTCTTCTTGCCCAAACAATCTAACCCATCGTTATTCTGCTTAAGACTGTAAGTCTAAATTTTCAATTCTGAGAATCGCGATGAGCTGCCTCCATTGTTATTCTCCATTTCTTCCCTTGAATTCTCAGCTTAAACACAAACAGAAACTGAAAGCCAGACGACATCTTCGGCTTTTCAGCACTGAATCATCTCCGAACCTGGTTTTGCAGACCCGAAACGTGAATTCGAGGACAAATGCTACCTCCAATCCCCTTTTTATTGCTGCTAAAGTTCCTCCATCTCAATCTGGCGATATTACTGTCTTTCTCCAAACAAGGTCTAAGTCTTTCTTTCTTTCTTTTTTTTTTTTTTTTTTTTGCAAAATTTGCTAGAAATTAAGAATGTTTTTGTTTTCCTGGAAATGCAGTGCATTACTTCTGGTTGTTTACTTCTTAGCGAATTTTGTGGCACCTTATTTCATCTCCAAGTATTTTGAATTCGACAAGATTGGGGAAGACCAGAAGAGAAATGAGAATAATGATAACAAAGGAAGATGAGGATGAAGAAGATAACAGAAAATCAAGGCAAGGTTTCCCTTGTTATGTTGTGGTCATTTTCACAATATTGTTGAAGCAATGCACATTTATTACCAGAAAAAAAATTGGTAATTTTTATCTACTTTGAAATTACTTCTGATAGTAACCATCAAGCTCATTTCACAATAATTTACAATTACCTGCAAAACTATACTCTGGTTAAGCCTATCGAAAACACAAAAAGGGCGAAAAATGATG
The DNA here is from genome assembly GCA_025698465.1 of Gossypium longicalyx. Classification (NCBI taxonomy): domain Eukaryota; kingdom Viridiplantae; phylum Streptophyta; class Magnoliopsida; order Malvales; family Malvaceae; genus Gossypium; species Gossypium longicalyx. Next base: position 88,295,308 of record CM046995.1, read on the forward strand.
CAATCAAACCAATGTCCAATCACTTTCTTCTAGGGATCGAAGTTTTTCAATCACTGTGAGATTCTCGGATTTAGGGGACAACTTTGAAAATAAAGATGACTTGCTATCGAAAAAGCTAGCAAATGATCGAGAAGAACTCTCATCTGAATTCTTCTGGTCTTTTGGAGGAGAATTTCGCTGCTGTTGTTTATCCTTGCCACCAAAGTTGAGACTGAGCTTCTTAAACCGACGTTTTAGCTCACCAGCAGCATTTCCATTCTCCATTGTTGGTGTCTCTGCCTGCTTCATCGTCTTCATGACTTCTTCAGGAGTCGCTACCATCTTTTCCACTGTTTCATACACCTATTGATAGAATTGAAAATGAACATCAGATCACAGAAAAACTAAATCTTATAAACTGACACCATCAAACATATGAAGAAACCGAATTTTCCTTCCCCTCACTGGGAAACTTTGAATGTGCCTGGACAAAGGCACACCATCTTCGTTTCATTTAGCATTCAATTTACCATAAGCATTTGATATCAGTCCCATGTGTTTAGAGATACTTGTTGCCGTTGTGGAAATATTGAAGCAGCTGTTTAAAATAGAAATTACCTGACAAAGATCATCCATTTTATCATCCCACAAACTTCTCTGGCAAGTTGAAACAACATAGTCTTTGCACTCATAGAACAGCTTTGACAAGTTTTCATCAGCAGAGACCTTTTCCTCGGCTAGTGCAAATCCTAAAGAAAGCTGAAAAGTACAGAGATGAGATGTTAGCATTATAAAGAATGACTGATTTAGTACCAAAGTACGACCTAAAATTAGGAACAGAACAGCAAATTAATGATATTTCTATCAAATCATGTACTAGAAACAAAGTAAAAAAGTGCAGACTCATTTTTGCATTTATTTACTCTTTATACTTAAACTGTACCGCAGATTGGAAATACGTGACATAAATAAAGAAATGGCCATCCATAATCAGATCAAAAACACTTACTAGAGAAACAAAGAGTTGCTGAAAAAGCTCAGAAGTGGGAATATCCTCTAAGAAATTCAGAATTCCTTCCCTAAAAGAATTATAACCAAAGGTATTATTGTAAGAAAAATGCTCCTGTGATGGAAATTTTGAATGTCTTAATATCAAACGTTATGCATCCAACTTACACTGCCAAATCCTCATCAAAGAGAGGTGTTTGTTTAATTGCCGGTACTGGCTTGGCTGTATCCCATAATTCACGCCACAAATTACCTAAATTGTACATAATTCACATATCAGATCCAACTCTAGCAAAAGTCCCGGTTAAGAATGTCAAATGAATACATCAAGAAGTAAAAACCCTCCACTCAACTAGACAGTTTTTTCTGGCCAAAAGAAATACTAGACAGTATTCAGGCAAAAAAAAAAAAAACAGTATTCAGAATTTATTCTCCGAATACGAGTCAGAACATGATACAAGTTCTTTCAAACATATAACACTGCGTATTAAAATGAACTAATGTTCACAACTCAAAAGTAAATCCTGACCAAGAAGAAACTAATTACAGCAAACTTGACTAAGGGAACTGGGATAAAGAAAAGAACCTTCTTTTTGCATTCTGCTACTTAGTTGACCTCTTGAAACTGAAGAGTTAACCTCATCGCTTGGCTCAGTGTCAGTCCAATCGGGAGGAGAGTGCCATCTAACAAAATCTTCTAAAATGCAGCCGGGATTCGCAGCCTAAAACAATTTAGATAGGCAATGAATAGACACTTGAAACAATATTTTGCATTCATATGTATCTACAACATTAATAAGATGGAGGTAATTTCTTTGTGCTAAAATTATACCTTGAAAGCCTGCATGTCAGAGAGGAGTTGAGAACACCCAGCACCAACACTGACCATCAAAAGATAAGGCAATGAGTAAAAGAATAACAAGAATAATGTAAATAACCAACAAAGTAATATGAAAGCAGAGGAAATTTTCACTCAAAAACTTTGATGCGTACATCAGAATATGGAAAAGATTAGAAAATAATCGGAAAAATTCAACATATATAACAGCATTAGATATGTCTGTCCTGAAAGATAATATCATTGTTTTAAATCAAACAGAAGAACCTTAATAATATTAAGATCCAATTCAGTAAACAGAGTAATGAACGAAGATAGTAAGAATTCTATAGTGTGAATTTCACATAAAAGTAGCAAGGTTAAGGAGTGTTAGGTCAATATACTGACCTCCCTGTACGAAGCACCAACTCTTCTGTTTCTTTGATAAGGTCTTCTGTAAGCAAAGGTCCTTCCTACAGTCGTATGCATAAACACAGTGAACCATGGGAATAGGGTCAAAAGGTAAACAATCAGTTAATAGAATCCATTAACCACACCTGGCTAATAGGTGAGTATATAGGTTCACCAGTTTCTAACATTGTCAAATTTTCAGCCATTTGATTAGCTCCCTGTCGAAGAACGAGTTCTCCACTACTAACTCGTGCATACAATGCAGAGCTGGGAGCCACTGTGCCCATAGCAACATCTGATTCTTCAACATTTGACCTAGCTTCCTCCATTTCAGAATCAAATGATTCAGTTGCAATACTACGCCGTCTTTTTCTTGATAGACAACAATTAATAACTTGTAACTGTTGATATAAAAGACAAGAATTTAGATCAGGAGTCTCATCCACAGGAATGCCTGGCAGATATCTCTCTTCAGACCAAAATCTTCTCAACTGCACGATTAAAGGATTCCAAGCACTTCTCATTAGGTGAAGATCAACGAAAACTGTGTTTAATGCAAACAGACTTTACAGACATCAAAATGTGACAATGGAGGAGTTTAGTTTCATTTCTACATCGACCATTCACGTCAGTACAGATTCTTCATAACCCACTTACTTCAATAACAACCCTGCACCAAAAGAGAGCCATTTTGCGAAGGGTCCTAAAGCTTCCAATGACTTCAGAAAGCTTAACAACGAAGCTCTGTGGAGGAGCACCATGAATGTTTCTAGGCAAAGATATCGTTGTTATAGATGTGTTTGAATCAGAAATAAGATTCCTTTGGAGGAAGTTCCCATCTGCAAATATCTTGCAGATATACAACGAAGTAAAAGACCATGACATGAAATTGTGAAGGTTTAAATAGAAACATATCTTCTTACAAGAGTAAATGTCCTATCAGTCGCATATATGAACCTACCAGCATCAAACAGTGAATGGATCAAAGCAAGGACTCTTGCATCATCATCAAAGCCAGATGCAAGTTTATCCTCTTTGTCTCGAAGAACTAACGACTTCACAGCAGAGAAGCTCAGACCTGTCCTTTCCCTCAAGGGTGAAGAATTCCCAGAAGATGTCAGTAGATCTTTCAAAGACTTAAAAGTCCTCCCGGTCCTGGAAAAGAAAGGCAAGAACAAAAAGATAAGAACACCATACACAAGTTGATATATGATAAATCAATAGATCACACAGTTGACCACTAACATGAGCTCAGAAGCAAGAAATATTTTGCATCAAAAGATTAAGTTGTAGCTACCAGTATGGCATAGCAGTATCAATGGGCAGGAAAGTAAATTCCAGTAATGGTAACAAATCATAAATCAGCATGTTTCACGAGGCACCAAATGAATTTCAACATCAGCAACACCAGAGAACCAACAACTGAAGTCTAGAATTGAAAGCATGTTAGTGGCAAAAACTTACTCAGCAGCTACAGCTAATTGCTTGATAACAGATGTTGGAGGAATGTTATTGGTGTTGATGCTATTTAAAATGTCTACAGAGGGAACTGCTTCTGAAGCCTGTAGGACAACAATCTCATTCAGAAATCCCTTCATATGAATTTTATGAGGACACAAAAAAAGCATTTTAATTGCAATTACAGCAACCTTCACCTATGGATGAGCAAAATAAAGAGAATCATAAATGTACCTTTGCTTCCACATCATTCTTTACTTTGAGCAAGTATAAGTTTTCATCATAGCATGCAACAGCCATTGTTGAATTTTCAACTTTCTCTGAATCTTCAACTCCTTTTTTCCCTAGTCTTATATTCTTAAATCTTTCTTGCCATTCTTGCTTTGTCCCTAAATTTGCAGGCATCCACTTAGAATGCTTTACCTCATGAATGCTCTGCTTCATGCCAAACAAATTTCAAAACTAATATAAATGAATATGTATTGGAAAATAATTATGATGTTACATGAATTATCAGGAAAAAAAAAAGTGCAAATGTAACAACAAAATTCATCATAGTAACTACTCAGCAGAATTCTGAAGCCTTTTTTGGTTGCTGGGAAAGTGCAGGAAACTAAATAGCATACAAATTGCAAAGCCTCCAATTCGATTCCAAGCAAACCACCCTTGGAATTCAATACTTGATAAGTCAAACATAAAGAAATTCAAAAACAAAGAATTCTACACTGTACTTCGTTTTCCCAGTAGCCAAACAAGGTTCCAATTTACCTTTTAAAAGACATTTTTTTTTTAAAATTAATAATAATGAAACTAAAACAGCTTAATCCTACATTTCTCTTAAAAGAAAGCCAAATATCAGTTTCAAAATTCAAAGAAAATTTACCTTAGACTCGGCTTCTCTCGTCGGAGATTCGTTTTTGAATTCTTTCGGTGATAATCTATCAGAATCTTCAGGAAATGAATAGGAAAAAAAAACAGAAAAAACCAAACTCCATTATAATATCTATCAAGAATCTCTTAAAAACCGGAAATTGATAAAAAGAATCCAAAAATAGCAAAGCGAGAAAAATGAAATAAGCGATAGATTTTGAACAGCCAAAAATATAGAGGTTTCTAATTTTAATTACCTAGATCGGATTTCAAATCAGTAAGGACTCGCTCGGCTTTGGCAGCTGCGGAATGGAAAGCAATTCTTGCTCTGGACACAAATGAAGGAGACTCCATATCGTGCGCCGGCGGTGCGCACGTTAGGATTTGGACCGTAAGAAGAAGAAGAAGAAGAAGAGAGCGAAAATAGTTGTTAAAATCGAAGGGATCAAAATGGCACCTATTTTTTTTTATATTTATTTATTTTCAGATAGAGCGGGGATATTCCTTTTGGTGAAGAAGAAAGCCGAGTGGAAAATGGAGGATTTAAACATTTTAAAGGAAAAAAAAAACTGAAAAAAACTATTTAACAAATACTATTAAATATTGTTTTTTTTTTTAATTTGTTTTTTGTAATCGGAGTTGCTAATTTTCTTGTTAAAAAAAAAACAGAAAAGAAAAAATATGAGATATATAAAATTAAAATCTTTAAAAGAAACATTAACCAAATATTTCAGTATAAAATAATAATAATAATAATAATAACCTTACTACGGTATTAATATCTAGACTTAGCAATTTTAGGTGTTAAAAAAGTTTAAGGAAAAAAACAAATGCAGGAACTGATTAATTGTCGTAAGTTGAATCAATCATTAGCAGTTCTTATTGTTAATTGTTTATATCACCATCTTAACTTAGAAGCCTTACCCAATTGATTTTTTTAAAATAATATTTCTTGTAATCATAAGATTTTGTCTGCTTTTTTATGGTCAACACGTTTTGGATGTCATGTACCACCTAACACATTTTAAGTTTACATGATAATGTGTTAATCTCTCTTTACATTTTTTTACAAATAAATATACTAATTCAAAACTTCTTTTTTTTATATTTAATGCATTTTACCAAGTATAAATCATAATTTATTAATTGGATTTTAGCTTGATTGATATTAATATTGTTATTTATATAGAATGACATGAAATTATTTTTGGTTAAAAATTAAAATTATAAAGTAATTAAATTAGATCAACAAAGGTGGATCCTCAAAACATAGGCTTCTAGTGCAAATTGACTTATCCAAATTATCTACAATTGAGTTCTCTTCTCTAGGCAAATGTTGAATCTTCCACTGCTTAAACATATTCGGGACTTGAAGTATTCTCTTGACTGGGGTAGAATTAGAGTTTTCGAAAGAGCCATCTTGAATAATGTTAACGACCTTAATACTGTCAGTTTGGATTGAGACCTTATCGAACTGTCTTTCCAAAAGAAGGTTTAACCCATCCAAGATCCCCTAAAACTCAGCCTCCGTCACTGTGCAATTAGCCAAACATCGACAAAACCCAATGATCCACCCACCATTATGATCATATATGTAACCTCCAGCTGCTGCAAAAACCTTCATCAAGTCTAGTCGAACCATCTATTCTCAAGCAAATTCAACTGCTAGCTAAAGGTGAAGAGCGGAGATAACTGTAAGGTTTATGAATTTAAGCACATTGAAATCGTAAATTATTTTTAAATAATATTTTTATAAAAATAATATCAACTTAATATTTTCTCAAATTATAAATGGAAGAAAAAAACCTAAGCTAAAAGTTAGATTTAATTAAATCATGCTTCCAAGATTGAACTTTTCTTGCTTAATATTAATATTTCAAGTTAAAATTGAGTTGAATAGGCCCTTCTAAAGACAAAGGCAACTTTGGATCATGAAATAATGAATCAATGGAATGTACTCATTCTTTGATCTCGTTTTTCCCATGTAAGTTATTGACTAATTAAGTTCATGAAGTCTCTTTAAACCTTAATCTAAAAGATGACTAAGTACATAAAAGTACTAAATACCTTGGTTGCCCATTTTGAAATATTGCTCCAATATGGACTGATTTAAATTAATTTTAAATTTATATTTTAATTCAAGTCAAATTTGAGAAAATATAAAATGCGTTAATACCATGTTTAAATTAAAATTTTATTTAACTGAAATAAATTTTTTTAATGTTAACACATGAACAGAGCAGAGGTGAATCTAGGGGGTTAACAGGAGCCCCACTACCCTAAATGAAAAGTTGTTAATTAAGTGTTTTAGAAAATTTTAAAATTTTAAATTAATAAAAATAAAATTACACTTTAACCCACTAAAATTATAAAAATTTAATTTAATTTTTTAAAAATTATAAAAATACGAAGTATTAAAAATTAAAATTTTATTTCAACCACTCCCGGCCTCGGCCTGCGCATGAAATTGGCTTTTTAATATGTTCATCTAGTTTTCTCTTTTTCTCTATTGTTATTTATCTAACATAAATGAAAAATCAAATGGGTGACTTGTTTTTAAACTCGAGATAGACTTTGACCTTTCATGACTGGACCGAACACACACAGAGGGTCGACTCAAGAGACCCCCCGCTACGACAAGAACGTGTTTGGTTGTCGTTACTTTCCTCCCTAACCCAAATATCTTTTTCATTGTTACAGTTAGTACTGCTCTTCTTCTTTTTTGGTTGATTTACTAAAAAAATAAAAAAAGGAAATTAAGAACCAGTGCTTTGGTTTCCTCTTCATATTAAACCACTCATCTCTCATCAACTCCTTTCCTTTTGGGTTTCTTTCTTTCTCATGGCGTAGGTTTTAAGTACAATAAGCTATTGATGTTTCGCTAAGTTCAAGTAGAAAGTAGTTGCCTAACATTCATTGGGTTGGGATACAATATTACGAAGGGTCGTATCCACAAAAACCCTAGCTATCGCCTCGGTTGGATGATATAAATCCCAAAAAACATGATCCTTCCAATTGGAGCAATATTTCGAAATGGGCAAACAAGGGACTTGAACTTGTAGATCCCCAAGCCTACAACAACGTACTTTTTATCTCATTCAACCCTGAAAACATAAATTAAATAACTCGTTAACAAAACTTAAGACAACTAAACGACACAAAAATTACATAGATTAATTAAAAACGACAAGTTATACATATACCGTAAGAAGATGGGCTTTTGGATCACATGTTGGTATCAAAATAAAGAGTAATTTATGCCTTGAAGTTCTGATTTTAACCCTTCCAACATCGCCTTCAACTTTCCATTGTATTTAACAGACCAAAAATTGTATTCTTCATTGCATTCATGGGTTTTGTATTTTTAACTCTTTCCACCGGAATTCACGATAGCAGTGAGAATGAATTTACGTGCATCAAATTCGTATATCGAAAAAATTATGGTGAAATTTTAGGATCAAGTTTCACTATTTGTTATAAAGTAGAGTAACAATTCTACCTCGAGTAACTTCTTCTTCGCCATAATAACTCCTCTACTACCTTCCATTACTTTTTCAGTAGTGTTTTTATTTTATATTATTAAAACAAAGCAATATATATATATATATATATATATATATATGAAAGTTTTCTCAGCATTTCTTGTTTAATTATTAAAAAGAGAAGAATTTCTTGTCTATCTAAGGCGGAGCCTCTAAGGAGCCAAAGATTTTTTATTATATACTAAATACATAGATATGTATATGTATTCATATGTTAACTTAAATTAAACTCCCTCTCTCAAAATAAATTTATATTTTTGTTTATAACTTAATTTCATGTGTTAAGGGTGAAAACTTTTTAAAATTTTATTTGTTATTTTTTATTAGGTAAACTATATCGATAATCATTTAATTATGCATAAATTTTTGTTTTTGTCACTTAAATAAATAGTCACTAACTTTTTGAAAAAAAATTTATCACTCACGATAAGTGACTAATAGAATAATGTTACGACACTTTTTAATTTGTTTAATAATTAATTTAATCCTTAATTTTTATATTTATTATCTATTTAATCTTGATTTTTTTTTTTACTCAGTCAAAATTTATTTTGTTCATAATAAAACCTCCAAGGGAGGTTACAAGGAAAACAATCACAAAAACACCTTAAACAAACCATATTGGTTTTCCTTGCATTTTGTCTTTGTATAAAAATTATATTTTTGTTCTTTCTATATGATAAAATAAGGTATTTATTTTGTTGTTGAATCATTAAATGATTGCCATGTTGGAATCCATGTAAGCATTGAATTGCCTTGCACTTAAAATAAAATTACTTATTAACATTTTAATAAAAAATTAACGATACTAATTATTTGTATCAATTGCATTATGAAAATGGAAAAATCAAATCTCAAACTTTAGTAAAGAAGGGATACCAAAACCATATTTTGACTTATATGGATCCAATTTAGATGTATTATGTATTTTATTGACTAATTGAAATCTCATTAAACTTAAGAATAAGTTTGAGAGTTTGGGTAAATAATTATGAAGTAAAAGAAAAGAAAGAAAGGTTAATGAAAGGAAATGATATATGTCGAAACCATTTTTTAAAGGAGTGTTTAAAAAACGGGGATCGACTTTTGAAAAACGAAAATAGAAGTCGCTACCAATCTTTTAAAGTGCGATTGGATCACTATATAAAACGTTTTGGCCTACGAAATTATGAGAAAATAGATTCGGGAGTCGGTTACGTATGAGGAAGGATTAGCACCCTCGTAACGCCCATAATTGGTACCAAATTGAGTAATTCTTGTCTTAGTGTCAGAAATTTGAAAGAATTTTTAAAAAAATAATATTTCCTTTAAACCGTGATGTTTTGAGAGAAGAATCAAGATTCCTTCGTTTTAAAAGAGTACAAACATCACATCCAGTATGATTGGACATGATATCTTTAATCTTTCGTAACTAAAATCATCTCATGATTTATAAAACTTGTTTAAAAGGATATTCTAAATATTTAGTCAAACGAGAAATTGCAACCTAGCATGTTAGGGCACTATTTCTCGAATTTCTAAGTATTCAAAACATTGCCTTACTCTTTTTTTTTAATTACAAACAAAGTACAACATGGAATATAGTGAATTCAATAGCATAAATTGTATAACACATACATAATAACATTTCATGCAAACCTATGTAATTTATCATAATTAACTAATTTTATATGAATTAAAAAAAATAAAATGATATATAAAATTTAATATATCAAACAATATCAAATAAAAGAGAATTTAAACATAAGCTATCGGTTGTATAAAATATAAAAAAAACTATTTGAAAGTAATATAAAACTAATAAAAGAGAACCCCTTTTTTAAAAAAAATGAAGAATGCATATATATAGATTATATTTTAAAACATAATAACTTAGTATACAAGAAAAATAACGTACTAGATATTACTATATATTTTTTGAAAAGATAAAAATGTATTAATAAATGATAATCTATATTTTGTAAGGTAATATAAGGAAATATGATAAAATATTGTATAACATAATTTACAAATAAAAATATATAATAATATATCATACAGCAAAAATAATATACTTAATAAAATATTTGATATAATGTAAAAATATAATAATAATTTAATAGATGTTTTCATATTTAAACATAGTAAAATGGTTAATATATATAGGAAAATACATAGTATTTATAAGTAAAACATATAATAACATAATATAATTAGTAGTATATGAAAAATAATATATATAATAAAACACATAATATGAATAATACATACAGTATAATATTTAGAATGTATAACAGTAATATAAAATATAGTAAATAAATATATAAAACATGATAAGATACAAAATAAATAATATATATAAATGAGTTTTCAATATATTGGATGATAAAAATAAAATATACTATTTTATAATTAATATTTCAAAACAGTAATATATAGGTATTTATAATAAAAGGATTAAATTGAATTTAATTAAAAAAATTTGGGGTTAATTTGTAATATAATATAAATATTAGACCTAATTAAAACACGGGCCAAAAATCCAGGGACTCATTAGGTAATTAAACCTAATCTCAAAACGACTTCATTTTTCTGAATACCGTTTTAAAATTACTAAGAGGACTAAATTGAAACATAATTAAAACATTAGAGCTAAATTAAAAATAAATAAAATGGAATTATAAATATTAAAATTGCTAGAGGACCAATTGGGCAATTAACCCATTTTACAAAAACACGCGGATCCTCCCCGGGTAATCGGGTCCACACGCGGATCCTCAAGTCTTAAAACGTGGTCGTTTTTAAGCTTATTGACTTAATTCAAAACGGCACCGTTTCTTTTAGGCTATATAAGCCAAACTTTGGCCCTAAAAAAAATTTTGAAACCAGTTTTTAAAAAAAAATCTAAGAAATTCTCTGAGAGAGGGGAGAGTAAAGGCCCTCCGGGCTATGGCCTCCGTCAGCCCAAGCTCCAGTCATCGAGCACATGCACCCACGCGTCCACGGGCCACTGCCTGAGCCACCGTGCCCGGTGGTTAGGGTTTTCAAAAATCTGTTTTTCGTAGCGAATTGAAAGGGTAACCTCTTTTACTATCTTTATAATGTAGTTCTACTATATGCTATATAAAAAAAAATAAAAAGAAAATTAAATGTATCACCTCCGTTTTTCAGTAAGCTTTTGAGCTCTTTTTTTTATATATTCTATATCCCCAAAAAAAACCTCTCATTTTACAAATTGGAAGAAAGGCTTTACAGCCTTTAGATTATACATGTTTAGGAAAGAAATCTTTGATTTCTTTCCTTATTAGTTTTATTTTATCTGCTACTGTTTAGTTTCCTTTTCTGCTACGTGTTTGTGGATTTCTGTTGTTCTGTCTTGCAGGTATTCGCGAGGAGATCTTGATGGACGGGCTCTTTCGACAGAACCGGCGCTGATTTGGCTTTAACTACGGCCTGATTTGAGGCCTGGAATCACAGCGTCGATAGTGGACAACTGAAATCACGCGACTAGGATGATACGCCGAAAGGCCGCTAAGGAGACGTTGATGGGGCACGATCGGCGGCTGAGGAGTCGTTGAAACGGTGAGGCACTGATGGGGCATTGAAAGACCCTGAGACAGTGCATTGAATGGTGGCCTTGATTCGGGAGCTGGACAGACGCTCCCCGAACTTTCCAGAAACAGTGGCGGCTCGAGGTGAAAGAAGGCAGAAACCTTGGTGTAATAATTTGGGTCAATTGGGCCACTTAAATTTTGTAATTGGGTCAGGGGTTTTAAGGACAGATAGGTTTATTGAGTTTGGTGTATGTGTTGGGCTTCGGGTGTATTTGGATCACACAGGTATTGGATTTTGGGCCTACGAGCTTATTGGTATTTGGGTTCTGTATATGGACTATAATAAATAAATATTTATTTATTTATTTTTATTTTTGGGTTTTAAAGCCTGGGCAGAAACGGGTTATTACAATATATATATATATTGTTTGAATAGTTAAATTTATTAAAGGAAATGATAGTGAAGAAATTTCACGAAATATTTAATTGGAGGATGTATGATGAGTTATTTGATTGTGACACTATATTAGAAAACTTAATAAGAACTAAATGAAATATTGAATTACAGCCTAACTTTTGGGATACATAACTTGTTTATTTATACAAAAAACTATAACTAATTCACAGTTGGTTGAGGTTAACTAATAATAGTTATTTAGTTGCTTCTGTTAACTGCTATTGCTAGCATCTGTTGATATTTCCCTTGCAGAAGCTCGAAAAATAGCAAGTGAAACCACATTGAGTTTGTCACGGCATTAAGCAAAATTTCCTATGGTCAGCGGCTTGGTGAGTATATCTGCTACTTGATCTCGACTAAGAACATAGTTCACTTGCAGGTTGCCACTCAACACCTTGTCTCGAACGAAATGCAGGTCAAGTTCCATATGTTTCTCTTGAGCATGTAACACTGGGTTGGCAGCCAAAGATATTATGTTGGAATTGTCACACCAAACAACTGGAGGTCTTGGAGGTTTTATCCCAATTTCATCAAGTAGAAAATGAAATCAGGTTACTTCAGAAGCTGCATTTTCCAAGCTTCTGTATTCTGCGTCTATAGTGGATTGTGACACTACATTTTGTTTCTTAGATGTCTAGCCAATGAGATTATCTCCAAGATACACACAGTAACCTGATATAGACTTATGATCTTTAAGACAACGTGCCCAATCAGCATAAAAAAATCCAGTCAATGTGACCCTTGAAGGCTGAAAAACTATTCTATGGTCAAGCGTCCCTCGAACATACTGTAAAATGCATTTAATAGCACTCCAGCAAATGTCATGTGGCTGATGCATGTACTGGCTCACCTTATTAACAGCAAAGGCAATACTTGGTCGGGTGAGACACAAGTATTGCAATCCTCTAACAATCTGCTTGTACTTTGTACCATCATTAAGTGGAGTGCCAACCAGAGAAATCAATGTAGGTGAACTCATCATAGGGGTGTGATCAGACTTAGCATTTTCCATACTTGCTCGATCCAGTAGCTCTCGAGCATATTTATACTGGGAAACATGCATACAATCACCTTTGTGAATGACTTCAAGTCTAAGAAAATAACTGAGATTCCCTGAGTCATTTAAAGAAAACTGTTCATTAAGACACTGCACTACTTGATCAATTTCCAAGTTTGAGTCACATGTGGCGATTATATCATCGACATATATAAGCAAAAAAATACATCTAGCTGTAGTTTTCTTGAAGAACAATGATGAATCTGCACGAGAAGATTAAAACTGTTGCTTTGGAACCAGAAAGTTTCTCAACGTTTCAAACCAAGCTCTCGAGGCTTGTTTAAAACCATATAGAGCCTTATTTAGTTTGTAGGCTAAAAGAGTCCTATTTGTATCACAAACTTCAAATCAAGGAAGTTGTTTCATAAACACCTCTTTAGCTAGATCACTATTTAAGAATGTATTGTTAACATCAACCTGTCGTGGTCTCCACTGTTGTGACACCGCTAATGCCAGAATTGTTCAAACTTTGTTTGCTTTAACCATAGGGCTAAAGGTCTCATGGTAATCTAGTCCAGCAGCTTGAGAGAACCCATGTGCCACAAGACGCGCCTTATTGCGGGCTACACTACTATTTGGATTCTTTTTAACTTTGAAAATCCACTTACATCCAACAAGAACTCGATCAGAAGGTGGTACTACCAAGATCCATGTATTGTTTTTGGATAAGGCCTGAAGCTCATCATACACAGTAAGTTGCCAGGCTGGATCGACCATAGTTTCATGTATATTAGTTGGCTCAATTGGGGTTACTGGAACTGTGTAAACCTTTGGCTTATAGATGCCAGCTTTGCTCATAGTGATCATTGGATGTGAGTTATCAGGAACAAACCCATGTTGTTGCTCAGTAAATGGATGAGAAGATGTAGCAGTAGAAATCATAGTAGTAACTCTAGGGGATACACCGATAATAGGATCAACAGATGGTGTAGGAGAGATGCGAACTGGAGAATGAACAAAATTAGTAGCAGAAATAGGTGTGAATGAATTAAAAATAGTAGCATTGGGTAACAAAACATGTTAAGTTGGTTGCGAAGTTAGAGAAAGAGAAGACACAAACATTGGTAGTATTGTGACTGGTCTAGCAGTAACATATTTGATTGGAATAGCATTTGAAAATGAATCTTTGGCAAATAGAAACACACTCTCGTCAAATTGAACATGTCAAGAAATATAAACACAACCAACACGATCAACACACTTATACCATTTGTGACTAAAAGTATAGCCCAAAAAAACACATGGAGAAGATCCATACTGCAGTTATGCCTGTTATAGAGTCGAAGCAATGGATAATACAAATACCCAAAAACCTTGAGTTGCTTGTAATCGAGAGAAATACCAAATAACCTTTCAACTGCAGATATACCGTTCAAGACTTTTGTAGGCAAAAGATTCATTAGATGCACTGCAGAATAAAAAGCATCAACCCAATAAGAAAACGACAAAGATGCTTGAGCAATGCTGGAGCAAATAAGCATCAGCCCAATAATAAAGAGCATTTGAATTCACCTCTATTGTCTGTTTGTAACTACTTAAGCTTGACACCTAATTGTAACTCAACAGAAGTCCTGAATGACAAGAAAGTCTGAAAAACATCTGACTTGTTTTTGAGAAAATAAATCCATGTATGTCAAGAGAAGGCATCTTTAAATGATATGTAATATTGAAAACCTAAAGAATAACAAGAGGCTGACCCCCACAAATCAACAACAATTAGCTCTAGAGGAGTATAATACATTGTTGTAGAAGAACAAAATGGTAGCTTATGGTTATTTCCCATTTCACAAGCCTGACACAATAAAAAGATTTATTTTTGAAAACTCTAATATTACAAGATTTTAAAATCTGATCAACAATAGCAGAGGAGGGGTGACTGAGTCGTTAATACCAACGAGTAAACTGAAAATCTAAATCAGACTTCTGAATAAACTCAACGACATCAGTGGCTTCATGTGTAATGTTGAAAGCATGTATAGGTGCTACTGGAAGAAACTTGTATAGCCTACCTGACTCAGTGCCTTGGAGTAGAATCTTATGAGTTTTCAGATCCTTTACATAGCAATAATGAAGATATAATCCAAAATAAACTTTGTTATCCTTAGCAAATTTCGAAACAAATAACAAATTTTTGTGTATATCAGGAACAAGCAATAGATCATGCAGCAATAATTCACCAAAGCCAGTGGACAAAAATAATGAACTAGTATGAGAAATAGCAACATGATGACCATTACCTACAATAATTGTACTTGACCCAGTATAAAAACTACATTCAGCGAACTTGGTAGGATCATTGGTAATGTGTGCTGCCACTCCACTATCCAAGTACCATGCTTGATCAGCTACATTGGAGGAAGTAACCAAAATTGATACAAAATTTGCTTGTAGCATATTTGGAGCATTAACAAAGCCAGAAGACCCCGTATGGTTGAAGGTATCAACATAAGATGTGTCAGATGAGGGAGAATATGACCCAGATCAAAAGTGATTAACTGAATTTTGGTCAACATAGCACATGTATGCACCAGGCCCATAGGATGAAGATATAGATGATCCAATTAACATCAGATCCATATGATATTACCCAAAGTTAGGATTTTCAATGGCAGAATTAGCATAAGAAAAATCATGTATGTAATAGCATCGGCATGCTAGATACCCTAATTTGCCATAGATCTAACATTGTAGTCAAACACCACTAGAAAATCGACCACGCCCTCATCCTCAAGAAAAATCAGATGCACCACTTAATTGATACGACTGCGGTGGTGGTTGACCAACATATATAAGAAGAGGCATAGATGCAGTCTTCTCGGTTGAAGCAAAATTCACAAGAAACGTGATCTGAGAGATATGCATCTGTTGTCGAGCTTTAATGTCCAATTATAGGTGTTTAATCAGTTAACTGACCAGAACTACCATTAATCGAATTAACCGACCCTTTTTAAACTCTTAACCGTTAACCGAATCGAAATTTTTCAGTTAATTCGATCGGTTAATCGAATTAACCGAAATTTATATATATATATTTTATTTTTGGTTAAAACAAGTATAAAACATATAAAAAATTAACCGACTTAACCGACTGATTAATTTATATTTCCAAAAAGTTAATCAAACCGACCGAATACTTATATATTATAATATTATTTATTAAATTTGGTTAATTGATCGATTTCGAACTAAATTAATTGTTAACCGAACTTTCAAAAAATTATTAACTGACCTCTAACTGAATTAATTCGGTTAACCGACCAATTAACCGAATTCGGTTGGTTAACCGAATTAATTCGGATTTACCCGAAATTTGCACACCCTTATGTCCAACAACACTATAGTGATGTCCTATAAATCAAACGACACCTTAGTTGTTGTGATGATAGAAACCACATGATCAAACTCAGAGGGGAGTCCATTGATAATCGTTGATTGTTGCTCTTCCACTGACACTTGCTGCTCATAACCAGACAATGAATCACAGAGATGTTTGATCCTTGCCAAATACTCATATATGGAGAGTTCATTTTTCTTAAAATTGTGAAAAAGAGAGTGATACCTTATAGCTTTGGTGGTGGACTGTTTGCCAAGAATCCTTGTCAAAGCTTCCTAAAGAACAAAAGAAGAGGAAGAACTACCGATTAATTGATTGTGCAGTGAATGACTTACAATAGAAAAAAGCCAGGCAACCAAAGTTAAATCTTGCTGCTCATACTGTATATATGCTGAATTTTCGACGAAACTTCCATTAGCATCAACAAGAATTCGTGGAGGCACTGTAACAGTTCCATCAATGAACGAACGTAGGCGTTGTGTCTTTAGCACCAGCAAGACATGTTGCTTCCATGCCAAAAAAGTACTCTCGTCAATAAGCACAACCACCTTTTGAGAGGTGAGTGTAAGAGGATTGAAATACCTGCTAGTAGGCTCTACCAACCCTACGGAATCCATGAAAAAAAAACTACTCTAATACCATATTAGAAAACTTAACAAGAATTGAATGAAATCTTGAATTAAAGCCTAACTTTTGAGATACATAGCTTGTTTATTTATACAAGAAACTATAACTAATTCATAATTGGTTGAGGCTAACTAATAGTAGTTATTTAGTTGCTTTTGTTAAGTACTATTACTAGCATCTGCTGATACACCACAACTTTGCCAACAATGTAGTTTCTAAACCGACTTCACTCAATTGTTGACACACCTACATAGTTTCATACACATATTGTGTCATAGCTCTATACTTTGATTTTGCACTAAACTAAGAGACTACATTTTGTTTCTTACTGAATCCACTTCTTATTTTTCCCGTTGATGACCGTATCCATTACCGCTTACCTTTCGTTGCTCGGTTGGCCACTCCCTTTATAAGGGCAAAACTAGAAAACTTTTTTAGGGGGCAAAATTAAATTGTAATTTTTATGATAGCAAAAATACAATTTTATTATTTTAATAGCCTATATCTTTATAATTTTTAAATGATTAAATCAAATTTTTATATTTTTAGGAGGTCAAAGTGTAATTTTACCTTTACTAGTTTAAAATTTTAAAAATTTTAAAGGACGTAAATGAAAATTGTCCATTT
The DNA here is from genome assembly GCA_025698465.1 of Gossypium longicalyx. NCBI lineage: Eukaryota > Viridiplantae > Streptophyta > Magnoliopsida > Malvales > Malvaceae > Gossypium > Gossypium longicalyx. The sequence continues at coordinate 88,313,028 of CM046995.1, forward strand.
TAGGGGGCCGAGGCCCCTGCCAACCCCCTAGTTTCGCCCCTATCCCTTTGGCTTCATGTCTGTTCCTCTTTTAACTAATCCATCCACTCCCTCAATGGTCGTTGATCGCTTGCCTACTCGCTATCCCCTCCCTTCTTTGTCTACTTTGTCGCCCGTTCCTGCCCTGTAGCATCATCGTTTGCAGCCCCTCCCTTGGCTAATGTAGGTTTTTTTTTTTTAATTTTCCAGATAAACTACGAGTTTAGGATAAATTAACTTTTTAAAAAATCAAAGTAAAAATTTCATCATCATATACATACTACTCAATCATATATCAATTTCACATTTAATCATTATCATGTATCAATTCATATTAGTAATTTATTTCATGTTTATGATTTAGTCCCTTTGATGCCAAAAGACATTATTTACCTAACAATTCGAACTAAAAAGTAAAACAATATAATACATACATAACATGATTTAATAAATTAATTCATGTATGAACTTACCTAACAAAAACAACAACAAATGAAATATCGAGGACTAATTCGCAAATTTATCTTTTCTTCAATTATCTTTCAGTTGATTCAAATCCCGATCTATAATAATTCATTACAATTTATCAATTTTAAACATCTTTTAATAGTTTATTATATCCATAAGTCAGTTCAATTTCACTTTTTGAAATTTTCCTAAAGTTTTATATTTTATTCAATTTAGTCCCTAAAACTGAAATAGCTATATCTTTCACATTTAAGCTTTTTTTTTCAATACGAATTCAATTTCATCCTTATATAACCCTATATTATCTATAGTTACAAAAATTTTATACCAAATCTGAAATATTTACACTTTAATCCCTAAGTTCAAAACTATCAATTTTTACTTTAAAAATTAGTCCTTTTTCACTTTTAAACTTACAAACTAACAATTTAAAATTAAAAATTCAAGCATTCATCAACTGTATCATTTATAAACTTTAAAAATTCCAAAAATTGACACATAAGTTAGCTAAATCAAGCTACAACGATCCTAAAATATAAAATTTACAAAAAAGAGCTCGATTTACCTTACCATGGAAAGGCTTATTGTTTGGAGCATTCAACAATGGCTTGGTTGTTTTCTTTTGAGTTTCGGTGTAAGAAAGCTGAAATGGATGAGGATGGCTTTTCTTTTCTTTAATTTTATGACATAACATATACTTTATTAGTTATAATTATAATTATAACATAATTTAATAAATTTTATGCGGACGAATGCCACCAACCGTCCACTATCAACTAAAGTGGGAATATTTCCACTTCAAACCTTGGTTTAATTACTATTTTAGTCCTTTAATAATTAAAAATCTCTAACGATAAAACGTTACTACTTTTACAATTTTGTTCTTGTACTCTAATTAACTATCTAAATGGAAAAATTAATGAACCAAATTTTAATTAAACTTTATATTAATCTTGAAAATATTAAATAATAATATTTACGGACTCGCTTATCAGAAATGTGGTTCCGAGACCACCGTTTCCTACACCATTGACTTTTGGGTCAAAATACTTGTATCTTAACTAACTATCCAATGAACAAAATTGTCAAACCAAAATTTAATATAATACTAAAATTAACTCGTAAATATTATAATTAATAATATTTACAGATTTGATCATAAGAGAACAAGGTTTCAAAACCATTGTTTCCAACACCACTGAAAAACGGGCTATTACATATTATTATGCCATGAATGATGCTGATTGAAATTTGGAAGAGTAGAAAGATGGATTGGCAATCTCATCTCAAGCATTATCTTTATCCTTATCATTTAAGTTATTTATTTGGTGATTAAGCTATTGGTTTATCTTAGATGATAAAGTTTTATTTTGGATTTTTTTGAAGATATTTTAAGAGATATATTCAGCCTTTTACTAAGTTTTATGTCTATCAAAACTTTGCTAAAGGAATTTTTATGCGGGTGTGTTAGACACTACTTGTTTAGATATTTTCATGGAGAGAGATTGTATGTAATGTGAGGTATTTGGGGAGTTCAACTTTGGGGTTGCAGTTATCCCATGGGAGAGGGTAGGTTGGGCTTAAACCAAGAGTTGTACTGGCTGAATTATTAAAATAAAATCATCCTCTAAGTGAGGCTCCGTATGATAGGATTGGGAAACTCAAACCGCGTTAACAAATATCATCTATTAATTCTCTCTTTACTTATCTCTTTGACTCGTGTTTTGAATTTGTGCTTATTTTTCTCATTGTTTTGCTTCTTGTGTTGATGTGCTTGAACGGTTATGTCCAAACCTTTTTGAACATCGAATTGAACATAGAACAAATCGAAGGTTCTGATAAGTTTTATATCGAGAGTTTTTAGCACTTATTGGTACATTAGAGAATTTGTAATTGAGAGTGCAAACAAGTTTATTACTTAGCTTATTAAAGAGAAATAATCTAAATCTTTTTAATATAAAAGTGTGGTTGGTATATTGAATTGTGATAAAACTTAAATTAATAACTAAACAACTTAACATGCATTTATTGGATTTGAGATTCTTATATTTTTTTTGTGACGTTAATGTTCTGTTTAGTATGTCATGTATTTGACATAAATTTTGATATGCTAACGAATGATGTCATATAAATCTTGAAATTGTATATTTATATTGTACTCGTGAAACTATTTTATGTTATATCGTTTTTAAAATTGTGATGTTACATAAAAATTATGTTGTCGCAACCAAACTATCTAGTTCTCTTAGTACTGTAAGCAATTGATATTTGACTTTAAGTTCAAGCAGAAACTAGTTGCCTAACATTCATTGGGATACAGTATTGTGAAGGGCCATCAAAAAGAGTATCCACAAAAATCCTAGCCGTCGCCTCAGTTGGATGATACAGATCCCAAAAAGCATGATCCTTCCTATTGGAGCAATATTTCGAAATGGGCACACAAGGGACTTTAGCTTTCAGATCCCCAAGCCCACAACAGGCACTTTCTATCTCATTGAACCCTGCAACCATAAATTGAAAAATCTCAAACCTTTTAACAAAACCTAAAACAATTAAATGAACCCCCAAAAAACTGCATAAATTAATTAAACCACAAGTTATATATATAATACCATAAGAAGATGGTTTTTGGATGACATTTTGCATGATTCTATAAGTATCAAAGTAAGAGTAGTTTATGCCTTGAAGCTCTGATTTTAACCCTTTCAACATTGCCTTCAGCTCTTCATTGTATTTGACAGACCAAAAATTGCATTCTTCATTGCATTCATGGGTTTTGTTTTTAACCCTTTCTGCAGGAATACACCCTATCGCTCCGATACCGGTTAAAACAAATTTACGTGCACCGGTTTCGTATAGTCTCTGCCAAAAGAATGATGAAATTTTAGGATCAAGTTTCACTATTTTTTTTCCAATGCAAATATCACTTAATTAGTTACCTTGAGTTGTCCTTTTAGGGTGTTGGCCATCAAGTCCACAAATTGTTGTGGGGTGCTCTTCTTTCTAAGATCAGACGATCCAAAATAATCTAACATGTCATTGCTACCGATAACAATGGTGAAAAGGGCTTTTGAAAGGTGCTTTTCTGCACCAGGTGATCCCATTTGTTGCACCAAACTTTTATATACTACAATGTAGTTGTCCACTTGTTTTAACAAAGGAATGGATTGACCCTAGAAATTTGGCAAACCATGTGAAACTACAAACCCTAATATAGCTACATTTGAGAAACAATTGATTCGTACACATGACATTTATTAGAGACTTACGTAAGTTTGATCCGTGCCATTGAAGATTCCGGCACCGCCTGAGGCGAAGCTAACGCCGTTTATATATGATGATTCATCTGTCTTCTTTAACAAAGAAAGATAGGGGGGTGAACTTGGTAACCCTAATTTTTCAGCTGCCCAAATAACAATATTATGTAAATGGAACAATGTGAATACAATAAATCTAATCCAACTAAGTAGGCAAAGGTGAAGTTACTCCTATGTGTCAGATGTTTTTTATTATTTCATGTGAGTCTTAAATGAAAGTAGGTAGCTTTCAAGTTGGGAGATAATCAAATCAAATATTTTCCGAGTTGAAAGGACTTTTGAGATTCACAAATATTCCAAACATTATCTGTAAACTAAAATATTCGTTAAAATTTTCAACTAAGGATAAAGCTGATGAGCATCAATGAATGATATTTTGGCTTTGTTTTAATATTACTATTTAAGAATCTTATTCAACTTTTTATACGTTCAATCAACCCATATGAGCATCAATACTCTTTTAACTTTTTAAGTGATTCAGCCTTTTTTCTTTCTTTAATTCATAATTGTTATTAAAGCATATTTTGAAACAATAAACTATCGTATTTTGACTCATATCTTCAATGAAAATCAAGTTAAAATTCAATTGATAAATATTTAATCACAGCTTAAACTTAACAAATATCACAACATGGCAGAAAAGGGTAGTTTATAATGTTGCCAAAAGAATGAAAGAAAGAAAAAAAAAAAAAGCGATTAATTAAATTTAATTTGCATGGCTACTTATCAGTAAATTCGTAGTGCTTTACAATGAAACTTAATTCAATTATCATCCAAAAACTCATCCCAGTTGTGAAGATTACTTACCAAGCAAATCGGCTGCATTCTTGCCATTACTAAACCTCCCGGTTGGTTTCTTGGTTGGAAAATCGATTCCGTTGTGAGGAAAATCTGCTTTTGCAATGGAAACCGGAAGGTAATTGTTGTTCCCTACATCAACCAACGAATCCCCGAAAACAAACACTGCCGGCACCATTTGAGCTCTCGAAAACTCCATTCTCAAACTCAATAAACAAAAGAATAACAAAAACAACAAGAAGTTCTTCACCCTAAAACCTCTACCATCATCCATTCCTTTATTGAAGAAAAAACTTTGGTTTAAAGTGGGGAGATGAAGATGTAAGAGTTTCATATTCTTCTTATAGACAGTGTCGGGTTGAGGACGGAAGAGAGTGGAGCTCTATTCTTTTGAATAAAAAAACTATATGTATATTAAATATTAAATAAAAAATTATTTAATATAAAAAATTGATGATTACTAATAAAGAGTGAATGAAACATGTTAAGAAGTTATGTAATAAAATAAAAAGGAATGAATGGGATGCTTTAAGAATATAAAGCTGTAAGCGTGTGTAAGTTGAGTTGGATGGTGTGTGAACCCACCACATTGATTCAGACAGAACCCAATGAGTGGTAAGACAGACAACAAACTAATTCAGTTCAGGTGTGGATCCCATTTTCCATTTTCCATTTTCCTACCATTTGATTCATGGTCACGTTCCATGTCTCAGCTTTTATTTTATTTTAAAGCTGGAAATAGATATCATAATAAGCAATCGAATGGCACCGTCCCATACTCGAACTACTTTCCATTTTTTAATTACTTTCTTAGGGTTATTACCCATACTATTTCTGTTTTCAAGTTACTTTCAACTAATTAATAATCAATCATTTTAAATTAGATTTAGTTCACACAATTAATTTGGCTATAGATACATACCCAAACTCCCAAGCTATTCACTGATTTGTGTGGGTTCTTTGTTAGCTACTGTAAACAAACAGAACAAATATATCATATATATATATTAACCTAAAACAATATATTGTTAATAAAACATTCAAACCCAAAAATTATTTTTAAGGCCGGCAAAGCATAAAGAAATTAGATACTGCTATTACAATGTTTGATCTTATCTGACTCATAAACTCTAATTTATATAGTTTTATTCATGGCCACTGAATCAAAAAATGGCACATCATTGAAAATGAAGGTATATTTATTTCTAAAAATTTTAAATGATGTGTCATAATCTAGTTCATAGAATTATATAATATATTATCAGGGCTGGGAGTCAACTGAATGAAGAACATGAATGAATAAATAAAGAAGCAATAAATTTGACCAAATAACAGTTATATTTGAAGAAAACCATTGTTCTTTTATGGACAAAATGAATTTGGAAAGCTGGCACAACCCCCCACTATAACCATTGATCCACAAGGGCAAGTTGGTTGGTGGAAGGCTAGCCGGTGGAGACACTTTGACGCAGCTCAATGAACAATAGATGGGACCATGGTTTTTATCTATTGATGGTGTGATGCACCACCACAAATGAGTGCTTTCAAAGGATAAGAGGCGTGGAGCTCTTTGCAACATAAAGATGCCAAATGGATCACCACTGACTCAACCCATCTCACTTACGTTCACGCTTTGTTTCAAGCCCTCTTGATTGTCTTCTTCCTATATATCTGGAGAACTCGACAAAATCTTTGCTTCTATGCTATTTGTCTTGTTTTGGTGCAGGGCCAATACAATTAACTTTTCTTGTTTCAAAGGGAATTTTTTTATGCATAAGAATAGAACCATAAGGGCAGAACTATATTTACAATCATTAAAAAAAAAAAAAACAATTCAAATTCATGATATTTCTAACCCCACTTGATTAATTTCCAACATGCAATGAACATTTTTGGTATGTGCTAATACTAAATATACTTGTAACGAAATCCAAATTCAATGCAAAATAAAATAAAAAGGTAGAAACTAATATAATTTTCATAAATCCTAGAGTACAAAATTCATTGTTTCATACACATGATAAAGTTGGAGATGATGATTTCAATACAGTAACCCTTTAAAAAAATGGTTCCGAGTAATTTCAAAATTTACTCTTTAACAATGTCAAAAATTTGAACCTAAATTGCCTAAATCAAGGCCTTCATGGGCAAATAGCAAATCTTGGCCTACTTACAGGCGACCGTCTAGGATAGAAGACCCAAAAACAGTCCAAATCAGTCCATCTGAATTTTTACTATGAATAATAGTTCAGTTCGGTTAAGTTTAGTTTAGTTTAGTTTTAAAAAAAAAAATCGGTTAATAAGCAATATTTTAGTTTTTTAAAAGCTCAAAACCGAAATCAATAGGTATTCATATAATTGGACCAAATATACTAAAACCGGAACCGAAACACTATGGCTCAAAACTCTTCGAATGTGTCATTCGTTCAATGTTCATTCAAGCAACTTCAACCACAGCATACATAGCATAAGCAATTACTATGGTGTCTAAAAGCTGAATGTAATCTGCAACTGATACGCATTTACACTTCCAGTAGCTCCTTCAATAACGACTTGAAGCTATCCTCATTGCAGCCGTTACAAGGTATAATCTGCATTTCAGAACAGAGTACCAGAACTTTGAAAGGATGCAAATGTTTCAGAATCTCGGGGTCTCGATCATAGTCCTGGTATAATAGAGTTTAACATGATTAAAGGATTCGTATCAAGAGAAACCTTCTGTATGCATCAAAGCCAGCCTTGGTTACTCACTTTTTCTGTAACTATAACAATTGGCTTATAACCAAACTTGTCCTCAAGTTGTCTAAGCCGCTCTCTCATCATATGAGTATCCTAGGTTTCATCGACATCACGAAACCAGAACATGATTGCATGGAAAATAGATCTAGGATATAAAGAATGAAAAACGGCAGACTAAAATGATCAGTTAGGAGTCTAATAAGGTTTGAGTCTTTTATCCATTGTTCTTGCAAAGGGATTAAAGTTGTCTCCAGACAAGTTTAAATAAAGAAGGAGCACTGTACCTTAAGTTGAAACGAGTAATGGTCACTGAAGTCAAATCGATCGACAAATAATGGTCCTATCTGCAGCAAGTTATTGAACACAGTAAAATTCCTTCATAGAGATGAATATGAGAAGGCATAAGTGATGGAGAAGAGACTCTCCATTATGCATCACATGTTATCTAAACCGGAAAATAAATAACATTAATAGTAATACCTTTTCCATCGCCCGCACAAAAGCATCGGGAGAACCGATTGCAGAAATACATAAGACAACTGCATCAAGCACAGCTCCCAAATGCATCTTTGTGCTTATATTTCTCAGTTCAAAGAAATATGAGGGAGTCATTCTGGTGTAAAAAATAGGAAGTGACTCCTTGATTTCTTGAACCACTAACTTGATATCTTTGAGCTTTTGTTCCAACACCTGCATGATTTTAAGCATGAGCTTTTAGTCAACTCCTTAACATAGTCCACCTACATAAACATAAGCCAAAATATGCAGAAATTTTATTGAAGAATGACAAATTATCTTTTAGAAAAGTACAACTTGAAAGATCAGTTCATCATACCAGGTCAGCATGATGGACTACAGCAATATTGGCACGTTTGATTGCTATTAAAGGTTCTCTTAAGGGTCCAAGAGGAAGTAGTTTGCAGTTTCCCCAAGGCATTAGTCCGTTAATCATTACAATCTCTAGGTCACGACATAAGCTCCAATGCTGCCTTCCATACACATGAGATGATTACTTATCAGCATATAAATGTTTTTTTGCTTAAAAATTACCCAGATAAAGGGAAATGCAGAAACTAAATATAAAAGCATATCAAATCCTAAAACAAGAACTGCTGGCATAAAAATGAATTCATCAGCTTAGCAAGAAATAGGGAACTACCAAGAGAAGTTATTTGGCCATATAATTTCTTGTTAATATACAAAAACTAGCTAAGAGATAATTACTACGTAATAAGACATGCAATAGAACAATGCGAGGAATACGAAAGAAACTGTCATACTCATACCTGCATACCATCGTCTAAAACTGCTGCACCAATTTTTTGTGAACCAACATGACTTCCCATTTTTGAGTCAAGATAGGTTCTCTCAAAGAATTTACTACCACGGTAATCTACATATCCATATTTTTCAAAGAACATATTGGCAGTGGCCACCCGATTTGCACCTACACCAACTTTTACAGGTCCCCCAAGTAGATGCCTTTTTAGCATTTTAGCTTCATCTCCACCGGCATAGCCCTTCAAGAGAACCAAATTTTATAATGGAATTGCAAATTGAAAGTGACAATAACCGAGATAAAAGTTAGCTCTATTCTTGGCCGCTAAACATCGAAATTCAAAACTCAGAACAATTAGAATCCACTCAAACTTACTTAAACCCAATGGCTAATCTTCCACATCAAGAAACCGATATAAATATTACAGCTACAAAGCACCAACTATCTCAATGGCTGAAAAGCAAGCAAACCAATCCCTTAAGGTTGCCAAAACCTGGGTCAACCTTACCCAGTTAGGACCTATACCGATACCGAAACCCAAAATTATCCGCACCCAAATCAACATAAAGCCTAATAACCCCCCGGAAACAAGACTTCAAACCCAACCTGATCAGTACATAAATCGGCAATAAAAAGGTTACCAACCCGACCCGATTTTATTTGAAAAGGTGATGATCCAATTCCAAATTGACTCATATTCAAACCCATTCAGACGCCCTAACCTACCATATGAAGAATCAAGTACAACAATGAATAGTGCAAAAAAACAAGTACAAAAATGAAAATAATTGAGGAAAAAAAAAGAATACCCTAGTCAAAATGAGAGGTGAAATTCCATAATCAGCTAAGCGTTTAGCTATGAACTCAGCCATGGGGGTCTTTCCATTTCCTCCCCACGTCAAATTCCCAACACTGATTACCGGCACTGGCAACCTTCAAAAACAAAAACCCAATAAATTAAACAAAACAAACGAATAATTAATTTGAAGATAATATCCTCCAAACTAAGCTTTAATATATAATTAATGAGGGGGAGTGTGTCGTATGGACCTGTTCTTAGAGAAGAAACCAGAGCGGTAAAGAGACTGACGAATATAGAGAAGGGAGCCGTAGAGAGACGAAGCTAAGGAGAGGAAAGGAATAAGCGAGAGATGAAGCTTGGAAAACTTAGCTTGGTGTCGATAGTAGGCGATCTCTTTCACTGCTTGCTTCAGTTTCTCCATTATTGGCAACCAAAGGAATGAACACTGGAAGAAGAGGGAAACTATGGAGGGAATAGTCGAATAGAGGGTAGTTTTGTCAATGACGTACAAAAGGTTTAAATATGCCCACAGTCCCTGTACTTTAACGAAATTTAAAATTTAATTTTCGTAATTTAGACATTGAATCTCCAACGATAATTCTGTTCAATTTCGTGTGTATATGTGACAATTATTAATAAATAAATAGATAATTTGTTAGCATTCAACGATCATACTTTTTGTTAATTTAGTATTTACTTTTTAGAATTATAACATCTAAAAAATAAAATATTTCAATATTTTTAATAAAAAAAAACTATAAGAAATAAGAAGTAATTAAATTAAGGTAGATTTTTTAAGATAAATTAGTGTTACTAATATAATAATTAATTAATTTAAATAAACATAAGTGATATAATTTTTATTTTTAGTAAAAGTAGAATAAATTTTTATCGTTAATAAAAAATGAAAAAAAGGTCCTAAATTTATGTATACTTGGACCCACGTCTAACTATTACTTAAATTTAAACTTTAAAATCTTTGTTTTTAACTTTCCCATTTAAAACAAATTTTCTCTCATTTTTCAAAAATTAATTTTTAGTTTTTCTGCTAAACACATTTTGTTTAGGGATATAATTTTCTTTTCCTAAGGGGAATCAAAGATTGAGGGCTACATACATCATAATAAAAAAATAAATAGAATAAAATAAGAACAAAAATACTGAGTTTTATCAATATTAGCATGAAGGAAACCTTAAAAAGTACTGGTAACTCTTACACGTCAGCATTTGTTTATAGCAATTTGTATAATTTTGACCATAAATGTTTTAAGTATTCAATTAGATTCATTCGTATCTTTATATCTATATCTATATATATATATATAATATTAAGTTAAGGTAGTACACTTTGAAATCTTGTCAAATGGCTATATGATAAGAACTCTAATCATCGGTCCATTCAAATTAAAATTAAAATTTATTTATGTCAAATCTTAAATTTTTTAATGAATCAATTTAGATTTATCTACCTAAATTAAAATTAAAAGTTTAGGACCCAACCCAATTTAAAAAAATTATAAAACCCACGTAACCTAAAAACATTTCTTTCTTTTGTTAGTGTTCTTAAGGACAGAAGGAGATAAACAACTCTGGGTAATTTGCTGAAGGAAAAATCGATGTGTTCACTTGGTTAGATGTCGACCCTGTGATGATAGTATATTCCTTGAATTTGGACCCAAATGCTAAGCCACTCAAATATAAGAAACTGAGGATCACCCTAGAAGTGGTTCATGCTATGAGAGTAGAGGTGGACAAATTAACTAGTAGCTTTAAGAAATGATATACCTAGAATGAGTTTCCAATGTTGTGATAATAAAGAACAAACATTAAGAATATGTGTAAATTTCACCAGACTATGCAAGGCGTTCCCTAAAGATAGCTTCTCTCTACCGTCCATAAATAGGCTAGTTGATGCCTCAGTTGGTCATAAGTACATAAGCTTCATGGATGTCTTTTCTAGGTATAATCAAATCATGATGGTTATGAAGATCAAAAGAAAGCTTCCTTTATCATGAAAGGTTGACTAATTTGTTACAGAGTACTGTCATTTGGGTAAAGAATGCATGTGCCACTTATCAATAGTTAATAAATTCAATTGGAAAGAATACGAAAGTCTATGTTAATAATATACTGGTCAATAGTGCTTTTATGGAACAAAATGTTTGAGACCTTTTAAGAAGTGTTCCAAGTGCTTAGGGAATACACTACGTAGTTAAACGCAACAAAGTGTGCATATAGTCTTGGTATTAATGATTTCTAATGGGGCAGTGATGTAAACTCAAAAAGCATACATGCTATACTTGATATGAATCTATCAAAATAAATAAGAAATTTAATTGTTAACAAGAAGTGTAGTCACCTTGAATAAATTTATCTTAAAATGGTCGAAAGATGTTTACTATTTTTCAAGGCCCTTAATACTCCTCTCTAATGGAGCGAGGCATGCTAAACATCTTTTGAGCAATTAAAAGTCTATGTGTATCTTTTTTGAACTCTTTCAAAGATGTCTTGTTGTACCTAGTGTTACCTCACCTCACATTGGTACCTTGTTAGGATCATGAACCTTGCCGACCTATATGGCGTGCTCAGCACGTGGACCCTTTTTCTTTGTTTTCCAATCTCTTCTCTTTATGTGTAACACATGAAACCTCATCAAGTATACACAATATATCACCGCCTAGTTGCCAAACTTATAAATTTAATCTTTCCCAGTTAGAAAACTATCCAATTCCCTAATTAACATACCTAGGAGAACCTTCTTGGCCACATGTCCAGGCCAGAGGATAACTCATAGCCTCATTCCTCACCATCAAAGTCAAGACACCACTTTTATATGCCAAAGCTTTGCCCAATCGTCCTCAACTAGCTTAGTTCTTCACATGGCTCTGTTCCACCATGTGAACTTTTGCCTCATATGCCTTCTTATTCTTTGTATCAGTAAACTCCAATTTACGGTGTCTCGAGTCAAACAGTCCATTGGGGTACTGGTTGATTCCCAGCAGCCATATTTGACTTAGCATCTGAGTTCATAGTGTTGGTAATGCAAAATCAAAAATATTTTTTAAAAATATTTTTTGTTGTAGAATATTTTTTAATTGAGGAAAAACCTTTGACTGTTGTAGAATATTTTCTGTTGAGGAAAATCCTCTACTATTTTTGGAAACTAACACTATTATTTTACCATTTTTCCCTTCTGAAAACAATATAAATAGAAGGTTATTCTACTAATTTTTCTTAACAGAGAAAAACAAGAAAACTCAGTTATCTCTTTTCTCTCTCGTTCTTGCTCTTTAAAAATTCTGATGTTTTACTAAATTACATTAGTGCAATATTCTGTTTAGGAGATTGGATTTCAAGCGAGACCATCTGTGACCCCTTCGATCTTTCTTGGGAATTGAACCTAGTATGGTTTACTCGAGTTTCTTCCAATTTATTTCCTGACTTTTACAAGAAGAGCAATCCTTTTGAGTTTCATATTTCTCATTTAGGTGTACGAATTTGGAAGTATTATGTTAAACTTGGGGGCTGACATCCATTTTCGATTATATCGATCAAGGCGAAATCGCTTCTAAGGCAGTGGTTCTTCCACGACATAGTGATTGCTTTATTTATTTACGCTTAGTTTGCTTTCTTGCAGTGTTAACAATTTTGAATGCAATAGTATATTTCCAACTATTTAGAAGTGATTTCTTTACTATTGTTTAACATGAGAATCGTTTTCGTTTCCTACTGCTAGAACCAATGAAGGCTCCTATAAGCAATTTAGAAGTCGAGCTTGGAATATGAGTAAAGGGATTTAAGGTGTTGGAATGCAAGTTTGGCTCTGTTGATTCAAATCTCGGGTGGTTTAACTCTGATTTGCCTGTTCTAAGTTGAGAGTTGAGCCTATGAGACTTGATTGTAAACTCTAGGTATCGTGAAATCTTAAAGGGTCTTAGGGTTCAAATATCGGAAGAGAGAAAAAGAAATAGACAATGAAGGGAAAATTGAATTTATAAATATGTTAGTGTGATATTGAGGCAATCGATTTGAAGGCGCCTACGTAGTACAAGAGTGTGCCTAAGTAGCATTGAAGCAGTTGCAAGCTCTATCTGTGTTAGCCAGTAGGCTATTGCGGCCAAGGTGGGCTTGGAAGGCCTAGTGAGCTTAAGTTAAGTAGGTCGGAGGGCCCTTAAGTTTGAGTGGGTCAGAGGACTTTTAAGTTTGAGTTGGTTGGAGGCCCCTTGAGTTTGAGTTGGTCGAAGGACCATGAGTGGATCGCTGAATCCTTGTGTTTGATATAGGGCTTACGATGCCTTTATCCATGATGAACTACTAATACATAAGATTTGTGGAGCTAGTCCAAGTGTCACAAAATTTTTAACCAAATTAGACTAGAGGATTATCGAGTCTGAAAGCTTGAACAAGAAAACTAGTAGGGGATGTCTTGTTCAGGTAACCTATGAGATTGTGCGAAGAAAAAAGCCTACTATTTTAGATGGAGCAACTATTTCTTAAAAGCCTACTAAACAAACATGTATTTCTAACTCCATGATAGAATCAAAGTTTATAACTCTTGACTGAGTTAGGAAAAAAGTAGAATGGCTCAGGAATATGCTTATAAAGATTCTTTTATGGGCTTACAAATATTCTTTTATGGGGGAAACCCACCTCTTGTGTCCTTATTATATGATTCACAAGTCGCCATTTGTGTTACTCAAAACCAGGCTTACAATGGCAAGAAAAGGCATTTACAAATAAGACATAAATATGTGAGACACTTAATAAAGAATGGAGTACTTGCCATGAAGTATGTAAAATCTGAGAGGAACCTAGCTAATCCAATAACCAAGGGGTTATGCAGGAAAATGATTATTAATTTGTTAAGGGGGATGGATCTTAAGCCTACCGGTTGAGAAATTCATAGTGGATACCCAACTTAGTCTTCAAAGTTTAGTGTGGTCAAACGAAACTATGGAAAGACTCATAGTGTACATCTTTACCTATCCCTAAGACACAGAATGTATATGCATAAGGATGAGCTCATTGCTCTTAATGAGTTCATAGCCTAAAGTTTGGGTGGTCCTAGTAAGACAAACTTAATGAATTTATTGAATTATAAAACTGAGAGGTTGAGCTTATTAAATGCTCTTAATAAATTAATATTCCAATGTTTGGGTGGTTTTATTGAGACGGACTTGATGAATTCATCGAATTATAAAACTTAGATGTTGATCTTATTAAATGTTCTTAATAATTTCATAGCCTTGGTTCAGGTGATCTATACTGAGATAGACTTTATGAAATCACTTACGTAAGTGTGAAGGATTATCCACCTTCTATTAAAAACATTGGGTTATTTTTCTAGAGCACTTACCAATATCCCAAGGTATATTGGTTAAATTGTTGATCTATCACAGAACTCAATTGGACCTGAGATTAGTCATGTGTCATAAGTTAACCCTATATTAACAAGTTCAAGATTCATTCACTTGTAAAATATAAGAATCACTCATTTCACTATGTACTAGTTTAAATCCACAAGATACTAGTGCTTAAACGACTAATTTCGCTATTGCTCTTCTCACGTTTTACCTTTTCTTATGTTTACAAAATTTTCCAATTCCTTTGCATTAGTGGGGGAACGTTGGTAATACAAATCAGAAATATTTTTTCAAAATATTTTCTGTTGTGGAATATTTTTCGATTAAAGAAAATCCTTTCACTGTTGCAGAATATTTTCTGTTAAGAAAAATCCTCTATTATTTTTGAAAATTAACACTTTATTTTACCATTTGCCCCTTCTAAAAACAATATAAATAGTAGGCTAAAAACAAGAAAACTCAGTTCTCTCTTTTCTCTCCCGTTCTTGCTCTCTAAAAATTCTGTTGTTTTACTAAATTACATTAGTGCAATATTTTGTCTAGGAGATTAGATTTTAAGCGGGATCGTATATGACCCCTCAAATCTTTCCTGGGAATTGAACCTAATGTGTTTACCTGAGTTTCTTCCAATTTATTTTCTACCTTTTACGAGAAGAGTAATCATTTTGAGTTTCATCTTCCTCATTCGAGTGTATGAATTTGAAAATACTGTGTTAATTTTGGGGGGCGACGTCCATTTTCGAATACACCAATTAAGACGAAATCACTTCTAAGGTAGTGATTCTTCCACGACACAGTGATTGCTTTATTTATTTACACTTAGGCTCCGTTTGTTTGCCATGAAATCATTTTTCGGAATAGCTTTTCAGCCTTTTCCAGTTTTTGTTTGGTTGAAAAGAATTTCTTAACGTAAAATAAATTACAAAACACGGGAAATGAGGCCTTTAATTTGGGAAAATGTCTTACCGTTTTTATTTCGGTAAGATATTTTCAAGAAAAGAAGCCAAGAACTCTCAACACCTGATCTTCCCTTTCCCTTCCCTTTCCCCTTCCCCAATCCTTGACACCTCGATCTTCTGCTTGCCGTCAGCCAACAATGATTCTCAACACCAGACGCTGGTGTTCATCTTTTATTTTCCTCATCTTCGCCTTTCTTTGTCAAAATATTACTGCACCACCAGTTGGCATATATACTTGGAGTCACCCTCCCTATCTGCATCCATCTTTTCCATTTCACTAAAAATTAAACCCTAGAATTTTGATTTGAATCACTCCAAGACAGCCAATGTGATAATCTTAACTCGTTTTAATCTTCTTCTTTTTTGTTCTTTTTAACTTGTTTAAATTTGTTTAGATTTGTTTCACTTCGAAAGGCTTACTTAATCTGTTTTAATTCTTCTTTGATTCTTTTTGTTGTTTTAATTCTTCTTTGATTCGAAATTGAAGCTGCATTCCTTTTTTTTTTCAGTGTTTGTATGGTTATTATTATAGATTATAGATTTGAGAAAAACCTTTTTGGTGTGGTTAGTACTACCTGATACAAGTTTGGATGAAGAAATTTCAGTTTAGGTCTTTTACTAATTGCAGTGTTTTAAAATTAGAATTGCTAGTTGCTTAAGACTTTGCATTTCTGTGAGAAGCGATGTTCAATGCTTGACTATCTTGTGGATGTTAATAATGGAAATTTATGGTTCTATAATTTGTAAATTGAGAGGCTTCTGTTATTGTGTGTTTTAAGGGGGCAGATTGATGGCCTTGAGCTTATAGCCTTTGAGAATTTTACATCCCGTGATGTGATAGAGGCAGTCAGGTCATGCCTCACAAACAAGTATTCCGAAGGACTACCTGGTAAAAGGTATATACTATGTATAATTGACCAAAGTGAAAAGATATTTAATTTTATTTTTGGTTTTGATTTAATTGATTGCAGCCAATGATCTTTTTGTTTATTGCAGGTACTATGGTGGCAATGAGTTCATTGATGAACTTGAAATACTTTGCCAGAAGAAGGCTTTGGCAACATTTCATTTGGATGAAAAGAAGTGGGGCATTAATGTTCAACCGTTGTCTGGTTCCCCAACAAACTTTGAGGTTTATTCAGCTATTCTTAATCCACATGATCGAATAATGGTAATATTCTTCTGCCTGTTTTAGCTACCTTAAATTAGTGTTTTTCTGCTGATGGTACTCAAATTAATGATTTCTTAATATAACTGGTATAGGGTCTGGAATTACCTCATGGAGAACATTTGTCACATAGGTTTATGACTCCTAAAAGACGAGTATCTGGCACATCAATCTATAGTCAATACCTTATCGACTTGATGAACCCACAGGTTATTCCTTATTGCTTGACTTACTGAGTTTTAGTGGTTGGTATGTTTGCTTGGTGGTTGATTCAATCTGATAGAAATATGGAACAGGCCCTGTTGATTATAAAAAAGAAAAAGAAAATCTATTTTTACTCCAAAATATGTTATAAGTTACCGATGCTTTGGTTGTTAATCTCTTTCACAGTGATTTCAATAACCTTTCAGTGTCTTATGGAGCACTTTTTCTTGTTTATAGGAAAATTTTTAAATTTGATGTGTGGTTTTGTTTCACCTTCATCTTACGTATGATTGCTACTTCTTTTTTCTCTGGTATGACATTGACTAACAGCATGATTTTTGATGATGTCATTGATGTTAATCCCCATTTCCTGAAAAAAAATAATCGATGCTAATTGTGCTGCAAATGCTACTAAATACAAATATAGTGATTTTATTTAAATTATGATCTAACTGGACATTGATTAATGCAATACTTCTGAAGTCCAAAACTATTGATTTGGTTCTTACACACAAGTTATAAATTTGCTCTTTCAGATTGCATATTCCACTGCTGAGGTTGACATTGTAAAAATTTGTCAGTGAAGAATTGTTGGACTCGATGAAACCTTGGTTAGTATGTCTGGATTAATTGAAGGTCTTCCAGATGCTGTTGCCCTTAAATGCCTAGCATGAGCTCCCTTCTACCTATATCCTAAGTTGGAGCTTGTTTCTCGTTCATGGAGAGCTGCCATTCGTGGCTCTGAGCTATTCAAAGCTTGACAGGAGGTTGGCTCAGCAATGGAACTTCTTTGTGTGTGTGCATACGATCCTTGTTTCTAGTATAATTTGGATAATATTATTAATTTCTAGTATTAATTGTGGTTTGGAAGCTAATTTATAATTATTCAATCCTTGTTTTTTTTATTTTTTTATAACACAATTAGAAATAATTTATTTGACTTTGGTTGTTTTGAATTTATGACGGTTAATATTCTAGCTTAATAATTAAAAATTATTATATATTTAATTTAATTTATTTATTTTTAAATAAATCATTGCAATATATGTAAAAACAATTTAAAATATAAATTTATTAATATATATATAATAAACTCAATGAAAAGATAATAAATTCTTAAGAACAGCTTTTATGAAATATTTTCAGGAAATCTACCAAACAACAGAAAATATTTTACATAGATTCATCCAAACACCAGAAAAGTAAATCATTTTCAAAAAAATAAATCATTTTTAAAAAAATATTTTACTGAGAAACAAACAGAGCCTTAGTTTAATTTCCTATCAATCCTAGCACTTTTATTTGCAGTAATATATTTCCAACACATAAAAATATTTACAATCGCAGTTGTTACCCCCACTAAAATCTTAAAATAAATGTTGCGTATTTATGTAATTACAAGAATTTAAAGAAAATATTAAGAATCATTTCATTTTAAATCAAGAAAATCCACATTCCATTCACAAAATAATCTATAATAATTACATATATTCAATTTTTTACATCCGGAACAATGCATTAACGAGCGAGTACTTTTACAGTATTTCTTTTATTACGTCGAAATAAAAGTAAAAGTAATCTTAATTATCAAAATCAAAGATCAAGAATATTGAAGCATACTTTTCTAACAAATGAATCTGGAAACAAACGGTTCAGAACTCAGAAACATCTAATGTTGTTCCCAGAAGTCTGGCCTGTTAGCTATCAAAATAAACAACCCAGACATAAAACAACAATAACCCATTATCAAACAATCTACAAGTTATCCCTCTACAGTGTGTACATACATATGTATATGAACGATATAGGTAAACACAGTTAGGTCGTTGAAGCTCTTCTAACGGAAAGAATGGCGAGGAAATTCCGATTGCTTTGCTTTGGTTTGTTGTTGGTGGAGGTCGACATCATATTCTTCTTCCCAGGTTTCTTCTGATTACGAAGAACACAAACATCGCCATGGCAAATATATTTGGATTCGGAAGATTCTGTAAAGCAGCCGAAGATGTTTTGCAGCAGAGCCATGGAAGCTAGAAGTTTATGCTTCGAAGAAGAAGAAGATGTATTATCATTCATCATTCATGGTTTTTGCCGAGAGATTTATATAGGGTCGATGGCATGGCATATGAAATTATGGTTAGGGCAAAGGTCAATGTTGGTTGGCAGAAATTACTATATATACTTTGTATTTTCAGCTTCACATAGGCACACGTTTATATATAATACTGGAAGGACCATATATATATATATTGAAATGTCAAACCAACCAAAACGTGTACGACCAAGGGCTTCCAGAGTTTTGATTTCTTTTTCCTTTAAAGTAACGTACTTTGGTTTGGTGGTTGATCTTATTAGACTTTTGGTAAATTTGAGCGTTTATTAGACTTTATTAAGTCTATTTTCCTTTTTCAATGTACGAACTGGTCATATTCTAACTAAAGTAATTCTTTTTTTTAATATTCTAACTAAAGTAAGTGTAATTATACAAATCAACATTCAATTATGCTTCAATTCTTGTTTTGGTCACTCAATTTTAAAATTTTTAATTTAGGCATTAATTTTTAAATTTGTTCCTGTTTTGTTCACCCATCGTTAAATTGATAATGGAAAGCATTTTTTTAACTGATATAATAACATATTTAATCCTCGATACTTACATGTTCTATTGATTTAATCCTATTCTAAAATAATCCAATAAATTTAACCTTTCACATTTACAAATTCTATCAATTTTATCCTTAAACTTCCTAATCAAAGTTTTCAGCTTTTAAAACAGATGATAAACTTGTAACCCCCCTTCCCCCAAAAAAACTTCTCTCAACTAACGAGTTGTTTCTCGAGCCAATTCTTGATACTAATAAGTTTACCTTGAACCTTTATTTCCTTTTCTATTTCTAAATATAATATTTAATAACTCTTTGACTGATAAATTTTTTGCTAAAGAAATGGAAAAATCTTTTAAAAAAAATACTTTAGATTTACTCTTGTTGTTAACGAGTATGATATTTCCTTCAAGGTACATAGAATAATCCTCCAAATTGGTCCTTGAAATTGGAAATTAAATCTAGAGTTAAAAAATATAGCTTTGAAAAACCTAATTGTTTAATCAATAATTATATAATAAAAATTATGAACATTAGATTTTTTTTTTAAAAATGCAAAAAAATTAATTGAATTTCCTTTTGTTACATTGATAATGATTTTTTTTTAATTTTATAAATTTATTAAGAGATTATTATGTTTTCTATTTATTTTTAATTATTTTTTTATTTTTAAATCCACAATAAACAATATGCATCACTAATAATATGATTTAGTGTCAAATCATTTACCTAATTAATTAAAAACTAAAATTATGCTAGTCAAAGTGAAAATTTGTTTTTTTACAAATATTAAATTATTTATATAACTTTATTATATATTATATTTAATTTTTTATTTTTTATTTTTAATGGTGTTTAGTTAATTTCTAACACTAGCTTCTTAAAAAAAATTAAACAAAATGGGTTGTGTATCAAATTGGATAACTTCAACCATAAATAAAATAATTAATAGATGTGGAATGTCTTTGTTTTAAAAGCGGAAAGCTTTGGTTGCGAAGTTTGATGATCAAATTGATAGATTTTTTAAATATGAAAGATTATATTTATTGAATTATTTAGAACTAAGATCAAATTGATAGAATATGTAAATATTGAGGATTAAATGTGTTATTATACTAGTTAGAAAAAAACTTTACGTTATAAATTTAACAGTGGTGACCAAAACAGAAATAGATTCAAACGATAATGCCTAAATTGAAAGTTTTTAAAGTTAGGTAACCATTTGTATAGTAATTAACCCCTAAAGTAATTAGTGCGTAATATATTTTAGGGTAAATTACTTTAGTAGTCATCCAACTATTAGTAATTTTTTTGTCATCTACTTATGAAAAGTTACAAAATGGTCACTCAAGTATTAGTAAATTTCTTTTTGGTCACCCAACTATTCACTTTTTTCTTTTTTGGTCACCAACGGGCTAATGGTGACAACTTTTAAAATTTGTATAATAGTAACTTTGACCCTCAATAATTATACATTGTGTCAATTTAGTCTTGATTTTAAATGTAACCCTCAACATTTACACATTGTGTAATTTGGTCTTTTTTCAGCAATTTTGCTTTTCTTTGCAACCCTTTCACCTGAAAAGCTAAAAAAATAAATTTATTAGTTAAACTTGATTAAAAATATACAAAACATAGAAACACCCAAAAATCCAAGATAATAATTTTCATCTTTTTTTCATTCTTTTAAATTTAACCCTTAATGTCATAAGGAAAAGCAAAATTACAACAAAAAAAAGAAGCAGCAAATTACAAAACGTGTAAATGTTGAGGGTTAATTTTGTTTAGAATCAAGACTAAATTAACATAATTTATAACTGTTGAGGGTTAAAGTTGCTATTATGTCAATTTTAAAAGTTTGCCACTGTTAGCCAACTAGTGACAAAAAAGACAAATTTGAATAGTTGGGTGACTATTTTGAAATTTTTCATAGTTGGGTGACCAAAAAAGAAATTTATTAATAGTTGAGTGACTACTAGAATAGTTTACCCTATATTTTATAATTTATATTCACTACCGTGATATTTTAAAAGAAAAAAATTGATATTTACTTATCCGAATTGTTGTCACGAATCAATCACATATCAATTCAATTGAGAAATTACTAAAAACTCGTTATTTTTATAAAGTAACAAATATTCATATAAAGGTATTTTTATCTTTTTATCTTTTATATAAAATATTACTATCTTGATATTTGAATTTAAGACACCATGATCTTTAAAACTTTAATTTAATTAATCAATTTCAACCAAAACCACATTTGACTTTTGTATGAAATTTTTAATAAATATATCTTGCACATAATTCCTTTTTTCACTCACATTGTGGGTGTGCCATAATATTATATATATATTATCGAAGCGATAATAAGACATGAGCAAAACTAGAGATATTGTAAAAAGGAATGAAGCATACATTTTTTTGATACAATATTGGGGGTAGGGGATGGGATCATATGATTTGGACCCGTGTCAAATGGGAGTCTGACGAGAGCTACAAGTCAAGATGAGTGAAGTATGCATATTTAAAGTAAAAAAAAAAAAAAAACTTTACAAAACATTTATGTTAAATTTTACCATTGGTTCTTATATTATGTGTAAGTTGCAGATTTAATCCTTGTATGTGATAGTTAGTTTATGTACCAAATGTGTTTTTGGGTATATGTTTGATAACACGATAAAGTTACATATTTTATATATGAACTCACTAACCTTGTGAGACTTGTGATGTGTATAGGTAATTAATGAACTCATGACCAGGATATTGAATTATCTTCTAAAATGTTTAAATTACATCATTTATGGTAAGTTTAAGTTTATTACAAACTTACTAAGTTTTACGCAAGCTTACCTCGTTTTGGTTTTTCGTCTTTGTAGATCATCGGATTTGAGCTGTCGATTGGATTATTTTTGTAGATCACACTATCCGTTCAACAATTCAGTATAAATTGTGATTATTTTTATTTAGATTATAAGTGGCATGTACTAGGAGTGTTAAAGTTCATAATTTTGTTGTTTTATGTTTTGGTTATGAAATATTGTGAAAGTGTTTCTTATTTAGTACTTTTGGTATAACCTTGTTTAAGTGTGCATAAGTGAGTTGAGCCATGCCTTGTGAGATTGATTTGAAATGTGGTAAGATGCTATGGTATGGATGATAGTTACATGCTTATGATAGATGAATGTGAAATGGTTTAATCTTTAAATTGTGGGGTCAATTAGGACACATTGGTTAGGCACTTAGGTTGAATGATATATGATATATATTGACATGTTTTGGTTTGTTTTAGTGTGCTTTGAATAGGTGAATATGAATGGAAATGGTATGGTTTGAAACTTAAGAAATGGTAGTTAAAATAGCTTAATTTTGAAGTCATTTTTGGTGCACACGACCTAGGACACAGGTTGTCACATGATCATGTGCCACACATGGCCGTGTGGTCTGTTTGATTTTAAGTCCAGGATTTTGCACAATGCTCACGAATGTTACACGGCTTGGCGACACAACCGTGTGACCCTATTTTTGAATTGTATATGGTTTGAGGACACGGACATGTAAAGTAGCACCACACAGCTTTAGCAATGTCAGACGACCTTGCCACACGTTCGTGTGACCCTTGTTTACAATATTTTCCATATTTTTCTATTTTGTTTTAGATTAGTCTTTACTTGTTTCTAAATTGATTTTTAGGTTCCATAGGCTCGATTTAAGTTTTCGCATATATGCTCTGAATAATGATTTGCTATTGATTTATAATGATTAAATTGAACTCTGAATTGTTTAGATTTATTATTGGACTTGTTAATCATCATAGCATCCCGTAACCTTAATCCGATGACGGAGATAACTTAAGGTTGTTACAATACTTTATCAACCATGTGCCATATATAGCTGGCAATGCACAAGGCATGCTTTCACATATCACACTCCATTCATATTCATACTTACCACGAACACATATGGTTCACACATGGCGAACTCACCATAAAACTATGGTTCGCACATACTAATGGCGACCCCATAACACTCACCTGTCGGGTTCACAGAATCATATACAAGCTTCTCATTGCCCTTTGCGTTACTTGATGAAGGCTTTGCTAGATTCGCAATTTCACACATATAGTTCAATATATATATATGTTAAACACATAAAAAAACACAGAACACACATGGTTCGCTTAAACCTATACTTCGCCAGTTCAGCGAACCTATTAGACCGACTTGTCCTTATAGCTTACTATCAGTTCTCAACTTTTAATCTCTTTAAAAAGAGGTTGGAAAATACTTTAAAACAATTATTTATTTCAGAAATCCAAGTTTTACCATTAACGACTTCGATTTTAACTAAAACATGAATTTTGTTTCAATGAGTTTAAAACATGTTTTCAAAATGCTAGAGCTCGATAGGTCATTAATTACACCTGCCTTGAGCCTTACCCCTAATTTAAAAAAGATGATTCTATAGGTTGAAGCTTATTAAGTTAAATCTTTTTTTGACATCCCTAAGTGTGACATTATATGTTCTCCACCATTAGTTGGATTTATTATATCCAACATTGTTGAAGCAATGAGAGAGAAACCATGCATAGGGGTGTGTTTAAAGGCCATTTGGTTAGCATTGTGGTTTTGTTTTTGGAGTCACTAGGTATTTTGTTTCCAAGCTATTTGTGCAATTAAATATCCCTCGCAATATTTCTTCAAACCAACATTAAAAGTGATGCTTTTTAATGCGTTGCAAGAGGTGAATGGGATGGCCAATGCTATGATGGAAGCTAAACTTATCATCTTATTGTATTTTGGGACTAGTGGTGAATTATATGATGATTGTGATTCATGTTCATTGTCTTTGGCTTTTTTTTCTTTTTTTTTTTTTTTTTTTTTTGTGGTTCATTGTGGCTTTATGTGTACTGTTGTGCAATGTTCATTTTGCAAGAACTTTTATTGTTTGCTTTTGGCGATTATTAAGTAGTTTGTTTTATAATACCATTGTCTTTTCTTTAATAAAAATTCTAATACTGGCTAAAAAAAGAAAAGAAAGTAATATATATTATTATAGCGATATTTTATGTTTTCATATTTTCATATACAATTTTTATATAAATCAACTAAAAACCACTACTTAAAATAAGTCAAATGTCTAAGAATCGGCCCTAATGTTGATGAATGTTAAAATCATTTACCACTCCATTAGGATTTATTGTTTGTTATAACCCTCCCGGCACATGGCAGAAAAAGGAGTGACCTAGTAAAAGCCTAAATAGGTGCCCACAGTTGGCCCCTAATCAAATACCTTTTATGGTGACTCTCCTTTGGACCATACATGAGCAGCCACCCCTTTTGGGCCTTCAAAAGAGACCAACAGGGCATTATAACCTTATGTAACATCAATAAGGAGAATGTTAAAATAAAACCACATTACCATGCATGGCAGCGATTGATATGTAATGAGCCTACCACTTAGTCAACTACACAAGCAAACTACCATCAATATTGTAAGTGTGTGTCAACACTACATAATAAGGGGACAGCTCTTAGATATACCCCAACACATGAGGAGCCAGGGATCTTTCCTTTTTTTCCCCAAGTATTCTCTCTGTTACTTAGCTTCCCCTCTTTCTTAGCTTCCAACTCTGACGGTTCACTTGTCATAAGTGAACTGACCTCCTTGTATTCACCACATTTTCTTTTTTATCTCCTCCTTATTGATCTCATGTATCAACATTGTTGAATAAATCTTTTATAGATATACTTTTTGTTGTTTCACTCACGGTGTGATTAGCCTAGTATTATAAACATGTAATTGAGGTAATTTTTTAATTATAAATTTATTTATTTTAAGATAGAATGTGAAGGAAAGAATTTCATTTTTCATAAAAAAAATTGATTCCATGCAAATAAAAGTAAGTTTTTTTTTTCTTTATGAAGTTGAATGAAACAACAAATGTGAAAAGAGAAGTAGTAATTGCATATAAAGTAAATTGACAAACAAAATTGAAGATAACGATGAGTATGAGCGGTGGAAGAAGGGGATTGAGAATATTTAAAATAGTTTTGTACTATTATTTTTATTTTTAATTTAAATTAAATTAAATTTTATTTATTGTTAGGAAGTTAGTTTTTTAAATATTATATTATTGTAATTTTTTAGGAAGTTGGATTTTTTTAGTTTTTCTTTAATTTATTATATATTATTATTTTTAGAATACAATTTAATAACATTTTCAAATTTTGGATTCTTTTAGTTTTTCTTTAATTTATTATTATAGAATACAATTAAATAATATTCTCAAATTTTGGTTAAGTCTAACCGATTACTACTTAAATTGTCATTTTTAAATTTTTTTTAAAAAAAAAATAATATAATAATATAACTAATTTATTTCCATCAAATTTGTAAAGATTAAAAGAAGAAAAGCATGTGGCTCTTATATTGTACACATGCAAAGTTTTTAATGCTGTATAATTAATTACTTTTAGTTATGATTTCAAATTATTAAAATATTTTACAAATTCTAATTATCTTTAATAATGATTACTTAAAATAATTACACAAACTTAAAAATATTTTATTAAATAACCAAAATAAGTAAACACAAATATTAATAAATTGATATTAGAATAATATTTAAATTTGTTATTACATTATTAATATTGAAACTGAAATTTGATGATTCAATCTCTTACACAAAAATATTTAATAAATTGAAAATAACACATAAAATCAATTTCAAGTTGAATTTAATAATGAAGGGTTTCTTTGTAAAAAAGAAAATGTAACTAAAAAGACCCTTAAAAGGGTTATTGTTCAATATCAGTCCAATAATATAATCTAAAATAAGATACTAAATCAACATTATATCATGATTAATGAGGGTGAAAACCTTTTACTGTCCCTTTGATTTTGACCAGAGATAAAATTTTCCAAAGGCAAAAAATCCACCTCAAAGTTAGAATATATTCTATATAAGTTTATATTTCTGTCATGAAAACCCATAATGACAAGCCATTTCTAGACTGTAAAAAAACATTGGGAAAACCAGAGGGGAAAAGCTGTAAACCTTCTTTGTAATGAAAACGAAAGCCGCCTATTTGTGGGTCTAACCCTCCTTTTAGGGTATAGCTTAGGCCCTCCCTTTTTTCTTCACCCAAACCTTCTTTCTATTTGCCTCTGACATGAGCTTTGTCTTCAAAGAACAAAACCCAGACTTATGATCTCGAGTTTCTTCATTTCTACTTTTTCATTTTGATGAGGGCAAAGACTTGATTTCTTTGTCCCTTTTGTCTTCATTTTTCTTATAACAAAACAACCTACCTTTAAGAAAACATCACATAGTTTCTTCTTGCTTCTTCTTCTTCTTCTTCATTTTTGCTTTTCCCTTCTCTTCCTTTTTTAAACGAATGAGAAGGTGAAAAGAATTGAAAACACCCCCCAAAACCCTCCATTAAACACCACCAAAGGTCCAAAAATAACTAGATATAGCTCTCTTTTTCACGTGTATATATATATATATATTAAATTAATTAGTATATAACGTGGGAAGATGATGATGATGGGAGGAAACAACCAGATCACTACACAAAACGAGGGTGGTGGTTCCAACAACGGTGGCGGAGAAGGTGGTATAATGTTGAAAAAGGGGCCGTGGACGGCTGCGGAAGATGCAGTGTTGGCTGATTACGTGAGGATTCATGGTGAAGGGAACTGGAATGCAGTACAAAAGAATACAGGATTGGCACGTTGTGGGAAGAGTTGTAGGCTAAGATGGGCTAACCATTTAAGACCTAACTTGAAAAAAGGTGCCTTTTCACCTGAAGAAGAAAGAATTATTGTTGAGTTGCATGCTAAAATGGGTAACAAATGGGCTCGCATGGCAACTCAGGTATAATTTGTTTAATAACTCTCTTTTCTTTTTCTTTTTTTTCTTCCATGGAGTTTCAAACTGTTTGTCATTCTGATCTTGCATGGTCTTTGTTGGTAAATTCAAATTCTACATTCTAAAACAGTTTATATTTATGGTTTTGTTAATTAATGTCTTGATTTTAAAAGTTATCATTTTGATTAAACCAGTTTGAATCTGCATTTTGTTCGTAATCTGGGTAACTTTCAAGAATTTTAATCACTTAAACTCTGCTATTTTTTTTCTTCTTCCTTGCTCATATTTTTTTAGAATATTGACAGCATATAATTAGCTATATATATATATATATTTAGGAATATGTCTAGCTGTTTAATTTACTTCCTATAGTGTTGTTGTTGTTGTTGTTTCAGTTTTGAACTGATTATCTATAAATAAAAAAAACCCCACAATTTTCTAATAATAGTCTCATCATCAAAGATCAAACCCTTTTTTTTCTTCATCAATTTGTAACAATCTTAAGTCTTTTGATTATCATTTATCTGTTATTAATTATTGCTTTTGTTTGCTTATAATGTAGCTTCCGGGAAGAACAGATAATGAAATCAAGAACTATTGGAACACAAGAGTGAAGAGAAGGCAACGCCAAGGCCTCCCACTTTACCCTCCTGAAATCCAACCTCTCTATTCCCAACACCAGCGAAACCAGCACCGATCACTGCCGTCGACACCTCTCGCGTCCCCGACAGCCACGTCAGCGTCTTCCTTCTCCTTCCAAACACCGCCAAATCCGTCGTCCTCGACGACTCTCCACGGCTCGATCTTAACACCAGCACACCCTCTCCATATCCCACGTTCAGCATCATCCCACGTTCTGTATAACCCACAAACCCCACCACCTCTTCATAGTGCAAGTGCAGTTTCAACACCATGTCCATCCCCACTTCCAAGTTCTTCCCCTTCAACAACAACACCTGTGTCTCCACTTCAATCTCCCCATAAGCCTGCATTTTCAACTCTCCCTCTCTTTGATTCTTCAACATCAAACACTTGTAATAATAACATCAACACTAATAATGCTATTAATAATAATACTTTCCCTTCTGATTTCCTTTTCCCTAGAGCAACCCCTCCTCTTCAGACACCAATGCGTTATAAGCGCTTTAGACCTGATGTAAGTGAAAGTATCAACAATGAAAGACATAATAACATTATTTCTGTTAATGGCGGCTGTAACAGTACCAGTTCCAGCTTTATGTCACAGTATCCTCCTTTTCAGAAAACATCTTTTTTCAATTCCCATGCTGCACCAAATGTTACTACTAGTACGCCATTGACATCCCCACACTACTCCCCTTCATATACCTTGGATCCAGTCACACTTGATCTTGCTTCATCTTCAAGGATCCTCGGTGATCATCAGAATTTCGATAACGGTCAGTTTATATCGACTCCAGGATTCGATTACACGTCGAAAACCGACGAGCTCCCTTCGAACCAATTCTTGTCCTTAGATGGGACTTCAGAAGTTACATTTGATACTAAAGGGAATTGTAACTATATCAGTAATGATCAAAACAACCACCACCAGGATTTGAGTATCCATTTTGGTGGGGGTGGCTTGTTGGATGATATGCTGGAAGAGGCTCAACTGTTGGCCGGCGACAACGACATTCTGCGGCGGGAGAGTTGTTTGGACGGATTCAATACAAGCTCTGATGGTTTAACTTCAGGTCAGTCCATGAAATATGCATTTGGCATGTTTTTCAATATGTAGGCACCATTAAATGTTGATCATGCTTAGCCTTATTTGGATGCAAGATAGGGATTATTAATTGAAGTTCAAATAAGGTAAATAATATGCATATAATTGTCCAAGATTAGCAAAGTGGAGGTGTCATTGTTTAAGAACCATTTAGAAAAAATACTAAAATTTGAACCTTATAAATGTCACCATCTCTTTTTTTATTCTGATTTTGTTTCTTTTCTATTGATTGGGTATTCAAAGGAAAAGAAGAAACAGTGACAGATCAAGAGATCAACGCTACACAAGAAGAATACTCCCGGCTACTCAATGCAATTCCTTCATCGATGCCAATGCCCGATTGGTACAACAATTGTGGGAAATGAGACCACATATTGTTCATAAAACACTATCTATATACATGTAATAAGCTTGAGGTATACATTATATGAATATTCGGTGAATAAAATCTGCAAAGTAATCGACATTTATTCTGTAAATTTTTTTTTTTGACCGAGCACCAATTTTTCTTATCATGGTTTTGTCTTTGTAACTGAGGTTTTGAACTTGTTTTTTTGAACTCATTACCTCACATATTTTATATGGTATTCTTGCAATGTCATTAATTGTCAATTAATAGTAATATACTTGTCTTTATTCCTTTCATTGGAGAGCCAAGCTTTCTCCAAGTATATTATAATAATGAAAGTGCATTTATAATTCAAGCTCCACATATGGCTATAAATCATTAGCTAAATATAGATGCCCAATGTTTCCTCAAAAGGAGATTTAATTAATTAATTATGATAATATATCAATAATTATAAATTAATAGCAATAGTGATGTATTAATTTTGTATTAATAAGCAATAAAGAATATACGTACATCAGTCAAATTAGTGAGACAATTTATGCTTGTGTATATATGTTGGCTTATTTGACTTGGGTCTTATTTTGTGATGTATTAATAAGCAAATGTGATTTGTACACGTGATCTCCACCTTTTCCTTAAAGCTGAAATCGATATCGTGTTTGTTTTGAAGAGTTTGAGTGTGTTGAAAAAAATAATTTTTGGTGAGAGATTTTCTCAATTCAAACATTCAAACACATATATAATGGTTGATTTTAATGAGATTAATTTTATTTTTTTATCTTAAGGTTATTTATCATGATTATTATAATGAAGAATAGACTGTCATATTAAATTTATAAATAGGTAGTCAATACGCATGGGAGATGTATCGTTCTAAGGAAGTGTTGTGCTTATTTGATTAATTTATTTTTATTATTTTCCCTTGTATTTTCGCACCTTATGAGTGGTTATAACAAGTTGGGACTAACTATTGGAGTTACAATTATTTATTTGTGTAAGGATATAAGCAACTTTGGTCAGTCAAATTGAATTTATAGTAAACTGACGTATGTTTTTTAGTAAACAATTGATTTAGATATTCAAATTCGTATCTCCTATCCTAATAAGCAAATGTATATTCATATTATAGATATCCGAAACATTTATTTGCACCTACACTGAAAATTTATAATGATAGATAATAATTTTAAAATTCAAATTTAAATATTATTCGAATTCCCAATAATAAAATAGATAAAAAAAAATAGTGGATATCCGAATTTGCATTATGAATTGTGATCCCAAGTTTATAATATTTGCACTAGGGGCGGAGACAAAAGAAGTTAGTCGAGGCAATGACTCTAATTTGATGTAAGTTTTTACAAGACTTTTGAAGTCCTACTGAGAAATATTGAAAATTTTATATTTGCACCCAAGAGTTTTAAACTTCTTAAATTACATTCTAAAATAGGAAATTTGACATTATAAATTTGGTAAATTTTTCGTCTAAACTTCATTAATTAATATTAGTTCCGTTCTCTATTTCTCCTTTTAAGCAATAAATAATTATATTTATATAATTGTTACGTTAACATTACTCATTTTAGAAATAAAAGAGTTAAATATTATAATATTTAAGCTTAATTTAAAAATTGGTATTTAAACTATACGTTTTTCTTATTTTGGTATCTAAATTATTTTTTATCACAAATGATACTTAAATTATTTTTTTTCCCCAAGTTGATATACCTCCATTAGTCGACAATTAAGATTAGTTATAAAAAGGCTAAACTCATAAATTGGTACCTAACCTATGTCATTTTTTCATTTCGGTACCTAAACATTTTTTTTGTCACAAATATACTGCAATAGACCAATTTTGGCCTGGGCCCAAAACCAATCAAAACCAATAAATACAAAAAAAGAAGTCCAAAATAACAGTCAATGCTCAATTCAAACCCAAACTAAACTCAGACCCAAACTCCAAACAACCCAACTAACCTTAAGCCCAAAAAGTCCCAAAACCTAAACAACTTCAGCAAACCCTAGCCCCAATAGCTTGGTGCCGCCGTTGCTCCCATGTACGGCCTCCACGCACCTCCGCGGGCCAGCAAATGCCCTCGCCTCCGTACCTGCAAAAGAAGACAAACAAAAGCACAGCAAAGAGATGAAAAAATAGCATCACAGTAAAAAAGTTTTTGTATTTTTCTTTTTCTTTAGGCTATAAAGCCCGAACCAAAACAATTTGTAATTTTTTACAGGCATAATAGCAATAAAAAATCAGAGTGCAAAGTTCAAAAAAAGGTGCTTCTTTATCTTTTTTGAAATAAATAGAGAAACATTAGAAACCTTATTGATCGATTTTGCTTTCCCCTCCATCAAACGCCGCCAATATTCGAAAATCCAAGAACCCATAGGGGTTCTAATGAGGTTTCAAATGGCGTGGAGGTTGTTGTGTTTTCGTTTGCTTTTTTTCCCTTCTATTTCTAAACCAAATCGATTTTAAAATTTTTAGGGTCTTTAAAAAAGAGAGGGGGACAAGAGGGACCAAAGGGAGTTAAAAAGGGTTGATTTTGGGTACTCTCGGCCACCGTCTATGGCGGAGCCACGGCGAGGGCTCATCGTGCCCAATGGTCGGATTCTGGGTTGAGGCCTAAAGAGAAAGCAGACCCCCCATTTCTTTTTCTTTTTTTTTTTAAACACAGAAAGAATGAGAATTTTTTTTTTAAAAAATGACTTTTATAAGCTATAGAAAATGGCGTCGTTTAGGGCTTGTTTCAGTGGCCTCAAAATGACGCCGTTTAGGGACGCGTATTTTATAGCTTTGTGGGTTATTTATGAAAAAGACCTTCCACTTTTTCCATTTGTTTTAATTAGAACCCTTTTCGTTATTTTTGTTTCTTTTAATTCGGCCCAATAATTTTACTTCGATCACATTCTGGTCCTCATGGGAACAACATCGTTTTGGAAGAGAAGGAAGAATTTCTCTTTTAATACTTCCATGTAATGCACGTGTTCGGATCAGCCCCTCCCTTTTCTTTTTATTTCAGATTTGCCTCAACTTTTTGTTTTAAAATTCGATTTAATCCTTTCTTTGTTATTTTTGTTATTTTATTATTAAATTAATTAACTTAATAATATTATTATTATGCTTTCTTTTTCGCATTTAATTATTTGTTTTATTATTGTGTTACTAAATTAATTATTTTTGCAATATTATTGCTATTATTTTTTATATATACCTATTTGCCTAATATATATATATATCTTATTTTATTATTTATCTATATATATCCTTTGACATAATTTTCAAAAACTATTTTATTTTTCTTTAAAGTTGGCCCTTTATTTTCATTATTTCACATTCTTAAATATCTTTTTATGCACTTATTTATTTACTCACTCACTCGTCTTATTTTGTTTAAGAATTGATTTCTTCTCGATTGAGGCCCATTTTATTGTTATCGTTATTATTTATTATGCATTTATTTTTCTTTAATTGTTAATCTTGGTGTTAAATCGATGTATATTACACGATTATTGCCATCGTGAATCAGTTATTAGTACACTCACATAGTTGTCATTCGTTAGCATAATATTTTATTCACATACCTCTTTTAAATATTATATCAATTTTCACCCTAAAATTCATAAAAAAAGAATTTTTTAATAAAGGCAATATTCTGTGTTTAGAAATTCGAGAGATCGTGCCCTAACGTACTGGGTTTCGATCTTTCTCGTTTGATCCAAATGACCGAATAATCTTTTAAAATTAAAACGTTTGAATTTTGAAAATCAAAAGACAAGCTTATTCTCGAGGGTTTAAAATGTTGTGCCATAACGTACTGGATGTGGCATTTTATTACTTCGGGACAAGAAGGTCTTTAGCATCCGTTTCGATTTATTCAAGCAAATTCTTCGTAAAAATCAACATTAAAAAAGAAAGGATCGTATTTTTAAATTCTTTTTGAGTTTTCAACTTTCGACGTTTAGACATTAATTAATCAATTAGGTATCAATTTTGGGCATTACGAGGGTGCTAATCCTTCCTCGCACGTAACCGACTCCCGAACCCGTTTTTTCGAATTTCGTAAACCAAAATTGTTGTTTTAGTAAATCAAAACGTTTTATTAAAACGATCAATCGTAAGATGACCCGATCACACCTCATAAAAAAGATTGGTGGCGACTCTCATGTTCGTTTTCATTTTCAAAATAAATTTCGACCCCATTTTCAGAAAAAAATAGTTTCGAGATATACCTAAACTATTTTTTCCTAAATTGCCATGTAGCAAAAAAGAAAAAGATAGCCTTATTTTCTTTATATATATTTAAAAATTTATTATAAACTAATAAAAATAAAAAAATGAAATTATTTAAAAATAGAAAAACTTGTTTTAACTAGTTCAATCACTTTTTTTCAGCTCAGTTCAGCTTATTTGTATTGGTTTGTGAGTCAACTAATTCAATCCCTATCTCTGGATTAATTCCCGTTCCAACCAGTTGATCCAGTTCTAAAAACACTGATTTTAATTGATAAAAGAACTTTTTTGATCTCTTCAAGTTGAGGAAGTAGGTAGTGAACTTCAAAAACAGAATCAATCACCAACGTTTAGCCAAAAAAAAAATAAAATAAAGAGGGAGAAATAACGTAAAAGAAAATAAAAGAATTGAAAATTATTTTTAAAACTTTTTTCATCACAAGTTCATGTATGACTTTGCACATTAGACCAAAGCTCATGTATAGTTTTGGTATTTGTCCCAATAAAATAATAAATGAATTTATTCTCTATTAAGTGATAAGTAGGTCCGTATGTACTTATCATTTTTCATACCTTTTTGTGAAAAAAATTCTATCTATTAACTTTCATCATGAGTTATCAAACGTGTTTAAAGAATTAAATTGCTGAAAATATTAAATTTCAGTTAATTGACTTTTTTTGACACTTTATCAAACAATACCTAAATTTTTACATATAAAATATATCTACCAAGCCTGGCACAATCCGAGTTACTATGAAATGAAATGAAGTATATTTTGATTTAAATTAATTATGAAATACATAAATATTATTATTAAAACAAAATTTCAATAATTTGTTATTTTTGTAATGGTAATACTAGTCATTGACCTTAATCCAAATTGGGATTGAATAAAGAAGTTTAAAAAATCGAACCGCAAGATAATTTGTAAATTTCAATCTTTAACATCTTAATAGTATTTTTGGCTTGTCCCCAATTTGCATCAACAAATGCATACAAAGCTAAAAGATTTAGGGTTCTGTCTGCTATGAAACTATATATAGGGACTATGGGGGAGGGGAAGAAACCGTAAATGGTGAAAATCAAAATCTGAATTTGTTAGATACCATCTTTTATGGATGATTCAATGAATCATTCAAGTTAAGAATGACGACTCTGATGGTAAGGGAATAATTGTTAATTAATTATAAATTAAACAGAAAATTTATAAATAAATATTAATAATTTTATTTAAATATAATTAAATAATAATTTAAGAGTTGTTAATATTTATTTATAAGTTGTCAATATATTTTTTTAAATTTTTTTCAGTGGGAAATTTCATTAATTTATTCTATGAATGGGACTATATAATTTAGGTAAAAAAAAAATTCACAAGCACTCATCGTTAGTGGTGAAGGACAAGCTTCATCAACACGACAAAAGCTTCAACTTCAGCATCAATAGAACATTACGACAGGTTTACGACCGGCTTTGTCACAACTCAAGCACAACATATCTAGAGTGATTGCAAGCAACTATCATGATAAAGAAATCAACCCTGAATGGTCCAAAGTAGCAAGCGGGCAAAATTGGCAAAAGAATTGAGCATCTACCAAATTGGAGAGGACGACGACAAAGCCTTCCCTAAATTCACTTGCAAAAGCAAAGACTACATGCATAAACAAGACTAAAAAAATGTGCTACAATAACAGATAGAAACTTCTAAAACCAAATACTTATTAAGCAATAGAAAACAAACAAAAAAAAAATATAAAACTCAAGACAACATGAGTCCAAACTAGTTCATGAAATCATTTGTTGTTCCGAAATACTCTCAAAACTAGGGGTGTTCAAATGGTCAATTCGGATATTAATCGAACCGAATTACCATTCATAAAATTAACCGAAACTATAAAAGTCTTAACCATTAACCAAATCGAAATTTTTTCAAAATATTTTAAAAGTTTGAAATAATTTTGGTTAATTTTAGCGGTTAACCGAATTAACTGAAAATTTTACATTTTTTTTGTTTTGTTCAAATAAGTTTGAAACATGAAAAAATATCATTGCAATGTTATTTTTCTTTACTTTTAATTCAAAAAAGAAAGCAATTTTTTTTTAACAAATAACACTAATTTAAAATCATCATAATAAACACTGCATTAAAAATAAAAAAGTTTGAGACTTAAATGATGAAATGAAAAAAAATCAAAGAAATCAATGAGAATAAAAGATGATTTGGTGTCAAGTGGCACCCACCTAGACTTTGTTTTGAGTTTGAGGATGGGAAGGAAAAACTTTAGGGCTTCTTTCTTTTATTTATTTATTATTTAGTTTAAAAATATATAAATCTATTATGATTTTAAGCTATTATAATCATCTTCACAAATCCAATTAGTTTTAAGCCCATTCTTTAATTTTTATATTTTGGGCTTACATAATTTATTGGACTTGTCAAACTCGATTTTCAATAGAGGTCTAAAATTTAGAAAAAGAATGGGGTGTTAATTGAAAGAAACCGTACGTTTGGTGACCTCTACAGTAAAATCTAAAATTTTTAGTGGCTGAATGGCAAATAGTTGAGTTTTAATTCTAGTTTAGTTACGTTGGAACTGATTGGTTCCTAAGTGAGAAACATAATGATGTCAGCTGTTGGTTTTGATGGGTTTTTAGGTGACTGTGCATGTAATATTATATATAGCTAAGAAGTGTTATTCTAGAGGGAAAATTCCTTTCAATTTTGTTCCAATTTCTTCACTTCTTCATCTTCTTATTTAGTTGTCTCGAAGAGGAGAAAGTTCAAGGAATGCTCTGCATGGAGCAATGAACATGAGGATTGAGTCTGAAAAGATGAGAATCTGATGAACTAGTAAGTTTCTTAATCTTTCTGTACTCATGGATTTGAGGAAAAGAGAAGTTGGGAGTTTTTGTAATTTTCTAGATTATGGATTTTAAAGTGTGAATGCCTCTGATTTAACTAGTATATTTGGTTTTCATGCTTAACTAACTAGAATGGAGGAGACTCTGGTTGTTGGAAAAGCTAAACTGGCAGGGAGGAAGGACAGCAGGTGAGTTTCTTTACTCCACTTTTGGATGTTTGCTGGTTGTGTTATTTGTATATTTTGTACTGAGTTTGGTCTGAGTCCACAGCTGTGTATGAGTGTTGTTGTCTAGGATTGTATGGAGATTATATGTATTCATAGGTTTGTACAAGTATGGGAATTGCAAGAACGTTTTTGTTAAATGAGTATAGTTGAATATTGATTGAAATCTGGCTTAATTCATGATATATAGTATATGAATAATTCGTGTTGATTGAAATGATGGGCGTGATATGCTTGTTTATAAAATGTGGAGTACGGAGAGAACTATTGGAGGCTGAAGATAGGAAATTGGTGTCATAGAGGAATGTTCGGATTGAAAGGGAACTGGAGTCACTAAAATATGATAATGGCCCAGCCTTGCGGGTGAACACATAGGTGTTTGAACTAACAAGGAAGATTTGAGGAGATTAGATTGGATAAATGGTCTATTGGCTCTACAGAGTGACATTATAGAAATCATCTATTGTCTCTACGAAGCGACACCATGAAAATGGTATACTAACTCATCGGAGTCGAAAGTCTACGACTAGCCATGGCATGATCCAACGGAGGATAGGTTTGCTCTTATGGCAAAATGAAGTCTACAGGATAATAAACAGGGAAGGACATCAGGGCATATATGAGAAGTCCACTATATGACTCGCATGATGAAAAGTCCATCATAACGGTTAAGGTGTGTATGGGAACCCTAGCAACTGTACTAATAAGAGGTCCAGCCAAGACGCAAAGGCAAGGGGAATATGTGAAAGCATTTTGTATGTGGATATACGTGGAAAAAGGGGTTTTCCTTTAGAATGATTACAAATGTGTATCCGTTATTAATAGTCAGCCAGAGGTAACGAACAAGCCAACTTTAGTTATGATAAAGTGAGACGGATCTTTAAACTCTATTTCTAAGTGTTTCGTGGCAAAGGGGTTACCAAAAAAGGGAAGTCCACCAAGGACTATCTTATATGGAAAGTCTGCCAATAACTATCTTATGTGGAAAGTTCACCAATGACTATATTATGTGGAAAGTCTGCCAATGACTGACTTATGCAGAAGGTCCGCTAAGGACTATCTTGGATATAGGAATGTTTACAAGGACTAACAAATGAAGAGGATGGCCATTAGGATTATCTAGTGTTGGGAAGTCTACTAAGGTCTATCTTCCAAGTACAATTCCACTAGAAAAAATAGTGTTTAAACTACCCATCAAATCTTATATTCGAGGGTAACCTACGAGGAGGTAAGTAAATGAGTTTTCCTCGGTATATGCATAAGTTAAGTTATAAGAAAGTAAATGTCAGGGTAATACAGTAAGTCGATATTGAGTTCAACGCGGAATGAAGGAATCAGGGTAAGAATCCATCTTTTTAACGAAATGTCTACAAATCTGCCAAAGTTAGTCGACAATCTGTATATCTACTTGCATGGCTATCTTTTGATGATTCAAACCAGCAAGGTAGAATAAAAGTTTAAGATGAAGCTTGACAAAGTCAAGTTTCCAAAAAGGGAGTTGTCAGAAATGGTACAATTACGTCCAAATCTGCCCCTACTATATTCGCCAAGGATTCGTTCAAGAAGAACGTATAGGCGTCAACCATGCCAGCTAAATTGCAAGAGCTTATATAAAACCCTAGGAGTTTATTTACATGCATTCACTCTTATTTCTCATGATATCAAGAGTTATTATTTAATAATTGGTGTATTAAAACTCACTAAATTCATTCGAACTTATGAATGGCTTGCCTTGATTGCAGTATCAAAGGCTGACATGAATATTGTGGGAAGGGACCAAGTTAGACTTCACGAATTCCAAGTAGACGTTTTGGTGCGGTTTCATACATATAGAGGGGTACCCTTAGAGGCTACGCCTTGGGATTAGATTAAGCGCAGTTAGTTGAATTCAAATTTGGGATGTATATGTTATATATATATACGGTAAACCAAATGATTGTAAGAACTGTAATCAACTTATTTTGTTACTCTTATAATAATAAGTTTTATTGGATGTTATTTCATAGAACGTGTTTGATAGCTAAGAAATTGGAATAAAGTTATATGGTGTACATGTTTTAAATTTGGTGTGGTCTAAGTATTGTGAATAAGTCAAGTCAGAAATTTTTTTAAGTAATACAATTTAATTGTGACATTCGGTACCCAAATCTGGCGTTCAGGTCGAATATAGGGCGTTACAGGACCTATCTAATATATATTGAGCCTATAATTTCTATTATTAAAAATTTTGGTTAATAGGTTAATTACTCGATTTCGAATTGATTTAACTGTTAACTGAAATTTCAAAAGACCCTTAATCGATCCCCGACCAAATTAGATTCAATGGTTGAAAAATTAACCGAAATAATTCGGTTTGATCGATTAATTCGATTAAAACCGAATTATGCACACCCCTGCTCAAAACAGATTTAGATTAATAAGCTGACGAAAGCTACCCACTTTCCGCAAGAAATTGCTCGTAGCTGGTGGAATTTCAACAACAACAGACACCAGCATAAGTTGATTACAACTTGTGAAGGCATCAAAGATACCCATAAAATATATTTACAAACTGAAAAGAAAGAAGGTATATTGAGTGAATAAGGAAGATTAGCGAGAGGAAAAAAATGTAGGTAATAACCGACCCACAAACTAGCACAGCCATTAAGCAAAACAAAATAAAAGAAAACTCATTGTTAGACAAAACAAGATAAAAATTTTTTATTTAATAATAAGATATCGTATTATTATTTACTAAACCAACAACACATCAAACATTATTCCATGAAAAGTTATTTTAACTTTGTTGCAGGCCAATTTTGGCCTACCACAAACTAAACTCATTTACAATAAAAAAAAAAAAACCAAAACCCACCTAACTTACCCAAACCCCAATCAGCCCACATCCATCTAAATTAACCCACATTTAGGCCCACATTTAACCCTATCCCTAACCCAAAAACAAATCAAGAAACCCTAGCCACCTAGCCACCTTCCCACTTGCACCGCAACCACCCTCTGACACCACGCCACCGACGTCAGCCCACTTGCACCGGCCACCAACTCTGCAGCACCGCTCAACTGCTCCTGCAAGAGAAACACGTGAAAAGACAGAAATAATAAACTAATATTTGTAAATGGTTATA
Source organism: Gossypium longicalyx (assembly GCA_025698465.1). Lineage (NCBI taxonomy): Eukaryota > Viridiplantae > Streptophyta > Magnoliopsida > Malvales > Malvaceae > Gossypium > Gossypium longicalyx. Next base: position 88,353,171 of record CM046995.1, read on the forward strand.
AAAGCCAAATCGAAATTCTTTGTGAAGGGTTCGACAAGTTTTAATATATACACTATATTTTCAAACACAAAAATAGTGAATCGAACAACACCCAAAAAAAAGAGAATCGAGCATCTAAGGTGATTACATTGCTTTTACATATCTCATTTTTATATTTTAGAATCTGTTTTCTTTATTTTTAAAAATATTTTCATAATAAATATTTAAATAAAAAGGGAAATATATTTTTAAAAGAAAAAAGAAAGAAAAAATTACCTTTTTTAAATTTTCGACCACCGTGTACGGTGGCCGGCGGTGGTGGACGGCGATGGCATGTCACCGGAAGTCTGGCCGGAGCATGGCCTGAAATCGCCCAGGCCAGAGAAAGAGGAGAGCTTTCTCTCTTTTTTTTTATAAGCAGCAGCAAAAAAAAAAAAAAGGGTCAAATTTTTACTTTTATAATGGGCCAAAACAACGCCGTTTTGAGCCTTAACCCCTATGGCCAAAACGACGTCGTTTCACCCTTTAACCTTTATACCCGATCTGTCCGACCCGAACCTGCCACAAGATCCGCGTGTTTTTTATCAAATGGGTTATTTACCCTGTTGGTCCTTCTGCTTTTTTATTACTTTGCAATTAAGTCGTTTTTATTTTTAATTTGGCCTCGAAATTTGTTGCGCTTTTCAATTTAGTCCCCGCTGATGTGCTACGTTTTAATGGGAAGAAATATTTCCTGTTTTGGTCCTCCTAGGTTACGCGCGTGTGGCATTTTGATCCTTTTTCTTTATTTCCTTTTAAATTTGCCCCAAAACCTTGTTATTAGTTCAATTTGAGTCCTTTCTTATTTATTTTTGTTTCTTTATTAAATATTATTATTATCATTTCTAATATTATTAATATTATCAATATTGTTATTATTATTATTATATATTAGTGTATGTTTTCATTATACATGTATGCGTATATATTTATATATGGTATTATTTTTAGTTACTTTAATTTCATATTGTTATTATTAGTATTATAATATTATATTCATTATTAATATTAGTATATATTTTATTATATATGTATATATATACTTTTATATAGTATTATCGTTTCTATTATTATATTTATTATTTTCACTATTATTTTTTTATACGTATATACATATAGATGTTTTTAAGTACTTATTATAAATAGATTAATTTCTTACTATATTATTATGTATATTATTTTTTTAAATATTATATTTTTATATATTATGTATATATATATTTTTATCCTATTATTCATATATTTTATTATATTATGTATATATTTTTAATAACTTGCATTATGTATGTATTTTTATATCTATATTACGTATATACTTTTGATATCATTATATGTATATATCTTTAATATATATAGGTATATATTTATATAATATTATTAATAGGTACTTTTAACATTATTATTTCTAATATGTAAATGTTATGTAGATATTTTAATGTCATATTATGTATACATTTTTTATATATTACGTATGTATATCTTTTTAATATTGTACTTTTATATATATCATGTGTATATTTCAATACTATATTATTATTTTTTATATTATCTCATGTATATATATTTTTTAATAGCTATATTGTATATATATTTTTTTAAATACGGTATTATTGCATGTTATTATTATATCCATTTTTACCCCTATTATATTTATTATTAATATTAGTATATATTTTATTATATGTGTATATAATATACTTTTATATATAATGTTATTTTTATATATATCATTATATTTATACTTATTATTTTCACTATTGTTGCTTATTATTTTATTTTAATATTATTATGCATACATATATCTTTTTGTACATACTTATACTTACTTTATTACTCCTTGATCATCACCATTACCACTATTATTAGTATACTTATTATTGTTTTCATCATTATTAACATGTATATACACATATTTATGTATATATATTTTTTATGTATATATTGTTATTTTCTATTATTGTTATAAATATATTATTTTTCTTATTATATTAATAATACATTATTTTTTATTTTCTTGAAAATATTGTTATTGTTGTTTTAATATTCTTAGTTTTTAATATTTGTATTATTAATTGCATCTTTGTTTGCATCATTTACGAATTTTTATTATAATAATGTTTTACTTATACTTTTTAACAGTAAGGCAACGTACCGATTTAACCTTAAGTCGTTGATTTCATCACTATGTTGGGTGAATATTAATCGGCTCGTGTTAAAAACGGAACATCCTTCTCAAAAGAAACCGAAAAACTTGAAATTTCTCGTGTTTTAATCGGATCATGATTAAATGTTATATTAAACTCGTATTTTTGAAATTAAGACAACACATGTTTAACAAGATACCAATTTTGGGCGTCGCGAGGGTGCTAATACCTTCCTCGCGCGTAACCGACTCCCGAACCCTATTTTTTCTCTGGCTTTTAACGTAGACCTGAATTCGGCCTTATGTTTGTTTAAAGAATAAAATTTCTTTTAAAAAAAGAGGATTTATTAGGTGTCCAATCACACCTAGGAAAAAGGATCGGTGGCGACTCCCCTTTTTAATAAAATCGCAAATCGATTTTTAAATTTTTAAATAATCGCCTCAACTAGCGACCGAAACAAAAAAAAAAATTTCGTCGCTACAAACTTATAATAATTTCTTCTACATTGATTCATGAATGATTAAGGGTTTTTTGTTTAGGAGAGAATCCCAATTTAATGGAACTTGTATGCTTGTTTATTTTTATTCCATTTTTTAATTACAATTGATGTATCTATATTATTATAATTAAAATGATCAATAGAATGCATAAACAAAATTATAATTAATCAACTTAATTAAAAGTGAAATATGTGTTAAATGAAAGTAAATGACATTAATTAGAATTTTAAAAAATTGAAATAAGATATTCTTTTAAGGTCTAAAAAATTGTTTTTTAAATATCATTTTAATATAATTTAAATTCTTACAATATGTTAGAATTGTGTGACTCGAATCTTTGTTAAAAAAATATAGTGATAAAATAAGGGGACCTGTGTAGGCCTCCGCAATACGGACCATGCAACACAAGTAGAATTCGTATATAATTACACATTGTCTATTTGGCATTTATTAGAATAAAGTTTTTCAACCTTTAAATAGATGTAGTCAAAACTCCTCTTATATCATTCAATTTTTAACATTATTGAATTTCTTTTCCTCTGCCCGTAACTTTCTCCTGAAAGGATTTCTACATAAAATCTATATTTTTTATTTTATTTATTTATTTATTTTTCTATTACTTTACAATTGTTCTATATTATTATTATCGACGCTTAATTTTAATACAATAAATATATTTATATAACTACAATCAAAAGTAACCATTATAATACATAAATAAATAAATTGATAGCACCTATACAAAATAAAAATATTATATTATATTTTAAATTGGCAATGACTGGATATACCTTTCGTATATATATTCAAAGAAAGAATATAAGAACTCCAAAAGCCAAATTTTCTGTATTTTGATTCATACATGAAAATAGAAGCAATGTTATATATGCCAATGATTCGTAAGCTACTGATGGTCAAACGATAGAGTCGACAGGACTGTTTGCAACTACAGATGACTGGTCGTCATTGATCTGATCATCTTTATTGGCCTCGCGACGCAATAACTTAATTGAAGATGCGTATCGAGCTACTTTGTGGACCATCTCAACAAGTACTAGTTTAACGAAGAAACCGCACCATATGACCAATAAGGACCACCCAAGGTAAGGGAAAATGATGGTTACGAGTAATATGGATGCTAATGGTGCAAATAAGAGGCTGATACTGATGATGATGTTGGGGCAATCTTTGTCGTCAATTCGGAGCTTGATTTTAGTCACCATGGCTGCAACATATGTTAATGTAACGATGAAAAAGGCGAATATCAAGGTGCTGTTGTCATCAAATGGAGAAGCATCGTGTTTGTTGTAGTATTTGAGTTGCAAAAAGGGAACGATGGCCAGTACTAGGAAGGTTAAAATTGCATGCATTGCTCCCATGTCGCCTGCGTTGTAAATTTCAAACATCGAGGATAAGAAAATGTTTTATGGTTTTTTTTTTTTTTTGGGCTGAAATTTCATTTGTACTTTTGGGCTGGGAAATTGTAGGGTGTTTTTATGTTATAATCAATCTATACATGATTTGAAATTATTTTATTCGAATATAAATTTTTTATAATTTTGTCACTTAGTACGTGCTACTTCACACGTACGTAAAATCTCATTCATAAAGAAGTGAAGTCTAGATAATTGATACCAATTATTTTAAATGTTAAAACCTGACCCATCAGGTCTTGATACACAATTCGAAATTGTTCTCTTTTAGTACTCATAAATCTTGTCACCTACAAGTGCCTTTGATATATTCGAACTTAAAATCTCTTAAAAAAATATGCTTCAAAGTAAATACCAATTGATCTAACTATATAGAATGTAGTATGAGGTTTTGGGTTTGAATCTATCAACGAGTACTTGGGTGATAAAACCTTAATCTCTTAAATCTATCAACAAGTACGATAAAACCTTAAAAGATTAAAGAATATCAAAAAGGACAATTCTAGTTTGCTTATGGTAATAATCTAACAAATTTGCCAACTAATTAATAAAGTTAGATAAATTTATCAAATCATGAAACATCAAGTAACATATAAAAATAAAAATATACATTGTTGACACCTAATTTTATCTGGACGCAAATTAAACCCTTTGTAATTTAATAAGGTATCAATTTTGGGTGTCGTAAGGGTGCTAAAACTTTCCTCACGCGTAATTAACTCCCAAACCTCTTTTTTTTAAAAAAAAATTAACATGTTTTATAATTTCTTTTTAAAAGATGAGTTTATAGTTACTTGATAGCAATTAGCTAAAAAAGTTCAGTGGTGTTTTCTTTAAACTGATTTTTTAAACTGAACTACTATGGAGAAGAATAAAGAGGGAAAATAAAGAGCAATTCATTTCAAAATTACCTGGCAGCCATTTTCTTGCAACTCTTCTTCTCAGCCTCTAAACTTTGAACACTTTGCATAATGGATTGGTTCTTTTTCTATTATTTTTTGGCTCAATAAAGGTAGCAACACACCAGATGCTGCGAATGATGGATTGATACGTAAGTGAGGTTTGTATTAATATTTATTGCTTAAATCATCTCAAAATTTTCTATCTAGAAAGTTCACTATCTTAGTTTTGGCCATCAATTCTAGAAACTCGCCATCTTCATTTGTCATGTTTCTATTACCTTTTAAACAACTTTTTTTGTTATATCATCAATTTGTTGGCTATAATTTAAAGGATTTATATGTAAAATTGTTATACACTAATATTCACCAATCTAAAATTTAGATAAGATCTGGATCGTTTATCGGCGAGATCGCGGTATCAATTCGCATGAGTGAGAGGAGCTCACGGTCCCATGTCACATATACCCAAAGATTTCGTATGTAGGGGACCATGGGATCTAACATGTGAGCTGAAATAGTACACGTGCTCAACATGTCTAATGTCTGCTCAAAATGTTAATATTATGAATAAAGTTATAAATAATAGAATCAAATCATAAATAATAATATGTATAAATATCTGAATGTTTCTTCTAATGAAAAATAGAAAAAATTATTCAACAACAACATTAGTGAATTATATGATGCTTGTAATAAATTTATTTAATTATTACAACTGAAATTAATTTATAGCTTTAAAGTCAACAAACCAATTGACTTTGGGCAACAGCCTGAAAAGTCAAAAGAACAAAATATTTGTTTTAATTAGCATTCGATAGCGCCTCCTCTCTTTTTGTTTTTCGCCGAAAGTTCATCCTGATACGCAGTTTTTATTCAGTTTGCGGCGCCATGGATAGCAAAAGCTTTTAAAACCCAACCTGTCAAATCCATCAATTCTTAGGTTTTTAATTCGAAAATAAATTATTGAAAAATTTTTAAATCTTAAAATTTAGAAAAAATAATTTAATTAATTTTTTAATTCAATTGAACTGATTTCAAATAGTTCGCTTAAAAATTGATTCAAAAGTATTTCAACATTTTACCCGGATTGTTACACCAACCAATATCCAATTCAAAAAATTAGTTCAATTTCAACAACAATTATAAGTTGTCAAAAAGTTTTACTTTAGACTGTCCACAATAAATATTATTTATTAATTTGTATAATCTTCATTTTGATAATTAATTTTTTTTTCTATGTTGGTACCTAAATTATCACTCTGTTATAACTTTTTGTATAAAAAAATAATGGTGTTAAGAAAACAAGTTGCACACCTAACCAATGAGAACATGTTATTTTAACATGGCATCCATTAAAAATTCAGTTTAAAAATATATATTAAAAGATACATAAGAAAAACTATAAGAAGCAAAAAGGTGTAATCACACTAGCTTAGATTTATGTGGATGATATCATTTTTGGCTCAACTTCTTCATAAGCCAAAGTAACATTTGTGCACAAGATGTAATCTGAATTCAAGATGAGTATGGTGGGAGAGTTGTCATGTTTTCTTGGCTTCTACATTAAGCAACTTGAGAATGAGATTTTCTTTATCTTAAGAGAAGTTTGCACATAATTTAGTGAAGAAACTTGGGTTAGAAGGATCGAAGCCAATTAGAACTCCAATAGGAATATCAAACAAACCGTGCTCAAATGCAAAGGGAGTTATAACTAGCTCAAGTAGCTATTCCGGCATAATTGGCAGCCAACTTTACCTTACTACAAGCAGATCAAACCTATGCTTTAGGATGGGAGTTTGTGCAAGATACCCATCAAATCCTAAGGAGTCACGCTTAAAAGCTGTGAAAAAGATCATTCGGTATGTTAATGGCACTTTAAAATTTGGAATTTAGAATTTGGAATTTGGAATTTAACTCTCAAAAGACACAAATATGAATTTGGTTGGATTCAGTGATACAGATTGGGCAGACAAAATGGATGACTAGAAGAGCACGTTAGGGGATGTTTTTATCTTGGTATGAACTTAGGATGACTAGAAGAGCACGTTAGGGGATGTTTTTATCTTGGTATGAACTTAGTATCATGGTACAATAAGAAGTAACCATCAATCTCAGTATCAATAACTGAAGTTGAGTATATAGCTACTGAAAGTTGTACTCGGTTATTTGGATGAGACAAATGCTAGAAGACTTTGAAGTTGCATCGCCATTTACAGTTATCTATTGTGACAGTTCTAGTGCAATCAAGATCTCTATGAACCAAGTGCTTCACTCTGACAAAATATATTGACATCACGCATCACTTCTTTAAAGAGTTAATTGAGAGTGGTATAATCGAATTGGATCACATGCAAACTGAAAATCAATTAACTCGTCTATGTACCAAGATTCCAAATGCTATATAATCCAAAAACTTAAGGAATAAAGTAGGGCATGTCGAGTTTAACTTGTTATAAAAGGCATGACACTAAAACAATACAATCTAGTGTCTTTTTGCATATTAGCGATTTTTTTGGTTCCTTATTCTTATTTTGGAGGGGTAAAAATTGTGAAATATTTTACTTTCTTTATTTTGGAGGGAAAATCTAAAAAAATTGATATGAGTTTTTATAAGATGTGATCGTGTTTTAATTTGATAAATACTTTCAAAAACAATGTGAAGCCTAATAGAAGGATATTCTCTTGGGAATTTCCCTTTTGCCACAAGATTTTAAGAAATTTTTCTTCCATGTAGAACTTTCTTAAGGAACTCCTTCATGTGTGGAGTGAAGTTAATCAGAACCTCCACTCCCTCTTCCTCAAAGAATACTTAACAAAGATCACCGTCTCTAGCTCATTTACAAAAACATTCTAAGGAGAGTGATGAAATGATGGCGGTATCTCCTCTGTAGTTCCTCAAGCTGTCACTCAAGACAATCCTACACAAGAACAACCTCCAGTTGTGTCACAATTTGCAGCTAATCAAGGCAATGTAACAATCCCTTAAAAACATAGGGTAGATAATTTGGTTTATCCAACTTACTATTCTGCCTCTAAAAATATTGTTGCTAATGAGTCTATTGAGGGAGGAAATGAGATTGTTTCTAATGTTGTGTAGGAGCTTAGAAAGCAGGTTAAATAATTAGATCATTTAATTGAATAAGGCTCGCATGTTCAATATTAGGCACTTGATCAATTGATTAAGGGAATTACTGAGAAAGATTCAACTAAATTTTTAGAAGAATTCCAAGGCTTTGTTAAGAAGGTTGATGAAGCTAAGAAACAAAATGAACTAGTTGTTGATGAAGAGACCAAAACTAATGATTCTAAGGTAGTTGAGACCTCAATTGCAAGTGCTTCTGCAACTCAAAGAAGAACTAGGGCTGCAATGACTAATGCCTTCGAAATGGAGTATGTAAGGAATTGTTCATTCTTGAGGTTCCTAAGAAAAAGATATATTAGAGAAAGAGGAAAGCTCCTACTGCTAAAGAAAAAGAAGAAGATGATGATGATGTGCCTTTTACTAATTTGGCACCTCAGATGGTGAAACATAGATCCAAAAGACCTAATATCCTATCTTTTATATAATGCAGAGCCTAATAAACTTTCCTACCAGTGCGGAAAGGATGAAGCTCATGGCTCAAAAAGGCTTCATGAATGAAAGAAATATTCATGAATCCAGATTTATTGAACATAGCATTGAGGTCTTTGTAGAGAGGAATGAATTGATTCACTTAGTAGCTTATGCGAAGCCCTATGTCAAGAATGTGGTCCTGGAGTTTTATGTCTGTCTTCAGAAAAAAACCAATCAAAAATGAGAATGATCAATACTTCATGTAAGCCTATGTAAATGGGCACTATTCACCTTCAGCCCAGTTGTCATCAGCAAGTTTCTGTACCATACAGAAGATAATGAATGATAAATTTGTCCTTGACTATGATCACCTTACTGAACACCGTACCAACAAAGTCAGAACCACATGTCTTGAAGGTCAAGATTTTAGGACATCAGAACAAGAACCAAATTATGATGCACTGCAAGCTTTTGCAACTAGGAATTGGCTACCATATAAACAAAGCATATGTGTAAACAAATAGATGGTTTTCTTTTGTATAAGGTAGCATCCTTCATTCCAATTGATCTTGGTAAATTAATTTTTGATGAGATTGTAAAACACACAAAAACCAAGAACAACAGACATATGCTACTGTTTCCCTAATTAATCAATCAAATCCTTCTGCAACAAAAGAAAGACTTGGTGCAGGAAGGAGAAGTCCTTGAAGCTCCATAACCTAAGTTGAAGTATTCATCTAAGTGAAACATAAGGAAACATGCAGCTGTTGGTTTGAATCTTGATGAAGACGACTTTTAAGCTGATGAGGACCAAGTTGCAAATGGGTCTGCAACTGCCAGTACAGATAAGGCTGAACGAGTTAGATTAATCGAACATTTTGATGGAGTCGTGCACTACACTACAAAGCTTATCTTCTTGCTCAAACCATCTAACCAAACCTTTGGAGGTAAAAAAGAACACATAAATATATGATGTTAGGCCTTAATTCGTTCGCATTTACATTATTCTTGAGTGATTTTTAATTAGTTCATTTTATAACTAGTTGTGGTAAAATGAGTTTTAGATTATTTTTAGTGATTTTATGTTATTTGTAAAACTTTGTAGTGCTTTTGATTAAATAAAAATTTTCAATCTCTTTTTGTAAGCATGGAATGAGTTTTACAAAGAAATCGGAACCTACCCTAAAAGGTTGGATTTCTAAGGCAAAATCACGAAGACCAAAAAACTCATTTAAAAACAGAAAAAAGCAAGCAGGCTTAGAAAGCCTCGTAAATAGCAAGAGCAACGAGGCTTCCTTACACTTCTAATTAGGTTTTCTTAGTTTTGAGTTTTGTACCCAATTTTACATTCAACATTCATTTTTCTTGTGCATTGCAACAACTTTTTTAGAGATTATTTATTATTAAGGTTTTTTTAGTTTCAATTAATTCTCAATTAACATTCTTCATTTTAATACCTTTCATGTTGTTTGACAATTTACAATAAGTTAGATTGTGTACGTGGTTGAAAAATCTATAAATTAATGTCATTGTAATTAGAATAGGATTAATATTAAATATAAGAAGTGAGAGCAAGGTTAATAGGAATCCTAAAGAAAAAGTAGGTTGAGAGAGTTCCCATTCTCATCTAGCCCAAAAATTATGTAAGAATAGTTTCGGGTAAAACGACCAACCGAGAACAATATTGCACTTAGCACGAGATTAATAAGTTGTTAAATTACTTGGAGGTGTTGGGAAATGTGTGACAGCGACATTTGTGTTTTTAGAACTTTACTTAAATCTAGAGATACATCAATGTCATTAATTTTATATTAGGTTAAATCTAAAGTACGCCGGTAATGGAGATCATTATCATATTGAATCAAAGTTGAAGAGTAATTGAGTGTTTTTATTGCTTATCTATCTATTAAGTTGTTATTGATGTTGCTTATTGGATGCCATATGGAGGTATTATTGAAGCACAATTTCAGGGATATCACGTCAACTCTAGCTGAAAATTTGCAAACCTACTTGTTTACTTGATTTTGTAGTATTGAAGAGAGCACAAATCTAAGAAGTTATTTTGAGTGCCAACACTTTGTAAGCAAATTGTTTTATGATCAACTAGTAGTTAAGCTTTCAGGTTTTAATTATCGTGAGATTACAATTCGATAAATAAAGTGAACTTAAATCATCACATCTTATAAAGAAATGTAGTTCTATAGACTTACATGACCCTGAATAGCCATTGGCTACTGCAATGTTTGAACTTGTAGAGTCCAGTTTTTGAAGAAATATTTATCACCCTTTTCAATCATAATCATATACGGAGTGAACAACTAATTCATGAATCACAATTCAAAAGGGAGCAATGGCTTACTTATTATGGAGTTTGCCACTCACACCAAGAAAAGCAAACAAAAGAATGGTTAATTACAAGCTCTTGTCCTCTCTCTATATATAACTGCTGTTTGCAGTGTCTTTCTCCCTATATAAAATGGAGCAGACATTCAGCAGTTTCAACCTGTTCTTTTCCCCTCAACCCATTCATGTTTCTACAGTTATTACAGTCCCTGTTTTTTTTCTTTTTTTTTTCTCAACTCTCAATGCCCAAAAACCAAGCTCGTTTTGTTTCACTTGCTTCCCTCCTGAGGTTGGAGGAACTGGGTTTCATTAGAAAGTTGCAGTCCGTAAAGCATTCTTCCCTTCTCCGCACCGCCGGTGAACATCCTTCATCCTGTCGACTGACCTGCAAATACCGCTGCAGGTCCAGTCAAATGAAGCAACACAGATGTTGCCCGCTTGAGCCTTCCATTCACAATCTGCAGCAATGTTTGTTATCGTCAAGCTTCTGCTCACATATAATCCCAGAACTCAATGGTACATCATTCCCTACTCTGCTATTGAATAGCCCAGGTGCTCGCATATGACCAGTAAAACCGCTTATTTGATAACAAGTTCTTTAATTCAATCGTTCAGATGGTCGTTTCAAGATGCTAGACTCGATCAGATGTGATAGTAAGAAAATAAGAAGAAAAACAATGAGTATATAACATTACCTGTGGTACCACAGCACAGTCTGCGGTCATCTATATGATCGACATCCAACCCGATAAACCATGATCCCAGTGAAACGTCTTCGTTGGCATACTTATGCAGCACATGCCTGAAAAATTATTGTTTCACAAGAAACGAAGCACGTAAACACAAATGAATTTCAAACACAGATAACATGATACTATTCTTCGGAGGATGCAGGAACTTACTGGTTAATGGATATGTAAGATGCCAAATCTTTAGAGATGGCATATAGCTGCCCCGTAGCATGACGGAAATACTTGTTTCCCTCCTCACCGAATTTCCAATATTCAGGTTCATGGTATCTTACTCCCCTGTTCACAGATGAGGAAAAAGTGAGAAAATTTCAAAGAAAAGGTAATAACTTCGAACTTTTAGTTAAAAACATAATATTGAACATGTTTGGCTTACTTTTGAGCAAGAACTGGACCAGATTTCATGCAACCAATGTAAACCCTTGGCTTGGACCGATGTCTAGCCAAAGTTGCTCCAAGTGTCGCTGCAAAAGCACATAGATAAATCAAATTAAAGAAAAGGTACCGAGGAAAGCAACACCAAGAATCATTTACATAGTAATCTATAAACCCCGAAAGAGTAGAAAAACTCTCAATACTAATTTAAACTTTCAAGCGCAACATACATTTTGGCTGCAACATGAGAAAGACTGTTTTGCCAAAATGCAAAACCAGGCAATAGAATATTGCTTCCTTTACCTATATTTACATGCACATCATCATCAACTTTTACATAGAAATCAGCGTCCCACAAAGCAGTGGCAGTGGTAAAGTATGTCTTTGTCTTTGCTGATAATTCGAGGTAACCCTCAACATGCTCCTGATCAAATGAAATTTTTACAAGAATTAGAATATTGAAGAAGAGCTTTGTAGCTTATGGAATGCAGAAAAGAGCTCCTTTATGTAGGCTCATGTCAAATAGAAGATGCCGACAACGAGCAAAGATTGAGGGTCGTACCAGCCTCAGAATGTCACCATGCTTCCGATCTTCAGCTTCAATAGCCCTATCAAGGATACCCCCTGAGGTAGCACTGTCAATGGACAGATAAGAAGTTTAGGAGGATCTCACAAGAAGTTGAGAAGATCATATATGAAGCAATAACATTATAGACAACCAAAGATGAATCCACTGAATATTAGCCCAAACAACCAAAGGCCTTTAACTCGAAATTGAACTTCCAACTAAACTAGCTTTTAACTTGAATAAAGTACCCACCTGTGACCAATTACAAATCGCATTACAACTCCCTTCTCTTCTTCAAGCTTCTTTCGTTCTTCTCCTGGTTTTTCATACAGATGAAGGAACAGTAATGATTCATCTCAAGAAACTAATTTTCTACATGATGCACCAAAATGACTATTATATGGAATAAAAGAGATCAATTTGCAAACCTTGAGGCATCCAAGTAGCACGAACTGAATCTCTTCGTTTTCTGCTGCTAAAAGCAGTATTAATACCTACGACCATTAAATATTTCCGTTTCCCACTCGATTCAGGGATTTTCAGGTCATCCGAAATGGGAGAGCCATTAATTATGGATTCCTGCATGGCCCTTGCAGCAGCTAACTCCATCTCCAAATTCGATATCGTTTTATCCAGTGTTCTGCATTTTACATTTAGTAAAACATAAGTCTTCCGCTAAATTAACCAAAAATGTAAGGGAAAAAGCACGGATATAAGCTTACTGTATAGCATTATGAGTCTTTGAAACTTCCCCAAGTATATTCTTCGATCCGCGCTTCACATCCTTCTGTTAACAGAATACATCATATGAGCTAACCAAACCTAGCAATAGGTGACTTAACTTTCAAGTATTTGAATAAACACTCACTTGAATCGGATCACAACCCTCTGTAACTAGTTTTAACCTTTCATCTTTAACCCCGGTTTCTAGTGATACAACCTTATCTTCAGCTTCAGGCATTGTCCACATTCTAATGCCAAAAAATCTAATTAGTTTGAAATTCATACTGGTAAAAGAAAAATAGGACAGAAAATATTGTAATTATCGATCTGAGAGCACGAGTACACTCGTAATACTTGAACAAATTTACAATAACATCGCGGCAGATACCTCGAGTAACAAATTTCAGATAAAAGAACAGCAAAGTAAGTGTTTGAACACTAAAAATGCCATGTCAAAATCTTTGAACTTTTAATCACCTTGATTTGATCTCATCACAGTAACAAAGCAAAGCTCAAATGGCCAAAACCTTAAATCCACCATAAAAAAAAAATCATGAAACAAAGAACAGGAGAACCTACATAATACTCTATGAACTGCAGATCTTTGCTTTACAAGATCAAAAGTTTTCATAATCATTATCCATAAATAAGAACCCCACAAACATATATCGGAAAACCTACTAAAAAATGCCTTAAACCATGGTCCATAGAACTAATTAAATGAAACAGGATACTGCTTCCACTAAATTGTAAATACAACCAAAAACAAGAACATCCTAAATCAGGAAACTTGTAAAAGCCAAACCAATTTATGGAAATCAGAAACAAAAATCATAACTTTAGAAGCACCAACTTTCACCAAACTGCAAATACAAGCTACAACCAAATCAAGACATGGGATTTAAAGAAGCTAAAAGGAAAAAATGAGATAAATTTACCTATCGGAGAAGAGCATCCCAGCACAAAAACAGCCAATGCAAAGCAAAAGGGTCCACTTCTTAGTCACAAAAGACTTTGCATTGGACTCCAATCCTTTACTCTTCCAACCCATTTTTTTCTTGAAACTCGTCCTTCTCTTTCTCCCTCTAAAACTAATCAAAATCTAAATCAAAGCAAAACCCATTTCTTATCTCTAGTCAACAAAGTCAAAATGACCAAAATCTTTCAGATCCAAAGATCCCAACTTTCCTTCAAACCCAACACCAAAACAGCAACCATTTATTCGAAAACAAAATGTTTTTTCACTTAGAATTTGTATCTTTAAATTGGGTTTTGAGAATTCCTTCTGCTGGAAAATTGCAGAGAATAGAAAACTCAAAACTTGGTGCTCTTTTGGAAGAGCTCTTGGTGATGACCCCCAACAACTTCAACTGTTGAGTTTTTCTAATACAAGCATATATAGAAATATGTGATACAATTAATTTGTATAATTTATACAACCGACATTCAGAAAAGTAATTTTTTATTTTTATTTTTAGGTCTGGTTGGCTGTATATTAAATTGTCTGTCCTAGTTGTACATTTATTGACATTTTAACAACTCCCCTAATAGCAGTTGTTTGTTTGATGATTAACAATGGAACAAAAATGAGAGTACCAGTAGCAGCTAAGCTTCTATTTCTAGATCAGAAACAAAGTGGATTCATATTTGAAACATATGTATTGCTGCTATTTTTCATGTTATTTTGAAATGGATGCGCACCATTTGAATTCAAATGACATATGCAAACACAACTGCATGTGTGATGTTTTATGTCCTGATTTGCCCAAAGACAAAAGTTCCAACAAGAAAAAGGGAAAGGAGAACAGTTGTAGAAAAAAGGAATAACAAATCACATGCCCTAAGAATGTAGCTTAGTGGAGAATATTTTAGGCTGTGAAGAAACCTGACATGTTGTTTCAAAAAAACTTTGAAAGATATAATTAGTTTAGTTTAGTTTAGTTTAGCTTCTTCATTTTTTTTTTTCTGTTTAGATTTCGCTTTTGTCCTTACAAAGCGCAGCGAACCATCATTCCAACTGTTCTAAAATCCCAACACTTACAATCATTCATCATAGTATGGTTAGGACACATGGGACACATGCAATGAACATGAGTCCAATAATGGATTTTTCACAGGTTATCAAGACCTATGGTTCTAATTCAAGTTTTGATGTGTTTGAGACTGAGAGATTCAGATCACAACACAGGCTAGTTTGGTCCCAGTTCCAGCACAACTATTCTGTATATACTTTTACTAAAAATCCAAGAATTCCAAGGTAAACTCCTTTGTTGACCGACAGTGCCATGAATTTTTATTTATTTTCTTCTTTAAAAAAAATGAGGGATTAAAATGTAACATCAAGCCCTTCTAGCTTTGACTTTGGGAAGAAGACTCTCTATATTGTCTCTCATACGTATCATATATATATTTGAAGACAGATAAAATGTCACCATAATATCTGCTTGGAAAGAGAATGAAGACCTACCATTAAGTATGTTTTGTTTGATGGACGAACCATAAATTATCTTTCATTAAAGATATCAAAGCTTGATCATTTGTATCATATATGTACCACACATCTTATTCATTAAGATCTATTATTAGTATTTGCTTTATATTGGTAAATCCCCTAACTTTCTATTTGCATGTAAAGATACTGTTGATTTTGTCCCTTCAAAGCATGACAATTATGAACCAAAAGCTGCAAAATGCACTAGTGGAATTCATTTTATGCCCTTTGGGGGGGGGGGGTGTTATGAAGAGCCTTTTCCTTGCCATTATAAGATCAACTTTAAGTCAAAAAGATTAACAAATTGGCCCATTATATCAAAATGATTGCCTTCTCTCTTCTTTCCTTTTTTTTTTATTTTAATATTTTGTGGTAGGGGTAACCTCCATTGAGTTGAAAAGCAGAGAACCTAAGCCCCCCATTGAGTAGGCTACACTCTAAAAGGTTAATTAAACCCTATTTGCCTTCACTTTATTGCAATTTTGAGAGATTAATTGAAAAGTGTCTTGTTTTTTGTTCTTCTAAGTAATAAAGAGGGGTCTGTTAATGAGTGTGGTTAATTAAACCAAGTTGATGTGATTAACCATCATCAAAGTGGCCCCAGTCACATGAGCAAACATCAAATATTGGAACCCCCTTTTGCCATATGATTGTGGGTCTGAATCCCATGAGTTGGGCAATGGCATTAAATATTCAAATATAGATGGAAATTTGAGCACCAAACCTTATGTATTTTTTCCCTTTTTAAAATCAAACTTTTATAATTATATTAATAGATAGGAACGATTCTGCTTAAAACTTACATATTTTTATAACTTTTGTATATTATCCATGCAAGTTTTGAATAAATTAAAGATTTTTAATTATTTTTTAAGTAAAAAAATTAATAGTTTAAATCAATATAATTGAAATATTGCATCGATTCAAAAATTTATAAGCATAACAAATATAATTATATTAATAAGTTTAACAATTGAATTGTTAAAATATTAATCATAAAAAAAAAATTTAAATGTGTTGAAAAATACGTAAACTACTTGAGTTTTATGTTGGTGTAAGTAGATCTCTCTTCTTTAATATATATTATCAAAACCAATTATTACAGCTCATCAAATTAGCTTAAATTAAATTAACTCGCTCACATATAATTTATTTTAAAAATAAAAATAAAAATAAAAGAGATTCAAATCTAAATGGTGGCAATTATAATGATAGCTTTTAAAATGAGAGCCAATTTATTTTTAACCTTAGAATCAAAATGAAGAAATTTAACTCATTTAATCTGCTTCACTAAAATAAATAGCACAAAACTCTTTATCTCTGGATAATCTCTTAGTTTGAAATTTAATTTTTTTTGAAGCAAATTTACAACTAGATTGACAGTAAGAGATTATAACTATCAAGATTAAGCAATTTGAGTATTTTATATAATTTTTTTCTTGAAACAAAAAATTGTAGAGCATTTCAGTCTAAGGGACTTTTCTTTTTCTTGGCTGAGGAAATGCACCCAAAGAATTTCTTTGCATTTCTTTTATGGGAAAGAAAAACAAAAATAAAATTCTTTTGATAGTCCTTATGTCTTACTTTCCATCCCATGCATTATAAATCTCCTTCCAATTTTTTTCTTCATTAAAAGAATTTAAATATAAAAGTAAGAGATTCTCAAAACTAATGAAGATTTTTTTTTTCTCTGCTTTTCAACTCAATTTAATTTAAATCATAATTTTATTCTCCCTATAATTATCATCCAATCTAAATACTCAAATTCCCCAAACATATCTTACCATTTTCAACACTAACACAATAGATTTAAGTTGGAGATTGCCAAATATAAGAAAAAGAAAAGGGTAAGAGTTAGTCTATGAGCTGTCCTCATGAATAGTATATATTTTTCTATTAAATAGGATTAAATTGAACTTATTGAGATGTGGTAGTTACTAATTGAATTGAAACCCCAAAAAAAAAAAAAAAGTTAAACTCTATTATTAGTTCTCCTACTTTATAAAAGTTGTGGATTTACTTCTTATACTATAATTTGATTAATTTTGATATTGTACTTTTTAATTTGGTCAATTTTAGTCATTACACTTTTCAAATTTTGAAACTTTAGTAATGACCCAAACAACAATAGCTAAATTCGTTGGGTCAAATTCAATTAATAGTAATGAATTATGTGTATAGTTGTAGATTTAATCAATGTTCTCCAATCAGTTCATTCTAAATCTCTATACTTTTTGAATTTTTGAAATTTCAATCTTGACACAAATGACAGTCATTAACCCATTAATTAGATTTTAAGTGCGTGATATGTAGAAATAACAAGTTGACATGACATTACACACATGACAATATGTTCTGCCACATCAAGTTTTGGAAATAGTAAAACTTAATTTAATGAATTAAAATTTAAAATTTTGGTGAAGACTAAAATTTTAAAATTTGAAAAGTACAAAGATTAAAAATGATCAAATAAAAATATAGGGATTAAATTCATAACTTTTATAAAATATAAGGACTAATAGAAGAATTTAACCCAAAAAAATAACAAGTTATATAATATCCAAATATATTTGGGGAAGTAATTAATCCCAGCTTCAACATTTCAAAAGAAGGGTAGATCATTTTCCTTAGTGGTCATGGGGTCATGGCCTAATTTCTTCACATGAGCCACATGGTGTCACCTAACATTGTGACCAATTGCATGTTCATTTCACATGTTTGTTTACTTTATATACTCTACTCATGGGCCATTGACTTTGCTTCAATACAAACTAAATGAAATTTATTATTTCTGTCTTCAAAACTTCATATTATGTCTTGACAATTGGTTAATTAAAAAAATAGTGGTTGGAATTTTAAGAAAATTAATTACATTATTAAAAGTTAAATAATAAAATTAATAATAACACGAGTTTAAACACTGTCATTCCTTTCTCATTTTTTTAATATTATTATAATAATAATTTATATTAATATTATACGGATTTTGAAATTTTTGAAATTATACGTTCGAGTTTTGTCATATATGAATTATCTTCATATTCGTTTTTGTTCAGATCTTATTATACATTAATTTTGTTTTAATATATTATGATTATCCATATATTTATGTTTCTTTTAATTGTAATTATTTGAATATATTAATTATAGTCGTACTTAAAAGATGTTAATTTTTTTTTATTTCTCAACATATTTATCAAAACGAACCCAATAACTAATATTTCGCATTCTGTAAGACAATATTAACTTTTTTTATATCAGTTTGACATAAGAAAATTGCCCATTTTTTTTATTTTTCAGAAGTTTCATCAACCCACAAATTATATATCTATAAATTGAGTTATCGTTTTCAAATAGCTAAACCCAACCCAACTGCCAACATCATATCCATTCTCTTACCAATCCATCATGAAATCCCATTGGGCTTTTTTTCTAGAAAATAAATGAAATTTAGGCCTTCTCTGAGGCTCAATCCATGAAAAATCAACTCATGTTTTAATTCAAGGATAATCTTTATACTGTGAATTTAATTCCTCTACTTTCATTTCATTTCATTTTTAATTTACTCATTTTCAGTCCCCTTCAACTTTTTCGTTAACTTTGTTAAAAAATTACATACAATCACAAATTTAACCCCTTAACTTTTACAATTGCTATCAATTTCACCCCTTTTTTTTTCTTATAAAAATATTTAAAAAATTATATTAAAGAACTATAGAATAGTTTAAAAAATTTATAAAATTTTAAAATGTGTTAACAAATTAATTATTAAAACACCCAGACTTAACACTGAATTAATTATGAGTTTATTCTTGCGCAATTGAAAAACTAATTTTCTTAATTTTCTTAATAACACTGAAGGTTATTCTCCAATTTTCTGAAAATACAATTTTTTTAATTTTGGTTTCTGATTTTCAGAAAGAAAAAAAATCAAGAATTTTATTTTAAATCTTTTTGTGCTTAATAAATAACAACATGCATACAAAAAAAAAGTAAAAGATACAATTTTTTTCAATTCTGGCTTCTAATTTTCAGAAGAAAAAAAAATAATTTTATTTTAAATCTTTTTTGTGCTTAATGAAATAAGCACATGCAAACCAAAAACAAAAATAAGTGAAAAGAATTTTCGGTAAAAGATACAATTTTTGTAATTCTGGTTTTTTATTTTCAAAAGAAAAATCAAGAATTTTATTTTAAATCTTTTTTGTGTTTAATAAAATAACATGTAAACCAAAAACAAGTGAAAAAGGATTTTCGATAAAAGATTGTGTATCTATTTCAAATGTCCTTTTGTAAATTTTTAGAGTAAACTATTAATACGTTACGTTTTAGTTACTTATGTTATCGTATTATAATATTTTAGATTTGAGCATTAATTGTTGTTAACGGTGTAACAATAAGCTAATGTAGCACGTTAAATCATTATTTTAAACTAAATTATACAATTGATCCCTATATTTTTTTTTTCGTTTTGAACAATTTAATTTTTTTCTTTTATATTCTTTGAACTTTTTTTTTCTTTTTTTTCCATTTTCTTCTCCTTTTCCCTCTAATTCTCTCCCGTCTCCATTTCTTTTAACTAGTTTTTCTATGTTTTCTATTTGTTAAAATTAGTACCTATACTTTTAATTTTTTTTTGAATAATTTAAATTTCTTTATTTCTTTATTTTCATTTTCTTCTTCCCCTTTATTTTTTTTTCTCTTCTCATATTTTTCACTACAAAAACATAATTTTTACCCACTAAATAAATCAAGTGCTTATTTCTTTTACATGATTCCTAAATTAAATTTTATTCAAAACCAAATATAAATCATTCTTAATCAAATCTTGATTTGAATATAACCTAATTCTGAAACTAAAATTGGATCTAATTAATCAATATAAAAAACCATATCCTTAATCAAATCTAAAACATAAATTGAATTATTTATATTCAAAACAAAATTTTTTCCATTTCCAAACTTTTACAATATCGTGTAGATTATTCATTTCATTTTCTTTTATTTTCTGACGAATAAAATTAAGCAAACGTTAATTTGATCTAAATCTTCTTAGACATTCCCAAGTAAGCTTAATTGGAAGTCGAGCATAGATGAACCGAAGAGAGAAAGGAAACATGGAATCAAATTGGTTTGGGTAAAGTTGAGGATAAGTTTTGTATGGTGGTCATTTTAGTCATTGAGAGTGTAGAGCTCATTTGAAGAATTCGTGAAACAACGTAGTTTCGAGAGAGCGAGAATGTTGTAGGTAAAATAGAAAAGGTGATCGTGGGGGCTGGTGAGGAAGTTAAGGGAGCGGGCTTCGGAAACTTTATTGAGGGTGGACTATCATAAGTCACGACTAGCGAGGCATTTGAGTGAGACGAGCTTGCGAGCTTGTGGACTAGGTCATTGAGAGATCCAAATTGGTTCGTTAAAGCGATGATGGACAGTGAGGGTTTGTAATTGTGGGTGAGAATATACGAAGCAAGTTTAATTTTGATTTTAGCTTTTGCCTTTATTTTTTCATAAACATAAAAAAAAAAGTTTTAACAAAAAGAAAAGATAGAAAAATTACATTAAAATAAATAGAGAATGGAGGAAAACAAGGGGGAAAGGAAAAGGTAATGGAAGATAAAGAACAAAACGAAAAATTATGGGGACCAATTGTATAATTTAACGTACCGCGTCAGCTTACTATTACACTATTAACGGCAATTAACAGTTTAGTGATTAAAATGTTACAACCCATTAACGTAAGTAACTAAAATGTAACATTTTAAAGATAAATAACTGAAATAAAAGTTGAGATAAACACAAATAAGTATTTTGTAGTTTACTCTTATTTGTCTCCCCTCTCTTTTATAAACTAAATTCAAATTCGCTTCCAAACTCATCAAATTCAAATTAAACTCTTACTTCAATTTTGACTTCTTCTTTTTTAAATTTTTTTTAGCGATTTGTGTTGCCTTTTTTTATTTTAAAATATGAAAAATAACCACCAAATTTCTTAATTGTAGAATTAATCTTCATTTCCTTTGAAGATTAATATCCAAATGAGATGAAATGAAAATGGGACGCAAGAGGCACATGGAAAAAGACCATCCATTATGTAATCACTTCCAGGCGTTGAATATTCTGTTTACGACTTGATAATTTTGTATTCCTTATTTTAGCAGCACCAAAAATGGATAATATGGAGAATAAAATTGGTGGGTTTTTTTTTTTTTTTTTTTTTTTTTTTTTTTTTTTAACATTACTAATCTTGTGGATTATGGGATCATCTTTCAAATTCCAAAGGATCATTCTTTCGAAATGCTCTAATAAAATTTAGGTTGTGTTTTTAATAACTACTTAATAATGTTTATTATTAGCTAAATCTGGTAAAATTGTTTGTTTTAAAAAAATTTAAGTATTTAAGTTGATATTTAGGGAATCAAATCAATTTTGGAGAGAGAAAGTAAAAATAAGGATGATTGTTCGACCGAATCGAGTGAAAAAATCTTAAGTTGACGAGTCATATTTTATCAACTTAACTCAATTTAAATTTTTTTTCGAATCGAGTTGAGTGGTATGAAATTCGACTCGAGTCGAATCGAATCGAGTGAAATTGTTTAAGTTAAATTAAAAAATTAAACATGTCAAATTAAAATATTATTACAATATACTTAATTCCATGTTAGAGCACAGAAATTCAAAATTATATATATTTTAAATCTTTTTCAAAGCAAAATAATAAATAATAAGATACTTTAGTATTATAAACTTGAATCATTAATTAACTTATTTAAGTTCCAAAATTATTATTTTAGAAAAATTTTAATTTTTTAACTTTCTTTATATATTTTTTAGAATTTTTAAAATTTTATAATTTTTTAAAAAATAAAAATTTTGAAATTTTTATAAATATTTTCAATTATAAAATTTATTTTGAATTTATTTTGTAATTTTTGTTGAGAGAGGGACCAATTTGCTCATTTTCAAATTTGACAAGGACCAAAAGGTTATTTACATCAATCTGTTATTCGAATTATTCGAATTGTTAAATTCAACTCAACTCAAACTCGAAACTTGAATCACTTATTCAATTGAATAAATCGAATAACTCGATTCGATTAACTCAAAATAAAAAAAATTGATTTTTTCAAATCGAATTAAGTTTTGCTCACCCTTAAGTGAAAACGAGTCTTACCGGAAGCGCTTTTGCTTTCTCTCTCCTCAGCCTTTTTTTATTTTGTTTTTTAAAGGTTTGGGTTTTTTTATAGGGTTTAGGGTTGGAATTTCGTGAAGACAAATTTATTTGTGTTTGTGTTTGGGATAGACATTGTGAAAACTTAAAGGTATATTTGAGTTGATGGTGATGCGATAGCGCTCGGAGACCCATACATTTCATTTGTTGTGTCGAGATGGAATCATTGCCTTAGAAGTCCATCACATTGCAACTCAAGCTCTGAGTTCATGATGTTTATACGATCATGGGTTGAAGTATAACTAAGGCTCGTACTTGATGATCTGTTAATGTGCGGTCATGGGTTGGAGTATAACTTGGGAGCCAAGTTGACAGTGGTTATGTGGTCATGAGTTCGAGTTTCACCTCATAAGAAGATGATGGTTTGTAAACCCAACACATAAGTTTGAGATCATAATCATAAGGAAAAACTGAGAGGTTTTCCAATATAATCAAATTAATCTTTTTCTCCGTCTCCACTGAAAGTAATATAATTAATATCCCTATTCGAAACTTGTGACAGAGTTGGATGCAAGAGGGTTCTTAGGGGGAGTGATTGTGGCAGTGGAGAGAAGGTAAAACTCGAGTCCAGACGTAAACGGTTGTAGTTATTAATGATTGTGGCATCATTGTGAACTCAAATACACCTTAAAGCTAGCACATTGTCTCCCTTAAACACAAATAAATCTTTCCGTTGAAAAATTTCAACACTAAAAAAAAACAACTGAGAAGAGATTTTTTTAGGGTTGAGGGGTGGTGGCTGATAGAGTTTATGGAGTAAGAGGAGGAAAACCCTCCCTTTATATAGGCAACTAGGTAGGCAAGAATTGAAAAAAAATAAAAGATGTACGCAACCAACAATTTTAATTTTTTGTAGTTGTATCACTCGACACATCTCTTAGTACAACATGGCCAACACGACTGATCCCCAACTAAGTCGGTCTGCTTTTTTCAAGTCGACGAGTTGTATTAGCCACTTTAAATGTACCACATTTTGAGATTTATCAGGCATTAGAACACCACCAAATAACCTCAAGATGAATGCTCAAGTGTGTTTTTCTCTTTCAAGGGCACTCAAGGTGTCGTCGAGACAACAAAAATTATCTTCCTACTATTTCATCTCTGTAAAGCTTGCCCGACAACTTGCCTAATAGTTGCTCACAAATGCTTCTCCAACCACCAACAACCACTAATCTCGTAACGTCTGACCCATGCATCAGTAAACCGAGTTGTAAAGCTGCGCCCTCAAGTATGATTGTACACTCACCGCATGAGAGATGGAATGTGTGTGTCTTGAGTCACCATCTTTCCAACAGCGTGTTGATAAGTGTGGGATCCAATCTACACCCTCTAGCATACGAGACACGTGCAAGAATCCCACCTCTTGCAAGTATTGTTCAATTACACGCGGCGCCCTCGATGATAGATTGTGTATGTACGTATCCAAAATTTAATTTTCGACCTGAATATAAAAAAATTATAATTTTAATAATGTTAACAACTTAATAATGAACTTAATTAAAATTAAAAAATTAAAAATATTTTCTTACCATTTGTAATTGAACGCCGAAAATGTGGTTGTCATCAAAACAAATAAGAGTATTTACCATTATAAAATTCACTTAAAACGAATACAATACGAGATAGATAATAAAAACAACAATAATTTAAGAGAAATTTAATGAAAAATTGAGAACTAAAAACTTGAGAAAATTGGATTTGCATGTAAAATGGAGAAAATGGATAGGGTTTACATAGTAAATATATTAGTTGTTCTATAGCCGTTGAGTTTTGTGACCGTTGGAATCTTATCGTTGGAAAAATATATCCCGCATGACACAGTTTCCTGCCACATAAGTAGCAAAGGATGCATTTTCGTTTTCTCTCTCCAAAACCGACCTATTTTCTTAAATATACAAGAAAACGACCTAAAACCATAATTTTTTTTTAAAATCACCTTTTTTTATAAAATTTAGCCATTTATTATTGTTGTCTATATGCACTTTTAAAAAGATAAAATGTTTATTTTAAACATAATGTTGTAAAATAGAAGATTTAATGAAGGGACGAAAAATGAAATTTTATTGAAAAACACTTTTCCAAAAGCCAAATTTTTTTATTTTTTAACTTGGCTTAAAATCCCAACTTAAAATCAATCTTTTAGTTCAGAATCATGGTCTGAGTTGAAAAATGCTTTACAACCTCAATGATAAACACATTTTTAATATATATTTTGTTGGTTCGAGTAAAAGTTTGTTTCAATTATTTAGAGTTGAGTTCACATATTTGTTAAAAACGTGCTAGACTAGGCTTTGATAAACTATTGAAAACATTAAATTTATTGAAAATTAATATTTTCAATTATTTAATTTTTTACACATGTTTGACAATCCAAAATAAAAATAATAGAATAATTTTTTATATATAATAAAGTGTGAAAAAGTGGAGAATATTTTTAATTACTTCAATTTTATTTTATTTATTTTAATATTATATTATCCTATAAAAAAATTATGTTTAAAATTTGACTCTTGTTTAAAATAAAGTGAAATATTTAAAAATTAAGGATAAAATGTCGAATATATATTTTAATTTAAAATTTATATTTATCAAACAATCTAATTATATTTTGTAATAAATTTTATGTAATTTATCAAATAGGTTTTATAACTTTAATTCATTACTTAAATTTTGAATGCTTAATTTCTCAACACTTAATTTTTTAGTTTACCAAACAACACCTAATCTATAAAAATTCTTTGGTGCATTTTAGTAACTATCATCTGCTTATTGCTTCACATTCTTACAAATGATTTTGTATTGAAACGAAATTCATAAATTAATCTAGGGTTAATATACTATTTGATATATAAGTTTGGTTTTAATATTTAATTTCATATTTAGGTATTTTTTTAGTTTTAATTTAGTACTTGAGTTTGATTTCAATGTTCACGTTGGTATCTGAGTTTTTTAAATTTGATACTTGAAGTTTTTTTTGTCTTAGCTAAACCTAAATTTGACTTCAATGTTTAATTTAATACTCAAACTTTTTTTTCATAATTCAGTACCTATATTTTTTTTACTAAAGCATACTTGTCAAATTTTCATTGGGTCACATAATGTCATGTGGTCTGGGTGCCAAATTGAACATTGAAATCGAACTCAAATACTAAGATGAGACAAAAAAAAAAACTTGAATACTTTTAAAGTTTGGTGCCGCCACACTCTCAGGCGGCACCCTTTTCTCTTTTTTTCTAGTAGTAACTCTAAATGGAAAAATTGTATAATAGGTCCCTGAATATTTTAGATCATTACATTTCAGTTTGGTGCCGCCAATTTGACAGATGACACCAGTAAAACTATACCATTTTGGTAAATAATTTTATGGACATACCATTTCAGTTATTAATTTTATTTTTTGTATTATTTAGGTGAAAAAGCATTGATACAAGTTTTAATGTCTCTCTATATAAATCAAGATAATAGAATACATTTGTTGGATCCCGAAACTCATGGTGCCAAGTCTCTTTGAATGTAATTCAAGTATCCCAGCCACTTAAATTAATGTTAGCGGCGTAGTTTCAACATTTATAAATTTCGAGATTCAGTCAATATTTATGGATGAGTATTACGTTCAACCAAAGAAATAAATGGTTTATCATTAATGAATAAGGGGGAAGGCTCAACAAAACATGGTGTTAAACTCTCTACTTTTCTGCTCCTATTTTCACTTGAATTATCTTTTTAACAAGCTATTCTCTAAATGGTTTTATTAAAGTTTCAACATAAACACATACTTCTCTCAACTGTAAATGTTGTAAAATTACTCAGGTATTATTTTTTTCTTTTTTAAAATTTTGTTGCTGTTATATTTTGTTATAATTAAAATTTAGGTAAAATATTAAAATAGTCACTTTTGTTTATTTCAGGTTACATTTTAGTCACTTATATTTGAAATATTACGTTTTAGTCACTTACTTTATCGTGTTATAACATTTTAGTTACTGAGTCGTTAATAGTTGTTAACGGTGTAACGGTAAGCTAACGTGACACGTTAAATCATAATTTCAAATGAAAATTTTAGCTTAAATTTTACAATTGGTCCCTAGCTTAAATTTTACAATTGGTCCCTATATTTTTTCATTTTGAGCAATTTAATTTTTTCCTTTTATGTTATTTTAACTTTCCTTTTTTTTCCCTTTATTTTCCATTCTCTTCTACTTCTCCCTCTATTTTCCTCCCTTCTTCATTTCTTTTAATGTAGTTTTTCTATAGTTTTCATTTGTTAAAGCTAGTTTACAAGCTCGTCTCATTCGAAAAAAATAAATTGTTCAAAAAAATAAAAGTATAGGTTCTAGTTTTAACAAATGAAAAATATAGAAAAACTGCATTAAAAGAAATGGAGAAGCGAGGGAAAAAGGGAGAAAAGCATAAGGGAATGAAAAAAAAAGAAAAAAAAAAGTTAAAAGAACATAAAAGAAAAAAATTAAATTGCTCAAAATAAAAAAAATATGAGGACCAATTGTATAAATTAACTTAAAATTTTTGTTTGAAATGATGATTTAACATGTAACTTCAGCTTATCGTTACACCGTTAACGACAATTAACGGCTCAGTGACTAAAATGTTACAACGTGATAACGTAAGTGACTAAAATGTAACTTGAAGTAAACAAAAGTGATTATTTTAACAGTTTACCCTAAATTCTATTATTATTACTAAATTCTTTCTAAATTTTAGTAATTACATAGTTTTTTTTTTTTTGAAATTTCTAATAGGAGGAAAATTAAACTATTTGAGCCGGACATAATGTTTATTTTGGTGAGCCGAATCAAGGTAAGGTGATGAAGGTCATTTAGCGAGGGTTGGTTTATTAGCAGCTGACTAAAATGTCCCACTTGAAAATGGTGCTAGAGTTGCTTACAGTCTTGCTCAAAAGATGAAGACTTTTCATTTTTCATTCGAATAACCTACCATAAAGCTAGAAGATGTAGTTTGCCTTCCAATCAACAAACAACCAATAATTGAATAGAGTGCAATTGACTTATTGTTGCGATTTATCGATCATTAGATCATATTCTAATAATGAGAGAATGAATGTGATAGGAATAAGTTAAAATTCATATGACTAATAAAACTTATTAAATTGGCTCTCGATGTTAATGCTATCAATGGGCATACATTCTGTTATATATTTAAATCTCATTAATCTCAATGTTAAAATATCCCTTAGAAAATAATCCCAAAATTTACTATTTTTAAGTTTGGTATTTAATACATGAAAAATTATAATATCGTAAGTGAGATTAGTGATTTATTCTTGTAATTAAAATAAAATTTATTATATTATATATTTAAAAAACATACTGTTTTGGATGTAATTAAGGGTTGGTAGGAATATCGACCTCTTAAATTGAATTTTTTTTATTTAGACCATTTAAAATTTTAAATTAATAAAAATAAAATTATATTTTAACTCCTAAAATATAAATATTTAATTTATTTTTTTTTTAAATTAAAAAAATATATTTTTATTATTATAAAAATTACATGCAGAAAACTACTGCTAACTGTCTCAATGTGACGATGAATGTGGTCGCTAAAGAAGTAGCCTTTCTAAATGTTGGGATACGGTCGGGAATGGCATCATTAGAAATATCTTCAAACTTACGGCCAATAGACATTCTAACCTTATTGTACTTTCCTTTTTACTTTTTCATTTTTTAATCTAAAGACATTTTGTGTTCTACTCCACATGATTACCGTTTTGACTAAAACATGGTGGTGAATACCAATTGAGTTGACTATACTTTTAGTGCAATTCCAAATATGTATTCTAATAGTAATTATTTGAAATTCAATACATCTCATGTTTTCTTTATTTTTTTTTCTTGAAAAATATTGAGATAAATGAATTCTTTTACCATAAATGTGAATTTTACTGATTTTAAATTCGTTATCAACTTCATAGTTTTTTCAAATGAAATTAAGCGTAATTTTGATTAATTATTTCTTAATTGTTAATTGAGATCAATCTAAACTAATTAAGGGTTAATATAATATTTGTTCTTAATTTGATATCTAAGCTTTTTGTGTCTCAATTTGATATTTGAGTTTGACTTCCATATTCAATTTGGTACTCAAACCAAACAACCCAATGAACATATACTCTAATAAACAAAATATAGGTACTCAATTGGGACAAAAAAATAAAGCTCAAGTAAAACCAAACTAGAGTACTTAAATAGGATAAAGAAAAACTCAAATATCAAAATGAACATTAAAGTTAAACTCAGATACCAAATTAAACATTAAAACTAAATTCAAGTACCAAATAATATATTAACCCTTTTCTTTATAACCCCTCAAGAGTTTAAACACATTAGTGTTTTTCTTTTAATTAAAGAGGGAATGATATTATAAAACATTAAGGTATGAATACAAAACTCTCAACTACTTTCTCCTTTTTGAATTATTGGACACGAATTTATATTTCTTGAAAAATTAAAAAGGAATATTTTTTATTAAGAACCTAAAATAATATTAATGGTTAAATTACTATTTTGAGCTTGATATTGATAATTTTTATCATAGTGGGGTCTAAATTTTTTTCTAAGTTAAGTCATGAATTTAGCAATTGTTCTCACATTAAGACCTGGACTAGACGACTGTTCTACATTGAGGCTTGAAATTTTTTTATCTAAATTAGTCCCTAAACTTGGCAATTGCCCCACAATAGAGCTTAAACTTTAAGGTTTTCAAAGACTAACTCGGACAAAAAAAAGTTCAAGCCCCAATGTGGATACAATTGATAAGTTCAAAACTTAACTTGGACAAAAAAAAGTTTAAACCTTAATATAAGAACAATTGTCAAATTTGGGGCCTAATTTGAATAAAAAAAAGTTAAAATCCTAATATGAAAAAGAAATAAAATTAAAGCCTAAAAGTTGATTTAACCCTAATATTAATAAATAATTTATAATGCTCAAACACGTGTCCCCCGTGTCATATTTTAATAGCAATAATACCACGAAAAATATCAGACATGATAATAGTGACATCCCGTGTTATATAATTATCCTGCAACTCTCCTCTTCCTCCACAATCTCCATAAAGTAATTCCAAAACCCAAAATCTCCTTTCTTCAACATCTCATCCATGGCCAGAGCTCTCTCCCACATCCATGGCAACCCAATATTCCATGTTCCTTACACACCGATTCCCACACGTCAATGTCCTTCCCAATTGCCTTGTAGGCTTTTTAAAGTCACCATGTCGAGCAACCAATCTTATTGGACCTCCATAAACGCTGACATTGAAGCTCATCTCAAGCAAGCCATACCGGTACGAGAACCCCTCTCTGTTTTCGAACCCATGAACCATTTGACGTTTTCCGCCCCACGGAGCACTGCTCCTGCATTATGCGTGGCCGCCTGCGAGCTTGTCGGGGGTCACCGGGACCAAGCTTTGCCCGCGGCATCAGCACTTCAGCTCATGTATGCAGCTTCCTTCGCTCACGAACACCTTCCCTTGACCCAAAGCTCTAGGCCCAAATCCGAGATCCAACATCTCTACGGTCCAAACATTGAGTTACTCACCGGGGACGCAATGATACCATTCGGGCTCGAGCTGTTGGCCGTATCGGATGATCCGACTCAAAAGAATTCGGATCGAGTATTACGTGTAATGGTCGAGATCACACGTGCTATAGGCTCACAGGGCATGGTTCATGGACAATATTACGAAGTAGAACCTTACGAGTCAAGCTATATCAGACAAAACGAACGTGTTAGCGAAAAATACGAAGGCACATTACACGGTTGCGCGGCCGCGTGTGGCGCGATATTAGGAGGCGGAAGTGAAGTGGAGATAGAGAAAATGAGAAGGTACGGTGTATACATAGGAAAAATACAAGGAATGATAAGAAGAGATGAAAGAAACAGCAAAGATTTGAAGGAATTGGTGGAGGAGACTAGAAAATTAGCCACCAATGAATTGAGAGGTTTCAATGAGGCAAAGGTTGAAGCAATATCTAAGGTATTTTGAGCCTAGTTTTATGTAATGTCCAGGTATATTTGGCAATGAGTTAATAAATATTGTGCTTTTCTGTCGTAGCATCTAGTGTTGCAATTCAAATTCAATTTTATTAGAAAAAATTAGTGGTTAAATTATAATTTTATTATTTTTAAGTACATAATTAAATTATAAATAGATATCTTAAGAGAGTGAACTAACCGTTAGATTTACCATTTTGAGGGACCCAATCTCCCTTGCCCTCACATGTCTATTAATTCTATCATTGTTGAATTTAAATTCCGCACGACATAAGCCTGAGAAAATACCTTCATTATTGGGGCTCCCACTATTTTATTTATGGTATAATGGGTTGTTTCATTCTTCAATTTTATAATAATAATAATAAAAGTTATTTTAATTTTTATTTAATTTTTTATACTTTTTAAATTTATATTTTTATTAAATTACCTTAAAATAAATGAAAAAATTAATATATATTTTTTAATTTTATCAACATGGCATACATGTGGATTGCCATGTTATATTTAATTACTTTTTTAAAATTTTAAAAATTTAAAAAATTATAAAAAAAAAGTGTTATGAATATCTTATTAAGTAGATATCTATCATGATAAAAATAAAGTTTTGATGTACTTTAAATTTTAATAGTTATTAGAATTAGATCTCTACTTCTTTTATACTTCTTATGCCTATGAATAGAGACTCTAATGAAGCATTGTAACTTATCCTTTTGATTAATAAAGCACATTCTATGTTGCTTTCATATTTTCTTTGTTCTTTATTCTCCCTATCTCTCTTTATTTTATAACACGTTATCAGATGATTCTCTATATTTTTTCAAAATCTTTCGAAGTCGTCCCACAGATCAATTTCTTTTTCACCTTAAACTTTTACCCTTACAACTTCACCTTCGAGATGTTGAAAGATTCAATCTCAGAATGGATTATGATTTTTATTCCCGATCTTTGATTTATTGTACAAGCATGGGTAAAGTATAGATTTGTGCTCGTGATAATTGTCAAGGTGATGAAAATGATGTTAAAGATCTTCAAGTATATTTTAATATTTTTGTATTATATTATGTTTATTATATAGTTGGAAAATAATCATGAATAGATCAATTTTGATTTGAAATCTCACGCATGTTTGTGATGGTGTCATGAAATAAAGAATCCATTGGGATGTTTATAAGTTCGTCCTACTAGATTTGTTTCATTCTCTAAAGTGAATGTAAACATAAAGAAAATAAAAGATATAATTATGGACCACTAAAAGTGGGAACATAGTAATAAGAGAACAATGGGAGTTCTTAAGATAACTCTTCAAAGGGTAAAGATAACTTATGTTATCAATGTGATACGAAATATTATTGGCCACATATGTGGCGTATACCAAAATATTTTATTTCTGTTAATATTATTTGAGGAATGATATAAAAATGTAGTAACGAATTTTACCATTATAGATAGAAAATATTTATCTTATTTGATATTGAAACAAACAAATATTATTCCAATATTTGATAGTACAAAATTAGTTGAAAGCTCTAGAAGAGCTAATATACCAATATCTAAAAAGCACAAAATTTGTGATTTAATGCATTACTTTTTACATTTGTAATGGATCTCATATTGAGATTGTGAATGAGGAAAATATTATATTTTGTATGAATAAAAAAAGGGGATTGGGTTATTAATTTATAATCTTTATGATATTCTTTTGTTATCATCCCTAAAGGGTTGAAAACAAAATATTTGACTGTGAAAGATCTACTCATGAGCAATAGAATATGATAATTCTATCTAAAGCTTATTATGGTTGGATGCACCTAAAGTTGCAAGTATTTTTTAAAAACTTTGAGTATAACTCTACAGTATTCAGAATAAGTTCTCAATTAAAATTACGTGGTAAAGTATTACTGATGAGAACTTGCAAGAGAGAAAACTTATGTATGAAAAGTCATTGGTTATGTACCTGTTGTATACCTGGAAAATAAGATCCACTCTCAAAGTTTGTTATTAATAGATTTTGACATATTTCCTGAAGCGAATATTGCATATAATTATTTGGAAATTATATTTATTGATTTGGTGGTATTATAGACTTCACATTGATTTAGACATTTCCAGTAGTATATGTCACAATACTACTTATATGTGGATACAAATTAAAAGGAATGATAATAAAATTATCAATTTGTTACAATTTAGTACAATTGAAACAGAAAGTAAACCAGAAGTTTACTAATACAAATGCGTTTACTACTTGGCGTGACTAGTTAGATATCTTGGATCGTATATGATGCAAAAATTAATTGAGAATTCATATGGACATCCATTAAAGAACCAGAAGATTTTTTAATTTAAAGAATTCTCATTTGTTGCTTGTTCTCAATAAAAAATTGGTTTTTAGAAACTCGTTAGTTAAAATTGAAATTTAGTGTCTTGTATTTTTTAAATGTATATGGGCTCATTCATCCACCATGTGGATGGTTTTGATATTATATGATTTTGGTAGATACATCTATAAAATAATCACATGCGTTATTAACTCGTAACTTGTCGTTTGCGAGATGGCTTGTTTAAATGATTAATTTCAGATTATACAACTAAAACAATTCATCTTGCTAATGTTGGTGAGTTTACATCCCAAGTTTTCAATGATTATTGCATGTCAATTGGGATAAAAGTTGAACATCCTGTAGCTCATGTTCACACACAAAACGATTTAGCTGAATTGTTTATCAAATGCCTCTAACTAATAGCTAAATTATTACTTATGAGAACAAAACTTTCTATTTTCACATGAGATTATATTGATTTACATGTTGTACAAATCAAACCAATAAATTATAAATACTCCCCATTTCAATTGATTTTTGGTCAAGAGCCAAATATTTCCCATCTTACAATTTTTAGATGTGCGGTATATGTTCCAACTGCTCCATCACAACGCACAGGTCATAATAAGAGATTGAAAATGTATATTTATATGAGTCTCCTGATAATATTTTTGAGCTATTAATTCGAGATTTAATTATGACATGAGTTGTCAGTTTTCCCAACATTAGGGGGAGAGGATAAAAAGCTGGATTAATAAAGTAATTGAAATAAATTACCAATATCTAAGATCCTCGTACAAATCAATGTGAACTAGAAGTTCAACAGATGATTCATTTTACAAATCAACTGCCAAATTCATTAAATCTCACATACTAGCTAAAAATGCTCTAATATGAATTGATGTCCTAATAGGGCAAACTGTTAGTACAAAAGAAAGTAATCCATGCCTAAAGTGTGGAAGACTAGTCAGTTCCAAAGATAAAAATTCTCGTAAAAGGAAAAGAGCAAACATTCAAGATGGTCATATAGTGGAGGCGGGGGTTATTGAAGAGACCCATGACATAACTAATTATAAAACTTAAGAAGAGATTTAGGTACCTAAAAGTGAAAATGGAAATGATGAAAATAAATATATCTTGATAAGTTATGTCAATACGAGAAAAAGATGGAATCGAAAAAAATACAGTTGTCGGCAACAATTTTGCTTATAATATTACTATTGAAATAATAAAAGAAAATGCGGATCTTGAACCTAAATCTACTAAGGAATGTAAAAATAGAAATGATTGGCCAAAATGGAAATATGCAATTCAAGCAGAATTTAATTCACTTTTTAAACGTGAAGTTTTTGGACTTGTAGTCCAAACACCTAAAGGTGTAAAAGCCGGTAGGATATAAATGGGTATTTGTGTGAAAACAAAATGAAATTGATGAAGTCGTAAGATATAAAGCTCAACTTGTAGCAAAAGAATTTTTGCAAAGGCCTGACATTGATTATGAAGAGACATATTCTCCTATGGTGGATGCAATCATGTTTAGATATCTTATTAGTCTGACAGCACGTGAAAAACTTGACATGCATCTAATGGATGTTGCTACATCCTATTTATATGTTACACTTGATAGTGAAATTTATATTAAAATCCCTGAAGGATTTAAAATCCCAGAAAGATATAGAGTTTATTGAGAAAATTGCTTGCTTGATCAGATTAAAGAAAAGTTTATATGGATTAAAACAATCTGGACGTATTTGGTACAATCGTCTTAAGGAATACTTGTTAAAAGAAGGTTACAAAAATGATCTAATTTGTCCATGTGTCTTTATAAAAAGGTTTGGATCAGATTATGTGATAATTGTTGTTTATGTTGATGATATAAATATTTTTGGAACTCCTAAAGAGCTTCAAAATACAGTAAATTGTTTAAAGAAAGAATTTGGGATGAATGATCTTGGAAAAACAAAGTTTTGTCTTGGTTTACAAATCAAGCATTTAAAAGATGGAATTCATGCTCATCAATCAACTTATATGGAAAATATATTAAATAAATTTTATATGGATAAAGCATACCCATTAAGTACTTCGATGATTGTACGATCGTTAGATGTAAATAAAGATCAATTTCGTCTTTGCGAGGATGATGAAGAGTTTCTTGGTCCTGAAGTACCATATTTAAGTGCCACAGGGGCATTGATGTATCTTGCAAACAACATAAGACCTGATATAGCTCTCGTTGTAAACTTGTTAGCAAGATTTAGTTCTTCTCCAACATGTAGACATTGGAATGGAATTAAACATGTATTTAGATATCTCAAAGGGAATATTGATATAGGGTTATTTTATTCAAATTATTCAAAATCCCTATTAGTGGGCTATGCTGATGCTGGATACATATCGGATCCGCATAAAGGTAGATCTCAAACAAGATATTTATTTACATGTGAGGATATTGCCATATCATGGCGTTCAACAAAGCAAACATTAGTTGACGCTTCTTCAATCATGCATAAATAATTGCAATGCATGAGGCAAGTCCAGAGTTTGTTTGGCTAAGGTTATTGACCCAATATATCCAGAAGATATGTACTTTGCCTTTACAGGAAAAGATGTCAACTATCTTATATAAAG
Organism: Gossypium longicalyx; assembly: GCA_025698465.1. Taxonomy (NCBI): domain Eukaryota; kingdom Viridiplantae; phylum Streptophyta; class Magnoliopsida; order Malvales; family Malvaceae; genus Gossypium; species Gossypium longicalyx. Next base: position 88,389,183 of record CM046995.1, read on the forward strand.
ATAATGCAGCATGTATAGCTCAATTGAAGGGTGGTTACATCAAATGTGATATAACGAAACATATTTCACCAAAATTATTATTCACCTATGATCTTGAGAAAAGAGGTGATATAAATGTTCAACAAATTTATTCTAGTGATAATTTAGCAAATCTTTTTACTAAGGCATTGTCAACTTCAACATTTGAAAGACTACTACACAAGATTGGAATGCGTCAACTCAAAGATGTAATGTAATGTAATGTTACCATCAGGGGAGTCTAAAAACAAGTTGTACTCTTTTCCTTTAACTATGGTTTTATCCCATTGAATTTTCCTGGTAAAAGTTTTTAAGGAGGCAGCTTAAAATTTATAAAAATAGTCATTTCAATTTTATAAAACAAGTCATTTTAATTTTTATTTAATTTTTTATATTTTAACTTTTATATTTATATTTTTGTCAAATTACCTTAAAATAAATGAAAAAATTAATTTTTTTTAATTTTATCAACATGACATACATGTAAATTGCCATGTTACATTTAATTAATTTTTTAAAATTTTAAAAATTCAAAAAAATATAAAAAGTATTTTTTACAATTAAAAATAATTTAAATTATTCAAAATATAAAATATAAAATATAAAAAAATTATTTTTAAAAATTTATTAAATGTGGATATGTCATCTATCACATCAACAAATGTTAATTTATATATATATATATATATATATATTAAAATAATTTGATAAAAGAATAAAAGTTGAAAGATTAAAAGGAACTATAAAATTTAATGATGAAATGAATCATTATCTGAAAATGACAGAGTGGAAATTGTGTAATTGGGATTAGCTCAGACTATTTGCAGCAAATTAAATCAATCTAAAGGAAGAAATGTAGACACATAAATATATCTCAGAGCCTACTCTATCACCTAATATAATTGAATAGAATGGAATATATATATATATATATATATATATACACTTTTAAATTATACTTGTATGAGAGTGCTTTCATCGATTTTGACACTGAAAGACAAAAATTAAGGGAGCGAATGAAACTATGTACCCCAATAGTCTTAATCGTAAATTATGGATATTAAGGGTTACGTATATTAACCCGTGTAGTGTTATAGCTAGCACATTAAGTATCTCCCTTAAGAAGTTAAGAATGAAACTCAAAAGGAAATGATGAGGATCTTAACAAACAATAAAGTATGTGGTTTAATTAAATGTAAAGAGATTGAAATACCGTGAATCCTCTTGAAAGAAAAGGGTGCTTTCAAGAATGCAGACACAAGTAGTGTATTTTTTCGAATGTCGTCAGCTCGTGCAAGAAGGAAGATGAATATGATACCAAGTCATCATGCTCTTTATGCCTTTGGTGACACATGTGTACAATGGACATAAGAGAAAGGATTTTATGAAACATGAATATTATCTCTTTCTAATAGTTTAATGCCACATCAACAATTTCATCTTGAATTTCAAGATTTTAATTTAAATTTAAATTTTTCAAGATGAAAATATTGATATGACATTAAATTATTAAAAAAGAGATACAAATGATGTAGTGTTACTATTTTATACAATCTTTTCCATGAATATAATATAATATGATATAGTATAAAAACATTTTCCTAAAATAGATTAAAATGTTGGAGTTGAAGTCCCTTTCCCTCGGCTTTGAGATTTAGGGCCAATAATGAAATCTGGGCATAGGCTTATTTCTGGTTGATATCATTGCAAGCTTTAAACATCACGAAAGCAGCCCACTTTCATTTTCTCTTAACCCTAAAATAATTGAGGCCGACATCTTTTACATTAGACAAACAGAATTCAGACTTATTGAAAAATGTGCATTTTCTAGCTAAAACTACTGTTAGATTAGATTTCTTTCAATCTCAACCATAACTCTTGGAGAACCCTTTCCTTCTTTGATAATTTAGTAAGTTGGATGTGAAAGATCTCCCATGTGATTAAAAAGAGGTGTTGATTAATTATGCATCCATATTTAATTGAAAACATAGATAGCAACTTAGATAATATTTATTAACAAAATTTAAATATTATTTTATTACATCACAAAACCAAAGAATATCATGTAATCACAAAAAAACGTGGTAAAAAAGGAATTTAAAATGTGTCGTTTTACAAGTTTATAACGAAATATGAAAGAGAAACCTTATTCAATGAATGGAAGAGTTTTAATTGCCTAACCCCAAAGCCTAAAATGATAGAAACAGAAAGCAACATGACCAATTAACTCTATGGTCCCAAATCCCAGTTTTGGTACCTAGCAAGGCTTTGTTCAACCTTGTGAATGATATCATGATATGGACACATCAGGCACTAGGCTGAGTTGGTTCAATGCCAACTTATATCACCTTCCTTTGTACTCTGCATAAATTGATTGCATGTGGAAGGATGCTTTTATACATAGATGCCGAATGATTATGTCAAAATGGGTAAAATACTCATCAGCACCTTGACAAGTATCAGGACTCAAATTTCACTGATAATTCAAATCCATGGCTTTAGTTGAATATTTTCTAATAAAAACACATCTGACAATGATCATTTGTTCATTCAAAATCCCTATACATAAACACTATACTAACAAAATACCAACATTGAAAACAGTTCCACATTTGACATTTTACCATCTATGAATTACAACAATGGGGAAAAGCTTTAACATTGACCATTATTCAAGGAAACCTGTTTTTGTTAAAACTGCATTTCTCACTTTCCTCAAATCCCTCCCTTTGAGTTTCCTCCCAACACCTTCAAAAACCGAGAAAGAAGATATCTGACTCCTTGCAAGCCTCTTAGCAAGGAATTCATGTGGTGGCAACTTTGAATTGTACTCATCATCATCATCATCATCACTGTCTGCAAAACCGACCAAAACCCCATCGCCATCCCCATCATCATGATCATGCCATAAGCCATTGGAACCCTTCTTTGACTTGTTTCTAGAGATGTTAGACCAATCAGGGATGTTGACAGGAGCTGATTGCTGTTTAACTCCATTAGCTTCATGACTGGAACTGGAGCTTGAACTGCCAATATTGCTACTGTTATTAATAGTAGAGAAAGTTCTAGGGATCATCCTTGCAGCACTTGGGAGATGTCTTCTAACAGGAACAGATGATACAATGGATTGTTGACCAAGTTTGTTAGTAGAATCTTTTCTTTCCTTGAGAACTGCCCAAACATCTTCTTCCTCAAAATCCCCATCCCTCAAGGATCTCCATACACCACTCCCCTGCCTGCTATAACTATACCTATCACCTTCCATTACTGAATTCCTACATAAACATCATCTACTTTCAACTTTCCTCCAAATTCAACATATTTATACAAAAACAAACAAAAGGTACTTGCAGAAATAAACCATACATGTTGGAAATGAATTAAACATTTATCTAGGTAAAAGAAAAAAAAGAAAGCATCTACCTTTCCTTGTGTTAAGAACCTCCAAAAGCCACAACTTTCCCAAGATTCTGAAGTGGTCTGCATCATGAGAATGAAATTTCAGTTAAAGAAAAGGGGTTTTTTTCCTACAAATAACAAGAAATACAGATTCTAAATCCAGATATCTTGAGAATCTCACCTATAGCAATTGATACAAAAATTTTCAGAGATGATGACAAGGTGTTTTTTTTTCTTTTTTCAAAAGGAACTCAAATAGGCAAAGTGGAAGACAAAGAGCAGTAAACAATGAAACAAAGAAGAATAAGACAGGCCATATAGTTTTTGTCTTTACAAATCTGCTCCTTTATCAATGCGTGCTTACTGCCTCAAGTATTTCCATTTAGTCCTTCAAGAACCTAACTTTGATAGAACAAGGACATAACCAAAAAAAAAAAAAGAAAAAGAAAAGGAAAGACAAAAGACAAGGGAATTGATTAATGATCTTTTTTGGTGTTTTGCTGTATTTTACTGACTTTCCTTAAATATTTTCCCAGGGTGAATCAGACATGCATGAACATCTAAATCCATATTAACTGTAATACCATTTATAAACTAGAAAAATGGGTATTGATATTTTGAAAGAATGGAAGAGATAAGTGGGAAGTTGATCTTGAGATGTGAATTATTGGTTATTGGTTTTAGCAAAAACAGCTTTGATTAACTCCCCACTAGAGAAATAAAACTATAGGGTTAACATCATCATTATCTCATTTTATATTCTCTTTTGGCAAAATGTGGGTTGTCTTATTACAGGATCAAATTGTATATTATTTTAATTAAATATTTTTTTTCTTTTCCTTCTCCCTTGATTTTAGCCATGTATTAAAGACCAATGCATCTAAATTACAAGTTCTAATAAATAAATAAACCATCGTGTTTGGTTTCCGTACAATTTTTTATTGAAAGGAAAAAAAAATGGAGAGTTATTTGTCAAACAATTATATTTAATAAAATAAAAAAGATAATTATGTATTTGATTAAACAACAGTAGTGGGGCAGCCGAATTGCTGATGGTTTCCAACAGTCACTTCTTTCTATAACACTTATTAATTATGACAACATTTTACTTATAACAGTAACATTATGACTTTCATTAAATTAGTTCTTTATAAAACTATAACAATATATGATCTAAATTTTTAAGTAAAATTATAATTATTTTATCTAAGTTAACTTATTAATTATCATTTATTGAATGAAAAATATTATTTCAATAAAATGATTAAATTTCACAGATGAAACTTATTAATCATATTTTATTAAATGAAAATAATCGTCAATGGGTGAAATTAACGACACCAATTCAATAAATTATTAAGTTTCTTAATTAAATATTTACTATGAATATGAAACATCATAAACTTATAAATTGTGATTAATTAATTAATTTAATTTGATAACTCATATTGATTAATTGAACTTGTTAAATTTATGAACTTTATAATTAATCATGTGAAATAACGTAAAATAAAATATGCATAAGCAATAATACATGTACTTGTTATATGTTTTTTTTTTTTTGTTGATTTGATTCACACTTTCTTTCTTTTTCTTTTTTAACATAGTTCACAATTTTTTTATTTGATGAAAATTCACGATATGAATTCTATTGTAACTTACAATGATTATCTCTCTATAATAACATGTTGTTTATAGTTGTATAATAGCTACCTCTCTATATCAAGCAAAATCACCATGGTTATCAAATTCTCAAATATATCACCATTGCTAGATAATTTTCTCGTTTTAGTCACATAGTTTTAGTATGTTTTCATTTTGGCCTTTCACCGTTAATTTGGCTAACGACAATATTATTGTACAATTATTTTAGTCATCCAACTTTAATAAATATTCATTTTGGTCACTCATTTCCTTTTTTAGAATTAATTTTAGTTTTTTTTTTAATAAAAATGAGAAAACATGAGGTTTTACAATATAAAACTTATGTATTTACAAGGAAGAATCTGAGTTTTATAGGGAAAATCATTTTATCTTTTAAATTTCCTTTTAAAAATTAATTTTAGTTTTTTAATGAAAGAAGAAAAAAACAGAGATTTTACAGAAAAACTTAAGTTTTTAGATGGAAAATTCATTTTATCTTTTTTAATTTCCTTTAGGTTTTTTCTTTATTAAAATTAATTTTAGTTTTTTTTTTCAAAATAAGGGAAAAGCCTAGATTTTTATAGGGAATTATCTGGTTTTTATGAACAATTCAATTCCCTGTAAAAATATAGATTATTTATTTATTTTTTTGAAAAAATATTAATTAAAAAAAGAGAGGAAATGAATAACCAATATGAAAATTTACTATTGGACAATGAAAATGAGTATACAATAACATTGTTGTTAACCATATTAACAAGTGACCAAAATGAAACATTACAAAAATGAGAAAACTATCTAATGGTGGTGCTAATTTGAAAAAATGAATATTTCAATGACTAATATGAAAATTTATTAAAATTGGGTGACTAATTATAAAATTTACCCTAATATTATTAATGCTTGTTTCCATAGATTAATTAGGAGTATTTCACTTTATTATGAAGAAAATAATAAAAAGGGATTCATAAAATTCGCAATTTCAATGATTAATTTTTATTTATTTATATAAATCAATCGAATCAATATTTAAATCGATATTATATATTATAAAATTTATTAGATTGATTGAGCTATGAACAAATTTTGGGCAAAAAGATAACTGTGGAGAAATTGAACTGTTTAATTTCATAAATTGCTGGGTAAAATTTTCTGATATGAACTTGGTGATGGAATATTTATTTAAATGGTTAAAATATAACACCAGTCATTGTACTTGAACAAAATTATATATTTAGTCACTATGATTTAAAAGTTTAAAAATTAAATCTTCTGGTTTTTTTATTATTTAAAAATCATATGTCAATCATTAACATCGTTATGTTACGTTTGGTTGAAGTATTATTTTTTACGCAAGTTTTAGCATATGAATTAGAAATAAACTAATTCAATTTGTAATATTTAGCTACTCGCATTACTTATTTTTAGCAAAGAGAAAGAAAAAAAATTCACTTATTTTGAAGAAGTTTTGTTTTTTACATAAGTTTTGGGAGAGATTATTTTATGGACACTTCTCACCACATCATCCATGGTCCCTTTTCCAATTATTTAATAACATTTTAGCAGTTTTTTTTCATGTTATTGATACATAATTTTGGTAATTTTTTTACTATGAACCCCCAAACCCTGAGGGATCATAAATTATATGATGGAAGGGTCCATAAAAAAATTTCTCGAGTTTTTGCTCATTTTTTTCGTTTTGAATTTAAATTTATACTAACTATTTTTTGTTTTATGTCTAATTATTGTAATATATATGTAATAAATAATTTTTTTCTTATATATTTTATTTATATTTGTTAACTTTTAAGTCGAAAAAGTAAGATAACCTAACTTTTTATAATTTTAGAGTATGCCTAATTATTATTGTATAAGCCTTTCTCTAATTTTATTGTACTTTCTTCAATAGAGTGGGAATCATTTAAGTCATGGCACCAAGCTTAATGGCCCATTATTGACATTTTTGAGGTCCTAGGCGACACAATAAATTAAGATTCTTTTTAAAAAAATTATAAAATGTAATATAATAAAATAAAAATATATATTAGTAGTAAAATAAAAAATTGAGGCCCCTTTTATTTTGCTTTTTCTCTACACGCAATAAATTAGAAAACTTAAAAAGGTGAAATTTTATTTTTCACATTAGAACTTGAAAAAATAAAATTTAGACCCCTTTCAGTATTGGGCCCTAAACAACTGCACTTCCAAACAACCCCCAAAATTGGGCCTGTTAGTATAAGCTAGATTTCTTCACACTCACTACGTTGGTGACAAAATTAAAATTTCGCCCCATAATATGAAAAATACATATATAAGTGTTAGTGGATTATTTAAGGCTTAAATTTAAATTTAACCTCTAAACTATATATTTTCTCACTTTAGTACTTGAATTATCATTTTCGTCTTAGTTTACTCTAAAAAATAAACTTGTCAATAAAAATATGACATGTAACATTATTATTGGACGCCGATAAATTTTTGTGTAAAATGGAACAAAAATTATAGCTCAAATAACAACATCAAAAAAAAAAAAAAAAATGCCAAAATGAATAAAAGGTATAATTTAGGGGTTGATTGTAATTTAAACTTTTTTTAAGTGGAGTACTGCTTTTAAGAAAAGCTTCTTTTATTATTTTTTAAAAAGTAAATTATTTATATAACCCTATCAAATAATATATTTTTATCATTAAAGCTTTGATTCAATGATAAGATGGAGTGCGAAGCTCTTAAGTATTTTGAATTTTATGATATGTATGAATTTCATTCAAATTTATTTTAAGTTTAATATTTGTATATATATAATTATAATCGAACCTTTTTAAAAAGTAAAATAGTTTTATTTAAATTTAATTATAAAAAAAAATCTTAAATTATTTTAATTAGTGTGAAGAACACATTTAGAATAAAGGGTATTGGGAAAACAAGTGTTTTCATTAACCCTAAAGTGGAAGGAAAATTTTGTGTCATTTTCATGCCCCTGTTGGTGCCCATTTTATGAATGGGGGCATAAAAAGGTTTTCATTAACTTGTATTTAAAAAAATTAAAAAAATTGGAGAGATTAAATTAAAATAATAGGGGGAAAAGGTAATTAAAGTTAAGGTGTAATGAGATTGTTTAATTTTAGATACTTTGAAAACCTTTTGATGTAGAAAAGTTGAGGCTCACTTTTTATGCAAGTTGTTTTTAAGGTTATATTAAAATAATGTAGGGAAAAGGAAGCTGAATTTGCTGTTAATATATTAGCCGAAAGGTATGATGAAGTCAAAAAAGATGTGAAATCCACTTGAATTTACAGCCCATAGATATATAGTTTAAGCCTAAGATAGACAAATCCAAATGTGATTTGAAATGCTATACAATGTTTCATGTCAAACCAGTAGAAAACATAATCTAATTTAAGGGGGAAAGTTATTGAAGGCATTTAGATACTATATTTTATCAACTTTAACATTCACACATGATGATGATGATGATTAGTGCTGAATTATGTTTGAGTCAAACGAGGTCAAGAGTTTGGAAAATTTTGATTATGCTCCTTACAGAATTTTGAAAATTTTATTTAGGCTGAGATTTAAAATCAAAATAACTATGAGGGTAAAATTAAAAATTTGATGAATAATTTGGAGACAAAATTGTTAAGAATGAAAATGATATATGGGAACCAACAAAAAAGGTGACCCACATGCATCAACTGGGTTCAAAGAATATGGCAAGGTTGGGAGGGTGAGTGAAAGAGTAGACAGACTTAAATTTGTCAAAGCGTAAACAAACCAATGGAAATATTTACGATGATTCGATGCTTTTCAAATCAGCTTTTGTTGAAGAACAGAAATGTGTTTTGTTTTCGCTGCTGGCTTTATTGTCAAACATTTTGAGCTGATAAAGATTGCGGATTCATGCGCGACGGTAGACTCATTTCACTGTGAAAATTAAAAATAGATAAATAAACACATGCTCTCCACTGTGGCGGCCATGAAACCTACTCTCTCAGCTCCGCTCCTCTCTTTCTTGTCTTTTTCTAGAGCCGACATCTAGTTGATTGAAAACAAAATGAAAAATAAAATTTCTGTAACGAGGATTATTGAATATCCAGCGAATTCAGAATTTCTTTTAAGGTATTAAAATTAAATTATTAAATATTAAATATAAATTTTATTACTATTTTATTAATTTTAAAGAAATTATTGTTCAATTTTTGAGGGGTCAAAAGCACAAATTTCCACTATATTAATTTATAATTTAATTATTTATAAAAGAGTTAAAAATTATAATTTTTTTAATTTTGGGGATTAAGATCCCTATCTACCCTTGTGCCCTACGTATTAATATTTTGATAAATATTAGAGTAATTTTCTTTTTACTTAAACTTTTCTTACCAATATGAATAGATTGAATTGAATATTTATTAATATTTTAATAATTATTATTATTTAAATCTCATGAATTAAATTGAGCTGGCCTTCAACCACTTAACCCTTTTTCTGCCAAAAAGTTTGGCGATCAATTTATGTAGGAAAATAACTGGTAAATGTCTCATGGAACGTCATGTAGTATCTAGTTTCTTTATTAAAAAAATAAATTAATCATTGTTTATTAAATTAAAGAGTAAATTAATAATTTTTGTTAAAAATTTCATCTATTTTTTTTATTAAAGACTAACGTGATTGACGAAATAGTCAAACGGATATATAGGGCGTGCTACATGTACCTTATTATGATGTACAAGGACTAATTTTCAATAACAGAAATGAATAAAATTTTTAATAAAATAATCAATTTAGTTTTTGATTTAATGTACAGAGACTAATTTACTCATTTTTCGAGTCAAAGGAGTAAAATATAATCTAACTTTTAATATAAGTGCCTCCATGATGTTTTTACCGAAAATAATAGCATTCAAATGAAACCATCATTAGAAGAAGAAAAAAAGAAAGTACCAGTTAAATTTGATCCTAAATTTGATGAGTTCCAACTTTAGAGATTTTCATTATAAGTATTAAAAACAACTTTTAATTTTATTATATATATATATATATATATTAATATTAAGTGGTTGATTGAGTTAATGTCATTTTTCAATCGGATTTTAATTAAGTCAGAAAATTATCAAAATTCATTTCTTTTACAAAACAATAAATATGAGAAGTTATATCTTTTTATTTTTTTTATAAATCTAAAAGCATAAATACATATAATGAAAACCATAAGATTTAAAATCAACCTAAAATGAAACTCATGTGATGGCCTGATGGTCAAGGGTGTTTATCACCCTTGGTGTGGCTTGAGTTTAAGTTGCGCTAATCGCATTTGTTGTTCGAATTTTTATTTTATTATTATAATTCATAAAAAAAAAATCAAACCAAAACAATATATAGTTTTTAATATTTTAATTTTATCATTTCAACTAAATTTAACAATAATTAATATATCAAATTTTTTATATATTTATCACATCAACTGCAATAATTTAATCAATTTTATTATATTTGATATATATTCAAATTCCCAAACCGAATTTACCCAAGTTATTCGGAGGAGATTAAAAATTTGGAATTTTCACTTTTCAGATGATTTAACTTCAATGAATGAAATAGTGTAGACTAGGACAGTCGGCAAATGAAAATCCGGGCATCTTTTTCAGGTAAAAAGATTTTCCTTTATATCCCATGTGATAAAGAAAACTAGATGACAATTTTCTCCACCAAACTGCCATTAAAGGTGTAAGCATTAGCTTAATTGGTCAAGATGAACAACCATGACTGAAACATGAAAGATTTTAGGACAAGAACAAGCTTCCACTTATCATTCTTAAATATACAGCAGAATCTACCTAGGATATTATCACCAACGGTACACATTTCCACGTAATATCATATTTTAAAAAAAATTCTACTATTATATTTAAATTTCAACATGTTTTCACTTTTCAAATGTAATCTGGACGAATAATTAATAGATACAGTTGTCACTATTCGAACTCGAATGTAATTAAAATGTCCAAAGTCATTGGATGAAGAAATATTGAAAGGGTATGGGAGGTGGGGGAAAGGTAGTACTTTATATCGGATTGAAAATTGAAATTGAAGTTGATGACTCAGAAAGTCATGGGCGGAGCTTTTAGTGTAAAGTTCAATTATTGTTATTACTTTGTGGAAAGATCATTCAAAAGTGTACTAAATCTATGGGTTTAAAAACTAATAAAAGCAAATTACTTTCCAAGCATGTGTGGTCTCTTGATTTCCTGAAAACTTTGAACACTATTTGCTTTAGGATTTTTAACAATGTCTAGAAATACATTAAACTTAGATTTGGTCGTTTTTCAGACAAGATCAGCATAAAGGTTTTGGGTAGTTAGAAACTCAGTGCAAATTGACTAAAACTTATCAAATGGTTGAATATAATGCTACTTGGATCCTCAAAGTTAAGACCAGAAATCTGAAACTATATACACGTAAGGCCTATTTGAAAGAATAAATTTGCTAGGAATTTTGTCAGTTTTTGTTACATGTTGTTGCCTTAGGAAGCATAACATTTCAGTTTATGACAATAGTTTTGCAGAGACACAGATGTATCATGCATGATACTAGAGTGGCTTTCAAGAAATAATGAATTAATGTAAGATCATTACGTCTCGACTGCTGAGTAAGCAATAGTTAGTTTGATTTGAGTTAAACTGTTCAATTCAGTACTTGTAATGATTGATTCTGATTGGACGCAATGAATAACAAGTTTTATGTTCAGATACAAATAATGGTAGGATTCTCCAAATGGTGATAAGGGTAACATTCAGGCTTCATACAGGAACAATTTTGGTTTTTGAATTGATAGGAGCATTGAAGTACATGATTGGCCACAATAATTTGCTTTGAAAGATAAACAAACAATAATAACATAGATGCAAGTGACTACTAAACTAAGAACCATGAATAGGTTTGGACAGAAATGTTATAAAACAAACAATTAACATATCAACTTTCAACAAAGGAACAGATTCAGAAGATAAGAACAATATCCAGGACATTTACATAAAGGCCTAAACATAAACTTTGGCTGTAAGCAATGCAGTATTCTCCAGACTTCACATTCAGGGATCATTCAGTTGAGAGTTTGAACTAGATTTCAACTAAGAAGCTTAGTTTTAGAACCCTGGAATCAGCTCTAGTTCCCAAAGTTTCTCTTCATTGAATATTGCATGTTTCTTACTTCTTGGAAATGATACAGCTAAACATAAAGCAACATAGACAGATATGACAAGACAAATTGGTTACTTGAGATTTTAATCTACCAGAAGGATAAATTTCCCCTGTTTTAAAACCTGATTCAACCTCAAATCAGCCTAACTAACAACATTTGATTCAACAAAAGAAACCAATAGTGTAGTTTGACAAATTCCATTTGTCCTTGATCATGAAAAAGATCAGAAACAAGAACAGTAATTTAACATGTGAATGAGAAAGATTAATTGTATTTCTTTGATTGACCACTTCATACATGGACAAGAATATTAATGTTGAGTTAAATAAATAAATAAAAACCTTCCTTGAGTTCCCTACTAGACCAAAACATTGGTTTAAATGAACATCAGTAGTTATAACTTACAATTACTTGTGCCATAAACAGAAGTAAACAAATTTTGGGGTCATTCCACCATAATTATAAGCGTAACTTCACATTCAATTTCCATGTAAAATCAATACCACAAAAAGGAAGAAACTTTACAAGAGAATGCAAAGAGAACCCTTTTTTCTTTTAATTCACCACTTTGATTCAATGAGCCACAACAACATCATTGTTTAGCACGTTAATCAACAAATTATCACCATTTCTATTACTTCTACTCTCACTATTACTATCGTTCTCCCTAGATTCTAAACTTCGACTAGAAGCCTGAATTGACAAGCAAAATAGATTTGGGAGCCAAAAGCTTCTTCCTTTGGAGACAACATGAACCTCTATAGATCTTGGTAAGGAACCTTGGGATCTGATTAAAATCTGAAATTTGGATCTGGGTTTGGCTTGGACTCAAAGATGGGATTGAGTCAAGTCGAAATAGCTTGAGCTTGTTGGATCTGGCATTGATTTTGGAGTCCCTTAGTTGGGCTAAAGCTCCTGGCTTTAGATACCTGTGGAATGCTTCAGCCTTGAAGGAACTTGAAATGGATTTCATCTGGAAAATTTTGGGAAATTTAGATGGATACGGAACCGTGGAGTAAGTAGTAGATAGATATTTTTTTTGGATAAGAAAAAATGGGAGAGTTTTATAAGGGAAAAGAGGAGTGTTTGAGAAGCGGGAAAATATGGGTGGGAAAATTGGAGAAATAGGGCTGAGAAAGAAATTGAATGTTTTTAGGGCTTTGAAAAAGGTAGGGCGGGAAATCCATGCATAGTTGGACTGAATCACGTGATTTCTCTTGTTTATTAGAGATTTTAAGTAGCAAGAAAACAGGGTTAAGATTTTGGAAGTATGAGGTTTTGTTTATGTAGAAATAAAATTATTCAAAATCTAGTTTTTTTTTTTTGTGCTTTATTAAATTTAAAATCAAGTTGCATCGTATTTTAACATTGAACAAAATTTTTACAATACTATTTTTTTTTTATCTACAATATTACCTTTTTTTATCGAATATTAAACTTCACTTAATGCGTTTGCATCAAGATTTAGAGATAAAAAGAAAATTGAGTCCAGCAAGGAAATGAATCTTTATTTTGTTTGGATATTATATTTTGATGGAATATGAAAAATTAGAGGTGTTCATATATTGATCATAAGTCTAATTTTAAAAGAAAATTCTAGGCTTGGATCTAGGCATCCGAACCACTCAAATGACTTGTTTACTGTTTAAAAATAATAATAATATTTTTTTAAAAATTTTAATGATAAAAATATGCAAGTAAATTGTTCTTATGTACTTTTTTTTTTTTTTTTTTTTTGAACAACAAAATGGGTCAAGTAGAGGGACTTCAATACCTATGGTAGTCGTCGAGGCAATGATGAGGTGATGGCAAGGGGTGCATTTGCCAATATCCGCCTTGTTAACAAGCTCTTGAAGGGGGAATTTAGCCCCAGGATAATTCATGTCCCAACAGGATATAAACTCGATGTATATGATGCTGCAATGGTGCGTGTTAACATCAGTATTTAGAAATACATGACTTAAGCTTAGACCGTCTTTAATAAATACGGAATATCATCTACTCGCAGAAGTACAAGGCCACCGGGCAGGACACTATTATCTTAGCTGGATCAGATTATGGAAGCGGCAGCTCACGAGATTGGGCGGCCAAAGGCCCAATGTTAGTGGTGCAAATACATCTAAATACCATGTTTTTTTTGTTTCTAGCTCATCTTATCTATCAATATAATTCACCTTTCTTCCCCTTTGTTTAGGGAGTCAAAGCAGTGATTGCTAAGAGCTTCGAGAGAGAATCTGGTCGGTATGGGGATCATAACATTTTGTTTTAAGGCTGGAGAGGATGCTGATACACTAGGATTAACAGGTCTCGAGCGCTATACAATTCACCTACCAAGTAAAATCTGTGAGATAAGAGCAGGCCAAGATGTTACCATCACAACCGACACCAGAAAATCCTTCACATGTTCTGTCCGCTTCAATACAAAGGTATGTCACGACTCAACAGTTATATGAAGAGAAAAGGGGAGGGTTTTTTGTTAAGCATTTAGGATTGGATTACCAGCTTTATGCATATAAATGTTGCTAACTTGCATGAGAATTAATCTGCAGGTGGAATTGGCTTACTTTAATCATGGTGCAATACTTCCATTCATCATTCAAAACCTTAACAAGGAGTGAAGAACTTAGCTTCAAATCAGTAACCTCTCCACTTTGCAATCGACATTGCTTGACCTCTTTACAGGTTATTGGGGAGGGCAGGGAAGGGGGCTTCTGCATATGATCACTAGCGGAGCAGAGAGGATTTGCATGTACCCCAAAGCATTTTTTTTTAAAATGAAAAGATGTGTGTTATACCATATATGTAAATCTTGAATATATTTATTACAACACATTAATGTTGTTAAAATTCGTAAAAATCACTGCTTCATTCTCTCTAGTTTCAATCTAATATGTACCGTAGAACAAATGTGCAACACCGAAAGTAACCTTGAAGCACATAAAGTAGTTTAAATTGCAAGTAAAGGCACCATGCTGAACAGTGAGACATAGCATATGGTTGAAGATAAAGGAGCAATGAAGCAAAAAGGATTAGAATCATTGAACAAATTCCTCTTTATTGCAATCATAATCAAAAGACTATGCACTTCATAAGGATATTGGAGAAAAGGAACATACAAGTAAGGAGGAGTAAAAAGGGTCCAATTATGAATTTATGTAAGTGCCTCAGCTCCAGCAACAATCTCCAGAATCTCACCGGTTATTTTTGCCTGTCGCTCCCGATTATAGACAATTGAAAGATTCTTCTTCAACTCAACTGCATTATCAGTAGCATTACTCATTGCATTCATCCTAGCCGCAAGCTCACTCGCCAACGATTCCTGCAATGCCCTCAAGATCTGACTGTTCAAATAAAGAGGTATCATGGCATCAAGAATTTGAACAGGATCTTGCTCGAACTGCATAAGAGGAGAAATTGGCCCTCCTTCCACCCTCACTTTATCCCTCTCCACAGCCAGCTTCCCTTCCTTGGTTGTCAACATAAACAACTCATCTTCCACAGCATCAACACAATTCCCATTCACATCAAAAACCTCCCCTCTCACTGACAAAGGAAGCAGAGTACGGATCACCGGATCCGACTTCACCAAAGATACAAACTTTGTGTACACAAGCTCAACCTTATCAACCTCTTCAGTAACAAACAATGAGAAAACATCATCAGCAATCATCTGAGCTTCTTTTGCAGTAGGAAACCCTACTCCTTCAACAAATCTTTCAACCGAAACATCATCTTTCCGACTAAAATAAGAATTACCCTTTTTTCCTACACTAATAACAGTGTAATCCAATCCAAGACCTTTCAAATCCGAAATCCGGGACTCAGCCTTTTTTATCACTGCACTGTTGAAACTACCACAAAGACCCCTATCACCAGTTATAACAAATAGAGCTACTTTCTTAACAGGCCTAATAACAGTTAAAGGA
This sequence comes from Gossypium longicalyx, assembly GCA_025698465.1. Classification (NCBI taxonomy): domain Eukaryota; kingdom Viridiplantae; phylum Streptophyta; class Magnoliopsida; order Malvales; family Malvaceae; genus Gossypium; species Gossypium longicalyx. The sequence goes on from CM046995.1 coordinate 88,405,365, forward strand.
CAATCAACATCGTCACATTGTAAACTTTCATTAATAGTGTAAAGTAACTCAACTAAAGCCTCAGTAAACGGCCTACCATTGATGACAGCTTCTTGAGCTCTCCTAACCTTTGCAGCAGCCACCAGCTTCATTGCTTCAGTGATTTTTTGAGTGCTTTTTACTGTTTCAATTCGTTTTCGGAGCTCACGAAGGCAGCAACGAATCCGAGTAAAGGGTGAAGGAGATTGAGAGAGGCTTTTTGGTGGTAATCTTTTAGAAAACTGGAAAAATAGGTTTTGGTTAAATTGATAAAAGAGTATATTTTTATTGGAATTTGAAGGTTTTGATGAGACCCAAATCGGTAGATTTGATGAATACATTATTGAGAGAGGGGTTTTTGCAGGGTTTTGGGATTAAGCATAGAATCCGATCAAAGTGAAACGATTGTTGTTGGGACTTTTTTCAGTTGTTGTAAGACTCTGTTTGGGCCTCTTTTATTAATAAATGAACCGAGTTTAGATTAAAAGAGAATTATTTTTGAAGTAAGAAACAGAGCCTAAAAGACAACCCACGGGTCACTTCCACGTGAATTATAACTAGAAGACTCAAAACGGCATGTCGTTTTGAGCTACCGTCTGTGACCTTAGCTTCACCCTCCAATGTCGCAAAGTCCTTAATTGAAGTTATCAAAAAGCCGAAAACCGCAGCTTTAGAAGCAGAGATGTCAAAGCTGTTGTCTAGAATTGCTGGGTTTTTCAGCAACAGAACATTCATAGGTGTAGATAAAGCTGGGAACCGTTACTTCAGTAGAAAAGAAGAGATTGATGGTATTTGTAAGTGGGTCTCATTCCCTTTTCTTTTTTTAATTTAAAAAATTTTCACTCTTATGGATATGGGTATTTGTTGTTGATCCTGTTTGTTCCTTTTCTGTATGGGTTTTTTACTTGTGATTCTTGTTTGTGTTTTTAAACTTTTTATTTGAATTATTGGATTATTTGTCTGGGATTTTGAAGAATTGTATGAACATGTGTATTTTGTATTGCATTTCGTGTTTATAATTGTTGCAAATAGCTAGCAATTTGACATCTGGATTCCCCTTTGATTTACTTTTCTTTTAGCTATTGCTTGTTGGGAGATTAGTTCTTTGTTTATGAAATCATGTAGGGTAAGACATGAAGCCTTCAAGGTCTAGCTAGATATGTTTATTTGATGTCTTTGAGCTGGTTTTTCATTCTTGCTTTTTATGGATTTTTCGAACTATGATGCTATTTTGCTCCAAGGGCCTCGTCTGAATGTGAGGTTTAATCGTAAGGAGGTTTCAAGAAGGAGAAAGTAATAAGGAAAATGGCCTGAACACCGTATTTGGAATTAATGCAGATTTTTGTTGCCGTTACTATTAAGTTTCTTTGACATTGTAGTTTCTGTCTATGTATTAGTAAAGGAGAAAAGATGGGTGGAATTCAAAGGAGAGCAAGATCCAACATCCATCTCAGGTAAGCTTGCTCGCTCTTTTACCCATGTCCGTTAATCATAGCATAGAATAGAATAGACAATGATACTCTCAAAGTAACTAACCGGTATGTTTGTTAAAAGCTACCTTAACATGCACTACATTTTTTTATCCTTACTTATGGTTTCTTGCTGTTCAATTGCTGTAGTTGAATGGATATGTTGGTTGAACGGGCAGCGAAAAGTAGCTCCGACTCCAGAGGTACTTACAAATGCATTATCAAAATTTTTCTCAAAGCACCAAAACTTTCCCTCATCAAAAGATGAAGTGAACCATGATTGTACATTTAAATGGATAAATATCTCTTAAAAAGATAGCAGATTTGATGAAAACATTTTGATATCAAATCTTTTACTTTGGTTGCAAGTTTTCCGGGTAAGGATCCTGGTGGAATTATTTCAACTCCAATTTGACAGTTTATTGTTTCTATCTTCAGGAAATGATGGAACTTGAAGCAAGGCGTGAACGTGTTAGGCTTAATGTTGCCCGTATGTATTACTAGTACTAGTAGTATCAATTTACACGTCTCGATACTACATTCTCTGATAAAGATTTGTCTTGCCTTTTTCTTTTTCTTTTTGGGAAAAAAGTTCTGAAGAAGGAAGAAGAAGAAAGGAAAGCCAGAGAAGGCAGTAGAAAGGCTGTGAGCTCTGGTTAGTGTTTAGCTACTGCTTTTGTGTTTCCTCATTCCCTCTTGCTATATTTCATTGTCTAGTTGTTGATAACTATACTGTGACTTAAAGGTAAAGTTGGAGGTCCAGACTTAAAAAGCTTCATTCGGCAATTTCCATCTGCTTCAGAAGGTATTATATTCTTTTACCGAGCTGTGCATCTGTTCTAAAACTTAATCAATATAATTTATCAAAGCTTTGCTGCCAATGTTTTCATTCCGATGTTTTTACTCAGGTGACAAAGTTGAACAAGCATCAGATGGAAGGTAAGAGACAACAAACTGTTTTGCTACTTGAACTAAACATTGCTGAGAATTGAAGCAATAATAATGCTACTTTGTTGAATTCTTTATCACTGTGGTTTTATCTTTTTCCTAATCCAATTCCTATGCTGGATTCCCCTTTCTTTTTAACTCTCCCTGCATTGCACCAGTGACTTTTTTTTTTCTCGTAAAATGAGTTGCACTTGGAGCTTATTTGTTTTTCTTTTTATCATATCATGATAATTGCTCAATACTATGAATGCTTAAACATCTCGTCTTGTATTTACAGGATTAAAGAAACACATGAAGAAAAAGAAGAGCCAATTCCAGAGTAAGTTTCTGTCCCTTTTCGAAAATATAGCTTTATACATGGATACTCTCAGCTCACTATTCTTGCTAACACGAATTATGTGCTCTTTTACCCTCCTATCTATTTTCTTCAGGTCTTCGGAGCCAACAGGATCTGGTGCAACCTATAAGCCAGGAACATGGCAACCACCAACATGACGATAATCAATGCATGTTGAGAGCTATTTACGGGCACCATAATGCCTACATTTCTGCCCTTCGATCCATACCACAGAATCTACTCTGAGATAAACCACCATTGTTGTCTGGTGAAGCCTCAATTTTGGCACTCTAAACGAACACATTCTTTAGCGGATCACATTTAAAATTGATTTTCATTTTTGGGTTTTGATAGATGATGGTTGGTATTCAGATTTTATCCATCAATGCATGATTTCAGGGCTAATCCCAAACCTTTTCTTCATGTTGTAGAGGTGATAAAATATTGCTAGTATTCTTTTGGTCCACTTCTCTTGAACATTTGAACATAGACAATACTATACTATTCATTAGTCTTAGTTTTGGTTCAAAAAGAACTGTCTGAAAGAGCTTAAGAGCATAAATAGCTCTGTTTAGCAATGCTTTATATCTTCCTTTAACTAGATTATGTTTAAAACTATTAATGGGTTGTGCCACTTGCTCAGGTTTGGAAGTTCACTAAAAAAATTGGAGGGTTTTAATAAAATACGAGGCTTGAAAATAAAATTTGGGTAAAATGTAAGGCGCTTTTTTATATGAGCTGGGCTTTGGGCAAGATTTTTTTTAGCTTGAGTTTGGCTTGACTCAGCCTGTCCTAAATATTATATTATAAAATAATATTATATTAATTATATATGTTAAATAATAATTATATATATTTATATTTATACTTATATTTATATTAAATTATTAATTCAATAACAATTAAATTTATTCCCAAAGCTTGAAAAAAATTTATCCAACTAAATAACCCAACCCAAAATATAAAATTTTAAAATTTATATTAAATACAATAAAATATTTATTATATTTATTTCTATTTTTTAATATAATAAAATATTTATTATATTTATGGTAGTGTTTCTAAATATAGATAATTTTTAATGTTTTTTTATCGTGTTAGAAAACATTTAATTTAGTTTTTTAGTTTTTTAGTGCATTATATTTTTAAACAAATTTAATTTTAAATAAAAATTAATCTAAAAAAATTAAATATAGGCAAGCCAAGTTGGACTCGAGTTTACTTTTCTTAAATCAACCCGAATTTTAAAATAAGTCTATTTTTTAGAATATCTTCCATCGATTTGGCGCATGAATACCTTCAATTATGTTTTGGGTTAGCTAATTTGCAAAGAAAACAATCTTCTTTTCATGGTATAAGACTTGATAAGCTAAGTCTACTATTTAACTTCCATTTTTTTTTAAATGTGAAAGTATAAATTACAAAGAGCGTTCCACTGTGGCTCTTCATCCTATCCGGCTTTCCACCACCAGTCGCGTGGTGGTTCTGGCAGCATTCGCCTTCTCTTCACTTTCTCTTTCGCTTGAGGGTGACAATTGAGCCCTTTTGCTGAGTCGGTAGTGGCGGGGTTTTGAGGCGAAACTAAAGTGTATATTTTTATAATAGTAAAAATATAATTTTATAATTTTAATATTTTGTATCTTTATAAATTTTAAAAAAATTAAATCAAATATTTATTATTTTTTAAAATTAAAATATAATTTTATTATTATTAATTTAAAATTTTATAAACTAAAAAATAACTTAAATAAATTTTTTTTTATTTTTGAGGGGCTGGGCCGACCCCCTGTAAACCCCACTGAATTAGCCACTCGTGGTGGCTCATTCCCATCCTATTTTTAGCTCTCTTTTTTTTACAGTTGTTGTTTCAAGTTAACAATATCATTTTATTTAATGGTGATAGGAGTGAGGGCTTAGCAAGGGTGGCTATGCTGGCCTCGATGGTGTGTCCACTAATGTGATCGACATGAATCTTCCTTTCCTTCATCTTTTATCAACAATGAAAGGCTAATTCAAGTATGAATATGAGTCTCGATTTGTAAAGCACTACAATAATAATAAAGAGAAGGGTAAGGTTTGAAAAAGTTTGGTTATTAAATGTTGAAAAAAGATGTGGGTGTTTATAAAATTTTCAAACAAATACTTTTGAGAATGAGTTTCCTTGGAAGAGTGATTAATTTTCTTAAAACCATTAAAAATAATAATAATAATAATAAACTTCCAGAAAGTTGTCACCGTCGTGCCAGGACATGCAGGCACCCTTTCAATTTTACTAATTTTTTTTACCTATTCAAACTTTGCTTTCTACTCCAAAAACAAAAAGGAATTCTAATAATTATTTTATAATTAAATTAATTAAGCAATTTTTCATTATTTAATCATAAAATTTTAAAATATAGTTTCCTCCTTTTCTTCATTATATATATATATTAGTCAACTAGTTCACCAATAACTATTATTTAAAATGTGAAGTGGCAAAAAGTTCTAAAAAGAAAAAAATCAAATTACTATATAATAATAATAATAATAATAATATATATATATATATATATATATATATATAAAATCAAAAGAAATAGCTAAACATTTATATTATTATTTTCTTCTCCTTTTCTTAACCAAACAATTCTCAACGGAAAAATGATTTTGGGGACCTTTTATTTTCGTTTAAAAGTTTAATTCAATTTGAATTTATAATTGAAATTTAATATGATTATTGAATATAGGTGAAGTAGGGATGAAAATTCAATTATGCGTGGAATAATTTGCTAATCAAATCAAAAGCTTTAGAAAGGTAATCATGTTTGCAATTTCAAATTGTACTATGCAGATTTTATGGAATAGGGTCCTTACGCAAAGGTTTAAGCCTGTTAAAGGGATCCATCGAAGGTGTCTTCTGTCTCCATACCTTTTTGTGTTTTGTATGGAATAGTTGGCACATGGTATTCATTCAACTACTTCTAGTGGTAGATGGTGTCCTATTCGATTATCTCAATTTAGGCCGGAGTTATCCCACATTTTCTTTACTGATGATCTGATCATCTTTTCCAAAGCAAATTTGAAACAAACTCGGCTTCTCAAGGAAACTTTGGATAGTTTTTATGCTTTTTCAGAGCATCAGGTTAATGTCTACAAGACTAATATTTTCTTCTCTAGTAGAGTTGACGAAGAGCTAGGTAACAGGATAAGCACTCTACTTGGATTTCAAATGGACAAAATCTCAGAACATATCTGGGAGTGCCTTTGTTTCATGGTAAAATAACGAGCAATACTTTGAGGTTTGTGGTTAAAAAGGTTCGCAGTAAATTGCATAATCGGGATTCCAGTCAGCTTTCTCTTGCAAGCAGAATTACTTTAGTGCAATATGTGCTCCTGATAAAGAATTGAAGCGGAGGAAGTGGAAGAAGGATCGTATTCAAGTTGTTCCACTCGTAAGAAAAGATTTGAATCTGATATGAAAGGAAGAAATAAACAAAATTACTAATAAAGAAATCGAAAAAAGTAAAAAAGAAATTTAAGAATAAAGAACAAATAAAAATTATAAATAAATAAGAAATAGATATTAAAAAAAATGGAAGATGGAACGATAAATCGATGGATGGATAAAAAGATAAATGTCTAATTGAATCCTTTGATATATAAATCCCAACAAACTTAATTAATGGCTCTAATTAACCCTACAACAAATAATTCTTGGCAATTTGAAGGGTAAAGAATGAATTCTCACAACCCCTCGAAGAAAATTGAAAAGAAAACTACTTTTAAAAATCACAATAAAGAAATCTTGCACAAAGAAACTAATTCTCATAGTTAAAAACTTTATTAATGAAAACAATTGTCTGCTTAACGAATAATGAAGAAGCCTTTATATTGGCCAGCTAAATACATCAAAATAATACTCTAAAATATACTGAAACTCTAATTAATCTAAACAAAAAGCAGTTTTAAACTAATCTTTCTTGTTTGCCTAAGAAACAAAAGCTCCTAAACAACTTAAAATACTTAAAAAATATCCAAAATTCGGAATAAATAAAACCTAATAAATATAATATTAGGCTCGTATATAATAAAAATTAAGCCTAGAATCAAATCCAATATGATTTAAACTCGAATTAAAAACCCGAAACTCATAATTTCCGTTATAATCCTATCTAGAAATTCTGTTCACGCAGTCTTTACTAAAACAGTCATAACTTGAGCTGTCAAACTCGAAATTGAGTGATTCAAAATGCGTTTTGAAACTAAGAGATAGATCTTCAAACATTGTGCAGACATCCAAACCTTATATAACACCTCATACCTGACCTAGACATTATAGTCGAATCTTGAGAAATTACATATGTAGCTTGAAAACCAGAAAACTAGAATTTGGAAATGTTTCATAAAACAATACTTGATAACAATATTTCCAATTTTTAAAGTAAAATTGTCTTATTCAGTTACTTCATTTTAATTTCAGAAAAACACACATAAAATTACTTAATTTTGCAATGGGAACCTCAAGCTAAAACAAAGTTCTGAAAATCATAATTTGGTTTTGAAATTCAATGCATTGCAATTTGAATTAAAATAATCTACAACATTAAATAGTTCAAAATGAAAAATAAAATCCAAAACATAAACAATTCCCAAATGTCTAAAAACAATCCAACAGAAAATAATATTTAAACTGAACAGAGTAATTAAAAAAACAAACATAAAGTGAGTTTACGGCTTAGTGTGTAACACATCTCAAACAACAAACCATTAGCATGTAAATTAACATATAGTATTTCAGATTTATGCTCAGATACAGAATCAAATATTTTTCATTGATAGAAATAGATATAGAATCTGATCCTACCCCCATCCGCTACAATCCATCTCTGATCATCCTCACCCACCAATTAGGGTGTCAAGTATCCATCTGACCCCACGCACCAATAAGTGAGCGTATGTAACTTTTCAGAAGTAGTGCAGTCAAGTTGCCAGTTAATAATATGCGATAAATCACCAAAAGCATATATACATGGCTGAGCCACTAGAACATATATATGTGGTTTTAAACCACTAGATAAGGCAGATAATTAAATTTCCAACATTTCTTTCATCATATTATATCCCAACCTAATGTACATGTACATACTAACAAATAATCAATATACTTATGTCATGCATACTTTTCGTATGTAATCATGCTTTTAGAATTGTCAGAACACAGATCATACATATATGATTCACATACCTTAATCATATCACCTACAGAAGCATATTAACAGATATCATGTTTTCAAGACTTATTTAAGCAATATGAACCCTACGAATAGTCTAAATATGAATCACAAATCAAAACGACCCTACGTGAATTTCCAAAAAATAGGCTCACACAACCCAACTAGCTCAGCCCATGTGACCCACACGGCCTACACATGCCCCAAACAACCCAGACCGTGTGGTTCATATAGTTTGACACACGACCATGTGACGTCAACAGTGGGGTTTTTTACTTTTTGTTGTTTACTATTTTTACGAGATCGAGTCACACACCTAAATATTTTCTGACGCGAAACCAACAACGTGAATACTAGAATCTAAAATCGGCATTTAACACGCTCAAATCAATAACGATTCTCTAAAACTAACATGTTAAATCAACAACATATGCCAAGCGGTAGTCCTAACATCACCAATTAACCACAAGCCCAATTAACAATTACATACCCAAAATGAGCAACAACTCCCAACAATAATTAAGTTACTAAAGGAACGATTGTCTCAAGATCCTCACCTAAACAAAGATTCACACATATTACGCCACATAAAAATAATAAGTTCATCCTTCAAAAACCTCTTTTAAAATCCAGTAGCAAAACACTTACGCACAATTGCACGAAAGATTAATAGTGCGAAAGGTAGAACACAAAGAAGCAGATTTTCAGTACGGAGGTAATAATAATGAAAGAATAAGAGGAAACAAAGATTGTATCACAAGAAAGGCGTAAGGAAGAAGAAAGAAAGAAAATAAAATAAAATTGTGAAAAATAAAATAGAATAAAATAAATAAAATAAAAGAACACACAAATTTTACGTGGAAACCCTATCGGGAAAAAACCACGGGCAGAGGAGAAGAAATTGCACTATGTCGAAAATTTGAATCAATACAAGAGGAATAGACTATGTCTATTTATAGGCTTGTAAAGCCATATTCTAGTAGGATTGAAACACCCTATCCTAATCAATATAAAATAGATGAAATTTAATAAGGTTTAAAAAACCTTATTCTAAAATAAAATAAAAGAAGTCTAGTTCTATATGGATTTTACTTTTATTTTATTTTCCATCGTATTTTATTTAAATAAGAATTTGGGTCACTTAATTCTAACAATATCCACCTTGACACAAATTCTCAATGAACAAGTTCTTCATCGCGAACTTTCAATAAACAAGTTCTCCACCTCTTCCATAAAACCCCTTAAGGGTTTAACTTCAACAATGAACACCAACCAAGTCTAAGCAATGCTCAAACTTGGTTATAGGAAGTGACTTAGTCATCATATCTGCAGGATTTTCATGAGTACTAATTTTGCTCACAACAATATCACCACGAGCAATAATATCACGAACAAAATGATACCGAACATCAATGTGTTTTGTTCTTTCATGAAACATTTGATCTTTTGTAAGAAATATAGCACTCTCGATTTGTCACAAAATCATCGTGTGCTGATTTGAAGGTCTTCATTGAGTTCACTAAATAGTCCCTTCAACCAAATAGCTTCTTTACAAGCCTCGATGTCGCCATGTATAGTAGACAAAGCGATCGTAGTTTGCAAAGTGGCTTTCCAACTAATTGCACAACCTCCGATTGTAAAGACGTAACTTGTGAGAGATCTTCTTCTATCAAGGTCTCCAAAGAAAATCAGCATCAACATACCCTATGACTCCATCTTTAGTTCTTCCAAATCTGTAAGCAAACATCGGTAGTGCCTCGTAAGTATCTTAAAATCCATCGAATCGCTTTCCAATGTTTTTACCGAGATTTGCCATGTATCTCGCTAATCTGCATCGATCGCATATGATAAACTCAGGCGTGAACAAACCATAGCATACATGAGAGATCCCATCGCACTAGAGTATGGAACATGTGACATGTACTCAATCTTATCATCCGATTGTGGAGACAAAACCGATGAAAGTCCGAAAATGGGTCTGTAAAAGGAGTACTAACAAGCTTAGCACTCTGCATATTGAACTCGCAAAGAACTTTCTCAATGTACCCTTCCGACTTAGGTACAATTTACTTGATTTTCTATCTCTGAGAATCTCCATACCAAGTATCTTCTTTGCTTGGTCCTAAATCTTTCATCTCAAATTCTTTACTTAGTTGGGCTTTGACCTTTCTTATCTCTTCTTTATCTTTTCTTTCGCTATCAACATGTCATCAACATAAAGAAGTAGATAACAAAAGAACCATCACTATTTTTCTTAAAGTAAACACAACTGTCAAAACTACTTCTTTTGAAATCATGAGAAGTCATAAAGGAATCAAACCTCTTGTACCACTGTCTTGGTGATCAAGTTTCAAACCGTAAAGGGACTTTTTCAAAGAGCAAACATAGTCCTCTTTTTCTAAAATCAGAAACCTTCAGTTGTTGCATGTAAATATCCTCATCAAGTTCTCCATGCAAAAATGCAGTTTTTACATCTAACTGCTCAAGCTCCAAATCATGCATGACCACAATACCAAGCAAAGCTCGAATCGAACTATGCTTAACAACTGGATAGAACACATCTGTGAAGTCCACTCCTGGAATTTGACTGTAACCCTTTGCAACAAGCCTTGCTTTATATCTGGGTTCTTCAACTCCTAGAGTCCCTTCTTTCTTTTTAAACACCCATTTACAACGAACAACCTTTTTACCTTTAGGAAGTTTCACAAGGTCCCATGTTCTGTTTTTGTGGAGTGATTCCATCTCTTCTTGCATAGCAAACATCCACTTTTCTGAGTCTTCACAGCTAACCGCCTCAGAATAATTAGATGGCTCTTGATTCACATCTATATCTTCAGCCACATTTAAAGCATAAGCAACTAGATCAACCTCGGCATACTTCTTTGGAGGTTTAATTTCTCTTCTAGTTCTGTTTTTGGCGATAGAGTATTGTGGTGAAGAAGCAACTCTATTCTCAATTTTTGTTCTGGCTTGAGGAGTTGACTCTGTATTAATCTGATGCTCCACCTGCTTTTGATTTTCTTCATTGGAAGAGTCTTTAAGAGATAAGTTAGGTAGCATAGCAGTTTCATCAAAAACAACATCTCTGCTAATCACAACTTTTCTATTTTCAGGACACCATAACTTATACCCTTTTACACCAGCTTTATAACCAAGAAAAATGCATTTAATAGATCTCGGTTCCAATTTTCCATTATCAACATGAGCATACGCAGGACACCCAAAAATCTTTAAATCAGAATAATTAGCAGGATTACCAGACCATATCTCTTGTGGAGTCTTTTTCTCAATGGCAACGGATAGAGATCGGTTGATCAAAAAACATGCGATGAAGACGCCGCTTCGCGCCCAAATGACTTCGGTAAGTTGGCATTTGACAACATACATTGAACCTTCTCCATGATCGTTCTGTTCATTCGTTCTGCAACATCGTTTTGTTGTGGAGTATGACGAACTATCAAGTGTCTCATGATTCCTTCTGACTTGCACAATCTATTAAACTCATCGTAACGTAACTCTAAGCCATTGTCTGCATGCGAGGTATTTTATCTGCTTTTCTGTCTGCTTTTTCAATCATAATTTTCCAAGACTTAAATCTCGAAACACATCACTTTTCTCGCTCAGAAGAACGCCCAAACTTTTCTGGAAAAATCATCAATAAAGGTTAGCATATAATTAGCTCCACCTCTGGAAGGCACTCTAGATGGCCCAAACAGATCAGAATGAATATACTCTAATGTTCCCTTCGTGTTATGGATTCCTCTAGTGAATCGAACTCTCTTTTGCTTCCCAAAAACACAGTGCTCACAGAAATTCAGTTTGTAAATTCCTTGCCCATGAAGAAGTCCTATTTTGCTCAATTCTGCTATGCCATTCTCACTCATATGCCCTAGGCGCATATGCCAAAGTTTAGTAATATCATCATCTGATAAGGAAGAGGAAGCGACAGCTGCATCACCAGTAACAGTAGAACCCTGCAAGACGTATAACTTGGCAATCTTTCTCTGTCCTTTCATCACAACAAGGGACCCTTTGAAAATCTTTAAAACCCCACTTTCAATTGTGTGTATCTGCACTTTTTGAATCAAGAGTACTCAATGAAATTAAATTTCTTTTTAATTCTGGAACATGCCGCACGTCACTAAGTGTTTTGACAACTCCATCAAACATCTTAACTTTAATTGTTCCAACACCTACGATTTTACACGAAGTATTATTTCTCATCAAAATAACACCTTCAGATACTGTTTCGTAAGTTGTAAACCAATCCCGATTGGGACTCATGTGGAAGGTGCAGCTGAATTAAGTATCCACTCTCGCTTACTTTAGAATCATTGTGAGGCGACTAGAAGTTCACAATCGCTGTAGTCTTCTACAACATCGCCTTCACCAAATTTTTCTCGTTGTTTTCCCTTTTGATTCGCAGCCTCCCTTTTAATCTTATTTTGTAGCTTATAGCACTCAGATTTAATGTGCCCTTTTTTCTTGCAGAAGTTACAAGTTTTACCTCTGTTTGAAGACTTCGATCTACCCTTAGATTTACCATGAGGATTCCGTTCCTGTGTCCTACCACGATCATTATCAGTATTTCGATCTTGTCTCCCACGAACAATGAGACCCTCTCCATGAGAGTCGGGCTTAACCACAAGATGTTTCATCTTATCATACGAGGTTAAAGAATCATAAACCTCATCAACTGTGAGAGACTCGCGGCTATATAAAATCGTGTCTCTAAAGGTTGAATAAGACGGGGGCAACGAACAAAGTAGAATCAACCCTAGATCTTCCTTATCATACTGAACCTCCATGGCCTCCAAGTTTGAGAGAATTTCTTTAAACACTGTTAAGTGTTCGTGTACTGACGCACACCTTCCTCCAAACGATGAGCATAAAAATGACGCCGCTTCATATGCAACTTGCTTGTTAGAGTTTTCAACATACATATTTGTTCTAGCCTCTTCCATAATGCAACGACAGTTTTCTCTTTCATTACATCCTGCAAAATTTCGTTGGACAAATGTAGATGTAATTATGTTAATGCCTTTCGATCCTTACGCTTCTTCTCTTCATCTGTTAATGTCGAAGGCATCTTATCTATCCCTAACAAGGCATCCTCCAGATCCATCTGTGCAAGAACTGCTTGCATCTTAATTTGCCACAATGCAAATCTGGTGTTGCGATCCAACAGCGGAATTTCATACTTCAAAGACACCATTACCGTAATCGAGATGAATAACCCGGAAGCTCTGATACCAGTTTGTGAAAAATAAAATAGAATAAAATAAATAAAATAAAAGAACACACAAATTTTACGTGAAAACCCTATCGAGAAAAACCCACGGGCAGAGGAGAAGAAAATGCACTATGTCGAAAATTTGAATCAATACAAGAGGAATAGACTATGTCTATTTATAGGCTTGTAAAGTCATATTCTAGTAGGATTGAAACACCCTATCCTAATCAATATAAAATAGATGAAGTTTAATAAGGTTTAAAAAACCTTATTCTAAAATAAAATAAAAGAAGTCTAGTTCTATATGGATTTTACTTTTATTTTATTTTCCATCGTATTTTATTTAAATAAGAATTTGGGTCACTTAATTCAAACAATAATAAAAAAGAAAAGAAAAACAAGAAAGAAAAGAAAGTAAGAGGAAAAGAAGGGAAAGTAGTGGACGACAACAGTGAAGGAAACTTATGGGCAATTTTGAAAAATAAATTTCAAAAAGAAAATAAAGTTAAACTAACCACTTACCTACTAACCTAATCCTCATATAAATAGATTTTTTGTTTTGTTTTTAGAGTTTAAATTCAACCGAAATACTACTATATGGATGGCACATTGAAAAATTAGCAAAAATTATTCCCATTTTCTCACGCAGGGATTCAAACACATGACCAAAAAGTCAATTGAAACTTTACCATTGAACCAACAGGTTCGTTCCTGCCAACCGACGCGCACAAATAGTTTTTAACCTAGATACTCAAACTTAGGGGTTTTAGACAAAATTTACCCAAAATACCAGGGAAATGATTTGAACCCGAAACCTCTCACACATTACTCACAACACTTAACCACTAAACCAAATTAAATCACTTATCAATTTCTAACAATTGAAAAACTTAAAATTTTGGGGCGTTACACATAAATGCCTGAATCCCATCCAAAAATTCATCGCAAATTGACTAATCTTTTCAATTTGAAAATTGGCAGCCTGGTTGAATTCGTGCATGTATCATTAATCATTTTCTCAAAAACATTCATCCTTATATATTGCCTTTAATCGATTATTGGTTTAATTTGCTTGGCCTTTGACCTTATTGTTGGGCCTTGAGGTAGTATAAGCCCATCACATCCATGGGTCTAAAATTAGGCCTTGAGAGTCGCATTAGCTTCTTTCTATTCCTAATTACTTTATGCAGTCTACCCAAGTGTGTTTGTGAGGAGATCGAGTGTATAGACACACAATTTATTTGGGGAGCATCGAATGGTAGGAAGAAGATGACTTTAGTTAATTGTGATTTTTTGTATCAACCTTGTGTTTGTGACGGCCTTGGAATCTGACACTTGGAAGACATGAATGCTTCATTTTTTATTAGGTTGTGGGTTTGCTATAGTCTCAAAGGATAATATTTTATGGGTTCGTGTTCTTCTATTGATGTAAATCATAAAGGAGAGGATGTCAGATAATATAACGAGAGGAAGATGTTCATTCTTTTGGAAGGCCTTTGTTAAGGTATAACCTTTACTTCGTGAGAATTTAGTCTGGTCTGTGAGAGATGGTCGATCTATTTGGTGTTGGAAGGACTATTGGATTCCGCACTCAGGGCCATTGTTTAAATGAATACCCTCTCATGGAAATCTTGTATCAGATTATCAGCTTAATGAAATGGTTACGGGAGAGGGCACGTGGAATCTTGAATTGTTTCATGTTTGGCTATCGAAAGATTTTGTTAAAAGAATTGTGAGCATTCTCGCTCCTCATCCATCAATAGGACTAGATTGGGTCACTTGGTTAAAAACTCAAACAAGGTCTTTCTCTATTAAAAGTGCATATTAAGCTATTTAGGAGAGTTCACGGCATGTTAAAGCAAGGTTGTAGAAAGTCCCTTAGATGTATAAATGACCACAATGAGTTTAAATGTTCATCTGGCTCGTCTTCAAACAATGGCTCCTTACTAATAAGGAAAAGTTAAGACGGGGCATTGGACAAGATCACTCTTGCTCGTTTTTCCATAATGAGTCAGAGGATATTCTACATGTGCTTAGAGATTGCTTAGCTGCAAAAGAGGTTTGGAGCGAGGTTGTGTCTTTCAGTCAATAAGGTAGTTTTTTTTTCCCAAAAATCTACTTGAATGGTTCAAATATAACTTAAATGATCACTTATGGATGCCTAGTGTAGGGGTTAGTTGGTCTTGCCTTTTTGGGTTACTTTCTTAGCGTATCTGGAAAAATAAAAACCTTTTCACTTCCCAAGGATTAACTTGGAGCCTTGATGAAATTGTAAAAGTCTCTGTTAGTTAGGCGAAACAATATGCTTTGGTTTATATGAAGACGCCACCTGGATAGCATGAAACTGATTCAAGTCCTTCTTATACAGGTAATTGGTGCCTCTTACATATTGATGGGGTAGTCAAGTCGAGTGTAGGCCTCGTTTTTGCAAGGGAAGTGTTGCAAGATCATAAGGGAGAGTGAGTCCTTGGATACAATCATTATTTGGGGAGTGTTAGTGTTTGATGTTAAACTATAAAGGGTTGTGGTTGGTTTGGTTCTCTTTCACAGGCAAGGACTTGACAAAGTGATGATCTACATTGTTAGCTTAGAGGTGGTCAAAGTTATTTAAGGTGGGCAATTGATAGTTTCAAATTCAGCCTTGATAAGAAGGATTCTTCAAGTTTTAGACTTATTGGACAATGGAGATTCAGGTATGTTCTTAGGGAAAAAAAATAAAATTGCAATAGAAAAGAAGGTGTTTGAGTTTTTAACGAAGTTCTTGGAGAGCTCATAGTTATTTTAAAATTTGGTAAAGCAAGTGATACTTTTTCATAGTAGTTTAATATAATTATTTGTTTATCATTCAAAAAAAAAAAAAAGAAGAAAAAAATCAAAAGCTTTACTTTATATTTTTACCAAACAAGGTAGATTGCTTCAATACCAAACATTTTCTTTTATTTGTCAAAGGGAGCTTTAAATTTAATATAAGAAACATGTGCCATGAGATGAATCTGGCTACTTGCTATACATTTTTATTATTTTCCTATTACTTTTGCTTATTTCTCACTCCTATTTCTCATTTTTTAATACTGACATTATTTAAATATATTTTAAAAATTAAGGATTTGTTTGAATTTAATAAAAAAAGTTCTCTGAATGGAATGATAAGAATAATTCTAAAAAAAAAAAAAAAAAGCAAATATACTGGGGAAAAAAGGGGAGATTTTGGACAAAAAAAATATGGAACTTTTTCCCTCCATTTATGGTTAATGAATAATGATTTTTTTTTTTTTGAAAAATAATGTAAGAAAGTTGAGAAATAAGTTAAGATATAAAAAAGTTGATTTTGTTTGAACAGCTGGCTCTTGTTCATGGTTTCCCATTACAGATCTATAATATGGCAGACACGACATGTAATGTAATTAAGGTTGCTATCAAAACAAACCCAAAATAAAATTTTGGGAAAACAGTGTTGAAAGATGTAACTTCTTTTGTTTTAATGTCTAAGCTACATCACCGTGTTTCACATCATCATTTAAACTTGATTAAATATAAGAAATTATTGATATTATCAATTAAGTATTAGTCCGGTTAATATTAATATTATTATTTATAGAATAAAATATAAATTTAAATATGTTGAAGTAGGTTTATATTTTTATTTAAAATATATTATATATAAAAATTAAAAAATTTATTGATTATTTTATTTCTTCTAGATAACCCCACAAAAATTCATATATTTAAAATAATTATATACTCAGGATGGACACATTCAATAAGATTTCTTTTATTAGGTAGGCTATAATAGTAATTTTCAGAAAAACAGAAATAATATTATTGGTTAAGCAATTAGTAAATAAAAGTGGGATAGTGACCTAATGTTAATCCATTGAAATCATATGGCACGAGAGAATATATATTTAATTGTCCAATTGGAATCATAAAATGTCCTAATCAAGTACTATTTAGAGCGTTGAGGGCATGCCATATTCTTTGGGTCCATTTTGATCATCACGCCAATTTATAGATAAGCCTCTACAGTGGTTGGTCAAATTTTGTGGTACATCTTTATATCATGCAATTTTTTTTTAAAGATAGTTATTTTTATTTATCTCATATTATATTTAAGTTATTTATATTTGAAATGTTATGTTTTAATTATTTATGTTATTATTTTATTATAAAATAGTCACTCTGCCGTTAAGCTCTATTACTTCCCTAATGACAATCTTACGTGACAGTCTAAATAAGTTTTAAGTGCCAAATTGGATGTCCAATTGGGATAAGAATAGTTTTTATAGTTAAAATGAAAAAGAAAAAAAAAAGGGAGACGAACGATTTTTTTTCCAGTTCAAAGTATAATTAATTTAAAATTTTTAATTAATTAAATTTATTTAATTAAATACCTATTCTTGTCCCAATTGGACATCCAAGTCAGTATTTAAAACTCATTTGGACTGTCACATAGGATTGTCATTAGGGAGATAACAGAACTTAACGGCAAAGTGACCAATTTGTAACAAAACGATAATGTAAGTGACTAAAATGTAACATTTCAAACATAAGCGATTATTTTTATAATTTACCCTTTTTTTAATGTATTTAGTTATTATTATTAATTTATTTATCTTCTGAAATATATATTTTAGTATTCCGGTTAACTTGTTTTCATTAATTTCATCAAATAATTTTTAAAATTTTTGTATCTTATTTAAATGTGTAAAATATTTGTCTAACTATAAAAAACGCTAGATATATATACTATAATTTTATAGATCTATAAAAAAAATATTTGTAGTAAATTAAAATTATAATTATAATTAAAATTTAATTCATCAACAATTTCAAATATTAAATTTAAGCTTAAAATATGTTTTTATTTTATCTATTTACTTACGTAATATGTTTATAAGGTTAAAAAGTATTAACTTATATGTCTCTATCTTTGCTTTGTATCAAATTAATTTCTATTATTTAATTTATATCTAGTATTTTTGTTTTTTTATATTTAAAATGAGGTCTAATTAGATACAAGTCTAAAAATAATGATTTTTTTAAATACAAGGACATAAGTAAAAACAAAATAAAAAACCCATGTTCTCTGCAATAACTACCAAGGAAAATTAATATCTTGTATTTTATTATTATTATTATTATTGAATGCTGTTTAGTCTAGTTGTGTAGAGCATGCCTAATATTAACATATACCATTTTTTTATTTTATTTTAAAAATTGATTTGACTTTGACCTTAGCTGTATTTAGTTAAAAACTCAAAGCTAAAAAAAAATTACTAGGAACAAAAGGACAATAAAATGTACAGAAGAACGACCTTTCAATTGTCCTATGGCTGCTGCCGACAAGTCAAGGAATTAAAAATAATATAATATAATAAATAAAAAAAAGTAAACTAATCTCCCAGTTTCACATTTCATTTTTATTTTTTTATTTTAAGGTATTGTTAATGGGTTAGTATTTGGTAAATGGATAATATATTTTTTTATGTTACAAACAGTTTTAAAAATATAGATATATTTATTTTTAATATTTTATTATATTCTTATAAGATATTTGATAATTTTTAATATTTACTTGTAAAATTTAAAAACTCTACTGATAAATGTACCAAATATTATTCCATTATTAATATATATTATTGATCTAGATCTAACTTTGATCTTATAATATCTTAAATGTTAAAATATGCAACAAATTTATGTACTTTTTATTTTGGAATTTAGTATTTATATTTTTATTTTAAGAAATTTAATAATATTTTTCAGATTTAAAATGCAAGTTCAATTGTTAACAATGTTAAAAATTATTTTTGTTAAATTCATATTTATTACAATATCAATTTTTTAATTATATAGTTACCAAGTGATTTTTTCTATTTTTAGATGTTACATTAGCGAATTTAATGGAATAATTTTAACCATTTTAATAATTAAACTTGAATTTTAAAATATGAAAAATAAGGAAATTAAAATTTTAAAAATAAAAATAAAATTACTAAATGTGAAATATCCGAAAAGTCAAAGCTTTTACTCATTAAATCAATTAAATTTATTTCAAGTTTAGATCTAAACAATAAAATTAGGGAACTTTGCATTTATTTTAGTGATAACAAAACTTGAAATTTCTAATGGATTTTAAATTTAATTTTAAAAAAAAAAAATTTTGCTTGAAAGGCGGGCATGGAATAATTTTGACATTTCCGCCTCGTCTCAAAAATTTGAAATTACTATTTAACCATACATGTTTAACTTTTAAGAAAAGAAACGTTAATTATACATTATACAACAAACATTAAAATACTTAGATGGGATACTCATAGATTATGCTTCTATTCTATATATGTGAAATGCACATTAAAATTATTAAAAATAAGAACGATATTACGAGATAATTATGAATGTATCCAATAATAAAAATAAGTAAATTAAATCTTAGATCTAACTTAAATTTTATAATATCTCGATTAATATTTTTGGACATATTCAAATTGATAAAGGAAAAAACAATAGTAAATTGAGTTGAATAATTGATGTATGATTTATAATTTTAGTGGAATAAGAAAATTGAAAATTGAATGAAAACAAAAATCAAAATCATATTATACTTTTGGGGAAACTTAGGATACCTTTTGAATAAAAAAAAAAAAAAAAAAAGATCCTTGAAATGTTGCATTGAAAGTGGGGAGGGAATCATAACTATAGATGGATCCATTTTTAAAACAGAGCAACACTTTTAGCACTCACGAGCTTTCTCATCTCCTCACACCTGCACCATCACTACACACAAAAAGCTCCCTTATCTCTTCTCTCGCCTTTCATCACCTTCACCCCCACTTTTTTTTTTTTTTTTCTTTTCTATATCATATTTACATTTGTTTTGAAAAAATTACGTCTATAATTACAAGTAATAAATTTAGAAACATCGTGAAATTAAAAACCCATAATTGATAAGTTTTCAAAGTAAAGGTATGGATAAGTAGTAAATGTGTCTATGTATCGAGTCGGTCGAAGTCTGGTTCTAATTTTTAAAGCACAGACTCGTTATTAACTTGGCACAGTTCGCTTGAAAAGCCCATTTTATATATTTTTATTATTAAAATTAAATTCAGATCAAGTTAGATGAGCTACTTAACTCATGAACAAATTTAATAAACGATGTGTTTGACTTCCCTTTAAATATTTTAATCTCTTAAATAATATTCTAGGTTGGTGACTCAATCTTAATCATAAAATTGGATTATTAATATTTTACTATGATTTATAATTGAATTAAGAAAAACAAAATTTCATTTTATTTTGGGTAAGAGCAAAAGGGAAGAATGAAGAAGTTGGAGATATTTGATTGTATAAAATAAAACTCATAACTTAAAGTAGATAGGAGTTAAAGAAAAGTGGTATGCGTCTCAAATAGCAATGGGTGATCTCACCGCTGACATCATAATTAACTTCAGCATCAAACAACAGTTTTTTTCTTTAAAAAATTAATTCTTATCCACTATCATCTTTGCAGATAAAAAGTAATTGTTTAATGATTATAAAAATAAAATAAAAAATTGTTTATGGGTAAGTTTGAGGCGCTGAATTTAAGGTTTTAAAATTAATTAAATCAATTATTAAAAAATTATTAAAAAAATATTAAAAGTAAAAAACTGGGATTCAACAATTTTTTTTAAATTTAATTTAATTTAATTTAATGATTCTGAACCTTTTATTACATGCCAATCAATTTAATGAATTTAACTTTTATTTTATATAAATTATATGCAAATTTTTAAAATAATTTTTTTCCAATTTAAATTTATAATTCCATCCTATGGATAATAATTTAGATAGGTATTATTAATATATGTTTTTAAAAAGAATTTATTAAGTTAAAAAAAACAAATATTACTTTTCAAATGTAAAATAAAATTTGGAGAATAAAAAAGATTAATTGCAGAATAAATTTCCAAGTAAAATAATATTATTTTTTGTAATTTTCCCAATTAAAGAAATTGATGTGTAAATAAAAATTACGAAAAAGGCAAAAGGGGAAGGAATTTTACTGTGAGAAAGAGTTTCATACAGTCACAGACAGTAGAAGACTCCTTCCTCTCTTTCTTCTCTCTCATTTGTCTTATATAATATATATAAAGGAGAGAGTATATGTATATTTTCGTTTTCTTCTTAACTTTTTCACAGCTTATTTTTCATTTAATTTGCTCTTTCTTCTGTGGATTCAATTGATCACTGCATTTTCCGGCATTGGCGCCGCCGAGCTCACTCCGGCTACTGCTTTTTGGCCATTCCATTCGGATTCGTTTTCGAGTTAGTTTTGAATTTTTGTTCCTTAAGATCTATCTATCTATATATATTGAAAGAAAGAACATATTTTTCTATAATTTTTAAAGTGTAATTTAGATCTATTTTTTTATTTTATTTTTTAGTTAATTGGGAGCGAATATGACTGTGGATGAAGTGATGGCCGTGCATGCGGTGGAGGAGGAGATGGCGGCATCGTCTTCGTCCAAGGTTGAGACTGTGGTGAAGGAACATCACGGGAAAGAGAATGAAAAGGAAGATCTTTCGAATGGCACCAATGGGAAGACTGTCAGGGAAGACACCGATGGTGACGGTGATTACGTTTTCGTTAACGGAAACGAAGCCGAAAACGGAGATCTAGTGGAGTCGGATCTTGACAAAAAGGGCAATGGCATTGGTGTGGAAGATCAGGGGTTTGAGAGTTTGGAGACTAAAGGAGAAGTCAAATCTAAATGTGATTTGGTAGAACAGGATGAATCTTGTATTGGAATTGTGGATCAGGACAAAGAATCAGTGGAACTGTGCCACGTGGAGGCTCCCGTTGATGAACAAAAATCGGGGGATCTTGTCGAGGGCGGTCCTGTTTCTGCTACTAATGCTGGAACGGCAGATCAGAATGGAATCTCTGAATTGACTGAAGATGTATTTGTTGATAAGAATATAGTTAAACACACTGTTTCAGAAGCTGCTGTTGTTGATTCCAGTGCTAGACAGAGTGATGAGATTTCTCCTTTCTCTGGCCCTGATGGTAATGGCTCGGCTAATGATAGTGCCCTTGATTTTAGGTCAAAAGAGAATGAGGGCTCCGAAATAGCTGTAGCTGATGATGGTGATTGCAGTGGAGATGGTTTAGTTAATGATAGTGTTGAAGCCCCTGTTTCTGAAGCTGATGTCCTTGATTTCAGGTCAAAAGAGAGTGAGGGCTCCGAAATGACAGTAGCTGATGATGGTGATTGCAGTGGAGATGGTTTAATTAATGATAGTGTTGAGGCCCCTGTTTCTGAAGCTAATGTGCTCGATTTCAGGTCAAAAGAGAATGGGGCCTCTGAAATGGCTGTAGCTGGTGATGGAGATTTCAATGGAGATGGTTTTGTCAATGACAGTTTTGAGGCAACTGTTTCTGAAGATACTGTTCTTGATTTCAGGTCAAAAGACAATGAGGGCTCTGAAATGGCTGTAGCCGATGATGGTGATTGCAATGGAGATGGTTTAGCTAATGATAATGCTAAGGCCACTGTCTCTGAAACCAGCGTTATCAATTCCAGGTCAAAAGAGAATGACAGCTCCAAAATAACTGTAGCTGATGATGGTGATTGCAATGGAGACAATTTAGCTAATGATAGTGCTAAGACCACAGTCTCTGAAGCCAGCATTATTGATTCCAGGTCAAAAGAGAATGCGGGCTCTGAAATGACTCTAGCTGATGGTGGTGATTGCAATGCCAATGGTTTATCTAATGATAGTGCTGAGGCCACTGTCTCTGAAGCCAATGTTATTGATTCCAGGTCAGAAGAGAAAGAGGGTTCTGGAGTGGCCGTAGCTGCTGATGGTGATTGCAATGGAGATGGTTTAGCTAATGATAGTGCAAACGCCATTGTCTCTGAAACTAATGTTATTGATTCCTTGTCAGAAGAGAAAGAGGGCTCTGAAATGACTGTAGCTGCTGATGGTGATTACGACGGAGATGGTTTACCTAATGATAGTTTTAAGGCCACTGTCTCTGGAGCCAATGTTGAGGAATCTGAAGTGGCTGTAGTTGTTAATGGTGATTGCAGTGGAGATGGTTTAGCTAATGGTTCTGCTGAGGCCGCTGTCTCTGAAGCTGCAGTTGTTACCAGGAATGACCATAAAGAGGTCTGTGATGATGGGGTTCCTATTGTCTCTGTGCCTGACAGTAATGGGGATTGTTTCCCTGATGTTAGTGAAAATGACACTGTTTCAGAAGCTATTCTTGTTGATTCCAGGGTTGAACAGAACGACGGTATTCCAGTCTGTGTCTCTGGTTCTGATACTGTGGAAGATACTTCAGAAGTTTTCAAGCCTGAACAGAATGAGTCTGAAGCTGATTCTCCTGGTCCTGTATCTGATGGTGATGGTAATGGATACAGGCCTGAGCAAAATGGGTTCTCTGGAATTGCTGAGACTGTGCTCCCAGATGTTGTATCTGGAAATGAATTGGTTAAAGATGGGGAAAGTTTAACAGCTGTGGATGATTTTCCTGTGGAAAGTGGTTCAGACTTGGAACCAAATACTGAACGAGATTTGCGCACGGAGGCAGATATTCATTTAGAAAAAGAAACCGCTAATGGTTCTTTATCTGATGAATGTGGAGAGGCCTTGCAGGGTGTTCACACTCAGGATGGTATTTCAGAGGCAGTTCAGATTGACAACTCCAGTGATTCAGGTTTAAACTCACAACAAGGTCAGTCTCCTGAATTTGTGGAAAGTATAAATGAGAATGTGCATGTTGAAAGGGTTACTACTAATGATATGGTAACTGACTCAGCTGATGTTGCGGAAGGCTCATCCTCTAAAGTTATGCTCAGTAATAATTTAAGTATTGAAAATGGTGTTAGTGATACTACAGATAAGACTTTTCCACCTTCTTCTGTCGATGATGAGAACCTGGAAACTGAAGGTGAGAATAGCAGAGTGGGTTTAGATCCCTGTCTTGTTGAGAACTCGGAGATAGATATAAAGGCTGAGAGTGATTCTATTGATGATAAATTTAAGTCAAGATGTGTGGCAAATGATGATGATTCTATCATATCCAAAGAGGCTGAGGTTTCAAAAGTGCTTGTTGAATGTCATAGCACTGAAACTGATGAGAAATTGGTAGCTGTGGTTGATGTTCAAGATGATAGTAACTCGGTTGCTGCTGTAAGTAATGATGAGAAAGCATCCGCCCCAATTGAACAATTGTCTGCAGATATTTCTGACAATGATGAGCTTGTATATGAATCTAGAGAAACAGATTGTGATACTAACAACAATGAGCAAACTTGTGCTGTCATAAAGGGCGGAATTCAGTTTGGTAGTGTTGTTACAAGTCAAGAACCAGAAGGCGTTGATGAGGTTGAAAGGAAAAGTCCATTTTACTTCTTGATCAGGGTCCCAAGATATGATGATGAAAATTTAAAAGAAAAAATCAGGCTTGCTCAAATTAGAGTTGATGAAAAAACTCAATGTCGGGATGCCATTCGGATTGAAATACAAAAGATGAGGGTAAGAATGTTCTTGATGTCCTTTCTGAAAAAGAATTCATATATTTGTTTGTTTCTTTTTTAATGGTTGATAAAATACTTAAATAATAGGCTGTTTGCAAGAAATATGGCGATAACATTGATGCTGCCATATCCCAAGAAAGAGCAGTACGAGATTTGCATAGGTCCAAACGTCAAGAAATAGACTCTATTCAATCTATGATGAACATTGAGGATCTTGATGCTCAGGTAAGTTCCTGTTTTATTCCATTTTGGATATTTTTGTCTAAATTTGCTTTTTAAATATATGATTGATTGTTCTCACTATATCACCTGCAACTAGATACGAAACATGGAGCACATGATACAACATGAAACCATGCCTCTTAAGGATGAAAAACAGTTTATTCATCAAATCAAGCAATTTAAGCAAACTCGTGAAAGGATCTCTTCTAGTATGAGTAAGCAGGATGAAGTTCAGCAGGGTTTGGACCAAAAAGACCAAATTAAGGAGCGCATGAAGGTAGTAATTTCAGTTTACTCTTCTTATACCCGCCTTTATGTTTTTTATTTTTTTCTTTTTCCTACTTTGCTTTATGATTATAGATTCCCTTTGTATTGTCTACTAAAATTGTGAAGAATTGAAGGGAGTCATTCCTTAGTTTTATTTATTTGATAATAATTAATGTAGGATGATATCCACCATGTTAGTTGTTAGACTGTATTGTTCTGTAGTGTTAATACTTTTTTTATTGCTTATTTAATTTCATTCTTCTCCATGTACAGTCTTTAAAGAAAGAAGCAGACCAATTGAAAGTCAATCTCCTGAAGGCTGAGGCAGTTACTAAGGCTGCTAAGAAAGAGTATCACGAAGAAACTGAAAAGTTAAACAAATTGCAGTCCCAGTTCAAAGCTGCTGATGACATTCGCCAAGAAGCTTACGTGCTGCTGCAGAGTTTGAAGAAACAATCATATGAGAAGGTACTTCTAATCCCTGCGAGCCTTTCTTGTTATATATAGGAAGATGATTATTATTAGATCTCTCTTACATCATGCTAACTTCTGGTCACTCTAAGATCCAAAAAAAAGTGAAAGCGCATATTATAGGAATGAGATGTGGAAGTTATTGTACACTTGTTTTTATGATGTATCATGCATTGTTAGTGTTTCATCCATTGAATTGTATGTTGCATACCAGGATTGCTTTAAGAATGTTTTCCCATTATTTTCCTGCTGTATCTGTTGATTCGGCAGGTATTCCTGCTGGAACTAATTTGGTGGTTTTTATTTTCTATTCTGAACTATGTTTAAGGTCAATTGAGATACTGCTTCTTATCTTCTAGGCTTCTTGCTGAAGGTTGATCACCATTCCTCTAGTTTTTTACTTCGTATCTCTTCAATATGGTCTGGTGTTGTAGTGTAATAAAATTGCATTTTATTTTTCTGTTTAGGTTGAATATTTGTTTATGAAAGTAAAATATTGATAAAAGATGATGACCTAATCTTGAATTTTGCAGAACAAATACTTCTATCAGTACAGGGATGATGCAAAGGCAGCAAATGATTTGGCTTTGAAAGGGGACAAAGAGGCACTCCAAAATCTGTGTGTTAACCAGGTGATCTTATGCTTCTAATTTTATTTCTTCAATATCAAAATCGTATGTATATTTGTCTAAAACAGTTGATGGTTCAGGTGGAGAAATTTATGGAATTGTGGAACAACAATGATGAATTCCGTAAAGAGTACATCCGATGCAATACCAGAAGCACATTAAGGAGGCTGAGGACATTAGATGGCCGTGCACTTGGTCCTGATGAGGAGCCACCTGTAATTCCTGCAATTCCTAAAGTTGTAAACGAACAAGTGGCCAAGGATCAAACAGTTTCCAGCTCAACTTTAGAAGAGCGAACTCAAGAGAAGACTGCACCTGCAAAAGCTGAAATAGCTAAGGCTAAACCTGCGGCAAAGTCAATAGAACAAAAGAACCTGACTAGTAAATCAGAAAAGCCTGTGAAATCTGTCCCTCCTGCAAGTGGTTCAACCACTGCTTCTAGCAGGGATAAAATTGAAGAAGCAGAAGAAAAACCAAAGATAACAAAGGAGGAAGAGGAAATGGCTAGGAAGGCAGAGGAATCGAGAAAGGAAGAGGAAGCAGCTAAATTAAGGGAGCAACGTCGGTTGGAGGAGATAGCTAAAGCTAAGGACGCACTAGAGAGGAAGAGGCGAAATGCAGAGAAGGCACAAGCCAGGGCTGCACTAAGAGCTCAGAAAGAAGCTGAGCAGAAAGAGAAGGTAAATTCCTCTTGTTCATTCACACTATAATATTCCATATTGGGTCCTTGTAATGTAGCAATACTCGATACATTTTGCTTGTATATGGATTCAGTGGAACAATCCTTTATGCAGGAAAGAGAAAAGAGGGCAAAGAAGAAGGAACGAAGAAAGGTGGCTGCAGCAGGAGTAGGGGATGCAAGTGTTACAGACGAAACCGAATCTGCTCTGACTTTGGAAACTCCAGCTGAAACCCCAAAAGATTCTGAAAGTAAAGAGAAACTTGTGACAGTGGCAAAGAGGTCTCAAAAGCCACCACAGTTCACAAAACAAAGCAAGGCAAAATCCATTCCGCCTCCACTTCGTAACCGTGGTAAGAGAAAGATGCAGCAATGGATGTGGGTCCTTGTTACATCCCTGATTGTTTTGGCCTTGTTTTTGGCCGGAAACTATAACTTCTCTTTCAACTTTGGGCTGCTGCAAAAGTTTAACTTTTAGACACACACATATATATATACATATATTGGCTCAATTAGCTGGCAAGTAATCAACATAGTCTGGGTCGATATCTCCATTTGATATAGGCAATTCTTTTGTGCTCTTCTCGGGGTGGGTTTTTTTTTTTTTTTGTCATTATTTATTCCTTAGTCTTGAATTCTATTACAATAGTGTTATTGGATTAGATTGGTTGATGGTCAACTGCTAAGTTAATATAAGAGAACTTCCACTGGTATTGTTAAGTTGGTGTGTTAATGGACGATATATTATTTTATTATTATAATAATAATAATAACGAGATACTATACTGGTTTCTTTATGGACTTCTCCCTCCTCTACTATTTCTTTCTCCCTTCATCAGAATTATTTTGTGAAGGAATCTTACTCTTTTTTTCCTATGTTAAAAATACGCAACAATTAAACTCTGCGGTCATAGAAATTATATTACCATTTTATCATAGAAGAATATCCTCAAAAGAAATATATACTTATTTTCGGAAAAAAAAAGTATTTTTTGAGACATATAAAGATGGCTTTGAGACGTATAAAGATGGCTAAACAATCTTATTTAAGGGGTTAAAGTGGAGCTTTAGGTAGTTCTAAACATTATATATATAATCGTAAACTATTTCACTTGAAAAAAATAAGATAGGAGAGTACTTGGTACAAAATCGAAGGACTTATTTAGAAATGAAATAAATTAAAAGTTTTTGTTTATTGAAAAATATAAATTAAAAATTCAGATTTATTGAAAAATTAGAGATGAATAACATAAGTGTTAACTTTGAATGCCAATGAATAAAACAATTTTGGATGTGAATTTGTCGTCAATATATACTTATTATGTGCCAAAGGTCTGAGACTTAGATCACACATAAAAAAAGTAAGAGGTTTTCTAGTGAAGTTTATATGAATTTAGACTAAACTAAATTAATAACTAACTTTTAGGGTGTGATTCTCTAAAGATCTGTACCACCTTTAATCGAATAATTCAAATATTACAGAATTCATTCTTAGATTTTTACGTCTTTTAGTTGTTTAAATATGAAATGACACAAATCTTGAGAATTTACACTTAATTTTCTTTATTAATTTATAAAAATTAAATAAAATTAAATTTTTATGTATAAAATTACACAAAATCATAATTCATATATAACATTGCACATTGAGTTCCAACATTCAATCTTTTATCTCGAGTGGACTTGATCTTTGACAGTGGAACTCAATTGAGCTCGAGCCAAACTTTGAGCTTGAGTTTCGACTTGTGCTCTACTTGACTCAATTACACCCCATAAACATTAGTCCATGAAAGGCGACGTTATAGAACAAAGTATTACCATTTGCATACAAAAATCAACAACTTATACTAATTTAAGCGTGCCCTCCAAAGTTCCATTTGTCTCCGAGAG
The DNA here is from genome assembly GCA_025698465.1 of Gossypium longicalyx. Lineage (NCBI taxonomy): Eukaryota > Viridiplantae > Streptophyta > Magnoliopsida > Malvales > Malvaceae > Gossypium > Gossypium longicalyx. Next base: position 88,434,266 of record CM046995.1, read on the forward strand.
GATGATGATGGATATAGGCAAAGAATGCAAATCAAAGTTATTGCCAAAGCCCTTGCTTACTCCATCATGTATTTTACAGGTTCTATTACACATCCCCGTCCCCCCAAAAAACGAAAATAAGGTGAAATGACGAAAGCTTATGGTCTATTAGTGCTTATTTAACATATCTTGATCAGCTTCGACCATGTAGAGATTTGGTTGCTTTTGAGGCCAAAGCTAATGCCTTGGCTCGTGTACTTGTCATCATCCACTCCCTCTCTGCACGGCGCTGATGCTGTCTTGCATTTTTCGCACGCTTTGGAGCTAAACGTGTGTCTCTTTCCACAAAGGCAAGTCTAAACTTTTCTGCTATGGATAACTCATTGGCACTTGAAAGTGAAGGAGACATTGCCTTTGGCATAGATCGACAAATAGACCATGTTCTGGGATCAATGTCCTCAACAATCGGATCATCCAAAGCAACATCTGGAAATGCTTCCCTAGGAACTTCAGTCCCTTTAAAACCAAAAAGTGAGGGCTTCGGATTTACAATTATCCGTGGGCATTCAGCCGACATCATCTCTAATGAGTCTTCATCAATTTTCGGCTGCCGAAGAAAAGCAACAAGGTCTATTAACAAGCCTTGACCACATAGATTCAACGGGATGAAAATAAGAAAAAGCAAGTCATTACCCACACAAGCCAACGCAAAGACTGTGCACCATGACCAATCTCCATGGTATCAAGCTCCTCCCAAGAATCTCCCTCCACATCATTCAGCTTTGGCTTCAGTATGCCTAAGCATCGCCGGGCTGTAGACTCGCTTGAAGGGCACCCTCTGCAATATTAACTTTCGTTCATAGCCTGTTTATGAGGTTTATACCCCTTGTCAAACCTTAATGTCCTGCTTCAATATCATTGCATGCGATTGAAACAGGAAAAAAAAAAAGGTCGAAAGTACCAAGTCTAACTAGTTTCATGCACAAAACAGTTCAGTAAGCTACAATTCTCTGTCTTCAGGGTCTGACAAGTTCAGAAAATTTTAGAATCAAAGTGCTTATACATTAATTGAAAACTAACAAGGTTCAACCAAAATACCGCACATCTATTGATTCTACATAAACCATCTGATATGAGATCATTATTATTTATAATGTTAAAGCATTCAAGATTATCTTGTTAGTGAACCCATAAATTTGAAGAACTTAGAGTGGAACTCAATTATTCATACATATAAAACATGAAATTTGCATGAACCCTAATAAATAACATGCATGGAGATGAGAGTTTACCCGCATCTCATCGTCTCCAATGAATGACAGTGCCGTACAAGTTCAGAAACACCATTGGCAGTAATTTTTTTGCATTGGCTGCATAGAAGCTGTCTCAGTAACCGGTTTATCAATTGACTTCATAAGATAAATTACATATTTTCATACCTTATATCCACAGCCCGAAGAGATTTGCACATTTCAGCTACTTTAGCTAAGCCAAAATCGGAAACATCTGAACCAGAAAGGTCAAGAATTTCCCAAGAACTATCGGCCAAGGAGATGATGACATCATCATTCAGTAATTTTCTTCTCCTTGCTATTGCTGCCAATGGTATCTGTCATCATCCAGTAATGTGACTAGGAATACTAATAAAATACTTCTTAAGCAAAGATTGTAGAAGTAAAACCAGAAAATACAATTAAGCAATCCAATAATGCAGTTTCCATAAGCATAAAAATGAACCCTAGAGAAACATAAGATAATACATTAATCATCTTCATCATCCCTCTAAAGGTAATCCTTACAATTGCTGCCAATTTTATCTGTCATCATCCAACAATGTAGCTTAGAAGAATGCTAATACAAAGTTTCTTCAGCAAGGATAGTTGATATAAAATCGGGACGTATGATTAAACAATCAACAATGAATGAAAGCAATTCCCCCAAGCACTAAAATGAACCCTAGGGAAATAAATGACAATACATTAATCATTTACGGGATGGAACTATCAACCTAAGCAAACAAAGTCTTACAAATACATCATCTTCTCAAAAGCTAGTCTTAAAATTGCTAGCAATGTGCCCTGGAAGAATGCCAAATACTAATACAAAGTTCCTCAAGCATGGTTCCAGACATAAATAGACATATCATTAAGCAATTCAATGAATGAACGAACGCAATTCTCCTAAGCATGAAAATGGAACCATAAACCCTGGGGGGAAAAATACATTAATTACCTACGGATGAAACTATTAACCTTAGCGAACAAATTCTTCCAAATTAATCATTTCTTCGAAAACTTTAGGAAGCAAACCCTAATACAAGATTATTTACCACACGCAATTAAGGATTAACAGATAAAATTAAATTTCACCTTAATATCCGCGGGAAAATTAACAGCAATTTCACTTAAATCGTCGATAATTTCCTCCAGATGCCGACCAATAACTCCAAGGCACAAGGTCACTAAACTAGGAGGTTTCGTCTTCTCAATGCGTAACTCTATCATAAAAAATCGTAGTCTTTTTTAATTAATTCATTTACAAAAATTTTCTTGTTCTTTCAATTTCAATTACAAATAACATAGAACTTGCATCAAAATTTAAGAGAAAAAATGCAGAAGAGAAAAAGAGAATACTTGATGAGTGAAGAGAAGATATCAAACGAGAGGATTTAAAGTTTCGATCAGCGTTCAGATCGAGCTTCTTCAACGAGATTTCTACGGCTTGTCGAGCAGATTTTCCCTTTTCCATCAAAATTTTAATTTTTTTAATTATTCAATTTCGTATAGAAAGAGAGGCGATGCGATGAATTTGGATTTTTGATTAATTTCGCTCCTCTTTTATACGATGAAAAAACCATACCAAAATGATTGCCGACTTCATCAAGGGAGAAAATAAATAAATGAATAAACTTCACTAATAGTCCCTATATTTTATTTAAAATTACGTTTCAGTTATCAAAATTTTAAAATTAACAAAATTATCCGTTATTAAATTATTATAAAATGATCACTCTCAATTTTAAAGTGTTTTTATTGAATAATGTACATTTGATATCACCACATTTTGCACATGTATTGCCACATAATTAGCTGATGTGGTGATAAGATGTTCTTACAAGAACATGATACATATTTAAATTATTTGGCAATTTGCAATTGTAGCACATCCTAGGGCGAGTGCTTGGAGTCTTTAGTAAGGTTGCCAAAGCTGCCATCTGTGTTGTTTAGCATATCTTATATTATAGCCTTTTTATATGTCTCAGGGTGTTGGTCTTCGCTTGAAACTTATTTAAAGGAGTTGATATCAGGATTACATAAAATGTACCTTTTTAAGGGTGATTGCACATAATGATGAGTACAAATTGTGGCCCTCAAGCTGAAGACCATATAGATCATGTCAAGGCACACAGGTCTGAATACGGTTTAAGAAGGCATAAATGCCATACCAATGGTCATGTCGGAAAAGCTAAGCCCCAAGGGCAGCCATTCTGTCGAACATGGAAGAGATGGAAAACCAAATGAGTGGGCAACAACTATTAGTGTGAAATTCATTCTCCCTAATGCGTCAACTTGATGAACAAAACCAAAACCTATGACAAGAGTCAGAAGGGCTATATGAAATACAACAAAAGCAAAACGGGGAGTTAGCATCGTCCAGCCTCGGTGCACAAACACCAAGCCCTTTGAGGCCAATCGCAAAGCAAAATAAAAGAAGCATAATAGGAAAACTGTAGAGATCGTCAAAACCAAACACAAAGGAGCAAAGGAGGAGTGTCATTCCAAATGGGCAGAGAGGAAAGCATGATGGTTGAAAGGTGGGGCGTGAGCGCAACCGGCCAAGCCACTCACATGGCACTCAAAATACATGGTTCTGCATTACAAATTATGCATCTAAATTTGATATATAAGTAAACTTATACATTAGTTGGATTGCATTAGACGTCTAAATGGGTCCAGCTAGGCCAGGTTCAACTAAAATTTTAAATCCATTTGTTAGGCTCGGGCTTAAAAATAGGTTTAAAATTTTGTCTAAGCCCGACCTGGATAAAAATATTAAAATTTAAGTCTGACTTGATCCGACCTTATTAAATTTTTTATATAAAATATATATTTTTAAAAATATAATACATTAAAAATACTAAAAATATTAAAATAAATATTTTTCAACAAATTAAAAATAAATTTTAAAAAATATATACTTAAATAACACTAAAATGGATGTAACTTAACAAGCAACTGTCTCTAAAATAGTAACAAAATTAATAATAATAATATAAAAATTATACAATATATCTAAATAATTACAACAAAATAATAGTAAAATGGTAGCAAAATAATAAGAAAACAATAAGAAAATAACAAAAAAACAAAAATTTTTTACAAATTCGAGCTGAGCCGGACTCGCACAAGAAACCTTATCAAGGCCCAACTTGTTTTTTAAACAAACTTTATTTTTGTTCAAATTTATTTTTCGAACTTATATTTTTATCTCAACCTGATAAATCTAGATTGCGTTTGAAAAGGAAGTCATGAACGTGTGTGCGCCCGGGTAACAGCTGGTGGGAGTTAGCAGTCGGCGGCCACCCTTTCGAATCAGGGTGGGACGCGGATGCTGACCTTTACATGCTTGACTTAAGAAGCAAGTTATATATATGGTCAACCTTATTGACAGAAAAAGAAAAAGAAAAAGAAAACTAATATCTTATCTAAAATTTCAAACAACAAAATGTTGAAAGAAAACAGAATTCAACAAGAATATGTGTATGCATTATTTACCGAGTTCCTTTTAGCAAAAGCAAAATCAATTTGGTGGCAAAAAGAGGCCAACTTGCCAAGCATCAGTTCCGATGGCCAAATCAAATCAAAGCAGAACAGAATAATATAATAATATTTGATGGACTATCTAATTTTTTATATATCTATGATTAATTCAGATAATTTTTAATTTACTAATAATATATATTCCAATGGATTTGGATGGAGTTGGGAACCATAGCTTTTTCTTCGATTTCCAGATTCTTCCCCCTTTTCTTCTGTTTTCAATCAAACTCCATCTCATAATTATTCCTACTCAAACAATCTCGACCATCCACGTGTCAAGATTCTGATCACAACTCATCCAAAAGACAACCTTAACGTTAACCACAGTTAAACCTCCTTTTCCTATATAAACACCCCGCTTCCCTTCTCATGTCTTCATCCTCATCATCGTATCAAATCGGGACAGAACTTCCAAAGCTTTCAGACAAGACTAGGTTTGGTTCCTTATCAAAAACCCTTTTCCTTTCTTAGCTACATGTTCTTGTTTGGTGCTTTCATGGGATGATCTTCTAACAATTCAAGGTCTGTTTGTTCTATTGCAGTGATTCGTGTTGAAAGAACCAAACAAGCCAAGTACATGGTTGATTTGGACGTTCAGATCCCTACAACTTTTGATCCATTCGCCGAGGCTGGGGAATTTGGTGGCACTGGAACCAAGGAGTATGTTCATATACGGATTCAACAAAGGAACGGGAAGAAAAGCTTGACGACGGTTCAAGGCCTGAGGCATGACCTGAGCTACGAGAAAATCCTCAAGAGTCTCAAGAAGGACTTTTGTTGCAACGGCAACGTTGTTAAAGACAAAGAGCTCGGCAAGATCATTCAACTCCAAGGCGATCAACGCAAGAACGTGTCGCAGTTCCTCGTTAATGCCGGCATCGTCAAGAAAGACCAAATCAAGATTCATGGTTTTTAAGGATAACCCAAGTTGCTATTTATGAAAAAAAAAACAGCACTGTTCCTTTATTAGCTTAAATAAAACACTAGTGCTGCTGTCTCTCTAATTTATACACCCTTGGTGGTTTTAAACTGTCATGGAATATGGGATTTCTTTAATAAAAAATGGGTTTTTTATTTGCTTTCAGAACTTTGTCATTTGAATTCTTTGCAAAGGTCTATGAAACTTGGTTATTGGTTCAACTGATCTATGGACCTGTGATTTTAAGGCAAAAAAGTAAGGGCATAATGTACAACTTTATGTTTAGATTTATCTGCTTGACCATGTCGTCCGAGTGGGATCAGGTTACAGGTAGGTTCGGCCGGAAGAACCCGTGTCGAATTTATAGATTGCCCACCAAAGGGATTTTTGGCAACAAAGATGGAATCTAAACCTTGTAAGAGAAGTTTTATGGAGTTTCTAAGAAAAAGGCCGTTCATGGAGGTAGGTTCAATATTTACTTTAAACAAATGGAAATCAACATAATATGCTGTGCATTCATAGGTTTGAGTTTTCCTAGCTCTGAGAAACAATAATTGAAGCGATATTCTATATCTTAAACAATCTCTCTTCTCAAAATCCGTCGATAAAAAACCATATGTGAATATATTACACTCAAAATGAAAAACCAAACCAGAGAAAGTCATGTAATTGACTGCCTACACAATCTCTTTGAAAGTCATTTTGCACTACATTTGGGGGGAACCTTTTAGCTGATTTCTGCAAGTCCAGTCTCGTGTATAAAATCTAAAAGAGTTGTGTGTGTTGGGTTCCGCTTCTCATCATATCGCGGAACTCCTCGTAGTTGATCTTACCGTCCTGTAAACAAAGGCATAAGTGAGAACCGATGCATCATATGCAAGAAAAGAGAATGTGCTTCAAAAGGTAGAAATCAGGGGGCTTACGTTGTCGGTGTCAACTTCAGATATTATTTCCTTGATTGTGTCATCATCACCCATTCCGTATTCTTTCATGGCTGCTTCTAGCTCATCTCTTGTGATATACCTGCAAAATGTTTCAAACAAGTTATTCAATCCGATCATATAATATGATTTAATGGTTAATTCGTGTCATCGACGGAGTGTTGCCCTAAATGTGACAAATTCACAGCAGCCAATTCTTATACGCTTCGCACAAAACTCGGAATTACAAGCTACTGTCCTAAAATGATGCTGCAATTATACAAAAATACTCACCCACTGTTGTCCTTATCAAAATGTTGAAAAGCTTTGTAAAGATGTTCATCTCTTTCAAGCCTATGTCTATGCATTGTAGCAGTGATGAATTCAATGTAATCAATACTACCATTTCCATCCACGTCAGCCTGGAACAAGTAAAAACAGAGAGTTGGAAGCTATGATATGAATCGAAAAAGGACATACTATAGATCGAATTATTATCTTACAGCTTCCATTAGTTGCTGCACCTCTGCCTCTGTGAGCTTTGATCCAAGTCGAGCTAATCCGGTCTTAAGTTCTTCATAGGTGATCGTGCCACTGTTGTCAGTGTCGATGTTTGCAAACATTTGCTTCAAACCCTGGATTTCTTCGCTAGAAAGATTTTCCGCAATGACCTATATTATAATCCACCAGGCTTGTTACTTGATGGCTATTAAAGTTCACATTACCAATGGTATAATTGGAGATTGCAAAATGACTACCTGGTTGCTATCGTATATCGGTAACAAACTACAAATTCCGGAAAACAATTATAGCATATAAATCAAACCAAAACTTACCTTTAAGGCAAGTTGCTTTAGTTTGTTCATTCTTCTGAATTGCTTCATTCTAGAAAGGACTGCACTATCTATAGGCTTGTCTGATGCACTTCCACCTTCTCTTATCCATGGATGCTCTGCATAAACCACATAATATCAATCTTGTACGGCTTGACATGAACTAAAATAATCCGTACCCAATAGAATAACACACATATGTATAGAATGTGATTGAGCATCATAAGTACCTAGGACTTGAGTAGAAGTAATCCGCTTTTTCGGATCCTGTGTTAACATCCGGCGCACTAGGTCCTTGGCACTCTCTGAAATAGAAGGCCATGGTTGACTTTCGAAGTCAATTTCTCCTTCTAAAATAGCATCAAATATCCCCTTCTCCGTTTCTGTGAGGAAAATCGTTCGTTTAAATTATTTACTAACATGAAATAGCAGTTCTGAAGGCAATTCAGTGAAGTATTTTCCTTGATCAAGCTTTGAACTTTTACCTGCCCAAAATGGAGGCACACCACTGAGTAAGATATATAATATAACCCCTGCACTCCAAATATCGATTTCTTTTCCATATTTTCGCAGTAATACTTCAGGAGCAACATAGTACGCGCTCCCGACTATATCCTTGTACACCTTTCCTGCAAAAGGTACCAAGAACAATCAGAAAAAAGGAATGCCAATGGTTATGTTGCACATGAAAATTCAATTATTATTATGCTAGTACATATCACGCGGATGGATATGTGAATCAATGTATCCATATGTACAAAAAAACTACAAACAGCAGCTATGCCTCTTGCTTAAATGAAACTTAACCTTCTGGTTCGGTTTAAACGAAACTTATTCACTGCTAAACATAGCATGAACATTAGACCACTGACCTATTCAGCTTCTAAACACAACTTAATCGGCAAGGTAAAACAGACTGCCATTCTCGGTCTTATTTAGTAACTAATGACTATCTCAGAGAGCAGAAGTTGAAACTTCAAAATGCCATAGTCACACTCACAAATCTTTTACAATTAAACCAATTTCAAATCCACATGAACACGATGAAGTGAAGGACATGGTCAAAACAGTTGGGAAGATTACCCTACTTTCCATCTTAATCAGGAAGTAAATGAAGGCCTAACCAATAATATTTCAGAATTCAATTGAACTTAATTGACTTATTCTCCTTTCACTACTCATAATATCATTTAGGGGTTAAGGATAAGGTCAATTAACCAATTTACACGGACATCATATAGATCCTGAAATAGAACATGCTAAAACAATTGGAATATGCATAAATTTACTGAAAATTAGGAGTGGCAAGAATCTACCATCTTCAATGAACACCGACAAGCCGAAATCGGTGGCCTTCAAAAGAGCATTCTCACCCTTGCTAGACAACAAGAAATTCTCAGGCTTAAGGTCCCTATGCATCACTCCCATAAAATGGCAAGCATGGACAACATTCACAATTGCCCTACAAATGGAAGCAGCTGCCCTTTCACTATAATGTCCCTTGGCAATAATCCTATCAAACAATTCACCACCAGCACATAATTCCATTACAAGGTGAACAGATAGCTTATCCTCATATGCACCTTTAAACTCCACAATATTAGGCTGTCCACTCAAATGCTGCATAATTTGTATCTCCCTTCTCATATCCTCCTTATCATTCCTCGTGACTAATTTCTTTTTGGATATGGTCTTGCAGGCATATTGCTTTCCAGTTGAATTTTCAATACAAAGATAAGTCACACCAAACTGACCTTTCCCTAATTCTTTACCAATTGTGTAGTGCATCCTTATATCTTCAAATGGTTTACCAAGAATGGTGTCAACCCTTGGGGCAACAGGCTTGGGGATTGGTGATGGAGCCACTGGCTTCCAAGGTGTTTGAGTACCTGGTTTTTCAGGGATGTGGTGGAATTGGGGTTGAACTGGTGCGGGCCTAACAGGCTCCTGGTACCTTTGTTGGTGCACAGCAGCCGTAGTTGTCGGTCCTGATCCATACCCATTATGCGTTGGCTTCGAGTCTTTGCTTTTCGTCAGGCAAGAACCCATCTGGTTTCACTTGTAACACCCAAAATCACCAACACTGAAAAAACAAAAATGACCCAGATTCAGAAACTGAAAGAAAATTAAGAAACTGGATCAGAATTCAATGATTTACTAGAAACAAAAACAACCCAGATTCAGAAACTGAAAGGGAAAAAAGAGTACCAAGATAGTGACTCAGGAATCTACTGAGAGATTTGATGAAAAAAGAATCAAACTTTAGGCTTGTAAAAGAGAAGGATTTATATGGGATTAAAATAAATATATAGAAGTTTCAGGCTTTGAAGGGGCTAATTGCTATGAGACAAAGAAAGAGGGGGAGGCTTGGCTTGGGTTGCTTGAGTTGGTCAACTGAGTTATGTTGGAAAGATTGAAATTTTGATGAGACCAAAGACAGAGAATCTTCTTGGCAAGAGAGGACAGCAAAGCCAAAGAGCAGCCAATGCATCTGAAAACCTGTCAATCAAAATATTAAATAAAAATGAAGATGCATTAGCTGTCTCAAGTCTTAGAATATTTTTTCCTGCCATCATACCATGTTTTGGGGGAATAAGATCTACATCTTCTTTATTATTTACGCTGCCATATTCTTTTAGGTAATTAATTATTTTATCAATTCTTGTAATATATGATTTACAAAAACACATTTTACTTTAATTTCCTTTTTAATACCAAAAAAAAAAAAACTACTATGCGTTATGCTTGCTTGGATGCTAAGATATTAGTTTATGGCAAAATTTTTAAGCAATATCGATTAAAATTATATTTATAAAATATTTGAATAATGTTCTTTTTCGATAAAGATAGGTTGTTAACGTTATTCATATATAGGATCTGAGATTAAGAATATCCACTTGTGAGTTAGTCTATCAAACTATTTTAATGATTAATGCATTATTTCTCTTGAATATGATTTGATTAAAAGGTGGTGTACTTTATTCTTTTTAAATTTTAATATTTTTTTATCTGAAAAAAAAAATCAAATTATTCGCAATAAATCTATTTATAAACCACAGGATCAAGCTTTTGAAATTTCTTTATTTAAGATTCATATATTTATTACTTAAGAAATAAGATATTAAAATTATTTTTACATTTTATTAATTATTAGAGAAAGAAATAATAATAATAATAATAAGTTTTGTTTGTCACTGAAAAACATGGCATAAACAACGGGGAGATGAACCCAAAAATCAGAGAGCCGAGATTCAATGATCATGAAAAGATGTGAGAAATCCTGAGCCACACGATCATCATAGGAATTTTCACAAAGTGGGTCCCAATATGAAGAATCATGGACTTGATAAAGTGGGGTCCAGCAAGTGGTAGAAAATTTGACAGAGGAAGAAAACGTGGAAATTGGTTGGAATTTTTTATTAATTTAATTTTGGCAATAATGACTCAATATTAGACGCTGGAATTAACACGGTTTTACTAAAACCCAATTCTATTTCCAAAAATAAATTAAGGAATGGAAAGAATTTCAGGACACACGGTTTTCTTGTATAGAATGTTTCTTACGTAGAAAAATGAATGACTAAAATTCAGGCTTCCTATTTGGGTTTAAATGAGATCAATTTTCTTTATATAATTTGTTGATATGAATTTCAACATTACTATAACTACAACCGCTCATGATTAGTTTTAATGTTTAAGTCCAAAGATTCGTTTCAATAAGATTCGTTTTTTATATGGATCAAATTTAGAACAATATTATTTTATTTGAGCCTAGCCTAATTTGAATATATTATGTTAAATAATAATTATATATATATTTATATTTATATTAATTCACTAACTCAATAATAGTTAAACCCGTTACTCAAATTTAAAAAAACAACTTACTCAACTAAATAACCAACCTAAAATGTAAAATTTTAAAAATTATATCTAATAAAATAAAATAAAATAATTATTTTATTTATGGTAGTATTTTTTAATATAAATATTTTTTAATGTGTTAGAAATATTTTATTTTAGCTTTTTCTATTGCATTTAATGTATTATATTTAAAAAATTTAAATAAAAATTAATCTTAAAAAATAATTTTTTGAATCAAACTTAAACTTAAAAAATTAATTTAAATATCTTGTATCAATCTGACTCAAACTCAACCCGCCCTGTCCCATCAACACATCTAATTATAAATTTTTTTTTAAAATAATAGATGTTTAAAAAAATCAAAACTGAACCCATCGAAAATCTAACCTAAGAAAGATGTGAAAGGGTTGCGTAAGATAGGCATGTTGGTGTTGCTTTATAGAAACAAAACCTAAGTACTTTAGAAGTTTGTGCTTTTTAATCCATTTGTTTTTTCTTTCCCTACAAATATAATTATTTTTTATATTAAATTATAAAATAAAAATTTAAATAATATTATATATTTTAAGTGTATGTAATTTGAATTTAAAAATTTAAATCCAATTATTAACATCATAATTTTTTTATTAAGATGTGTAGATTTGAAATTTTAAAAATTAAAAAAAACTCAATAATCATATAATAAAAAGGTAAAATTATAATAAATTTGAATTTAAAAGAGTTAATAATTCTTAAAATTTCACATAACCATTTTAATCAGAATAAAATATTTACATGATATATAAAAGTTGATGTTAAGCTCAATTTATGCCCAGGGCCCAATACATTTAAAACCCAAAACAATTAACTAATTAAACCTAACCCAATCCAATACACCCAATAACCCAATACCCCAAAACCCACCTAAACCTAATGAAAAACCCTAGCAGCAACATCTCTCCAACGCCGCACACCCAAAGCAGCCTCCTCCCACACGCTGCTACCCACCTCTGTATCGTACGCCGTTACTCGCGCAACCGACGGCCTCCGTGATCCTCGCCATACCTACAAACGTACAGCAGCAAAACATTTGTAAAAACGGCTATAAAAGCCTTCGAAAAACACTGTAAAAGGGACCTTTTTTTTGTCTACGAATAGAGAATACAAAATCAGTATTTTGAATACTAAAACAGTGCAAGAGAACACATCGAAACAGTCCAAACAATCCGGGCAACCAAGCAAAAACCCTATTTTCTAAGGTCTATTTCTTTTTTTCGTTTTGTTAACTATATTTATTTATTCATTTTTTTAACATATACATATACATACTTTTTTTAAAAAAATATAAAAAAATAAAAATTACCTTTTTTTGGCCGCCGTGTACGGCGACCAGCGGTGACGGCGACGGTGGCTGGCCGGAGCCCTCGTCGAAATTCCAGCACCTGCAGAGAGAAAAACAAAGAAAAGGGGGGTTAGTTTTTTTAAAAACCAGAGAGAAATGAAAATTTTCAAAGTTTTTTGCATTTTATACTTAGGTGAAATGACGTTGTTTCATGGCCTTCAAAATAGCCCCAAAACGACGTCGTTTTGGGGGGGTCGACCCAATTTTGACCCGACCCAGGGCCTAGGATCCGCGTGTTTTTGGACTGAGGGTTTATTTGCGCCCTTAGTCCTTCCGTTTTTGAGGTCGTTTACAATTGGGTCCCCTTCAAGTTTTGTTATTTACAATTGGACCCGAATATTTTAATTTGGTCGCGTTTTAGTCCTGTTTTAAACGCAGCGCACTGGAGGGTAGGGAAATTTGCGCTCAGACCCCTCCCTCCTTACTCGCATGTGCATTTTGGTCCCCTTATCTCCTTTTTATTATGTTTTCACCCTAGAATTTCATTTTTTAATTCAATTAAGCCCTATTTCGATTATTTTGGACATTTTTACCATAAAATTAATTATTTTTAGTATTATTATTTTTATTATTACTATTTTATTATACTTTACTGTTAATAGTTAATATTATTTTATTACTAATATTATTTATTATATTCTACTATTATAATAGTTCGTACTATTTGTTTTTATTAATATATTAAATAAATATTTTTTTAACCTATGTATATAATTTCCTAAGGTTTTACCGTATACTTATGTTTCTTTGTTTTAAAATTACTACAATATTAAATTCAAATACTTCTAAAATTATTTTTATATATGTACGCACAACATTATTAATTGTTTCATATATATATTTTATCATTGATTCCATATTATTCTACTTGTATATTGTGTATTATTTATTTATTTATTTATTTATTTTAAATTATTTTTCCTAATTATACGTATACAGCTATTATTTTTTGAAAATCCCGTTTTAAAATTATACTCTGTTTATTTCAACTATTTTTTTATTATTAATATGTATATTATTAGGAATCCTTTTTCCTATTATCTTCTGTTTTATATATTTATATGATTGTTTTTATTTCTTTTGTTTGTACCATTATTAACATGTTACCACTATCATTTTATTATATGTCATTAAACCTTTTTTTGCTACTATGTTTTATTGTTAATATGCATCGTTTAGTTTATTATGGTAATGTTATCTGCATGTGACATACCATTATTTTCGTTTTTTTAAATTTTAATTGCCCAAATTCATTTATTCACAGATTTATTCTCAATTGTTTTTAAAATAATGACAATGTTCGGTATTTAAAGAATTCAAAGGATCGTGCCCTAACGTACTGGGTTTCGTTTTCTTTGTTTGTTTTGAATATCAGAATATCCTTTTACCGGTTCACTCTCAAAATTTTTCAAAATAAAGGCAATGTTCGGTATTTAAAGAATTCAAAGGATCGTGCCCTAACGTACTGGGCTTCGCTTTCTTTATTTGTTTTGAATATTCGAATATCCTCTTAAAGCTAAAACGCAAGTTTTAAAGGCAAGATCACATTTGAGGGTCAAAAATGTTATTTCTTAACGTACTAGATGTAATGTTTTACCTCAAGGTGAGATGGTCTTTAATACACACTTAACTTACCTAAATGTTTTAAAAGCCAATAAAAGGAGGATCGCATTTTGAACTCTCCCTAAATCTTTAATTTTCGACATTTAAGACACTAATTAATCGATTAAGTACCAATTTTGGGAGTGTCGAGGGTGCTAATCCTTCCTCGTACCTAACCGACTCCCGAACCCATTTTCTTAAAATTCGTAAACCAAAAAATTTTATAAGGTGGCCCAATTACACCTCAAAAAAGGATTGGTGGCGACTCCCAACTTTTGTTTTCAAAAGTAGATTCCCGTTTTCAAAAAATGGTTTCGACAGCTTGGTGACTCCACTGGGGACCAATAAGAGGGTCGAGCTGTAAATTAATTATTTTCTGTCTTCTTGTCGAAATTTAGAAATTCAGTTTTTCTAAAAATACACGATCCTCGTTTTGCATTTTCTGTGTCTTTGTTGAGTTTGTTTTTTTTCGTTGAATTTCTCTATATACTCTCGCATCATATCGCATGACCATTGTGGTCACACCTCTTAAGTGAGAGGGAGAAACTATGCTTTCGTGAGGTTTTCACCTCCTCATGGGCTAGGGGATCGCTTCCGGAATACATCCGTACTTATGTCTTCGTGAGGTTTTCACCTCCGTATGGGAATAGGGAAATGTATTCCCCTGAACCGAACTTGATCCATATGAACCTATAATGGGCGAGGATCGAAGAATCTGCTGCTCTAGAACTAAACCACATATGGTGAGCTGTAGGAACCCGCCTTAGGTAGAATTACACCTAGCCCTAGTGGTTGCCCGAATAGGCATTGGATAATTTCTTGATTGCTCTGATTTCTATTCTTATGCATGATTCTGACTTGTGTTTTTCCTTCTTTCTTTAATAGTGATTGCATAACATTTTCATCATAAAAGGAAGTGTCGATATACGGTTCGGTTACTAATAGAAAGTTTTGTCATGAAGAACGAATTCCTTGATAAAGTGAAAGACAACGCGTTTGTCCAAAGATGGTCGGAGAATGCACAGTTAGAGAAAGGTGACAGTTTGACAGAGGGGTACACGTTGGAGTTATGGGACTTTACCAATATTAGTGTGGTTTAGAATAATCTTCAAGAGTTGAAAAAATTATAGAATCACTGGGATGAGGAGATGAAGCAGCTACTTTACTGTAATTATGGTGATATTCCTTATCTCCTCGATATTAAGGTAGATAGGTATTTGTTCCGAGCCATGGCTCAATTTTGGAATTCCGCCTACAGTTGTTTTACTTTCAGAAAGGTGGATCTAGCACCTACTGTCGAGGAATATATAGCCTTGTTTCGTTGTCTGATGTTTTAAGTTGATAAGATTTGTTCCAGAGCTGTCAATATCCCAACCTTTGTAAAGAGGTTGATGAACATCACTGGGATGAGTGAGCAGTGGGTTGTAGCTCGAGTCCAGCAGAAAGGCAATGGAAAGTACATCCCTTGGGAAAATTTGAGAGATCTGATCCTGACACACCCTGATATGAAGAAAAGAGTTGATGTCTTCGCCTTGAGCGTTTATGGTTTCGTTATTTTCCCTAAGGTTTTAAGGCATGTAGATGAAGCAGTCGCCGATCTATTTGACCGACTTGGTAAAGGAGTCACTCCTGTTCCTTCAATCTTGGCTGAAACTTTCAGATCTTTGACTGCATGTCGGAGGGCAGGTGAAGGCAGATTTATTGGGTGTGCACAACTCTTGTTAGTATGGTTTTATAGCCACTTTTGAAAGGTAGAAAATGCCTCTTACCGATCTTTTCTCGGAGATTACTCACCTTTGAAGGAGATAGTGACCATATCGAGAAGAGATGACATAACAGAGGAAAAATGGATGGCGATACTTCAAAATCTCCAAGAGGAGGATATCGAATGGAAAGCCCATTGGATGGTTTCCGATGAAATTCTTTACCAATGTGAGAGTTATGATTGGGTCCATTTGTTAGGGATTTGAGGAGCTGTTGGATACGCCCCTCTACTTGTATTGAGGCAATATAGATCGAGACAATTTATACCGATGACGCATGGGCTAGCTTAGAGTGGGTTCTCGTATGGGGAGAAAGAGTCTAAGAAAAAGAGCCGCGAGATTTATAATGCCTGGAACAAAACCTACTGGATAAAGAGAGTTGCTGTGAATCCAATGGTGACTCCTGAGTATAATGAATGGTGGAGTAGAAGGTTTAATGACAATATCCCGAGGCAAAATTTAGAAGAAGCTCGACCGATAGAGGAATATCTGCGAGTGGTCCCCTCCAAATTGGAAATCATAAAGTAAGACTTCGAAAAGAAAACCTCGGAGTTAGAAAAGAAAATAGAACAGTTGGAGGAGGAAAAAGTGTACTTAAAGCTGGATGTTGATGTTAAAAAATTTGAGGCTGAGAATTTGAGAAAGAGAAAGAGAGAGGTTGAGGAGGACCTGGACAGTCTGAAGACTGATTACAAGCAGCTGTATAAGTTAATGAGAAATGCTGGCTTAGGTAAAACGTCTGAACAGTGGAAGCAAGAAATCCAAGAGGAAAAGGCTATGACTGATTGGTGGGAGAGAAAGTTTCATGATGCTTAGGCTCGAGAAGTCGCTTGTAAAAAGAGTTTAGACGATAGCCAGAATGAAAAGCAGATGTTAAGCGCTCGGGTGGTAGAGTTAGAAACCACACTACAGCAACATTGGAGTCGTAACTTAGTGATTGAATTAAGGGCTAGCCTAAGTAAGATCGAGAATTTGAAGGAGAAAGTAGAAGAACTCGAGACTACACTTCAGAACTGTGAGTATCAAATTGAATCATTGGAAGCAAATAATAAGCAACTAGGGGAGCAACTTCACCGATCTCAGGATCAGGTCCGAGATAGAGATTACCTCATGGGCGAAGCTATTGCTCAGATACGAGAGGTGGTTGATCATTTACAGACCTTGGTGGTCCAAGCAGATGTGCTAAGAGTCAAATATGAGTTAGAATCAAATCGGGGGGCGAGAGTTAGCCTGCCTTCTTAGGAAAGTAAAAGCTTTGGGTGTTAGGGCAAGACCGTATATGTAATTCATTTTATGTAAAAGATTTTATTTTTCAGTAAAGTTTTCTAAATGGAATTGAATGCGAATCGACGTCTCCTTTTTTCATTCATGTCATGCATTTGCATTGCATAGCATCATAAACATTAAGTTACACAAAAGAACCCTATTAATTAGTGATAATTTATCTAGTTATCCTGGAACATCGCTACTATACACAAAGAAAAACAAAGGATATGGATCAGAGGTTAGAGAAGTTAGAACAAATGCAAAAGGAGATGCAGGAGCAACTGTAAGCTCAGATGCAAGAACAGCTGGCTAAGATCCAGCAGGAGATGAGGGATCAAATGCTGAAGTCCCCAAAAAACATGCTGGAATCACAGAACAACATGATAAGCCAGCTGACACAGCTTTTTAAGGGAGGGTCTTACAAAGGAAAAGGCCCTATGGTTGATACTGTGAATGACAACGATGACTCTGCTTGTCTTACAAGCTTTACCCCAGTATACATTCAAGCACAGCCACCAAGGGTGTCTGTTAATGTTAAACCTCTGTATCAAACTGGCACTTCGGCACCGGTAAACTTCTTAACGGGCTCGTGCTCTAACCTTAGAAACAATATGGCAAATCCCATGGTCCCTGATTTCGATGAGGTTGAAGGGGAAAAAATAAGGGTCGAGCTCCCAAAGTAGCTCGAGGATCAGTGCAAATGGATAGAGGAGAAGTTCAAGGAGCTAAAAAGTGCTGATCATTACTGCGGAGTTGACGCAAAGGAACTCAGTTTGGTCCCGGACTCAGTACTTCCTCCGAAGTTCAAGATGCCAGAATTTGAAAGATGTAATGGAACCAGCTGCCCTGAGGCTCACATTACAATGTTCTACCGGAGAATGACGGGATATGTCAACAATGACCAATTATTGATTCACTGCTTTCAGGATAGCTTGATTGGAGCCGCAGCCAAATAGTACAATCAGTTGAGCCGTGCTCAGGTCAAATCATGGAAGGATTTGGCGCAGGCCTTCATGAAACAGTATGGCCATGTAACCGATATAGCGCCTGACAGGATTACATTACAGAACATGGAGAAAAGGTCAGGTGAAAGCTTCAGAAAATACGCCCAGAGGTGGAGGGAAGTAGCTACGCAAGTCTAACCACCACTGCTGGAAAAAAAACGACTATGCTATTTATTAATACCTTAAAGACACCTTTCATTAATCATATGTTGGGTAGCGCAACTAAGAGTTTCGCAGATATAGTGATGTCTGGCGAAATGATAGAAAATGGAATAAGGTGCGGGCAGATAAAAACGGGGGAAAGCACGAGAAGGTCAGCCCCAAAGAAAAAGAAAAATGAATTAAGCAATGTGAGCTCAGGCTATTCAAAGCCTGTCACCGTTAATCAATCGATAACAGTAGTCACAGGCCAACAAACTTCACCAAGATAGGAGCCCAACACCAGGAGAGATACGAAGAGGATACAGTTTACCCTTATCCTAGTGACATATAAGGAGCTGTACAAAAGCTTATTCAATGCACATGTTGTAGCACCATCCTATCTAAAACCGTTGCAGCCCCCATACCCCAAGTGGTATAACGCAAATACTCAGTGTGAATACCATGCGGGGACTGTAGGGCATTCAATAGAAAGCTGCATCTCGTTTAAGAAATTAGTCGAGAAGCTCATCAACATGGATGTTGTGAAGTTCGATGACGCACCTGTGGTAGGTAACCCAATACCCAGCCATGCTGATGGTGGGGTAAATGCAATAATCGAGAATGTGGGGAGGAAAGTTAAGTTGAACACGGATGAAGTAAAGATTTCGTTCAGGGAAGTTTGGAAGAAAATGCTGGAAATGAGGCTGATCACGTAGAGTTCAAGGAGTAGCTCCCGAAAAGTGAGAGACTGTTGCGAATTTCATGGTGAGAAGGGCCATGAAATCCAGAGTTGCAAGAAATTCAGAGCCTTAGTCCAGGGCTTAATGGACAATAAAGAGTTAGAGTTCTTTGAGCTTACCGGAGAAGAGGACGTATGTGATTCTGAAGAGAAGTCGATAAAGAAGGTTTGTGAGGCTAGTCACTCAGTGGTCATCATTTCACGGTAAAAAATCAGTGAAGCTGAAGCAAGGGTGGCACCAAGAATCATTATCCAAAAGCCCAGGGCTTTCCATTTTAAGGATAGCAAAAGGGTGTCTTGAAATTATAACGGTAGTGTGACAGTTCTGAAAAAGGAGAGTTCGATCGGTACACTAAGCACAGAAGCCAAACCTGTAAAGAAGAAGTCCTTTGTGATCAAATAAGGAGAAAAGATGACAGAACCACTGGTTAATGAACTAGTAATGGATAACGAAGCCCACAAATTTTTTAAGTTCCTGAGACACAGCGAGTATATTGTTGTGGAACAATTACACAAGCAGCCGGCTCGCATATCAATATTGACTTTGCTTTTGAGCTCGAAGACGCACCGTGATGCACTGATGAAGGTGTTGAACGAAACTTATGTCGCTAACGATATTTCGGTAAACAAACTAGACCGTCTTGTTAGCAACATAAGTGCCGACAACTTCATTTCATTTAGTGACGATGAGATACCACCGAAAGGCATAGGATCTACCAAAGCTTTGCACATTACTACTCGCTGTAAGGGGTATACCCTACCGGGGGTGTTGATTGACAATGGTTCGGCACTGAACGTTCTGCCTCTGTCCATATTAAACCGACTGCCTATAGATAGCTCTCATATGAAGACATGCCAAAATATAGTGAGAGCATTTGACGGCACTGAAAGGAAGGTAATGGGAAGGATAGAGATACCTCCTTTGATCGGGCCAAATACTTACGAGGTAGATTTCCTAGTAATGGACATTAAACCTTCCTATAATTGTTTATTGGGGAGGCCGTGGATTCATTCAGCAGGGGTAGTACCATCATCGTTGCATCAAAAATTAAAGTTGGTAACGGAGGGCCGGCTAATAACAATAAACGTTGAAAAGGACATTATCGCATCCGTTGCTAGCGATGCACCGTACATTAACAATGATAGCGAAGGGGTTGAATGTTCGTTTTGATCATTAGAGTTTGTAAATACAACCTTCATCACTGAAGGAGGCAGGATCCCGGTGCCCAAACTCTCTGAAGCTACGAAGATGAGTTTACAACTGACAGTAAGAAGAGGAGCGTTGCCCGAAAGGAGATTTGGGAGATATCTCCACGGACTAGTGGAAGTACCAATTTTAGCAAGCAAGTGGGACCGTTTTGGCTTGGGGTATAAGCCAGATGCACAACAGAGAAAGAAAGAGTAGAAGAGGAAGCAAGAAAATAGAAGAGCGAGATTAAGTGAGGCAGAGGTCAAATTGGAGCGAATGACCTTTCCCCATATATCCAGTACATTCGTGGCAGAAGGAGTTGCCCATCCTGAATTGAGATTCACCGATGAAGGAACGGCTGAGGGAATGATGAAGATTCTGAGCATCAATGCCATATTGGAAGAATGATCGAGAGAAGCAAACCTAGTGGGCGTTCGCCCCTATAAGCTTGGAAGTGTTCTGAACAACTGGACTGTAGAGGAACTTCCTGTAGTTTTGAGAACTAATACAGAGTAATGTTCAAAACACGCTTATTGTTTTTTTAGCCTAGGAACAATAAGAAATCTTCTATGAAATAGGCCCATGTTCAAATCATTTATGCTTTCAATAAAGATGCATTTTTCATACCTTATCAAGCAATTATTCTTTTTTTCTTCTTCATTCCATTCATACCACACAAATAAAGTTCTTAGATATTCTTTCATACCTACAATAGGTACCCAGATGTCGATGTCATGAGCAACACTGCTATGAATCCAGAATTCTCTTTCGAGCAAGACATGTGCCTACAAGGATCACAGGTTTTTGAAGATGACGAAGATAGTGGTTTATCTTTGGATATGCTAAGGATGGTGGAATGGGAAGAAAAGCAGATTTTGCCTCACGAAGAGACAATTGAGATTGTGACCTTGGAAGTGGGTAAGGAGGTGAAAATTGGCACTTGTATAAAGGAGGAAACCAAGCAGAATCTCATTAAACTATTGCAAGAATTCAGAGATGTTTTTGCATGGTCGTATCAAGACATGCCAAGGTTAAGTGCTAATATTGCGGTGCATCGCATCCCCATAAGAGAGGAGTGTAAGCCAGTTCAACAAAAGCTCCGAAGGATGAGACCCGATGTGGTAGTAAAGATAAGGGAAAAGGTAAAGAAACAATTTAATGCTGGGTTCTTACAAGCGGTTAACTACTCAGAATGGGTAGCCAACGTTGTCCCTGTCCCTAAGAAGGATGGAAAGGTACAAATGTGCGCAGATTATAGAGATCTAAACAGGGCTAGCCCAAAGGACAATTTGCTGTTGCCTCACATTGACACATTAGTGAACAATACGGCAGGGTATTCACTGTTTTCTTTTATGGATGGGTTTTCTAGTTACAATCAGATCAAGATGCACCTTGAAGACATGGAAAAAACCACGTTCATAACCCTATGGGGAACGTTCTATTATAAGGTGATGTCCTTCGGGTTAAAGAATGCGGGAGCGACATACCAAAGATCCATGGTAACCTTATTCCATGACATGATGCATAAAAAGATCGAGGTCTATGTAGACGACATGATCGCAAAATCTCAGACAGAGAGGGAGCACGTTCAAGCTTTGAAAAAATTGTTCTCGAGATTGAGGAAATTTCAGCTAAAGCTTAATCCAACCAAATGCACTTTCGGAGCCAGGTCAGGAAAACTACTTGGTTTCGTGGTCAGTGAAAAGGGAATTGAGGTCGACCCAGATAAAGTCAAGGCTATACAAGAGCTGCCTCCGCCCCGCACTCAGAGAGAAGTTCGAGGTTTCCTGGGAAGGTTAAACTACATCACCCGGTTTATTTCACAGCTGACAGAAAAATGTGATCCCGTATTTCGTCTTCTCAAGAAATATAATCCAAGCGTGTGGGACGACGAATGTCAAATGGCTTTTGAAAAAATTAAACAGTACTTGGCTAATACTCCGGTGCTAGTACCACCCAGTCCTGATAAGCCTTTGATTCTGTATTTGACTGTGTTTGACAATTTAATGGGATGTGTGTTAGGCCAACATGATGAGACAGGAAAGAAGGAAAATGCGATATATTACCTCAACAAGAAATTTACTGAGTGTGAAATGAGATACTCGCCGATTGAGAGACTGTGTTACGCCTTGGTCTGGACAACTCGGAGGTTGAGGCAGTACATGTTGTACCACACGACTTGGTTAATCTCGAAACTAGACTCTCTCAAGTACATGATGGAGTCAATCACCTTGAATAGGAGAATGGCCTGATGGCAAATTTTACTCTCCAAATTTGACATAATCTATATGAACCAGAAGGCTATGAAGGGGAGTGCAATAGCAGATTTTCTAGCCAGCAGAGCTCTAAAAGACTATGAGCCCTTGAACTTTGATTTCCCCAATGAGGATCTAATGTATGTGGCGACTGCTGAAGAAGACACGCCCGAAGATCATTCTTGGAAACTGAATTTCGATGGAGCATCAATTGCCGTTGGTAACAGAGTTGGAGCAATTTTGATATCCCCAAACGGAAATCATTATCCATTCACTTGTAAGCTAGATTTTGACTACACAAACAATATGACAGAATACGAAACATGTATCATGGGAATTTGAGTAGCCATAGACCGCAAAATCAAGGTGCTATGGAGACTCTGCATTGGTGATCTATCAGCTTAAAGGTGCATGGAAGACGCGAGATCCCAAGCTGATCAGTTATCAAAAGTTAGTTCTGGAGTTAATTGAGCAGTTTTATGACATCAACTTCTTTTATTCCCACGTGATGAAAACCAGATAGCCGATGCCTTAGCTACAATAGCTTCTATGATCAGAATAAATGAAAAAGAAGATATTAAGCCAATCTAGATGAGTATTTGTGAGTCTCCGGCTCATTGTTGT
The DNA here is from genome assembly GCA_025698465.1 of Gossypium longicalyx. Taxonomy (NCBI): domain Eukaryota; kingdom Viridiplantae; phylum Streptophyta; class Magnoliopsida; order Malvales; family Malvaceae; genus Gossypium; species Gossypium longicalyx. The sequence continues at coordinate 88,457,565 of CM046995.1, forward strand.
AATATAGATGAAGAAGAGAAGAGAGATGATCATCCTTGGTATCATGACATTCTAAAATATGTAAAGAACCGTGAATACTCAGAGCAAGCATCTGAAAATGACAAGAGAACATTGAGAAGGCTCGCCAATGACTATGTCTTAGATGGGGAGATCTTGTATAAAAGGAGGAAGGATCATGTGTTGTTACGATACGTTGATGCTGTCGAATCGAAGAAAATATTGGAATAAGTCCATGAGGGTGTCTGTGGGACGCATGCCAATGGTTTTACAATGGCCCAACAAATCATGAGATTTGGGTATTACTAGTCCACGATGGAGGGAGATTGCATCCGTTACGGAAAGAAGTGCCATAAGTGCCAAATTTATGGAGACAAAATTCATGTACCTCATTCACCTCTCCATATTATGACTTTCCCAATACCTTTCTCAATGTGGGGCATGGACGTCATTGGGCCAATTTCGCCAAAGGCTTCTAATGGTCATCAATTTATTTTTATGGTCATTGATTATTTTACCAAATGGGTTGAGGCCGCTTCATACGCCAATGTCACAAAGTCGGCAATTAGCAAGTTCTTAAAGAAGGAGATCATCTGTCGCTATGGTATACCAGAAAGAATCGTATCTGACAATATGTTGAATTTCAACAATAGCGCGATAGTGGAAGTCTGCAGCCAGTTCAACATTAAGCACCACAACTCGTTACCATACCGCCCGAAAATAAATGGCGCGGTTGAGGCAGCTAATAAAAATATCAAGAAATTATAGGGAAAATGACTGAAACCTATCGAACTTTTGTTAGAACTTCTACGGGGGCAACACCTTTCTCATTGGTTTATGGGATGGAGGCAGTTTTACCCATTGAAGTCGAAATCCATTCTCTTCGGGTTTTATCAGAGCTGAAGTTAGACGAAGCAGAATGGATCTAATCCCATTATGATCAACTAAACTTGATTGAAGAAAAGAGGCTGAAGGCTATTCGTCATGGTCAAATGTACCAAAAGAGAATGATGCAAGCTTACAACAAAAAAGTTTGCCTCAGGGTATTCCATGAGGGGGACTTAGTATTGAAAAAGATTCTCCCTATGCAAAAGGATTTCAGAGGGAAATGGATGTCAAACTGGAAAGGACCTTAGGTAGTGAAAAAAGTCTTTTCTGAGGAGCATTAATATTAGCTGAAATGGATGGCAAGAGTCAGCCTAACCTAGTGAATGCGGACTCAGTCAAGAAGTACTTCGCCTGAGGAAGAAAGGGGCCAAGGCGAAAACCCACAAAGGGCGCCTTGAGTTCAAAAAGAAAAAAAAACGGAGAGGCCAAGGCGAAAACCCGCAAAGGGCGCTTTGAGATCAAATGGGCTTTGAATTGAAAACCCGTAAAAGGGCAATTCAAATATTTGATAAGAAATGGGGCATGCGCTAGCCATCCTGTACCTGAGTTAACAATAATGAGATATGTTACATCTTAAGGGCATCGACAAAGTACTACAGATCTCCTAGACACATGTTATACTTAGAGTGGTCTTCAAGAAGTTTGTACAGAGAAGCTCAAGCCGAGATATTTGGGGCACCAGTTTCACTTTCCCATTCTTTGTATTTTAACAATATTTGCTTTCTTTGCTCAATCCATTCGTTACAGATTTTGTTCATAATAAACTTCAGTCTTATCCATGTCTATAATCTTTTTCAAGCATTTCATATTGAAATAATGATTAATGAACTAATAACGCTTTCACAAAAGAAGTTTTGCATATTACTCTGAAAGGTCTCTAAATAATACAAGAACCTGAAACAGGACAATTATTTAGAACTCACTAAGCTTAAAGGGCTAGAAACGTATGAGAGATAAGGGTCCGACCACCTCTCCAGGTTCTCTGCTATTAGTTGAACGAGAAAACATACGTCAAGGATATTACCTTAACAAACAGCAAGCAATGACAAATCAAGCGTTAAAATGGATCATTCTCATGGCATTTTGCATTCTCTCATCTAAACATTCATAATACATTTAGTTAGGAGCATTTGATTCATTCTGATCATGGCATCCTAATCATTTGACAGAAGCATAGGCCCCAGGAAATCACTTTTACAGGTGGATTCCCCAGTGGACAACGTAGCAAGATTGATTAAAATTTCAGCAGGCTTTAACTCCCTAAACAATAGGGTAACAAGTTGAAGATTGCAGGCTTTAACTCCCTAAGCAATAGGGTAACAAGCTGAAGATTACAGATCTTATCTCCCTAAGCAATAGTGGAGCAGATCAAAGATACAAGCCTTAACCCCCTAAGCAGTAGGGTAACAGGCTAAAATTTATAGATCCTGGCTCTCCGAGCAGTGGTAGAGCAGGTCGAAGACCAAGCTTTAACCCCCTAAGCAGTAGGGTAACAGGCTAAAATTTACAGATCCTGGCTCTCCGAGCAGTGGTAGAGCAGATTTAAGACCCGCTTAAACCCCTGCGGTAGGGTAACAGGCTAAAATTTACAGATCCTGGCTCTCCGAGCAGTGGTAGAGCAGGACGAAGATCCGCATTAACCCCCTAAGCAGTAGGGTAATAGGTTAAAATTTACAGATCCTGGCTCTCCGAGCAGTGGTAGAGCAGGTCGAAGACCCGCCTTAACCCCCTAAGCAGTAGGGTAACAGGCTAAAATTTACAGATCTGGGTTCGCCGAGCAGTGGTAGAGTAGGTCGAAGACTCGCCTTAACCCCCTAAGCAGTAGAGTAATATGCTAAAATTTACAGATCTTGGCTCTCCGAGCAGTGGTAGAGCAGGTCGAAGACCCGCATTAACCCCTTAAGCAGTAGGGTAATAGGCTAAAATTTACAGATCCTGGCTCTCCGAGTAGTGGTAAAGCAGGACGAAGACCCGCCTTAACCCCCTAAGCAGTAGGGTAACAGGCTAAAATTTACAGATCCTGACTCTCCAAGCAGTGGTGGAGCAGGTCGAAGACCCGCCTTAACCCCCTAAGCAGTAGGCTATGAGGCATTTGGAAGCAATAGAATGTAGTGGGTTGCGATAAGGTTACACCAAGAAACCAAGATCTGACAGGATCGGGCAAAATTGGCCTTTGTAATCTTTGCTTCGTTCCCATTACATGACAACGAGCAAAGAGGGGTAGCTGTTAAGCCCAATTTATGCCCAGGGCCCAATACATTTAAAACCCAAAACAATTAACTAATTAAACCTAACCCAATCTCTAAGCCCAACACACTCAATAACCCAATACCCCAAAACCCACCTAAACCTAATGAAAAACCCTAGCAGCAACAACTTTCCAGCGCTACACACTCGAAGCAGCCCCCCTCCCACACGCTGCTACCCACCTCCTCATCGTACGCCGTTACTCGCGCAACCTATGGCCTCCGTGATCCTCGTCATACTTACAAACGTACAGCAGCAAAACATTTGTAAAAAGGGCTATAAAAGCCCTCGAAAAACACTGTAAATGAGACCTTTTTTTTTGTCTACGAATAGAGAATACAAAATCAGTATTTTGAATACTAAAACAGTGCAAGAGAACACATCGAAACAGTCCAAACAATCCGGGCAACCAAGCAAAAACCCTATTTTCTAAGGTCTATTTCTTTTTTTCGTTTTGTTAACTATATTTATTTATTCATTTTTTTAACATATACGTATACATACTTTTTTTAAAAAAATATAAAAAAAATAAAAATTATCTTTTTTCGGCCGCCGTGTATGGCGACCGACGGTGACGACGACGGTGGCTGGCCGGAGCCCTCGCCGGAATTCCAGCACCTGCAGAGAGAAAAACAAAGAAATGGGGGGTTAGTTTTTTAAAAAACCAGAGAGAAATGAAAATTTTCAAAGTTTTTTGCCTTTTATACTTAGGTGAAACGACGTCGTTTCATGGCCTTCAAAATAGCCCCAAAACGACGTCGTTTTGGGGCCGACCCAATTTTGACCCGACCCAGGGCCTAGGATCCGCGTGTTTTTGGACTGAGGGTTTATTTGCACCCTCAGTCCTTCTGCTTTTGAGGCCGTTTACAATTGGGTCCCCTTCAAGTTTTGTTATTTACAATTGGACCCGAATATTTTAATTTGGTCACGTTTTAGTCCTGTTTTAAACGCATCGCACTGGAGGGTAGGGAAATTTGCACTCAGACCCCTCCCTCCTTACTCGCATGTGCATTTTGGTCCCCTTATCTCCTTTTTATTATGTTTTCACCCCAGAATTTTATTTTTTAATTCAATTAAGCCCTATTTCGATTATTTTGGACATTTTTACCATAAAATTAATTATTTTTAGTATTATTATTTTTATTATTACTATTTTATAATACTTTACTGTTAATAGTTAATATTATTTTATTACTAATATTATTTATTATATTATACTATTATAATAGTTCGTACTATTTGTTTTTATTAATATATTAAATAAATACTTTTTTAACCTATGTATATAATTTCCTAGGGTTTTACCGTATCCTTATGTTTCTTTGTTTTAAAATTACTACAATATTAAATTCAAATACTTCTAAAATTATTTTTATATATGTACGCACAACATTATTAATTGTTTCATATATATATTTTATCATTGATTCCATATTATTCTACTTGTATATTGTGTATTTATTTATTTATTTTAAATTATTTTTCCTAATTATACGTATACAACTATTATTTTTTGAAGATTTCATTTTAAAATTATACTCTGTTTATTTCGACTATTTTCTTATTCTTAATATGTATATTATTATAAATAATTTTTCCTATTATCTTCTGTTTTATATATTTATATGATTGTTTTTGTTTCTTTTGTTTGTACCATTATTAACATGTTACCACTACCATTTTATTATATGTCATTAAACCTTTTTTTTTGCTACTATGTTTTATTGTTAATATGCATCGTTTAGTTTATTATGGTAATGTTATTTGCATGTGACATACCATTATTTTCATTTTTTTTAAATTTTAATTGCCCAAATTCATTTACTCACAGATTTATTCTCAATTGTTTTTAAAATAATGGCAATGTTCGGTATTTAAAGAATTCAAAGGATCGTGCCCTAACGTACTGGGTTTCGCTTTCTTTGTTTGTTTTGAATATCAGAATATCCTTTTACCGGTTCACTCTCAAAATTTTTCAAAATAAAGGCAATGTTCAGTATTTAAAGAATTCAAAGGATCGTGCCCTAACGTACTGGGCTTCGCTTTCTTTGTTTGTTTTGAATATTCGAATATCCTCTTAAAGCTAAAACGCACGTTTTAAAGGCAAGATCACATTTGAGGGTCAAAAATGTTATGTTCTAACGTACTAGATGTAATGTTTTACCTCAAGGTGAGATGGTCTTTAATACACATTTGACTTACCTAAATGTTTTAAAAGCCAATAAAAGGAGGATCGCATTTTGAACTCTGTCCAAATCTTTAATTTTCGACATTTAAGACACTAATTAATCGATTAAGTACCAATTTTGGGAGTGTCGAGGGTGCTAATCCTTCCTCGTACGTAACCGACTCCCGAACCCGTTTTCTTAAAATTCGTGGACCAAAATATTTTATAAGGTGACCCAATTACACCTCAAAAAAGGATTGGTGGCGACTCCCAACTTTTGTTTTCAAAAGTCGATTCCCGTTTTCAAAAAATGGTTTCGACAGTTGAAATATCAAATATAAAGATTAAAAAAATCTGAAATATAAATATGGAATAGGGAGTAAAACTAAAATTTGGATTAGATTTAAAAATTAAAAATCATATTATAATTAAAAAGAAAGAAATATAATGGACATGTGTTTCCTTTTATTCATAGATTTTAAATTATTTTATTTGTGTTTTGTAATGTTTGGAGAATTGTCCAAGTTGGTATTTGTTTTAAAGTGAAGTTCATGGGCTAAGCCCAAGAGAGTATCCTTTCAATTTATCGTATGGGGACTTAGGCTCATTAAATTATGGTTTCATGGTTTTGTGGATATTTCTAAATAACATGCATAATGAAAATTTAAATTGTTAGTACCAATTCGTAAAAATAATATTTTTAAATTATTACTAAAGTCTAGTTTAGGAATAACTTTTAGAAAAAAAAATATATTTTTGGGGAGAAGTTAAAATTTTCAGGTTTTGAAAAAAATGTTTTTGGGCCAATTTTTTATTTGAGAGAATAGCTTTTTCTTTCAAAAAACAGCTTCTTTAGGAATATTTTTATCCTTAAAAGTGCTTTTGAGATAAAAAAAAAATTTTGAGATAAAAAATGGTTTTGAGAAACATTCCTAAACTAGTTAGATTGAGTAATTCCAACCTTGGAGTTTGAGAGCTAAAATCTAAAATTTAAAATTTACAAAATTTAGCTTATTGTTTTGTTCCTTTTTCTAGTTCTACATTGTTATTCAACCTTAATTATGAAAAAAACAACTTTATCATATATATATATATATATATAATTTTAATAATATATACAAATAATCTCTCAATTAAATAATATTATTTATTTTGTTGTGATTTTACTATTCAATTGTCTTATAATGAAGTTCTAGATATGGTATATTTATATAAACTTTCATGCCCTTAAGCCCTTAGTATTTTTTATATAGATTATATTTGAGAAATCTTAAGTAAAATGAAGTATGTTAAAAGGCACACCTTTTATTACACATGCGCGCAAATGAGTTTGTAGTTGGTGCGCATATTTAAACTCTTTATGTTTTCTTGGGATCATTTGGCTCGTTGGGATTGGTCCATCACATACAATATATTCAAGACTCATCTATTTGAATCCTGGTTGAATTGAAATATTCCAGTAGATTATATTTTATCAGAATAAATCTTGTAAATACTAAAAGATAAGCATGCATATAGAATTTAAATCTTGTAGGACTCTCTTATTGTAGATGAGAATTATACTCAGTCATTTATGTAATTCGATCTGTGCCGTTAGATCTGGAAGAGCTAAACTATAAATAAATGTCTCTCCCTTCATTTGTAATCACTACATTTCTTTCTGAGTTAAAGAAAATTTGAGAACATTTGCTTGAACACTTGGCGTGCACTTTCTTTCTGTGGCTTTCTCCGTTTGTTCATAGTTTCTTCCTTTTTAGAGTTTTCTTCTACAATTTCTACAAGAGTTCTCAGTTTTTAAGCCTAAGACTGACTTAGATAGGTTTGAATCCAAGGAATTTTCTAGGGTTCGAAAATTCTAACCTTGTAATACATACACAAAGATAAAACAAGAAAATAAAATATAAAAGGTTATTAATGTAATTAGGATTACAGGCTCTGTTTAGAGAAAAATTCTCGGATAGGATGATTGCAGTTTTATTCAAGTAGATTTAATAGCATAGTATAACGCTTTACCCATTCAAAATAAAAAAAATAAATCACATAAGAGTTCCCAACAAAATAATGCACATGTGTCTATGCATTTTTTAAATGTTATGTTTAATTATATTATGTAAAAAATGTGAGTCTATTTGCCAATCTTTCAGAGCTCTAATGTTATGTCAGGTGTTATCCTGTTCATGCTATTTATAATAGTCTCAGTAATTAACCTAGTAAATTGAAAGTATAATTATCAACTAAGTCAATTGTTATAACTACTATAACAAATACCAACAAACTCAACAAATATGGATACTCTAACATGTCACACCCATATTTCGCGACCCCATCTCATGAGTCAACATTTTTCACTAAAGAAGATCACATTACGAACTGAGACGCTTGTGAGCTTAAGATTTTGCGAACACGAATCATCAAGATCACTTACTTGACATAAACGAGACATCTACCATTTATGTCACATATATTTAATCCCCAAACATGTCAACCCATATCTAAACCCTGTCAAGGACAACCTACAACGATAAAACACCCATAGACTAGTTAACTTGTTGAGTTTGAAACCAATACATGGGCAACAACTAAAAACTTGAAAACTATCATAAAAAACTCCCCTAAAAGTTTATGGGCACTAAGAAAAGAGGCCAAAATACTTTCTCTTTTAAAAAAATGTTCCCAACTCTCTTCTACAAGAGTCTCCTCTCCAATCATTTCTCCATAACCATATTTTGATCATCCTAACTTACCTATAGCTATTCATCTTTCAGATGAACTACTTTAAAATGCCTCAGTTTCCTCTTTATATCAACAATATGTATATACAATGTAGCCAGAACCACCTTGATACAGCTACATTCGAAAAATAGTTTATCAATTTTTTAAGCATAATTGGATACTGTGGATTTCTTTTTACATAAATGAAAGAAGGTAAAAAGACTTCTCCAATCTCTCTCAATTTTGATATTGAGTAAATTGGTTTCTTTCAAAACGATTGGAGCAATTTAATTCATGTCAATCTCAAAAGTGAGCATCTAAGGACAATTAATCACAACATTAATTTTTTTGTCAATTTTACATAAATTTGAATTGTAAATAACAAATTTAACTCTCATAAATTACACAATCTATCAATTTGGTCATGATTTAACAAATTTAGCCCACAATATTTTGTAAATGTGTAAATGTTGAGGTTAAATTTATTGAATTTTTTTAGAATAAAGACCAAATTAACAACAAATGTAAATATTGAGGGTTAAACTTGTTATTATTATAACATCCCCATTTAAAGAAGAAGAAGAAGAAGAAGAAGAAGAAGAAGAAGAAGAAGAAGAAGAAGAAGAAGAAGAAGAAGAAGAAGAAGAAGAAGAAGAAGAAGAATATTTATGGTAGAAGTCCTTGAATAAGTGATCTATAAATACATAGTAGTATAAAAAATTATGATCGTTTTTAGAAGAAACTGTGAGACATGAAAACATAGAGAATTGTTAGTAGTAGCATGTGGTTAAGTTAAAATTTTGGTGTCAAATTCAGGGACTAAATTGGATAAGTTGAAAAAGTATAAGAACTAAAGTGCAAGTATTCCATTTTATTTTGATGGAAAGGACTTGATGACAATTTTACTATTACTTAAAAAAATCAATGGTTTCATGATGGCTTTTAAATGATATTTTTTTTAAACAATAATATTTTAATAAGTAATAATATTTTATTAATTAATATTATAATACATAAAAAGAGAAAAAGAGAGAGAACATCTTTCTCATCTTTTTTTTTACCAAAATTAAGGGGGGAAGAAAAAACAATTTGTTTCATTATTTTCCTTCAAATTCAAGCATAAGACGTTGTTTTTTCTTCAAAATTTTCATAGATTTTGAATCTTTAAAGCTTGTTTTACATATATGTACCAATAGTTTTTTTTTATCAAGTATATTGAAAGTTGCCATTAAAGGGCATTGATGGAAGCTTAGAAAACTTAAGTGAAGTAAGTAAATTTTTGTATAGGAAATGGTTAGAAGATGAATTCTAGCTTGTTGGTGTAAAAAAGAAATAAAAATGGATGAAAAGTCTATTTGGTATATTTGTGCTAAATTATAGCTTGTGAAATAGCGAGTATTCTGATGAAGACGGAATTAAAAACGGATAATCGAGTCGAAACATATGTAAATTTCAGACTAGGAAAGTTATGTTGTCAACTTGATTAACCATACATATTTAATTTTGTTATTATTAGTTTTAGTATTAGAATGAATAAATGTCATTGTTTTGTATTTAATTACTCCTATTGTAGCTAAAAATAAAGCAAGCATTTTGAAGGGGAAAGAAGAAGAAAATGAGTAAAGCGATTGAAACTTCGATTTGTGTTAATATCTTATTTTCATTACATAATGCTTTAGAATATCTCGAGCTAAATACACTTTCCAAGGCAACTGTTGAGATAAGAATAACAAGAATATCTCAAGCCATTTGTGCAAGAATAGATATTCTAGGACTATTCATTTTCCAACACAATAATAAATCAAATGAACTTGAATTGTTTACTTTTTCCTCTTTACCCAAATACCTATCAAACTCAGATTTACTTTTTAGTCCAACTTGTTTTTTCTTCTTAAGGTATTTCTGGCTGATTTATTTCCATTGAATTAAAAAGATTTGTCGAAAAGCTAGATCTACCTTCAAACAATTGAATTCTCTCGACATTAGAAGAATACTCATTAAACAAGCAATGCAATTATTTATCAATCATTTTCATAATGTCATTAGCAACATTAGGAAAAAGCAAGTTGACCTCAAAGTCTAAAAAGCTCATTTTACATCGCAGATCAAAGATAATCGCCACAATCTTGTTTCCTTCACCCCAATACTTATTATAATTATCCCTCATTTTGGAAGCCATGGAAATTATATCTAGTTCTCCATAATCTTGCCACCCATTAAAAACCTTCAGTGTAAGATGATAAAAAGGCTCTAGCACTTTTATAACTATTCGAACAATTTCCCAATCATCAAATGTAGAAACTCCATATCCAGCAGTGAGATCAAAGAAAAAGTTATGATCGTCATTTACATATAATTCAAATGCACGCTCATATTTTTCTTCCACCTTTAACATCATATAAGTTGAGTTTCATCTAGTAGCCACATCTAAACACAATTAAGCCTTATTATTTATCATTTCTTCTTTTGCTTGTTGGTTGAATTTTTTTCAACCTTAATGGTAATGCTCTTATGTACCTCACAACACCTTTAACTCGATTTACAAACACAAAAGCATCATTAATATTGTATTGCAGAAAGAGATTAAGAATGTGTGCAACACATCTCATATGCATAAATTTCCCATTTGCAATAGAAGCATTTCAATGATTCAATTTATTTCTCAAATATTCAATGGCAACACTATTGGCGGATGCATTATCAACTGTAATAGTGACGACCCTCTCAATCCCCCAATCTTGAAGACATTTTTCAAGGGTTTGACCTATGCTTTCACCTCTATGAGCAGATATTGGACAAAAATTTATAATCCTTTTTCGCAACCTCCACTCATTATCCACCCAATGTGCCACTAAAACCATGTAAGATATCCTCTACAATGAAGTATAAGTGTCTGTTGTCAAACCAACTCTACTTATATCTTTTTCAAAATAATTCTTCATAGAATTAAATAAATTTAAACAATCCATTCCAATTGTCCAACGAGATGGAATACTAAACCGTAGGCATGCTATAGAAAGAAAGTATTTGAAACCCTCTCTGTAATACCCTTCAACCCTCAACCGTCGCCGAAACAGAGTTACGAGGCATTACCAGACAAATCAGACAAATTACGAATAATTCTTAATAAATGAATAATTAAACAATTAATTATTTAACAAACATATTATAGTATAATCATAAATTCATATAAATTATACTTTTATTTCTAATTGACTTCATTAATTCAAAATTTTTTTATAAAAATTTCGACAACATTTCTTCTTATTTTTACATAAAACCCCTTGCAAGTTCAAACCAGAAACCAACTAATCCAAGACCAATGGCACAATCAAAAACAATTTAAACCTAAATACACCTAAATCATAACCAATTCATTAACATAGTAATTTAATAACAAAATATTCATAATATTAATTAAAATTAACTAATAACTTCATTCATTTTTCATTCTAACTTAATACCAAATTATATAATATAATCTTTACCATTTATCAAACTAATAATAAAATATGGTATACCATTCTTACAACCAACATTACAAGCATATCAATATAACTTATACAACACCTAGTACATGCCACTTTCAATTAAGAAAAGAAAACATCACCAAAAATCTTTTTGCTGGAGTCGGGATCGTTCGGATGTTTGGACCGACATCGGACTCCTATTAACTCACGCGCACGGAAACAATCGCACGCTAAGTATTCCATACTCAGTGGTATTACCATAATTCAAATTATAATAGCAATAAAGAATTATAATTACCGAACATATAACTATCCAATTTCTCAAATATCAATTCATTCTTAAACTTCATTAATTAATAACAATACAATTTTTAGCTATTCTTCAATTTCCATCACATATCACATGTAACAATTTCAATCATTACATGAATATTAAATTCATGCCTTTCATTTTCAATCTCAATTTCAATCCATAATTCATCTTTCTCATTTCTTTCAATATTTCAATAATATAATCAATCAATTTATTTTAAATTTCTCATTTCAGTTGTTCACCCTATTAACAACCCGGATTTTGACGGATATACGGATTCCAACCCAAACACACCAGTACGGCACATTGTGCCTAAAACGGTACATAGTACCTGATCAGTATATGACACATAAAGTGCCTAAAATGAAACACGAAGTGCCTGATACGGCACACGAGGTGCCTGAAATACGACACATAAAGTGCCTGATCGATAAAGCCGACAAATCCCATACACTTCTAGATCCTATGGCATGCCAATTATATCTGACTCAGCCCGACTAGTTAATAGGGAATTTCAATTCTCAATTCACTTTCATTTCCAATCCAAGATCACTTTTCAATTACAATTTCACATTCAAATCAATTTACAATTCAATTATTCATACGCATTCACCATTCAATTCAATTCTCATTCAACTCAAATATCAATACGTACCTTATAACTCACTTATTAAATATAGAATTTATATAAAATATTTAATAAAAATTAATTTGAATTATAGTAATACAAACCGTGAATTTCTCGTTTTAATCCTCGATAGTTTTCTCCTTTCCTTTGTGCGCTAATGTCTTGGGTTCTTTGTTAACTACGAAAATAATAATAATTTATAATCATCAAAACAACACAATTCAATTTAATCCATGAGCCTAAACATGCAAATTTAACCTCCTTTTTTTTTGTACATATAATTCCACTATTTACTTATATGTTCATTCAAAGCTGTCTACTTGAGTCATTGTTACTATATCATTTATATCTTGAGCTAAGAAATTCTAAATTAAGATCCGATAATTTTGCATGAAAGTAGACTCACATATCTTCTTACCATAAAATTTTTAGAATTTTTGGTTTAGCCAATAAGTACAGTTTATTCTTTAAAGTTTCCCCTGTTCTGTTGTCAAACAGTTCTGACCATTCTTCACTAAAAATTAATTATCTCCTTGTACAGGATTTGGACGATGTTCCCGTTTGTTTATATTGAAAATAGGTTCATTAAGTATTTTAAAAATATAAATTCCAACCCATAATTATTTTTATACCATTTTTAATGATTTTTCAAAGTCAGAATAGTGGAACCCAAATTTATTCTGACCTTGTCTCACAAAACTTATAATATATCATGATCTACAATTTCGTTGCTTACATTGTTTCTTCTGTGACAAACTAGACTCAATAAGATTTAATTCCATATTTTATTCATTCTCTAGTTCGATTTATACAATTTTTGGTGAATTTTCAAAGTCAGAACACTACTACTGCCCAAAACTGTTTTGGTGTATAATGTTAATAACCAAATTTACAACACCAATTCACACTTTATTTCTATTCAAATTTCATTCAAACTCAAATTTAACTATTAAAATTTCAACATATTTTACTAATTTCGAATTTTCCTCAATTTAATCCCTAAAACACAAAATTTATAACTTACTTTACATTTCAATCCCTTTATCTATTCTAACTTAAATTTCATTCAATTAAACCCCTATTTCATCATTTTATTCAACATGAACTTTGTTTAAAAACCTAAGAACTTCTAAACTACCAACTTAATTCCATCAAAACCTTGTTTTAATACTTTTAAAACATCAAAATCAAGAGAAAAGGACTTGATTGAGCTTACCAATTAAACTTCAAGCTTCAAAAACCCTATTTCCTTTTTTTTTTCTTTCCTTCCCCTGTTCGAATGCTGTTTTCTTTTCTTTGTTCTTTTGTTTCTTTTCTTTATTCTATTTCTTTTATTTATTTTAGTTACTAATAATATATTATAATAATTTAATTATATAATATATAAATATCTTCTACTTAATTAATAAGAAAACATGTAATCATGTTACAAGTGTATATTCATGTATTATTACACATGTCTATTTTCTTTTTCAAACATTTGTTTTTACTTAATTTAATTCTAAATATAATATTATTTAATATAATTTATAACTTAAGTAAAATAATAGTAATAATAACTAATTAATTAATCAATATACAATTATCTAAGAAAAGCCTTAGATCTTTAACAGCTTATGCCGCCTCATCTTTGCTAATTGGTACAATTGCCAGTTTGGTCCTTTTATTTTCCATTGATCTATAATTGAACCTTTGCCCTTTATTTAATTTAGTCCTTTTTCTTAATTACTCTTAATTAAGTTAAGTTCACTTAATTAAAACTTAATTAGACATACTACTAGACTCATAATTATTCCTAATAATTATTTACGAACTCGATTTACTAAGACGGAGGCCCGATAATGTACTTTTTCAGTACCCGTGAATTTTGGGTCATTACATTTCTTCCCCCATTAATAAATTTCATCCTCGAAATTTACCTGAGAAGATATGAGGATACTATGCTCTCATTGTTTCTTCTGGTTCCCAAGTCGCTTCCTCTACCTTATGATTTCTCCATAACACTTTCACTAGGAGAACCCGATTATTTCTAAGCTCTTTTACTTCTCGAGCCAATATCTGAACTAGATCTTCTTCATAAGTCAAATCAGACCGAATTTCAATGTTTTCAATGGGAATAACATGAGAAGGATCTAATCTATATCTCCGAAGCATCGAAACATAAAAAAACATCATGAATTTTCTTTAATTCTGGAGGTAAAGCCAATCGATAGGCAACTGGCCCAATTCTCTCCACTATCTCATACGGCCCAATAAATCGTGGACTTAATTTATCTTTTCGACCAAATCTCAACATTTTTTTCTAAGGAGAGACTTTAAGGAATAATTTATCACCAACAGAATATTCAATGTCTCGCCGTTTCAAGTCTGCATATGATTTCTGCCTATCAAAGGCTGCTTTCAATCTGTCTTTAATCTTCTTAACTATTTCTTCTGTTTCTTAAATCAATTCTGGCCCAATCACTTTTCTTTCATTCAATTCTGTCTAACATACCGGTAATCAACATCTTCGACCATATAATGCTTCATATGGAGTTATCTGAATGCTGGATTGGAAACTATTATTATAAACAAATTCTGCTAATGGTAGATATCATTCCCAACCTGATTCAAAGTCGATAATGCAAGCCCGTAGCATGTCTTCTAAAATTTAAATGACCCGTTCTAATTGTCCGTCGGTTTGTGGATGAAATGCAGTACTAAAATTAAGTCTGGTACCCAGATAATCATGCAACTGCCTCTAAAATCTCGATGTAAATCGTGGATCTCGATTAGAAATTATTGATACCGGAATACCATGCAATCTCACAATTTCTCGAATATAAATCTCAGCAAGTTTCTGTAAAGTCCAATCAGTCCTGACTGCTATGAAATAAGCAGACTTAGTAAGTCGATCAATTATCACCCAAATGGCATTCTTTTTGCTTACCGACAATGGTAATCCTGTAATAAAATCCATAGTAATACTATCCCATTTCCATTTGGGAATATTAATAGGTTGAAGTAACCCTATCGGTACCTGATGTTCTGCCTTTACTCGTTGACAAGTTAAACATTTACCGACATATTCAACTATATCTTTTTTCATCCCTGACCACCAATAAAGCTTCCGTAAATCACGATACATTTTTGTTCCACCGAGATGCAATGCAAAGGTGCCATCGTGTGCTTCTCGAAGAATTAACTCTTTTAGTTCAGAAGTAGCTGGAACACAAATTCGATTTTGAAACCTCAAACAATCATGCTCGTCAATACTAAAACTCTCGGTTGTATCATTCTGAACCATTTCTCTTTTCTTCAATAATCTATCATCTGTCATCTGAGCTGCTCTAATCTGATCAAACATTATCGGCTTAACCCTTAACTCAGCTAACAAGCTCCCATGATCATTAATACTGAGCCGAACAAACATTGCTCGTAATTCAATCGCATCTTTTCTGCTCAATGCATCAGCTACCACATTTGCTTTTCATGGATGATAGTCTATAACACAATCATACTTTTTTAGAAGTTAGATCCACCGTCTTTATCTTAAATTCAACTCATTCTGTGACAAAATATATTTAATACTTTTATGATCTGTGTAAATGTAGCATTTTTCACCATTTAGGTAATGCCTCCAAATCTTTAAAGCAAAAATTACTGTAGCTAGCTCCAACTCGTGCGTCGGGTAATTACGTTCATATGACTTCAACTGTTGAGATGCATAGGCAATGACCTTTCCATATTGCATCAATACACAACCTAAACCGCTCAGAGAAGCATCACTATACACAACAAAATCTTTCTCCGACTCTGGTAATGTTAATACTGGTGCCTCTGTCAACATTTGCTTCAAAGTCTCAAAACTCTTTTGGCGCTGATCATCCCAGGTAAAAGGAACATTTTTCTGCAGTAGTTTAGTCATTGGTATTGCTATCTTCGAGAATCCATTTACAAACCTCCTGTAACACCCAGCTAAACCGAGAAAACTGCGCACCTTTGATACATTCTTTGGTGCCTTCCACTGAACAATTGCTTCGATCTTCTTCGGATCAACTCTAATCACGTCAGCAGATATTACATGTCCTAAAAATATCACCTCTGATAACCAGAATTCACATTTACTCAATTTCCCGTACAATTATTTTTCTCGCAAAATTTGTAGAACTATTCGAAGATGTTGATCATGTTCTGCCTCTGTCTTCGAATATACTAATATATCATCAATAAAAACCACCACGAACTGATCTAAATAAGGCTGGAAAATGCGGTTCATCAGATCCATAAAAGCAGCTGGGGCGTTGGTCAACCCAAACGACATCACTAAAAATTCATAATGGCCATAACGAGTACGGAAGGCAGTCTTAGGCACATCACTTTCCTTCACCTTCAGCTGATAATACCCGGATCTCAAATCAATTTTAGAAAACACTGAAGCTCCCTTAAGCTGATCAAACAAATCATCTATACGAGGCAACGGATACCGATTCTTGATCGTCACTTTATTCAACTGTCGATAATCAATGCATAACCGCATAGAACCATCTTTCTTTTTAACAAACAGCACTGGAGCTCCCCAGGGTGAAATACTCGGTCGAATAAAGCTTCGATCTAGTAAATCTTGCAACTATACTTTTAACTATTTCAATTCAGTAGGTGACATTCAGTACGGAGGTATAGGAATTGGTGTTGTACCTGGATACACCTCAATAACAAATTCAACCTCTCTATCAGGTGGTAAGCTCAATAGTTCTTCTGGAAATACATCTGGAAACTCGCATACAGTCCTAATCTGACTGCACTGGCTCCCAACTGAATCAGAATTAATAACATATGCCAAGTATGCTGAACAATCCTGCTGCAATAATTTATTAGCCTTTATCACCGAAATGATGCGTGTCGAACCACTGGTACGGATGCCATTCACTTCAATTCTATCCCCACTTTCTGTCTGAATACTAAACCTCTTTTTATAGCAATCCAAAACTACCCCATGTTCATACAACCAGTCCATACCCAAAATGATATCAAAATCACCAAAAGGTATTATCAACAAATCCACAGGAAACATTTTATCATGTATTATTAACGGGCATCTCCAGCATACTCGATCTACAGATACAGTTTGTCCTAAAGGACTAGACACTTCTATTAAAACTTTAGACATTTCAGATTTTAACTTCCCGACTTAACCAGTTTTAAATTAATATATGAATGTGACTACCCTGGATCAATTAAAGTATAAACAGGTTCAGAATACAGTAAAAATATACATGTAACGACATCATGTGCATCACCCTCTTCTCTTGTCTGAACCACATAAGCCCTGGCAGGTGCTTTTGCCTTTCACTGCTGTGTAGCTATATCACTGCTCCTTCGAACACCTCCACCTCTAGATATTGAACCACCTCTGCCCAAACCTCTGCCTCGAACAGTAGATATTGATCTTTGTGATGTGGCAGGAGTATCATTTTTAGTTTTCGGACAGTCTTTAACAAAATGCTCTGTCGACCCACAACGGAAGCAGTCTCCAGTCATTTTTCAGCATTCACCCAAATGTCTCTTCCCGCAATGTTCACATTCAGAAATTCTCGCATCTCGGGGTGGACCTCTTATATTGCCAGTGGATACTGTCGTCTATTTTCTCCGACTTCTATCTCATTAATAAGATCTAAAACTTGATCTCCAACCACCTCTGGATTCTCGAAATCTTTTCGGTAAAGGATTTGAACTAGTTGTTACAACTCTTTTCCCGGTCGATTTAGTTGTTTCAGGCTTTTTATCTAATCCCAACACTTGTTCAACCATTTTGGCTCTCTCAATTAAATCTGCAAATTCAGTAATTCGAAGAGATACCAATTGTAGTTGTAACTCATCATGCAATCCTCGTAGAAATCGTTTACATCTATCAACTTCAGTCGGTACAAATTCAGTTGCATATCCACTCAATCTAAAAAATTCCCGTTCGTAATTTGCTACAGACATCTCGCCTTGTTTTAGCATTAAAAACTCTTGTTTCCTATCTTCGATATATAATTCTCTCAGATATTTCTTTTGAAATTCTCTTAGAAAGAAGTCTCAACTTATCTGTTCCTCCGATACATGTTGAGTTACTGATTCCCCCCATATATACGCTTCTCCTTGTAGCAAAGAAACGGCACACAATAAGCTTTCCTGTGGGGTACATTCAAGTTGCTTCAGAATTCTCTTTGTAGTTTCTATCCAATTTTCAGCTATTGACGGGTCAACTCCTTTCAGACCCAAAAATTCTGTAGCACCGTATTTTCTTAGCTCTTTTATCGGGGCCCGTCTCTGAGTTGGTACAGAAATTGTAGCAGGAACAGTCCCCGATACTCTTTGCAAAGCATCGACAATAGCTCTAAATATATCAGAATTATCTCTATCATTTCTTCTTCTACTCTAGGAGATTGGTTTCTCATCGGGTTAATACTAGGTGTTATCGATTCAGTTTCATTTAACCCGTAAGATTCTTCTTCTCTGGTATGCATTTCTTCATCAGTATCATTTATTCTTTCATCTCACATCTTTTATCTATAAAACAAAAACAATTAAATAGGTCAGCATCCAAAAATCCCGACTCAGTTTCAACTCGACAGTGGCATGTACTTCTAGACTCAATTTCGAGCTCGATTTAGGCCGAGAATTGGCTAAACCTGATAGCTCTGATACCAACAAATGTAATACCCTTCAACTCTAAACCGTCACCGAAATAGGGTTACAGGGCATTACCAGACAAATCAAACAAGTCAGACAAATTACGGACAATTCTTAATAAATGAATAATTAAACAATTAATTATTTAACAAACATATTATAGTATAATCATAAATTCATATAAATTATATTTTTATTTCTAATTGACTTCATTCATTCAAAAAAAATTTTAAATAAAAATTTCGACAGCATTTCTTCTTATTTTTACATAAAACCCATTGCAAGTTCAAACCAGAAACCAACTAATCCAAGACCAATGGCACAATCAAAAACAATTTAAACCTAAATACACCTAAATCATAACCAATTCATTAACATAGTAATTTAATAACAAAACATTCATAATATTAATTAAAATTAACTAATAAATTCATTCATATTTCATTCTAACTTAATACCAAATTATATAATATAATCTTTACCATTTATCAAACTAATAACAAAATATGGTATACCATTCTTACAACCAACATTACAAGCATATCAATATAACTTATACAACACCTAGTACATGCCACTTTCAATTAAGAAAAGAAAACATCACCAAAAAGCTTTTTGCTGGAGTTGGGATCGTTCGGATGCTGGACCGAGACACTGGACTCCTATTAACCTGCGCACGGAAACAACCGCACGCTGAGTATTCCATACTTAGTGGTATTACCATAATTCAAATTATAATAGCAATAAAGAATTATAATTATTGAACATATAACTATCCAATTTCTCAAATATCAATTCATTCTTAAACTTCATTAATTAATAATAACAATACCATTTTTAGCTATTCTTCAATTTCCATCACATATCACATGTAACAATTTCAATCACTACATGAATATTAAGTTCATGCCTTTCATTTTCAATCTCAATTTCAACCCATAATTCAACTTTCTCATTTGTTTCAATATTTCAATAAAATAATTAATCAATTTATTTTAAATTTCTCATTTCAGTTGTTCACCCAATTAACAACCCGAATTTTGACGGATACACGGATTCCAACCCAAACACACTAGTACGGCACATTGTGCCTAAAACGGTACATAGTACCTGATCAGTATATGACACATAAAGTGCCTAAAACGAAACACGAAGTGCCTGATACGGCACACGAGGTGCCTGAAATACGACACATAAAGTGCTTGATCGATAAAACCGACAAATCCCGTACACTTCTAGATCCTATGGCATGCCAATTATATCTGACTCAGCCCGACTAGTTAATAGGGAATTTCAATTCTCAATTCACTTTCATTTCCAATCCAAGATCACTTTTCAATTACAATTTCATATTCAAATCAATTTACAATTCAATTATTCATACGCATTGACCATTCAATTCAATTCTCATTCAACTCAAATATCAATACGTACCTTATAACTCACTTATTAAATATAGAATTTATATAAAATATTTAATAAAAAGTAATTTGAATTATAGTAATACAAACCGTGAATTTCTCGTTTTAATCCTCGATAGTTTTCTCCTTTCCTTTGTGCGCTGATGTCTTGGGTTCTTTGTTAACTACGAAAATAATAATAATTTATAATCATCAAAACAACACAATTCAATTTAATCCATGAGCCTAAACATGCAAATTTAACCTCCTTTTTTTTTGTACATATAATTCCACTATTTACTTATATGTTCATTCAAAGCTGTCTACTTGAGTCATTGTTACTAAATCATTTATATCTTGAGCTAAGAAACTCTAAATTAAGATCCGCTAATTTTCCCTGAAAGTAGACTCACATATCTTCTTACTATAAAATTTTTAGAATTTTTGGTTTAGCCAATAAGTACTGTTTATTCTTTAAAGTTGTCCCTGTTCTGCTGTCAAACAGTTCCGACCATTCTTCACTAAAAATTAATTATCTTCTTGTACAGGATTTGGACGATGTTCTCGTTTGATTATCTTGAAAATAGGTTCATTAAGGATTTTAAAAATATAAATTCAAAACCATAATTATTTTTATATCATTTTTAATGATTTTTCAAAGTCAGAACAGGGGAACCCGAATTCATTCAGACATTGTCTCACAAAACTTATAATATATCATGATCTACAATTTCGTTGCTTACACTGTTTCTTCTGTGACAAACTAGACTCAATAAGATTTAAAGTTCTAAATTGAGTTTCATATAAGCAATTATTAAATATAATAATTACAAAATTAATTAGTTGAATTGGCAGCTGAGATGTTGTATGGTCTAATACATGTCCGTTACATATTAACTAGCTGGGCAATGTCTTGCTACGATAAAATTGTTATCGCTTATTTCGTACATTGTTTTGCTCTCTATTGACTTAGTCATATCTTGTTTACAGAAAGCTTTCTACTATTGTGGACGACATTATCATCCAGTTGACCAATCAAATACTCCTCGTCCAAGTACTGTCCAAAATGTGAAGATATATATTATCCTCTATCCAAGTATCAATGCAATATCCTTTCTAATTTTACTAGCAATGGAGAATAAGATGTTTATTGGTTTTAGAACTAAAATACATATAGCTTGACTTCTTTACTACATTACACTTGCTAGTTGCTTGTGACATTCTACTGAACTCAATACTTTCAAAATTGAAAAAAATTAAATTATTTCTTTTTAAAATACTAATATCGAAAATGAAAGTAACCAAAATGGGATTTTTTAACTTCAATAAATCTATTAAGTCTTAGTATAACCATCAAAACAAAACTAGTTGCAGGGATGAAACAAAGGGCAGGTAGCTCAAATATTGTTGCTCTGTCTTGATAAATCACCACGTTTTCTTAGTTTTGTTAAGATGTATGCCACTGCCCACTATAACTTTGGTACCCAAGGCAGAGTGTGCACGATATATGTAGGTCACACCCCTAAGAAGAAGTAATGTTTTTGCCACAAACTTCTTTGATGGTCTTCTTAGTAACTTTTTCGTCCTAGATTTGTCATTAGAAGGATTTTGATTTGGGGTGTTTGAATGAACTGATGAATAAGAGATAGAAGAATGGAGGGTTTAATTTAGGGTTTTTTGAAGAAGAAGGATAAATTTTGCATTTGGGAATTGGGAGTTTCAGGTTTGAATTGAATAAGAAGAATGAATGATGGAGTCTTAACTTTTGGGGAAATTGGGAAAAAAAAGGTGAGGCTGGTCAGGCTTTGGGAAAATGGCAAATGGGCTTTAAGGGGGAAATAATATGGGTTTAGGCTTTGAGAGGAAATGAGTATTGTAAAATGATTTAAGCTTGGGGAATATAAATTTAAAAATTAAAATTATATAGTTTGTATTTTATTTATTCAAATTCGAAAATTCAACTCGACTCGAACTCGAAATTCAAAAAAAAATTCGATTTGATTCAATTAACTAGATTAACTAATTCGAAATTTAAATTTTTTTTCGAATTTTTCAAGTCAAATCGAATTTTGCTCACATTTAACTATTGCGATACCTAGGAGTGGATATCGCGGTATTCCCTATTTTTGGACATTGTAAATTCCCATTTTGTCTGAGGTATTGTAATACTGAGGATTGATTATCGTGATACCACTATGTAAAACCAAAATTTTTAACTTTTGAAATTCTAGGGGTATCGTGATACTAGAGGTTCGATATCGCGATACCCAAAATATTTTTAGCCCTCAATTGAAGTTATTCGAGAAATTGTGATACCCCCATTGAATATCGCGACTTCACTGAACAAGCCCCAAAATACTTATAAAATTATCAAATTTTCTCTTAACTCTAAAAACTCCAACCTATCAAGTTCAAAATTAAACCAATATAAATTAAAATTCTAATCTAAATGTAGAAAATATGTGGAGTCCATACTTAATAATCCAAATATTTACAAATTTTTTGTTCAATTGCTACATGCGGCGAGTTAAAAATTTCTCTCAGGGTGATAAGTAACACCCCCATAGTGATGCTTGCACAAGGTTTCGAGCACCAAAAAACGTCTCATTTTCTTTAGTCGTACGGGTTTATTCACTAATTGTCTCTTCACAATGCCCCATTTCCTCACTTGGATGCCTTGCATCCTCGAATTTGAACTTGTAAACATACACCACTTCAAATATTTCACATTGTTAGTCGCATGATCAGACACTACTTGAACGACTTGGCACTCTAGCTTACTATTAGGGGACACTTCCTTCACCTTAGGTTCGGGTTCTACACACTTGAAGTTCTCTACCTGTCCACATACTTCCATCGTCATCTCTCATTTGACCACCTCTATGGTGACTTTAGAGGTAGCTAGGAACGGCTCCCCTAATAGAATTGGCATCTCTAAATCCTCGACAAAGTGAAGAACTATGAAGTCAATGGATAAAATAAGTTGTCAAACTCTTACTAAAACATTATCCAAAACTCCCTTTGGGTGAACTAGAGACCTATCGACTGGTTGGAGAGTTACCGGAGTTTCCTTAAGGTCATCTAGACCTAACCTACGATAGATGAACAAAGACAATAAGTTTATACTTGCTTCAAGATCGCAAAGTGCCTTGCCAAAATTAACACCTCCAATCTCTATGGGATTGGTGAAACTACTGGAGTCTTTGAGTTTTGGTGGGACTCTTCCAAACACAACAACACTAAAATCGACATTAAGGGCAAATCACTCTTCTCTCTCAATATTTTTTCTCCTAAACATTACTTCTCTAAGGAACTTGACATATTTCAACACTTTTTTTAAGGACTCAAACAATGGGAGGTTGACATTCAAAGCCTTAAACATCTTAAAGAAGTCTAGAAACTCTTTATTGTCTCAGTTTTTCTTCTCTTCTAGTCTACTCGGAAAGGGTATGAGGGTCAGATTTGATTGTTGTATTAAAACGTTTCTATCCTTTGGTTCAGTTCATATGGGCTCGCTCTTTGGTTCTTCCTTCTCTCTCACCCCATCTCCAACATTAAGAGTATGGGTGCTCTCATTCTTCTTTCATATCCTTCTCCCCACTAAGTGGTCGAATAGGTTTCTTAACCAGAACCCCTAATCTAAGGGTAATTGCCTTAGTATGTTCTTTTCCTTCCTTCTTCGGGTATGACTCGGTATTACTAAAGATGCTAGAAGGTGCATGGTTTTGCAATAATTGCATGATTTGGTCTAATTAACCACGAATTTGACCCACATCGGCTTGCAACACATGCAAGCCTTCCTCTACCTTACTTACCCTAATTGACATCAGAGGGTCACTATTAAAAGCTGGTTTTCTTTTCGGATCTTGGGATGCCCTAAATGGTAATAGAGATTGATAAGGTGCACTGGGTCTAAGAGGATTAAGATTTTGGGCTCCTTAATTGGAAGGACCTCCTTGGTTCACTCCTTATCTAAGATTAGGATGGTCATGCTACCCTGGATTATAGGTGTTGGAGTATGGGTTATATCCTCTATTTCTTACATAGTTAACCTCCATTTGGTTTCTCTCATTAAGCTGATGTGGGCTTTTTTTATTTGTCTAGTAACAAAATTAACCCTATAATATTTACACATTCTATCAATTTGGTCTTAAATATAAAAAGTTCAACAACTTTAACCTTTAATATTTACAAAATTTGTTATTTTAGTTCTAATTCTAAAAAAAATCAATAAATTTAGCCCTCAATATTTACAAAATCTTTCAAACAAGTCCTAACTCTATTTTTTTTTACAGAATTCATTTTTAATCCTTTATAATTCATCTACTAACCAATGCTATTGCAATAATTAAGAGAACATAAGTCTAAGTATACTTAAACATATTTTTTAACTTAAAAGATTAAAAATATTTATAAATAAAAGTAAACATTATAAAAAACAGTAGCCATTGCAGGCAAAGAGCTGTTGTAACATTAAAGTTTGATGAATATCTTGCGACATGATTAAAAGTCCTTAGATATTTTCATCTTGAAACAAGGTTAAAAAAACATCATTAACTTTGGTTTTATTTACTGATATTTATTTATAAACCCAAAGAAAGTGCAAGTGACGGTGTCAATAATACATACTGGTGGTGAATATATATACCATTTAAAGGGAATCTCCTAAGAGAAAAAACTATATCAGGGGGTCACTGAATCCATTAATCAATGAAGGGGAAGGAGACCCCATGCTCAGTAGATAAAATCAATTAATGCCCATTTAAAGGACCACTTGCCCCCATCCATCCCTTACCTCAATGTCTTTCCATTTTCTAATCCATACATTGTATTGTGCTCGTATTATTTTTCGTATTATAATTATCTCTATATTTATTCATACGTCTTTATCATATTTGTTCATCGAAAATTATCTGATTTTTTTTTAATAAAAAAATCTTTTTGATCTCTCTTAATTTTAATATTAAATAAATTGATCGTTCTTTTTAAAAAAATTTAAAATAATTTAATTCCGATCAAATTTAAATATGTAGAATGAATATAATAATTAATTATGATTACATGAATTTAAATTATTCTTCGAAATTGAGAGATAGTGAAAAAGTGTTTTCACCTATTTTTTTCGGCCCACAGGATTTAACTATATTTTGCACATGGTTTCTCACAGGTTTTGAACTCTAATCTACTTTAGCCTGAAATTGGTTGCCCACTGGTTTTTTATTTTGGCAACTGACAAGCCAAAGCAACCCCTTTTTATTACATGAAAATCAACTGTTTGGATAGCTTTGGACAACCAATATCTCCATTTCCAATTGCTTAGGGTTTGCAGACAAGTTGTCAGGTTCTTTCCCCAATGACCAATTGGACTCAACCCAAATTTATTCATAACTCATTGGACTACTTGGTATTGAATGACTCAAATTAGCATTCATTATATAGATTGTAGATATACATCATCTTTTCCCCATTTTTTTCTCATTTTTTGGGGGATTTTTTTTGAACTTGAACCCCCCCCCCTTTTTTTTTCTTTATTATTATTATTAATTTCAGTCTCACTTGATTTTTTGGTTGTGAGTTAACAGTGTTTTCAAACGTTGTCCACGAATAAAATAATTGTCTTACTTGAGAAAGAAAACAAACAACTTTATTAGATACTAAAGGGTCAAATGATCAAATCAAAATGGTGGCAAATTGATTTAACTAAACACTTTAAACACCACAAATTTAACGTGATTTTAGGTCTTCTCACCTAATGTTATTAGTATATCTTAAGCTTCTAATTTCTTTATTAGGGAAATCAAGATAAAATTAAAAAGAAATTAATGGTTTAAATTGAATTATTAATTTTTAAAAGGGACTAAAAATTAATTTTTCCATTTAAATTGAGGGGCTAAAAATTAAATTGAATTATTAATCTAGAAAAAGATAATATACCATCTAGGAGTCCATGCTTCCTTTTCTTGTATGCTGTAAAAGGTTTCCTATAAGAAACCTAACTGATGACAGTTTCTCGTGAAAATCGTGTAAATATATATATTATCCATATCCTTATTTGACAATTTTAATTTCCTTTCTAACTTAACATTGTCTCGTAAGGGCAGTTCAGAATCACTATTCTTAAACACACAGTAAAATGTCCAAAATTCCAACCCTAAACTCCTTAAATGTCATTTTAGATGTTACATTGACATTGTGAGAATCTAAAATACGTAGCCCCCTCCCCCATTGGATATTTCGTGCATGCATTAGGGGCCTTACTTTACTTGGCCCCTCATTAATGCCGCCTGCTTTCTTGACTCTATAAATGCTTTTCTAAACTTCTTCAAAATCATCTCTTTTTCATTTTCTAAAACATTCAACCAAACAGCCCCCTTCACTGTTTTTTTTTTTTTTTTTTTTTTTTTTCTGCCAATGTTAATGGAGTGGTTTTCATGCATAACTGAGGTGCCATTTAGGTGTGGAGACTGGGTTTTTGCTGCAATGAAACATCTTCCAATTGGCTTCTTCATTAGTGTGTTCAAAAGAACCTTCTTTGCTGCTTCCACCTGCACTTTTGCATTAGGTATATATACAAATTATACATATATATATACATATACATATACATATACATATATAGATATATATACATGTTTTCTTTGAGACTCAACGTTTGTTTGTTTGGTTTTTAAAGGAGGATCTATGGTGGGAACAGTAGTTGGAGCTATGAAAGGACAAACAACAGAAACTGGGTTTTTGAGAGGAGCTGGAATTGGTGCAGTTGCAGGTGCAATCACAGCCGTTCAGTTACTGGAATCATTGGTGGATGGGGAGTCATTATCAAAGGTATATACCTATATGGTAGAATTTTGCTAATTCAAGTTGGGATGAGAAATAATTTCCAGACCACTACCATATTCGTTTTTAACAATGCATTAAATATTACTTTTTTATAGGTAGCTTTATTAGTTAGCTTAGTAAATGGGAAGGTGTTCATTGAATGGGTGAGTCCAGCAGTGTTGAAAGCTTACCAATGGCAAGTAAGTAGTAACTCAGTTGAACCAACATATAGAGAAATCTCAGACATTTATGATGTAAATGGAGCAAAAGGCTTGTCCAGACATTGCATTCAAAGGCTTCCACTACATCAGTTTCGTTCCAGTGATGACATCATCATCAAATCAATGGAGGAACCTTGTTGTTCAATTTGCTTACAGGTAAGAACAAATTATAATGAAAAAAATAATCAGAAAACAGTAAAGGAGTGAAATGAGATGTTTGTGTATGTGCTTTTTTTTATAGGGTTTAAAGGAAGGAGAAATGGGCAGAAATCTGCCAAGATGTGGCCATAGCTTCCACTTGAACTGCATAGATGAATGGCTAAGCCGACAAGGGACTTGTCCCATGTGTAGAGAACATGTTCTTAATGATGCTTCTCACCAATTGTAAATCATCAAAATTTTGATTTACCACCAACAAGAAAATATGGTGAATTTTTTTTTTTTTGGAAATGAAACTGGATGTGGGAGATGATGCAAAGTAAGAAAAAAAGAACAGTTGTATTTATAGATCATTGAATTTGAAACCTTTGATTTGAGCATTGATTGATTTCACTTGTAAAATGTTGTACAACTATTCATTTCAAAACAGAAAAATATTAGACAAACCTTATAAAATAACTATAAGAGAATCATTTTTAACAAAGTATTAAAAAAATTAAATTAAATTTATATAATTTTTTATTCAAATTTCATCTCTTGTTTTTCAAAATTCATTTTATTTTATTATATGTGCTATCATACTAAATTTTAGTTATTAACGTTTATATCTTTTGTCAATTTGACCCTTATTCTTTTTTATTTTGAATAAAATTTTTAATGAAAAATGTTGATTAAAACATTAATTTTTAATGATGTTAACATGGCAACTTGCATAGCAGTCCACGGCTAACTCATATTGATGTGACACTATTTATCATACATATTATGTCAATAAATAACAAATTTATAAAATTATTTTAAAAAAATTCAAAATTCAACATAAAATTTCAAAAAGAAAAAATAGCATCGAGTACAACTAAATTACCATACAAGCGACAACATTTAAAAGTTTAATATAATTATTTTTATATTTTTCATTTTTATGAACAAATCGATTTGTTATAGAGAAATAAACACACAATATTTATTGATATAGTTCAGATTCACCAGTCCTACTCTACAGAATTTTGCTCAGCGAATGATTTTATTCAACAATTGTTCAAATCACTTATTGGCTCAAAAACTCGATCTACCCTTACACAATGGATAATTACAATACAATAAAGAACCCAATTGTTACAATCACTCACCTCAAATAACCTCACATACAAATTATCATAAAGGCTTAATGATAAATTTAGCCACTAACGTTTGCATGTTTTGTCAAAATGGTCCTGATTGTATTTTTGAACTTTTTTTAGTCATCAACCTTTATTCTTTTTTCCAATCTGTTTTTTCTAACATATTTAATGAATAAATTTCAAGTTTTAATTTTTATTTTCTTTCAAAAGGTTTCAATATTTCATATGTTTATTTATTGAGTTAACTTTTTTTTAGATAATTACATTTATTTTCTTTAAATTAAGAATTATTTTTTAATTTAATGTATTATTTATTTTATTATTTTTCACATGTAATTATCTTATTGGGTTATCTAA
Source organism: Gossypium longicalyx (assembly GCA_025698465.1). Classification (NCBI taxonomy): domain Eukaryota; kingdom Viridiplantae; phylum Streptophyta; class Magnoliopsida; order Malvales; family Malvaceae; genus Gossypium; species Gossypium longicalyx. The sequence goes on from CM046995.1 coordinate 88,486,721, forward strand.
GTAATAATTTACATCTCATTAAAAATATTCCACATATGAAATTTCACATCATCCCCGTTAATTTTTTTAATGGTACTTTCATTAAATCTGTTCGAAAAAACAAATTGAAAAAAAGAACAAAGGTGTCAAAAAAAGCTTAAAAGTACAATTAAGACCATTTTAACAAAACATGCAAACCTTAATGACTAAAGTTGTCATTAAACCAATCATAAAACTCTCCAAAAAATTCTTACAAGAGTGTCAAATAAAAAACAAAAAAATAATAGAATAAAGCAAAGTGTTTTAACTTAGACACTCTAAAACCACATATAAGTAATGCCAATCAACTACCTATTTATAAGTTTCTTTTAAATCATCATTCATTTGGCCTTTAGATAAGATTTATTAACTTAAAACTGAATTTAAATTTTAAAATATCTAGAATATTTATCTCATAAATTTTTGTTTATCTAAATAAAATAGCGAATTTTATCTCCAGGGATAAGGTTTGAAATAAAGATTATCGTTCTTTCCTTATTTAATCTTTCGAAAATCAATCAACAACATTAAGAATAGATTAAAATATGATTTGAAAATTATTTGTTGATTAAGATCCCTTTTGAATAGGCGATGATTATGGTGCAATAAAATTTTTTATTTCACAATTATAATAATTAATTTTATCAAACCGCTATTTTTAATTTTACTAAAGTAAATGTATCATCTATCCAAATTTACAATTAAAATAAGCTTATATTGCACTTAAAATGTTGAAATCAGATGTAAAAAAATTTGAAATTCACGTAAATCAACCAGTATAATAATTAATCTTGAGAATTTAACCTGAAAATGATGAATTTTTGATAAAAAATTGTTACCCACATCACTTTTTGACGAAATAAAACTGATGTCCAAACCAGATGTCATAAAATAAAAGTAAAAAGAAACTAAATCCATGTAAACCCATAAGTATAACCATTATCCTGAGAATTTTAATAAAAAAAAAAGATCTACAAAATCCACACCAAGCCCAAACTTTAACAATCATTGGGTGGAAAATCATCAATTTGGGCTTCACCAACAAAAGGGATAATCTACTTTACACCATTTTTCCTACTGTTTTTTCAGTTCAGTTCACCTGCATACACAACACAACTGCAAAATAAGGCCTAGAGGTTGATTTTTATTTTTAATTAGACCTTTACCTTTAGGAATTAATCAGGGATATAGGTTGATTTAATTGGAAATTGCGTCTAGCTATTAACGGTCAGATTCCAATGGCTTTTTGAATGCTATCGCCAATGGTAAAAGAAAATTTTAAATACACCCAACGATAATTTTTTTTTACACTATAAAAACCTCTCAAATTTCCTTTTTTATTCATATCCTTCTCTCAAATCTCTGAATTATCTCATTCAGCTGTTAACTTTTTAATATTTCGACATTTTTATTTAAAAATATTGTTTTTTTTAATTATTTCATTCTTATTCGTTTAAATCGATTTATCACGAATGGTCATCTCCCTAATCCGCTTTGACAACAAGCATATTTCCACCACCCAATTAGCAATGGTAAGATCGAAATTTAAATTTTGTTAATCTCAATAATGTTAAATTTAATTTTTTTTATTGTGTAAATAGGCTGATGATCGTATTCTAGAGGGCTTTATCCATAATATAGGAAAGCCTGCTATTCTTGAAATTTGTGGCCACTTGCAAGCGTTTAGATTCTTACATGCATCTCGCATGTCTTGGGGCTACAAACTCGATTTGCAACTAATCAACGTATTGGTGGAAAGATGGAGGCCCTAAACACACACTTTCCACCTTCCACGCGGCAAGTGTACAATCACACTCGAAGGTGTAGCGCTACAACTCAGTTTGATAGTGGATGAGCTAGTCATCACGGGATTAGCAATCGTTCCAGGCAAAAAGAGCCTCTGCCAATCACTGTTGAGGAAGATCCTGGAAAAGTTTGAAAATGGTCGGATATCGATGAACTGGTTGAAGGATAATTTCAACAAGCTCCATGAAGACCCTGAAAATCGAATGGAGGAGGTCATACAACAATACGCCCGAGCATACATCATGAGGTTAATCGGGGACATTTTAATGCCCCGAAAAATCTCAAAATTTGGTATACGTAAGGTGGCTATTACATTATACCAGGAGACGTGTCAGGCCACGCTACCGAGTGCGACATTGATCAATGGTTGTCTACTCCTACTATAGTCGTAAGCCTGGTGGCGACTACCGTTTCTACGTCCTAAGGTGACCGACCAATATATGTTCCCCTTGGTGACGAGGTAAACATCACTTGTTAGCAAATACGTAGTTGTACAATAATTATTATTATATGTTTTAACTAACATATCACTTGTACAGGTGGAACCATGGGTCGAGCTACGTGGGGCTGTCGGAGGATCCAGAAGATATTAAATTGTTGTTAGATCAATGCTCAGAAGCTGAGATTAGATACCTATTCTTTCGAACCTATATTGATTACGTATTGATTCGTAAAAAAATTTATAAATAACGATATTTACAATTTTACTTTTTAGTTTGAATGAATGTCGTACACCAACACTGATGTCATATCTTGCATCCCGCTGAAAGTGCAATCGGTAGATGTGGGACGCGAAGGTGTTGTTGATAGTGTACGCGACGGTGAAAATACACGAAACAGACCAAGTGTTACGGTAATTTGGGTGAAGGCAACGAATTCCACCACCATCACAAGATCTGAAAGAGGTGTACAAGATAGGACATTTTTCAATTCATTTTTCGCTTAACGGTTCCCTTTGCAGACTTTCCTTCACCGACTCCAGCTCGTTCAACGTGTCGGGTAGCAGCATTACCATTGGATGCCAAGATTGAATTCGAATGCATTGCTGCACTTAAGGCATGACAAAAGGGAGAGTTCGTAAGGTAGGAAACTAAGCTTTCAAGAGTCTCGCTTTTTCGATTTTGAATTTGGCCGTCATGTCGGGTTACTGCTGCAGTTAGTAGATCCCATTCGATATCTCGAAACCAGCAAGCCTTATGTAGCAAGCAGCCTAGCAGAGCTACATTGAGTAAACTTGAATGTGATTTTTGAGCTTTAATAATGTTTTTGAGTTGCAACTCATTAGCAACAAATTGCATTGTGTTCATGCATATGACTCTTGTTTACCAGAGCATCCAAATCAATCTCACTGCTCTTCGTTTTCGGAAATCGAGTACCGTGTATATTCTGTTCCTCAGTTTCCAAAATCGGAAATCGGGTTATTAATAATTAATGACTAATGGTCGATGTTAATAATAATCAAAATTAATACTTTAATATCTAATCAAACCATAAAAAATTTCATCGTTGTACAATGCATTCACCGGTACTGCACTGATATTTTGATTTACGGAAATTAAAAAAAAAAAAAACCCTGAAATTGTTTGTAAAGGAAAACATTTTTCTTGAGTAAAAATTAAAAAAAAAATCATTTTATTTCCAATAAATAAATTAAGCATTATGATGGATATTATCGAATCCAAGGTTAGATTTTCCCAGAAAAGTGGGACCAAAGGGACAAGGGAACAAGATCAAAAAAAAAAAAAAAAAACAGAGAAAAGAACACCATTTACGTACCTATACCAGTCAGTTTAAATGGATTTTTTTTAAAAATAATTAATTAATTAATTAAACTTTACACGTTTCCCATGACAATAATTACCAAATAAAGCAAAAAAAAAAAATCCTTCCTTTTTGTCATTAACTAAAAACTCAGGCAGGAGGAAAACCAAGAAAGAAAGCTGTAAGATTTTTCTTGTTTAAAATTTTCATCTTTCTTATGAATTTTATTCATATGATATGAATTACACGTGGGGTCCATTCATTACCTTTTGAATTTCCTTTATTTTAAAGTTATTCTTGGCCTTAATTCTAGATCTGAGCCATATATATATTCTCGTGATAAAATTTGGTTGTTGAGGGGTTTTTTTTTTCTTTGCTTGAATTATTTTTTAGATAATTTAATTCTTAAAATTTGCATCATATCTTTGGTTTTCGGTAGGTTTCTGAATCTGGGTTGGTTTTAGATCTTGTTGATAGTAGCTCTTTTCCTTTGATTGAATTCGTTCTTTGTTCAAGGTCCAAAGCTTTGATTTCTTTTGAAATATGTTTTTTCTGTTTATTTTAATTTTCCTTGCCATATTTTTTTTTTATTTTTATTTAAGAAAAAAAGATTCATTGTTATCATCATAGATATTGGCTAATTGGTCAAGAAATTTTAATGGAATTTTATGCTTGATTAATCTTCTATTCTCTGTTTCATCTTCACATGTTTTGTTGCCCTCTCTGCGTGCGTGTGTATATATATATATCTGGAATTTAAAGGACCAGTTGCTAGCTGTTTCCATTACCAATTATTTAATCATATAATGATGCAAGTTGATTTTGAGTTTGTGTTTTTTTTTAGGTGCATAATAGTTTGGAAAAATGGAAGGTATCATCGTTAGAAGGGTCATCCCCTCAGATAACAGCTGCCTTTTCAATGCTATTGGGTTAGCTCATAAACTGCTTGATGGTTAATTTTCCATTTGGATTTGTTATTAGTTTGATTGGAGTCATTATTGTTTATTTCGGATTGTTTTTCTTCGTGTTTAGGTATGTTATGGACCATGACAAGACCAAAGCTTCAGAATTGAGACAGGTTCTTATCTGCATGATCTCGTGGTCGTTCTTTAGATTATGTTATTTAGTTCTTGCAATGTAATGGGTGATCGAATATCGGAACTTCGTATGCAGTTTATGTTAACTTGTCAATTCTAGCATTTTAAGACATTGATCTGTGGATAGAACGGTTATGATTACAAAATAGGAAGCTTTATACGTTATATGCAAACCAATACAACTGTGGCTTTAAAGGGAAATGTTCAAGATTACGTGTTACTAATATACCATATTTAGCTTATTTTGATGTTTTTAGCTATTAATAAAGCTTTTTTGCTGTTGCTTGCTATTACCAACAAAGAAGTCCATGCTTTGCTTTTATTTTGCTACTGTCTTACTACTATAATTTCTGATGTACCTGTGGGAGGTACGATATACTTTACATATTCAGTCGTTATCATCATATGCTGCATGCATGTAGAATGCCCAAGTAGATAGAAAGAATAATGTTTTTTCATTTGAAGGCGGAAATCTATGAGCATACTTAAAAGTGTCGATATAAGGCCATTTATCCTTACCATATCTAGATGCTATTTTGTTTTCTTAACCTGGTGTGCTTGATGATTGTTTGAAGGTTATAGCAGCAACAGTGGCCAGCGATCCGACGAAATATTCTGAGGCATTTCTCGGAAAGCCAAATGCAGAGTATTGTTCATGGATTCTCGACTCGGAAAAGTGGGGAGGTTAGTTGAAAGTTGAAACTTCTCCCCTTCCATGTACATTCTTCTAGTTATTCATTTTATTGAATCTATTACGAGGACAGTCGTCTTCGGGTTATTTACTCAATTGGCTGCTATCTCATTATGTTATGTGCTATTATGAAGGTGCCATTGAGCTTTCAATATTAGCAGATTATTATGCACGTGAAATCGCAGCATATGATATTCAGACATCCCGTTGTGATTTGTATGGTCAGGTTAGAACTGCTGATGTTGTTGTCTCTAGTTGTAATATTGTCGTTATCGATACTTACAATTCCCCCTTTTTATTATGGCCTTCATGACAGGAAAGGAACTATTCAGAAAGAGTCATGCTGATCTATGACGGTCTCCACTATGATGCTTTAGCTGTACGTTGTTTTTTTAACCAATTTACTATTTTTGAGGCTGTCCTTATTGTCATCTTCTTAAACTAGAGGAATATCACAACAGCATCGGAGTATATTTTTGAAAGTTTTGAAAAGATAATATTTGTTGCTACTTGATTACATTCATGTGACCTTCATGTTTGTGATCATCCAAAGATAATAAATTGCTAAAAAGGGAAAACTTTGAGAGTATCTATACGGAATAATGACTATTAATATTGCATCACAGATGCTGATGGTGTTCTTATTCCTTTTGTATGTTTTCCACTTTGTTACTTGTTCCTGCTATTCTCCTTTCTATGCTTATGTTTTTTCCGGTTCCGGGGTTTTGTATCAATAGATGTCTCCGTTTGAGGATGCTCCCGAGGAGTTTGATCAGACTATATTTGCCGTACAAAAGGATAGAACCATCGGGCCGGTTGAAGGCCTAGCACTGAATCTGGTCAAGGATCAACAAAGGTAGCATTTTAAGTTTTTTATTATATTATATCTGTTTATCGGGAAGTGCTCGAATAATTCAAGGTTTGATGTCCATGTCTGAACTGATTTTGGGTAATTTCATGTCCTTGTTTCTTAGTAAGAGGAGATACACCGACACAGCCAACTTCACTTTGCGTTGTGGAGTATGCCAAATTGGCGTAGTTGGCCAGAAGGTCATTTTCTTCTCATTTCTTTATCTCACTTTTCTTTTTGCATCTGGTTTTACTTGATTTTTTTTTCAAATACAACGCTTCTCACATAATTCCGTGTGAATCTTTAGGAGGCTGTTGAGCATGCACAAGCAACGGGCCATGTAAACTTTCAAGAATATAGATGATAGAAATCTGAGAGGTTAGTGGCATTTTCTTAAGCTCAGCTCCTTCATACCCTACCTAGTTCATCGGACTTGTATCATTTGGTTGATAAATCATCTTATTGAATTCTCGGATAACAAAATGGAGTTGGTTCCAGTTGGTTCGGGAACCGTTGTTGTAGGATGGATGTTGTGTGAGATGAAAATATTGACTGTTTTACTGTTGATTAGTCCTATATATTTGTTACGGCAATGAAAAACATTTTACATTCACGGAATGATAAAAATAAGAGACCATTAGGAGATTTTTCTCTTGTTTTTTTTTATGCCTAGAACTTTGATATAATTTCCCAAACTCTTAACCTTGATCCATACCATCAATGATCGATTCAACCGGAAAGTTCGGAACCCCCTTCTCGAAATTAAACAGGAATGCAGAAAATGACACAATTCGGGTAGTAGCTGGTATTTCTAGACACTAGCAACCATGCATTCTTTCAATGGCAAAGATGGCAGCCTGATAAGTTAAGGAGGAATGTTTATTAGATACTTGAGGGTTGTCTTTTGAGGAACGACACCATCATTCTCGAAGAAGATAAGCCATGGAAGATCGAGGCAAGATACATTCTATAGTGTTTTATCTCAAGTGCAAGTAATCAACTAACTATTTGAGTAATTTGCATTTCCATTTGTAGTACAAAGAAAGGCTAACCAGGTAGTTTAATAAGAAGGCTACAAATGCTAAGGTATAATATTGCATGAATCAAAGTTTTGATCCCAAATGAGAAATATGTGGACATTGGCATTCATTGCCGACTTTGCCTCTTAAGTCTTACAGTTTGTAAAATGTCTCGCAATATAGTATATAGATATAGATATAGATATAGATGTATGTGTGTGTGTGTGTGTGTGTGTGTGTGTGTGTGTGTTCCAATCCTATGCGCATATTAGTTGAGTTGGAACACGTTTCAATTTTGGAGCCAAGTAGTTTAGGAAGGATGGTGAAAGGGGAAAAGCTTGTAGCATGTCCAAGATGTTAATGAGGTCGGTCCCAAAAATAGGGTTCTTTCTTTGGTCCTTTGAGGGTTTGTAAATAGAACCTTTAGGTGGGGCTCATGGAATAATGCCCCCACTATTTATAGCATTTGCCTCCATCACATCTTTCCAACCTTAGAGCCACTTTATACGGCATCATTGTACAGATCCCACCAAAAGACTCCTTGTAATATCCTTTTAAAGGAACAAAGAAAGGGAGGACCCGCTCTAACATTCTCTCATTTTCTTCTCCCATAAAAGAACCCATTTTTGGGACCGCTCTAGGAAATCCTACAACTTCATTTTTTTCACCATCGTTATGGGCCTATTCGGTTTTTTTGCTCTCCGCTAAAGGTGTTTATGAGACGTTCCAGCATGATATTAAAATATTTTATATTTCTTTAAACTTGATTTGACCCAAAATATAAATTTAAAATTTACCTAAATTTATTCATAATTATAAAAAGCTAATTTAAGTTTATTTTAAGTTTGTTTCATATTAATTTTTAAATTTATTTGAGAAAATATTTATATTATTTTTAATTTGATATTTAATAATTATGCATATTCTGTTTATTAAAATTTTATATATAAGTAATTTGACAGTTTTTAGTGCTTAAAAACAGGCTAGATTGAGTTGAGTTTAAGCTTTGAATGCTTGAGCCTAACCTATTTTTTGAAACTAATATTTTTGCTCAATTCCTGTCAAATTTCAAACTTCAAACGAAATTTAGACAAAAAAACCCCGCAAACAAGACTACTCCCTACCCTCCAAATCTAACTCATCTCCAAACTCCCATGTATCAACAATACTATATTAAGGAATGCTCATAGTTTTCAAAGTGAGATTGAGGACGTTATATGTATTTTATCCTTATGCAGGGATCATCTTAACCTTCTACTTCCATGCAGACATTCTCAAGCCAGTAAGTTATATTCCCATAGGCCCAAGTCGCTCAAGCCATCCAAAGAACCTTTCTTTTTCTCTTCAGTTAATAGCCCAATCAGTTAGAGGATAGCCTTGTGGTCCTTCATTTCATCCATAAGAAACTTTAAAAAAGGATAAATTATTAAAATAATCGCTTTTGTTTGTCTTATATTATATTTTAGTCATTTATATTTAAAATATTATGTTTTAGTTACTTACATTATCATGTTGTAACATTTTAGTCACTGAGCCAGTAATTGTAAGCTGACGTAACACGTTAAATCATTATTTCAAACAAAAATTTTAGGTTAATCTATACAATAAGTTTCCTTTTTTTTTTTTTGAACAATGACTAAAATGTTATAACACGGTAACATAAATTATTAAAACGTAACATTTCAAACATAAGTAACTAAAATATAATCTGAGGTAAACAAAAGTGACTATTTTGATAGTTTACCCAAACTTAAAATAAGAATCACTTTTAACAAATATATATATATATATATATATTAAAAAGAACAAGTTTACAGATGAAAATGATATCGCTTCAGACTAACATGAACTTGTTTTCCTTGATAACCTCGGATCCGAGTGATACAATACAAATGTCATGCATTGGCTTTCTCTATTACATAGAGAATGGCAATGTCTCCAGGCAGTGTTACAACTATTACAAATGAAAGGAGATGATCCCAACTAATCTGTTTCATGCACAACATCATCCGGCTTACTCAGCAAGAACTCGAAAAACTGGAGGATCGAAAAATCTATGGGACCAATCAGTTGCCTGTATTCAACTTTTAACCGATTTTGAACTAGTAGCAGAAGTTGCTCATGTCTCTGACCAATATATTCCTTATTTCAGTTGGGAACTTCACTGTTCTAAATCTTCTGTTTAAGAACATGCCGTAGTTGGACCTTTTGGCTTTCCATTCTTGCTTCCAAAAGCTTTGCCTTCAAACTGTTCTTTTGTGCACCACGAGGCCAGTCAATGCACCCTTTCATCCCTTTCGTTATGTGTGGATGACCAGAGTCAGGTGAACTCCACTGTCCCATTGAAGGACTGAGCCCACCTTTACTGGATCCTCGATCTGGGGATACAATACCCCCATTAGACTTTCTTCCATTTGAAAGTCTGCCATTTGCTCCTTCTACTGAAATTATCTTGTAATTTTCTCCATTATTCGGGCATGACCTCCAAAGCCTCGTTATGGACGACACCTTCTTTGACTGCCTAGCAGGTAATGAACAAACTTCGCTAATTTCAGTGATTGGGGTATCTCCACATGCATTTTCTTCCCATTCAGTTCCACTACCCGAGAAATTGCTGTCCCGGTGATTCCTGGTGACAGATGCAACACTCCCTTCTGGTGAGTAACTTGAGCCCTGATCCTCGAGATGGCTGACAGTTTCCCACCCACTCTCATCTTCCTCTATCTCATCATTCTGATCAAAAAGTGCATTTGAATGTTTCATAATTCTGTCTTTCTTCATCATGTTCATTTCGGGACTCACCATAAGAACTTTCGAGGCATGGCTAGCAGGACTATATGCAGTAAAGGGTTCAATTTCTCGTTCATTTGCTTCACCGAAAGCAACATCTTCAAAAACGGCAAAAATATCATCTGGGTTTGCTGGCTCATATGTAAATTCCTTAATTTCTTTAAGATTAACTGATTCAGCAGCCTGTCTTAGTGATTCTGCTTCTTGCATGTCTTTCGTGTCCAGATTTCCGGTCCTTGACCTTAGAAAAGTCTCCAAATCTGCTATAAGCTTGTTCATTTGTGAATACCTCTCTTCAAGTGCTACCTTTGCATCAATGAGCTTCATCTGTACACGTTCTTCACGCCAGACCTCAGCCATCTGCAACATTTTTCTTTCCTCATCGACTTCCTCCCGAAGCTTCATGGAATCTCTCTTAATTGCCTCCACTTCAGCCTTGTCTTCTCCAATTTCTTTAGCAAGTTCATCGCATACTTCTTCAATTAGTTCTCTGGCTTTTCTTTCCTTTTCATAATCCTGCATATATTGCTTCGCCGATAACTTGGCAGCAGCCAACTCATTCACCAATTTGGAATTAACAATTTCAAGCCTCTGCCGTTTTTTCTTTTCTCGATTCAAGTCTGCTTTAACATCATCTACAAAGGCACGTATTTTCTCATGCTCTCTACTCCGCCAAGCAGCCCTTTCCTCACTAACTTTCCTCAAGAAGTGCTCAAGTTTTTTCTTTGAGGATCGGCGCTCAGTCTCAAGCTCCTCAATGTGAGCTCGAGCCTGGTCTAGCTCAGCTTCAAGAGCAGAAACAATTGATACAGCACTTACTTGTTGGTCAATACGCTTCATGTGGTTGTAAATTTGCCTTACCTCATCCGTTGTTTTTAAGCAGACAGGATCCCACTTTGTTGCTCCCTCCATCGCAGAGTTGGAAAATTGAATTGAAGGCTCGATCTTAAGAAGGAGAAAAGCAGGTTAATATCAGAAGTGCAAAGAAATCAATATGCAAAGCATGCAGTTGTTTTCGTTTTTCTTTTCCTTTCTTTTTCGTGTAACTATCACAAGCTACAAGCATGCTGAGAGTAAATATATGGATCTAAGCAAGCAAACAGCAGCAATGTCCTCATTTTGTAAATTTTTTTCTTACAAATTTCTTTTTTGAGCAGTTCCTCTAGTTTATCCCAGAGTTGGGAGTGATTATTGGCCTTTTTACCCCCTAATCATGAACTTGTTCACTCTACTGATAGAACTAAAACCATGTTGATTCATGCATTAAATGCAAGTGATCTGTAATTTTATTCTTTCCCCTTCTAGTTTGTCTAGACTTGTCAAGAGTTTTGGATAGGCAATGAATGTAAAAGGTTTTAATAGATAGACTAATAATATACCAGTCCTGCAGAGTGCAGACAACTTTGATAACATCCAAAATGCCCAAAAATGAGCCAAATGGTGCACAACAAATGCCATCTAAAAGAAAGTACCAAATGCGGGTCCCACATGTAGCATGACACATGTGCCGTATTATGTGTGAGATGACAAAGGTTTGGTTTCCTATACGAGTTCCATTCGTCATTTCCATATTGATCGTTGATGAGGTCAGCAAAAGTTCAAGATTCAGTTAAGGAGCTCACGGATGCAAGCATACCTTACGCAAGAGACCGTTCTTAGTGCCAGAGGCAGAACCAGGGCTCTGTAATGGACCCTTGGCATCTGAACTACAAATTTTGTCCTTGTGATGATAATGGAATGGAACACCCATAAAATCTTTACCAGGCTGCAGTAAAGCACAAAGTAATGAACTCGAAATATCCAAAATCGTAATTCAAATTTCATAACACATAAATTGGATCCATCCATCGAGACGGAAAAGAGTAAAACTATCAATAAATACTAAGTAGGATGACTTTCAGAAGCAATTTAAACAAATTATCAAATGCATTCGCTGTGTGAATCAAGAAAGGCCGTAAATATGAGCAAACAGTATAACACTTTATCGAGGAAATATCCATAGAAAACCTGTAAAACCATGCTCACAAAAGCCTCGCATGATTAGAAAAACAAAACTATACCAGAGCATACAATGATGACAAAACTACTATAAACATGATAAATGCATCAAAAAGGAGACTTTTGGGTACATAATCATATGAATCAATTACATTTAGCAAGTTTTCAAAGGTTCACTTTTTTGTTAGACATGCAAGCAAAATGTAAGGCATCATAAACATAAAAAATTCAAGAATAAACCAATGAAACAATGATGGCATTACAAAGATCAGTGTTCTTTTCAGTATCAACAGTTGAAACTTCAAATTTAAGCACAAAATTAACAATCGTTAACAAGCAAAATACCCAAAATAATCCCTTCAAAATCACAGTTTTTTTCAATTTGATCACCTTATTCTCATTATAACTATAAACAGAAGAAGGGGAATAAACAAGGAAAAAAAAACCACAGATCATGGAACTAGAAAAACGTTAAAAATCTGACCTTAAACCCTAAGCGATCGCTCCTCCTTTCTGCAACACTAGATGTCACCGTCTCCGGCAACTGTAACCGCCACAATCCAGCTGCAAGCTTCCTCGCGGACACTTTCGAAGCAACTTTCCTCCTATGCCCTCGACCACCACCTCTCCGGCCACCATTCTCCTCCTCTTCCACCTCGTCCTCGAGCTCTTCCTCAACTCCACGACCTTTCTCTTTCCCTCTTTCTTTCTCTCTCTCCTCCACCTTCCATTTCAACAAAGGCGTCTCTGGCCTGCTCCGCCTCCCCACAACCGGCGTACCGCCGACCCGTTTCCACCTCCTGTTCCTTGCTTTCCGTTTCGTCGTTGGCTTGAGATCCGCGTCCGTCGGATTCCTCCCCGAAAATGTCGCTGGCATACTAGCTTTCCCCGTCACCTTCATCACTCTCAAACTCAAACCTCTTCCATCAACATTCCAAAACCAAAAAAAAAAAAAAAAACACGAAATTCCTAGTTTATAAAGAAAAACAAAACAACCCAAATAAAAAAAAAAAACTGCAAATTAGTTTGTGAAATATCTTTCCTTTTTCATAAGTGTGTGAAACTAATTTAAAAAAAGTGAAAAAAAAAACACTAAAATAGAGAGCAAAAGCTGAGCTGAGAAAGGATTGAGAGAGAGAGAGAGAGAGAGAGAGTATGCCGGTCTGTGTGTATGTTTCTATGTTTTTTTTAACCTTTGCTTGTATGTATCTGAAAATGGAGAAAGGGACGTATCCCAGATTATGTATAGAAATAAGTTAAATCTTGTATCACCGTATTCTTATACGGTCAACATACAATTTGGTAAGATACGGTACCGTTTCACAGGCGGACCAGGGCACCTCTTTTACACCATTAGTGGTGGGTTTGCAGAGAGACGTTGTAGGTTTATACTTTTTTTTTTTTGGTAAATAGGAAATTAAACGACCTCGTTCTAAACAATAAGACAATATCTTGGCAATTATTAGATTAAAACATTTTTCCCTATTTATTTTTCTTAAATTATAAAGCAATAACAAGTAACTTAAATATATATATATAAATAATTAAATATTTAATTTAGTAATTTATCAATTTTCGATCAAAAAATTTTATGTGTGTAATGATTATATTCTTATTATAACCTTTCGTATATTGTAATTTATATCTTAATATAAAAGAAAGAAAGAGGGTTCCTCATAGAAGCAAAAGATAATGTAGCTTAATCAAATGGTCCAAAAAGCTATAATTTACTTCATTATGTACCAATATCACATAGAATTCAACGAATAATAAATACTTGACATTGTAGAATTTAACGTATATATAATAATTTGGAATATTTCTTCATTCTAGTTTCTTCCCATCTTGTTTTTCTTTATACACATTTGTATCAACTTTCGTGTTATGTTGATCAGCTTTTTTCTAGGCTTAATCCAAGCTTCAACTCGGTAATCAATCAGGGATGGATTTTGAGGTTTTAAGAAATTTTACATAAATTGTGTAATTAGATTTTTTTTAAAAACTTTCAAAAGATTTAATAATATTTTTTAAATTTTTGAGAGTTCTAAATAAAATCTTAAGAGTATAACTAAAATTTTCAAAGCCTCCTAGTTTGGTAATGATTTCTACTTTGATCCTGACTTTTTATATTATGGCCTAAAACTTTTTTTTTTGTCCAATTTTTTTCAAGAAAATTTTAAAAATTAATTTTGACAAAAAAAATATTCAAGTTTTAATATGATAACAATTGTTAAGTTCAAACTGCAATATGTGAATATTTGTAAAGTTCAAAGACTAATTTAGATAAAAAAAAATTCATACTCAAATATAAAAACACTTATCGAGTTCAAACCCGATAAATGCAATAACCATTTAAAAAAAAAACAAATACATTAAACCTTAAGTTGTGACCTATTAATTGAATATTTATCTTTTTTTTTAAAATAATTTAGATTCGAATCAAGATTATACAAAATCTTAAATATTACTAATAAACACAAAAATATGATATATTTATACATTTATCATATTTGTATTTAAAATAATATATGACTATATAAATGGATGCAAGGTAAAGAAAGAATGAAAATTTGGGGAAATTGGGAACCCAATGTCCACCAGCTTTCAACTATTTCTTACACATAAAACAGATTCAATTGGTTAATTTATTGGTATAATGTTTGGGTGGCGGGTAGATCTTAACTCTCTCTTATTTTAGACCGGTTTCCAAAGGTATCCAATGGGAATACCACGTGGCTTTATCAATAAATTACACGTGGAAAGCCACCCAAATTTATTTTAATCTAACCATCAATATTTTTGTATGTATTGTTTGCAAGGCGACGAATTGTACCCACATGGCCTGACTTGATGTTCGAGCCAAACTTAAACTTCAACCAATTTATTATGCCCTTAATTTTAACTTATAAAATACAGATCTAATCTTTAATAAATTAACCTTTGCTCGAAGCTTATATATGTTCTTTATATAACACCATGGAAGGGTTTATTAATGCTCAATTTTTTTATAAGCAAACAATAATATGATAATGGAAAAAGGAAAATGAATTTACAAAACCCAGTGAATAGAGGCAAAATTCTTGGGTTGGGTCTCGAAGATATTCTTAAATTTTCGTCTAAATTCAATTTAAATAAAAATGTTAAAATTTGGGTCAAATTCGATTCATCCATATTAAATTTTTTATATTATTTTTTAGATAAAAAATTTAAAATATATAATAATTAAATACATAAAAATATTAAAATAAATATTTCTCAGTAAATTGAAAATAAATTTAAAAAAATTATACTTAAATAACACTAAGATCAGCGTAACTTAAAAAATAAATACCTCTAAAATAGTAACAAAATTAACAACAAAACAAGATAGTATATAATAGCGAAGTGACAGCAAAATAGTGACAAACAACAATAAACAATAGCATTTTTTTTTTTTGCAAATTCAGGCTGGGTCGAGGTCGAAAAAACTTATCCGAGACTCAGCTCGTTTAGAAAATGGATCTTATTTTTTTGTCCGAACCCATTTTTCAGACATATATTTTTACCCGCATCCTCTCATGATCAAATCTACTAGTAAACGAATTTTAAATCTAAAAAAATACATATTTTAAATTTTTTTTTCTTTTAAAGTTAACAATTGAAATTAATAGACTCTTTTTCATATTTTTATCTTTGTAGAGACAAGATTTTGAGAATTTTTTCGCTCTAGATTTTATTTTAGTTTAAATTTTATTACACTGAATTTCTATTTAAATTTATTTTTGTATATATTTTAATCTTTAATTTATTTATTTATTTATGTATTGTAATGATTTATTTCATATTATAACTACTAATGTATATACTATTTATGATTGAACTCTTTAAAAAAACAAAAAACAAAAAAGGACTCATATGTTTTAGTAAAATTCATGTCATACATATGTTTTGGTATAATAAAAGATTATGGGTACCCAAAAGAGAGACAAATAGACAATGGGAAATTATGGGTTTTGTGGGATATAAATATCATCTGCTGCTAATCCCATATTTGTGGGCCAATTTGTGTTTTAAGGGTTAATTACCAAAGATGATTGATTTTATTTTTGGGGGTTGTGATTTTGTGCTCATATGTACTTTATATCTTAAAGAGTCTGGAAATCTAAACTTTAATCCCCCTTTGGTATACAAGTACCAAGTTTCATGTGATTTTGAGGGTTGATCCATTAATGCCAAATATCACATGTCATGCTGGTTTTATTATGTTGCCATTTTTTAATTATCACTTTGATAATTATTTTATCTATAGGTGAAGATGTCTTTTAGTTTCTATATTTAAAATGTTAAAATTAAAATTTTTTATTTTTTTATTTAAATTTTTTAGTCTAACATTAAAATATAAGTATTTTTCGTCAAAATTTGTCAATTTAACATGTCAGTTAAATACTTTGATGTGATGTAACATATGATTGGTGAAAAATAAATATGTTATATTGATAAGTTCTAACGAAAACTACCAATGAAAATAATGATCAGATTAGGATTTTTCATATTGGAAATAAAGAAAATTTAACTTTTAACTTTTAAAGTATAAGAATTAAATCTCAAATTCTATAAAATATCGAGACTAATCTTATTTTAATCTTTGATATATTTGAACATTCATAGATGATCAGTCAAAAATTTATTTTAAAATTTTTAAAATTATAATTATAATTTTTTTAGTGAGTCAAAAGTTAAACTTTATCATTATATTAATTTATAATTTTAAAACGGAATAAACTGAAATTTTATCATTCATGGTTGAGTTTTTTCATTTTTGTTATTTACTTATTTGCTTAAGGTTTTATTTGGTTCCAAGAATTCGAAAAATTGCTTTATTATTAATTTTTTTAATCTCTTATTAAAAAATTAATTAAATTCTTTAAAAAAATTCACCTTATTAAGTTTTCAATGGCCAAAAAGCAATTAATTAATTTTTTTCATTAACGAAAACTATTAATTGAATGGTTTAAACATTAATGGCACGGACATGTAAATAAAAAATTAAAAAAATTATATATTTAAAATGAATTATTCAAGTTGTTTAGAATCCACACAATCATTATAAATGAGTCCAAAAAAATTTTAAAAATATAAATTATAAAATTACAAAAAATTATAAAAAGTATATATAAAAATTAGTTATTTTAAAATTCAAGAAATAAAAAATTTATTAAGAATTTATAATATATATTAAAATTTTCACATCCAAAATCAATCTAATAGATGTACAAAACAATACTAATAATTACTAAAAGTTGAACTCCCTTTTTCATTCCCATTACTTTAGTATTTGTTTCTGGCTCAAATTTGTTAAAAAATTAGAAAATTTGAGATTTTATTTGTTTAATAAATAAGTACTCCATTATTATAATACATCTCTAATGTCCTATTAATTTAAACATATTTTCTTATCTTTCAATTTAACAAAACTATTCTCTCACAATAATGTTTTATTTTCCTAATCAATCTGATTTGGGATTGTATTAGGGACATAATTAGGATTTACCATCTAATCAAAACTATTTATAAAAAGGGTGGATTAAATGGATTATATTCTACATAATTAAAGTATCCCTACTCTAACCACGAGATTTAGGTGAAATGGTAAGGGTCTTTCCTACCTTAATCAGTGGTTGAAGGTTCGATCTTTACCCTAGGTATGGAGCAGCTTAAAACTTGTGGCTAGCATCTACCTTGTAACACCCCAAAAATCGGGCTTGTGAAAATCGAGAATGGCCATGTCTCGATTTATAGGATATAAACCACATTAAAATAAATATTGTTGGGGGTGAAGACTAAACAAGAAATAGGCTTAAGCCTAATGGTTAGCACGCTAGAATCTTTCTTGGAGGTTCTAAATTCGAGTCATTCATTCTCCTTTAATTTAGTAATTTCACCAAAAATGTCTCACTGCATATCTATATAATTAAGCGACGAAATAAAGCAAGAAATGGGCAATAACTTAATGGTTAAGGTTAAGAGCTAACCTTCCTCCCTTGTGTTCCTAGGTTTGAATCACACCCTTCCTATCCATTTTCTTTTGAAATTCGAAAAGCTTTGGGGAAATTGAAAGTGATGCCTAGAATTGACCCAATTCTCTTCTAATTAGAATTCACAACTTGCTCATTCCTTAAAATTCCAATAGAATTAGAATTCCACTATCTTTTTATCTTCTTTTCCTAATTAAAATTTCAATTTGCCTTTTTTCAAACCCTAATAGAATTTGCTCTCTATCTTTCTATTTATTCTTTTTATCTTATTTTATTTCCCTTTTCTTTACACCATATTTTCATCTTAATTGTTGATAATTACTTTGCTTTCCCGAATCAAATTATCCTTCACTCGTTTGTTCTTTCTATCGGTTTTGTAATTGTCATCAAATAACATCTTTAATCTTTGCCAAAGATTGGTAAGTACAGCTCAATCCTGATGTTTGATCTCGAATCTTTATAGAATTTCTATTCAACAATAATCTTGTGAGAGATTAAACAATCTTTCACAGTTCTTGTCGAAATCCTTTATTAATATTGTCAAATCTTGAAACCCAATGTAAATTCATGCAATTTTGTCGTTGAAGGACCCGATTTAGGTACCCATAATAGATTTGAACGAGAAGATTGTCACTCAAACTGCCGGTGAAAGGTGTGTGTTCTTTTACAAGTGAATCAGAAGTAAAATCGTGCCTACGATAGGGCCACATGGTCTGCCACACGGGCGTGTAGACCACACGGCCCCTAAGATGGCCATGTCCCCCTAAAACCATAGGCTAGTTCGTGAACCACATGGCCATGACCTCTCCACATGGCTTGCCACACAGCCGTGTCTCCCCTGTAGGTTGAATTTACAATTTCCACATGACCACAGTCTATTACACGACCTGACCACACGACCTTGTAACCCCTCCACACGGTCTATAACATCTTATAGACCTAGCCACACAATCGTGTGTCCCCTATTTTTTAAAATTTTATAGTTTTTCCCTAAATTTTTTGTGAACTATTCAATTTAGTCCTTGTATGATCCCCGAACTATTTTTAAAGTTTTATCTCTTACAATTAGGTCCTTGATAATTTGAATAATGTTGAATCCATGATTTGATTGATTAGAATATTATTGTTTATGCATGATATGCATTGAAACTTGTTTCCTGTCATTGGATTATTAATATACTGTCACTGTTACTCGTACTACTGTATTATTGATTGCATGAACAACATGCCTATTATTATTGATAAATTGAAATTATGACATTCATATCTACTGCTACCGTTAAACTGAGTACATGTTATGCATGTCCACTGTCTCTATACTGTACTGCTATTAGCATGCCATACTACATTGCATGAGGTGGGATGCTTTGAAATGAGGAAGTACCGACAGTTTAATTGCAAACACTAGTGGTTTATCCACATACCTACTGGTTGCTTTTATCTGCAAACTCGTTGCGTATTTACAACCACTGGCAGCGTATTAACTTGTAAACACTAATGGTTCAACCACATCTTTTTACTGGAAGCTTTAATCTGCAAACCCGTTGTGTACTCACAAGTACTGGCAACGTATTAACCTACAACACTGGTGGTTTATCCACAAACTAGAGTGTCTAGGATATAAAAGTTCTTGGGAACTCTTACTGTGGAGTGTAGCGGTAGTGTAGGACCCTTTTCTTTATTGTTAAATTGAAATTGCATTACATTGACATAAGCATGCTCAAATGATTTGTCAATTACCGTTTTACCATATGATTGTTACTGTATTGAATACTGTTATTATATGCTTGGTTTATTATATTACACTGATTTTTCTTGTGATTGAACTCACACTGAACGTCATAGCTCACCCCCCTAAATTTTCATCCTTACAGATAACCCATCAAGTTAGGACACGGACACAACATCCAGACTTTATAAACAAATCGGTAATTAATTAAGTTAAAATAGGAGTCACCGTTACATACATTAGCTAATTTAAACTGGTTTTGATAATTCGTAAGTTTACCTAAAAATTTACTAAGTTTTCTTTTAAACTAAACAAATGTTTTAAAACAACCGTTTTATAAACTCTGATAGTTTATTGAGCCATCTCGGTGGCTAATGTAATCTTCCGAATTCAGGTCTAACTTCTAGGTCGAGTTGGGAAGATTACATATCCCTTAATAGGCTTACAAAATACGAAAAATTTGTTGCTAGACTTGCTCCAATAGATACCTTCAAAAATTAAAAAAAAAAATATCCCCACTTTTTGAGAAATACAAAATTTTGTTAACTCAAAATAAAAGGTAAAAGGCAATAAATGAGGGACCATTTTTTTCGATCCAAATCACCTTTGGCTTAGTTTGCCAGTCATGAAATTTTGACTTGGAAACAAAAAAAAAAAAAAAAAAAAAAAAAAAAAAAGCTTAGTTGAAAATCAGTTGTGCATGAAAGTGATCAAAAGCATTTCATTGGTTTTTTTCTACATTTTTATTATTTATAATTCTTTTTATAGTTTTACACTAAAATGAATCTAGATATCAAAATGTACTAGTTCATATAAATCTAAATAATTATTTGTCCAGTTTTTTTATTATTTTTAAAAATTTAAGTTTTTATAATATTTTTAATATTTAAAATTTTTATTGTTTTGCACTCATTCATAATAAATTTGAACTATTTGTCTCAATCTATTTTAGATGTATATATTTTAATTTATTATTATAATTTTAATTTTTAATTTTTTATTTTTAAATCTTTTTGTTAGTGTTGTTAATAGTTAATCCGATCAACTGACGACTTTTGTTAATGGAAGACTCAATAAGGTTGATTTTTTTTTTTATTTTCTAAGGTTTTCTTTTACCCTTGAATTTTTTTATAAAACTAATAAATTTGTATTAATCACCCAACCACATACGTGAAAGATGATAATTTTAAAATTCAATTTTATTTTTAAAATTCTAAAATAATAAGAAACCAAAGCTGTCCATGTTATTGTCACGTTGGTTTACGTCTCTTTCATATCTGCTTTTTCATAGCTTGAAGTTTGTACCAAAAAGAAACTATTTTAGTACCTATGTTTTCAGATGATTTTCTTACCTAATAACAATCAAAATCTTAAAACTAAACAATTAATATGAAAGGGATCTTTTAGTATTTTAACAGTTTACGAATCAACAAGTATTAATATAATGATAAAAAAATTTTAAGTTCAAAATTTAAAAAAGACATTTTCAAAAATTTATTAACAATAAAGCCAACATAAATAGTATACTGATCCCATCTTAACACACAAGAAAATTTAATAAATAAAATCTTCAAAATGAGTGGACCAGCTTTAGGCCAAGGATGAAGAGGGTACTCCATGATAGTCGCGCATTGGTATATGTGGCTTGCATGTTTTGTAGTTCACTGTTCCACTGAATGTCATCAATGTGGGACTGCTACAAATAAAAATTATAGGCTTCCAATCATCATCAACCAATTTGAATATATTTATATACATATTTAATTCATTAAAAAATTTCGAATAATAATAATATTTTGAATGGAATTGAGGAAAATCCAAGTTGAGTTCCAACTAATTCATTTTTTATACTACTAATAACTCGACTCCTGAATAAATTCATTAATGATAGAAAGAGAATATAGTTCAACAACTTTTTATATCAAATCAATTTTTATAAAATATTGTATATATTTCTATTATATATTATTTTTTTAATTGAATTGATGTCACAAGTTAATCGAATAATGATTAAAATATCACGAATTTACAAAATAAATTATATATTTTATATTAAGAAAACAAAAAAAAAATAGGTATACATTTAAAAGTTAAACTTAAAACATTATGATTTTTAATATTTCTATTTTACCGTTTCAACAAAAACCTCATTTATTTTTAATAAATATAATTGCTATATAATTTTATTTTTCATCCATTATATATATATATATATATATATATATATAAATTTTAAATGATGAACGAAATTAATTACATTCCAACCATTAAAACTCCATTGACTCTTCTTTAGGTGTCCCATTAGTGGAAGCAATAAATGAGAATGTATAAAATTGTAGACCCAACTTTTATTTATTTTTTGATAGATAAATCGTTTTACATTCCATCATTTCGACATGTATAAGATTCCATTCTAGGATGCTGAATTTGAAGTATTTAATGCTAAAATATTTTAAATAATTATAATTATAATTATTTCTTTTTTGTGATTTCTTTTTACATAATGAATAATTTAGCACTTAACGTTAGATCTTTTGGTAATTTGTTCATTATTCTTTTTTAAATTAAAAAGTTAAATTATTTTTTAAAAGAAAATATTAATTAAAATATTAATTTTTTAATAATGTTGACTTAGCAACTCGTGTGGTAGTCTACATGAATTTTACGCTAATATGACACTATTTATCTTTTATGACACGTTAACAAATAATTTTGTTAACCAATTGGATTAACAGAAGAGGAGGGTAGTAGTTTACATGGTGAAATACTAGAGTGAAGGTTGGGAAGAAAGCTTTATGTTTTGAGAGTTTAGGGGCTAAGAAAGAAGTGTGTACATAGTTTGTGTGAGCTGTTTACATTGTCATTTTACAATAGGAGGCAAGTTTGGTTTGATACATTTGGTAGTGAAAGTGATGCTATGTTCTAGGTTAAGATGTTTTAGGACGACTTCCAATCAATTACCCTAAACCTCCACGTGGTTCTCATATAGTCTTAGTGGAGATGGCAAGTCTCAAAGTTTACAAACTAACTCGAGGTCTGTTGGTTGGGAGGTCGTCTATGCATGATTCGCCGTGTCGTTGGTTCTGAAGAGAGGCATGTGGTTCTCTTCGGGTACGGTGTGAGGTAAGGTATAACAAATTTAAAATTGAAAAAATAAAAAATAAATATAAATATAAATTTTAGAAAATAAATTTATACAAATTTTGTAAAAAAATAAAGTACAATTTTAATCAATATTTTCGTTATAAAATAGCAAATTGTCTCTTTTTAAAAAGTTAATAATCAACTTAAATCTTTTTAAAAGATTAAAATTTAAATTTATCTTTAAAAAATCCAAATTAACAAAATATATAAATATTAAAAATTAAATTTAACATTATGAAAAAAAAACCACAAAAATATAAAATTCGTCTTAATATATTATATTTTAAATCTGTAAAATTTTAAAAAATTCATTAACATAATCTTATTTTTATTTGTAAACATAATAAAGTGTTAGATAAGGTTTATATATATATATATATATATATATATATATTCGATAAAAAAAATTAAAGAGTGCTGATAGGTTCAAATTGACAAATCATTAAAAAGAGTTGGTGGCAAAAAAAGGACGAACTTTTAATTTTGGGGTTTTCAAATTTTTTATAATTTATTTAATTAATAAGAAATTTGATTTTAAATTAATTTATATTAAATAATAAAAATTTTTATTATATTTTTATTTTATAAATATGATTAAGATTAAATAGAATAAAAAATTAATTTGTAAACTTATTATACAATTATAATAAAATATATAATAACTCAACTCGAGATTCGACTCAACATATCCGTAGTTTAAGTAACCTTAGGTACTTCATTTGAGGGGGGCTCTCACTATGTTTTCTAAAGAAGAAGGAAGAAGACTATCCCCTCAATCTTGACCTTTATTAATATTATGTATAAACAAGACTGATAATTTTAAATAAATAAAAATTTAAAACAAAGAAATAATTTTTAATAGAATCATGTATAAATATTAAATTAATACGTGAAATCACTAAAAATAATTAGTAATCAAATAAGATAGTAAAAGAGAAATTCATATATCACAAATATAAATGATAAGACTCAAACTTAAACTTTCAAAGTATCATTAATGCTTTTAAATAGACATGTGAGTATTTTAAATAAAACTAATCTTAAGGTAGATTCATTACGTGAGTGAAAAAAATATATTTAAATAACAAATTTTTTGAAAATTAATAATTACTGATAAAGTAATAAAACTGTAAATATTAAACTTTTGTAGTGTTAGGTGGTTTTTATTTTATTTTAAAAATAATTAAATCATCTTATATATAATTTTTGTTTTAAAAGATTCGTCATTTAGTAATTTTTTTATTAAATTAGTGGTTAGTTAATTTGTTACATCAATCTAAAATTTTGTTTTAAAATTTTTACAATTCGATAATTTTTCAATTGAATTAATGCTCGGTTGACTCATGACATCAATTTAATAAAAAAACTTAAATTATAACATAGATAATGATTAAATAATTTTTAAAAACTTTTTTTAATTAACCGAATAGAAATTTTAAAATTAATCCCGAGTTAACTTAAAAAGGTAACTATTATATAAACATATTTTAGATTAAAATTATTTTAAAATTTTCAATATTTTAAGTAAATGAGTTTAGATTAAATTTGAATTATTATAAAAAATATATTAGATTAAAATAAGATTAAAAATAATTGAAGCTATATAAACACAAATTCCATATAAATTTAGCACAATAAAATTTTGATACTTTATAAAAAAAATTATATATAAAAAAAATAAAACAAGAATCTCCCCCTTTCTACTATTTCCTTTTTTCTTTTTTCTTTTTTATCCTTTCTCTACTTTGTTCCTAAGAAAAATAAATAAATAGATTAGTGGATTGGTGTCAAATGGAGGTGCTCATGAGTTAGGCTGGGCTGGGTTCGGGTCAAGATATTAACATATTTTATACTTGTTCAAGTTTGATCCAATCCAAAATATATATTTAAAATTTTGCTTAAATCTGTCCATATTTTCAAAAAATTAACCTAAGCCCAATTTAGATATGTCCATACTATTTTTAAAATTTTAAATTATTTTAATTTAATATTTTAATTTATTGAAATTTTTATATAGTCATCTTAACATTATTTTAATATTTACATTAGAGTAGTATTATATATTTAATATAGGTTTATTTTTTTAATGTGTTATAAATTACATAATAAATAAAAATAACATAATATAAAATATTGTAAACTTAAAAACGGATTAGGCTGGGCTCGGCCTTGAGTGTTCAAGCTCAAGCCTAAGCTCGACCCATATTTTAAACGTGCCTAATTTTTTTTTATCTAAACTCATTTTTTAAATCTAATATTTTTATCTAAATTCTCTTAAATTTTGAACGAATTTCATATATGAAGAAATTATCTTATCCATGATCCATAAACAAGTCTAATTCAATATGTAAGCATTGTTGATTGTATTATTTAAGTCATAAAATGCCTTTAGGCAATTGTTAAGGAACATAAATTATGTAAGCTATGGGCCTTTAGGGTGGCCACCCCCCCCCCCCACCCCTTTTTATTATAAAAACAGTAGCATCAAAATCAGTGAAATGCATTTAAATTAAAATATGTAAATTTAAAAAAAAAATAAAAAAAAAAATCACATCCTCTAAAATAGCTACTCACCTCTTTTAAAAAGGTACTACAATAGTATAGCATATATGAATGCCTAAAAAGCAATGCAACATATTTAAGCTTAAAGTGTAGGCGTCGGGATAGTATAAAATATTTGCATGGGTTTTAGTTTATGTAAAAGAATCTAAGCTATTTGCATGGATTTTTGGGTTGTAGCATATAACTTGCAACATTCCTTTGAACTAACTTATGAAGGCATCCATGGCCCTTGGTTAAGGTTTGCTTGGTGATGGGCTAAGCCCTAGGGGTAGTTCTCTTTTGAGTATGTGCTAGCCTGCTAGGCTAATAATTAGATTTTTAGAATCATAGTCCAACAAATTAGATTATTTTTTGGCAATTTAATTGGTTAGTCGGTCTAATAAGTCTAATAAGTTAATTTAGTTTGATTAATTAAATCATTAAAAAATATTTAAAAAATAAAAAAAATAATTTAATCGCTTAATTCAGTCAATCCATACCAATTCTTAAGCCAACTGATCTAATTTCTTTTTCTAGATCAATACTCGATTCTCGATCCAACTAGTCTAAATAATCAATTGAATCTATTTCAAACTACCATTTCTACCATGTTAATTGAATCTAGTTCAGGCGTTGACTTGCCTGCTTTCTATGTCCTTGAAGGTTAGGAGTAGACTTCACAACTTCAAACATTAACATGGGTGAAGAAAAAAAATATTGTTTGAGAGGGTAAAATTAAATTGTATATTTTTTATAATAGTAAAAATATATATTTTTTATTTTAATAGTTTATATTTTTATATTTTTTAAAGTATAAAATTAAACTTTTATCATTTTAAAAGAATTAAAATATATTTTTATCATTAATAATTTAAAATTTTATAAATTATAAAAAATTAAATAATTTTTTTTTTCATTTTAGTCCCAACCCCTGGATTCCCCATTCAACATAATATGTTGGCAAACATGAACATAATACTAAACAATAATTAAAGCAAGAGACTACATGAAAGAAAACACAAATGTGAAAAAAATTAATATATGAAAATGACAAAATTTCTATAAAATACAAATTAGTAATCTATGAAGAAAATTAAAATATAATTATAACACAATAAATATACGACCAATTACTTAAATGAAACCTTTAACCCACCAACTTTTTACCAAAAAAAGATCTATCCCTTTTGATTTTAGCTAATATTTGACCCCTGCTTTAATTTATCTCAACATTCCTCTCATTGATTCACACTAAGTAAAAAGAAATGTATTTAGTATTTAAATTTCTTTTTATGAAATTGATATTTCATAACTTTTAATATTAAACATAAATAAAAGATGGATGATAAATTTAAAATATTTAAAAGGAAAGTTACATAATTTCAGGACATATCTAAAATGTTTTTATTTTTGGTAAATTTATTGGGATAAATATCTTCTTAATTAATTTTTATTAATATTGTCAATTGAGCTAACTCAATTGATATGGGTACTATTATCAAGGTAAGAGGATGTGAGTTCGAGTACGCTGAAACAAATTATCTTCTTATTTATGGGTTGGGAAGGGAATATAAATAATTCTAGATATTATATAAAAAAAAAACAAATATACGACCAAAACTGTTTAAAAAATTATTTTTTTCCTATTTACATTGGAATTCCTTTTCATTCCAAAACCATATTATTTATTTCAATATGACAAGTATGAAGCCTCCATTGTCCTCAATAGGTAACCATTTGTCTTTTGAGTTTTGGTTTCATATGTATCTCTTCTTCTAAATTAAACAAACACAAAAAATGATATACGTAAACATTTATCTCATTAATGGTGAAACTATTAAATTATAAATTGTATTTTTTTAACATAATTAGCACCTTTACAAATTAAAAAATTATAAGTCAATATAATGATAAAATTTTATTTTAATCTCTTAAAAAATTATATTTCAATATTGAGTCTAATTTTTTCTCACTTCACCCATTCTTTAAATTTTAAGAAAAATTGATCAATTTTTTTTTTGTGATAAAGAAAAAAAAAGATACATTTAGACTACGTAAGCTAGCCCAGCCCCCTAACGGGGATGTTTCAAAAACTCGCAAACCATGTCTTCCCTCATGTGCCAGCTTGACCAAAGTATCAACCTCCTAATTATCCATTCTAGAAATATACAAAATACTCCAATGATCAAGCTGCGTCAGCAAATAACGAATCCTTCTAATCAAAGCCGAGTTGGATCTTCCTATAGGTCTCTCCTGAATGGCTTTAGCCACTTTAAGACTATCAATTTGGATTGCCACAACGCCATAACCCCGATCAATTAAAATCCTTAACCCATCCAAGATACCCCATAATTTAGCCTCAAACACTGAGCAACTCCCTAAGAATCTATTAATCCCAATTATCTATTCCCCATTTCTGTTTCTTACAATTCCTCTTGCAATAGCAGAACCATCTTCGTATCTGACAGAGCCATTAGTTTTCAAACAAGCCAATCCAACAGATTATATGAATAAAACCTATCATGTTAATCCTAGGGATTAAAAGATTCTAAATGTTTCTTGCTAGAGTGCAATCCCTAATAACATGCAACACATATTTAAAATTATGCCCACAAACTCCACACACCAAACTGTTCTCAAACCCCCGACGTACTCTCTCCAACTTAGTCAACAACCTCTGCTTGAACGCTAGCCAAATAAAAGATCTAACCCATTGAGGACCTTAAAACTTCCAAGGAATCTACCACATATCCTTTTTCAACTTCCAAGATGTTTCTCAAAGTTTTCCATACGCACTTTTCATCTATCGTAATTCAATGTAGCGTATTAAATTAGTTTTCACACTTAAGGAGCTTGAATATAAGCATTTTCATTATGTTTTAGTTAAGTTTTTATAGTTTAGTTTAAATACAATAAAAAGTGTATTTGAGTCTTTTATTAACCTTAGGGGCCGAATGAGACCTAAATGTGAGCTAATGTACTTAGTAAGTGTGCAGGAGACCATCAGAGGGTGTACAAACTCAATACTAGTCGCTGTGTTGCAACACGGGAAGTTTGATGTCACAACATAGGGAGCAAAATATAAGAATCTCGAGACTACCTTCGGTGTCGCGACATACCCTTGAAGTTGCCCTAAACCTAAGCATACTGCCTTCGATGTCATAACACAGTAATGTTTGTGTCAAGACATTGGCCCTGTATGGGAAACACTTACGAGCCATGAGTGTTTTGGTCTACACAATTAAAAGTTAAATACAAAAGCGTCAACTAACCTAGGGTTAAGGACGACAACAACGCTAACTCCGTAAATAGGATCTTAAACACTTGTTAAAGGACAAGTTTTCATATTATTAGTTTCCTTTGTAAAATTTATTTTTTAGTTTATTTTTTTTCTCTTAGGGCTTTGACTTCTTTTCAATTTTTCATTCGTGTTCTTCGAAGAACTTGATTTGTAGACGCAATCAAACGTTTGAGGATTTCAGTACTTCATATGTCAAATACAAACAGGATTATCTAAACTTCACTCTTGTTTTATTCTTTATGTATATATCCAATATCAAGTTTATGATGTTTATTGATTCCATGAGGAATTAATCTTCTTATGAGGGATTAGCGAGTGAATGTATGAATAATTAATTATTTTGTAGGGATTTCTTAACATATCAATTGTTCAGGAAATGAAAAACCTAAACCTTATGCCTGAAAACCGTAGGAAGTAATCAAGGTAAGAATTAACCCAAATTTGGTATGACTTGTCCGTGAACACCTTAAACCTAAACCGGTCTGGACTGTGAGGTCAGAAGATAAGTAGTTCTTACTGATTTAGTATTTCAATAGACGTATTGGAAGATCCTACTGGGTATTGACTAGTTGATTGAATAAGAAAACCCGAGACGACAGTTGATTATGACTACCAAAATGAGCTAATCACCAATGTTTACATTGGATCCAGTTTATAATATAATTTTTCGAAGACTTCTTTTATTTATGTTATTTTTAGTTCTTTAATTATAAAAACCAAAAACCCTTTATTTATGTTTATTCGTAATTTATTTTATTTAAAATACTAATTAGGTCTATTGGCGTTTATGTTAGAATTAATCTAGTACTTGCCTCCCTTGGGTACGATCGTCGGAGTACTCACCTACTTCGTTGTAACTATATTACAACCTGACCCGTCTAATTGCAGACACCACTTCAATTTCACATCTTTAGTTACAGTATCCACACTCTGGATATTAGTATATCCGGAGGTGGTCAAGTTGTTGGCGCTGTTGCTAGGGAGGCAACATTACTGAATTAGTTTTAATCTTTGTATTCAGTAGAATAATTAGCAAAATCTTGAATTATAGATATGATTTATATTTTTAATTTTAATAGTTTAGTTTACTAACTTCTGTCTTTTTCTTTTTCAATTTTAATATATGCCTTAAAGAAGAAGAACACCTATCTAGTTGGTCATTGATTCATAGAGACTAAGGCAACAAAGATCTTTTAATTATGGATGAAACTGTAACACTCCCTACCCGTATTCCAAGCCTAGAATAGGGTAGGAGGCATTATCGAACTCAATATGATCAATCATGTAAAAATCAGCCATAAAATTTCTTCTAAATTAAAAACTTTCATACATATATTTAACGTCCCTTATATGGGCCTACGGGGCCCAAAACATACATTCAGGGTGGTTCGAGACCAAACCGTAAATATATGAAACTTTTGCAACACTTAGAAAATTTTCACACTTTGGAGAGTCACACGCCCATGTTTTTAACCCGTGTAACTCTCTATTTATAACTTCATCACCCTTGACTGTCGTACACTTCATATAAATAACAAGAAACGTGTATGGGCTCAATTCTCAATAAATTTCTCATATATATACACAATTTCATGTTATGTAATCATACAACATATATCAGCCATATCTCTGTAATCTAAATATATTTTCATAACAACTTATCTTGATTTCATACTATTTCATATTTAAGTTTAAATAACCAAAGTATTTGAAATATCATCTTTATGCAAATAGTACACATGAGGTATATAATTCCATAATTATGAATAAACACATTTATCAAACATTTTCCATATTCATATATCAATCTCTCATGTCTCCATATATCAATAACTGTCATTTTCATGAATTCCGAGTTCAATTTCATAATTATTTATCTCGTGTTCAATTTATTCCATGTCGAAACTTATTCATTAAAATATTTAAATTATCAATACATATGGACAGTACATTCAAGACGAACAATTATATAATCACAAATGAATTCATTTATCAACCAAGTTCTATACTCATATCTTATCAACTCGTACTTCCTTGTATCACATAATTCTATGTAACACTTACCAAACTTTGTCAAATTAGTGAACGTCTTACGAAATTGAGTACTTCGTTTTCTCGATGCCATAGTTCAACTATGGTCTTACACATCTTCACATAATGATGCCATAGCCCAGCTATGGTCTTACACATATTCATATATCGATGCCATAGCCCAACTATGGTCTTACACGAATCACATATTCACCGACGCCATATCCCGGATATGGTCTTATACTGATAGCATATATCACACCGATGCCATATCCCGGATATGGTCTTATACGGAAATCACTTGTCACTTGTAGTCGAAGCTACCACTATTCATCGATCGTAGCCGAGCTACCATTTTCATCGATCGTAGCCGAGCTACCACTTTTCACTGATCAGGTAGCAGAAGCTACCACTTTTCTCTGATCAGGTAGCCGGAGCTACCACTTTTCACTTGTCATTTGTCCTTGATCAGATAAGTGTAGCCGAAGTTATCACTTATCACTTTCATTTGTCCTTGATCAGATAAGTGTAGCCGAAGCTATCACTTATCACTTGTTGCCATGGTCCAACCATGGTCTTTTCCTTCAATTCATCTTGTCATTGAACTGAAATACTCAGTTTGATCATTTATTCAATTTTCATGCTTTTACATTATTCACGATTTTATCATCAATACATATGAAATAACACATCATGAAATTCATAAAATTAACAAATAATCACTAAAATTTAGCCATATAAACTCACAAGTTCAATTTTTGTATTATAACAATAATTATAATTTCATAATAAATATTCCAAATAAAACATTATATCATTTCTAATCCAACACTTATTGATTATAATCGGGCATATGATCAATTTATACACGAGTCATTCATATATTTTTGTATATTTTCCTCCTCCTCCTCTCCATCCACATCCTTAGTATAAACAGCATACTTGTAGGTAACATTATCCATAATTTTCACTATCTACTTAGGTGAATATTCAAGCTGTCTATACGTGTCATAGTCACTAAATTATTTATATCTGAAACTACGGAACTCCAAATTAAGATCCGCAAATTTTCCCTGAAACTAGACTCATATATCTTATTACCATAAAAATTTCATAATTTTTGGCTGGGCCAATTAATACAGTTTATTCATTGAAATCTTCCCTATTCTGCTATCTGACAGTTATGACCCTTCTTCACTAAAAATTAATTATCTCCTCGTACAGAATTCGAATGATGTTCCCGTTTGATTCTATTGAAAATAGACTCATTCAGGATTCTAAAAATATAAGTATAAGCCCCTAATTATTTTTATCCAATTTTTTATGATTTTAAAAAGTTAGAACAGGGGAACCCGAAATCATTCTAACCTTGTCTCACAAAAGTTATTGTATCTCATGATCTACAATTATATTGCTTACATAATTTCTTTTATAAGAAACTAGACTCAATAAGATTTAATTTCATATTTTATTCATCCTCTAATTCCATTTATACAATTTTTGGTGATTTTTCAAAGTTAGACTACTGCTGCTGTCCAAAACAGTTTTAGTGTAAAATGTTGATTTCCATTTTGCCCCAAATATCACAATTCATACAATTCAGTCCTTGATCAATTAACCCCTCAATTAAGATAATTTTCTAAATTAATAATTTTTCTAGACATTATAAGTTATTTCATAACTATTGAAATTCAGAATTTCCACATAAAACTCTAACTTCAAACTCTTTTACAATTAGGTCCCAAACATTCACTTTCTATTCAATTCTTTTAATAAAATCAAAATATAAACAATTTAAATATCTAATTCCATGCCAAATAATCATATATTTCCAAAACTCATCCATAAAAAATTCAAAAATTAGCCATGGAATCAAAAACTAATGAAATAATAAGTTGGACCCAATTGTAAAAGTCCAAAAACATAAAAATTTCAAGGAGAAAGCAAGAATTAAACTTACATGAAGCTAGAGTATGAAAACCAGCTTGAACCCTCCTCCATGGTTGTTTTTCAGCTGATCAATATGAAGAGAAATGAAGAGAATTCTAGATATTCCAATTTAGTCCCATTTTTATTTAGCCAATTTTGGCAATTTTCCAATTTTGCCCTTATTTCACCCATTTCCTGATTTTTCTCAGCTATTGCCGCCCAAAATATCTCCTTTGGGCTTATTTTCACTTTAGGTCCTTCCTCATTTGACAATTGAGCTATTTAATCATTTTAGCAACTTTTACACCTTTTTCAATTTAGTCCTTTTTATTTAATTAACCACCCAAACGTCAAAATTTTCTGACTAAATTTTATTATTACCTCACCAACACTTCATAAATATTTCTAAAAATATTTATGGCTCGATTTATGAAGTCGAGGTCTCGATACCTCATTCTCGACCCATTTTAGCTAATTAATTCTTTTAAATCACCAAATTCACTAATTCAAAATTACTTTTATATTCATATTTGACTCATAGGTATTAATTTATTAAATTTTCAACTCACCCGTCGGATTTAGTGATCTCAAATCTCTATTCCCGATACCACTGAAAATTAGGCTGTTACAGAAACTGATTAGATGTTGTTTAATAATGAGATGATCTTTGATGATAAAATATACGAGGATGGAGTATATGAAAAATGAGAGATCATAAAAATTTAAAAATTGTTCATGATAGAGCTAAACCAACGCGGAAACGAAGCCTTAACGTACCAGTGGAGTAATGAACAAGATATTGATATAGTCAAACATCCATATGAGTTCACTGATAATTTGTATGAGACACTTGAAGAGAATCATGATATGTTCGAACATTCAAACAAGCCTCCCTGTGATTCGTATGAGATGCCTTCATGTGAAACCACCAGGACATACACATCTAAAGTATTATCAAACATGTCAGACATGATGGAGCAAATGATGAAAATGATGCAAGAAATATCCAAAAAATTACCTCCAAGGAAAGAGGACATGTCTAATGCTCACAACTCGGGTCATGAGAACCTTTGTATCACTGATGACCATGATGAGAATTATGGTGAGATTTAACTTGAGCTTGTAACTAAAGATCATGGGGCTGAATTGAACATAATTGTAACGGTTTCTGATCCAATTGACACAGCAGCAGAACTAATCGTAAAGGTAGAAGAAGAAGATGAACTAACTACTAACATGAACTTAAACCGATATTGAATGAAAGTGTAGAAAAGTCAATACACTTTCTGGCCATAGCAGAAAATGTGCCAACCGAAAAGGTCGAGGAGTTTGATTCAATCTCATTCGACAACGATTACAAGGCTCGAGCAACCAAAGTCTTACGCAATAAGGAGATGAGGAAGCTCGAAGTAATAATACCCAGGAAATAATTTGGGGTTGGCTTGAATTTGGTACTAAATGGCTTACAATGTGAATGTCACGTCCACAGAAAATAAGGCACTATCAATAGAATCGACCGGAGAAGCTTGGTCATATACATTGACAAAAGAATCAAAGTGTTGAGAACCAACTGAAAGTTCTTCTAAGGTGGCGACCTGAATCGTCCCAATTTTTAAAGAACTTCTATTTCTTGTTGTAAATCTTGTTTCGCTTATTATATTACTGTAGTGTTTATTTCATTTCATTTTATTTATTAATTTTTTTCCTTTATATTATATTACATATTTCTTGTCATAATATTTTCTTGTAGGTACTACCTTTCTGGTTGGAGCAAACAAACCTCGATGTCAATATATCAACAAAGATTCGACCTTATTAAGGAAGTTTTCTTGTTTAAGCTTTAATCATTTTACAATAAGGTCAATGTATCCTCTAAAGTGTGGGGAATAGTTTAAAAGTAGGATATTATGATTTAGTTTTATTTGAATTGTTTAAAAATAGGATATGTATGTACCGAACACTTTGAAATTCAAGAAAATGGGCCAAAATAGTGTCGGTGTCGTAACAAGGAATCTCCGTGTCGCAACACCGATAACAAATTCAAGGATTCGAGAAACTCAGCTTGATGTCGCGATAGAGTGATCAATTTACCCCGAAATCTAAAATTTCAAAATGTGTCGCGACATCAAACCCCGATATCGCGACATCGGTAACCTGCCAGGGGTGTCACGATATGAAACCCCTATGTCGCGACATTGCTGCAATTTTCTACGAGGGTTAACCTAACCTGTCACGTAATCCATCAGTTTTTAACCTTATTTAATCCGATTTTTAACCTAAAATACCAAAATTTTAAACCCAAAACACTTTTAACTTGTTTTAAAACACTCCTTAACCTTAAAATCCTTTTAAAACTTCTTAAACCCTTAAATCTTTAAAACCCTATTTTTTTCATTTTTTTTGCTTATTTTTCTTGCATTTTCACTTGGTACATAAAAATGCTCCATATCAACAAGGAATTGCAATGAATCTTTATATGAAATCCCGAGCTTTCTGACAAGGTTAAGGGTTCCAACTAGAATTTTACTGTTCTATTGCATTGGTTCTTGCTTACTATGAAACATATTGCTTGATCTATGTTAGTTTTTTTTAAGTTAGAATACTATTGAAAATGCCTCTAACGTCAATACTTTTCGAGCGGTTTTGTTATATGCTGCTTTGCAGAAGAAACATGTATGCATAGGGACGTGGATCTACCATTACATGAAAAGATGTATTAGTGACCAGAAAGTGGGAGTTTTCTTTCCCCACTTAGTGACAGTCTTATGCAAAAGAGTCGGAGTTCCAATGACAACTACTAAACAGTACATGAAACCATCCAAAAATATTACAAGGGACACACTATACAAGCAATATACGGAGCTTCAACAAAAAAAAATAAGGGATTTGAACAAACATCAGAAAGAAAAGATGGACGTCCCAGCCTCACTCAAATGAAGAGTAAAATTAGGATCTCAAAAAAAATAGCGAGAGTAACATTCTACAAATAGAATAGATGATGAGATGGATGCAAGAAATGGGCCTAGTTCTTCAAGAATTTTCGCGACAGAACAATATGAAAGCATCAAACATAGCAGTTCGATCTAAAGCTCGAGTTTCTACCAGAGATTACGCGATGCATGCACGTGAGGAGGCCTTAGTTCCTGATGATGTTATTGGTACCTTTCAATCTTTGATATTATTGTGTATGTATTAATTGACCTGCGTTGACACATTTATATATATGTATTATGTTAGTAACAGAAAAGAGTTTACTGGTTGAGTCAACTGATAGACAACCTAATTTGTAATAGTGTCCATTGAAAATTCAAGGTTATGACTTTCGTATCGATTTGATGTTACTGTCATTTGATAAAGTTAACGTTATTTTAGGAATAGATTGGTTGACTATTCACGATGCTATAGTGAATTACCGATAGAAACAAATTGAATTAAGATGTCTAAACGGTGAATTGATTTATGTTGAATTTGCTAAGATTGATTATGTTACGAACATGATTTTAGCGATATTCGCACTAAAATTGACCCGATAAGGTTGTAATGCATTTTTAGCTTGTTTTGGATTCTAGAGTACTAGAAATGAAAATTGATCTAGTGATGATAGTTTACGAGTTTATAGATGTTTTCTTAAGGAATTGATAAGTTTATCGTTAGAACGAGAAGTTGAGTTTGCTAAAGAACTAATACCAAGGACTGCTCCTATCTCGATTGCTCCGTATAGAATGACTCCAATTGAATTAAAAGAATTAAAAGCTCAGTTGCAAGGACTAATCGACAAAGATTTTACTCGATCAAGTATATCACTTTGAGGTGTATATGTTTTGTTTGTAAAAAAGAAAGACGAGTCAATGGAATTGTGTATAGATTATCAACAGTTGAATAAAGTCACGATAAAGAATAAATATTCGTTGCCTCGTATTAAAGGTCTTTTTTATCAGTTGAAAAATGCTACAGTGTTCTCAAAGATAAATCTCTGATCTAACTATTATCAATTGCGAGATAAAGACATGAATGTGCCTACAATCGTGTTCAAAACCCGTTACGGACACTACGAGTTTCTAGTTATGTCTTCTGGATTAAATAATGCCCTTGCAGCATTTGAGGATATGGTGAATCAAGTTTTCATTCATATTTCGACAAATTCGTTGTTGTTCTTTATTGATGATATACTGATCTATTATAAAACTGATTCAGAGCATGCTCATTATTTGAAAATCTGTATGATAGACGATTTATTAAGAATTTCTCAATAATTATATTACCGATAATGAACGTATTACAGGGACATGTTGAATTCGTTTGGTTAGTTAAATACTAGCAAAGTTTTGATCAGTTGAAAATTTTATTGACAGAAACTCTAGTATTGATTCAGTCTAAATCCAGAAAGGAATTCATTGTTTACAGTAATGTTTCACTCAAATGACCTTGAATTATGCTAGGTTAATTATTATAGAATTGTGAGTTAAATCATAAATTCTTCAGAGAAACTGTGAGATACAAAGAAAATATTTGAATTTGTTAGCTAAACAGGAACAGATCCAGAATGTTTAGATCATTAATTCCAGTATGGATTATGTATGTGTTGAACAGTTCTGAGATTATACAAGACATCTTAATTCTAGTATGGATTTGGTCCTCTTTGAGGAAGATTAGTTATCTTCTTGAGTTAGGGATGAGATGAGTTATTAGGGATAGTAGAACAATGAAATTTTGGAGTGATAATTGGTTGGAGAGAGGTCCCTTCCGCCAACTACTACAAGGTACTCAAATTTCGTTAGAGGAGTCTTGGTCTTTTAAACAAGTGCAAAATAACAGGGATTCTAGTGGTCCTTATTTTGATTTCTTATCCACTTTCTTTTAGAGATGATCGATGCATTCTTGAGTACCCCCATATCATCTCCTAATATAGGCTCGAACTTTGTTTACTGGGGCTCGTCGAAATTTAGGTCTTTTACATTGGCCAATACCTATTCTTTCATTTCGACATGAATCGTTCCAACCCTTGGCACTTCTTTTGACAACATTTCACCTTCTAGAATTCCATATGGAAAGCTCATCTTCCACTAAAGTTAAAGTTCTTCCTTTGAAAATGTGGATGGAAAGATCTTCCAATGAGATTTTTTATGATCCGTTGGGGTATGAATTTACTTGACCTTTTCCCTTTTTGCTCAAATGAACAGGATTCATTGTCCATCTATTCTAGGATTGTCTTATTGTCCAATAATTGTGGACTTTTGTTTATAACCATTGTCGGGTTAAATCTCATCAACCAAGTAATTGGGAGGAATGGATCCATGGTACCATTACTGCAAATGAGTAGGTTTAACACCCTCCTATTCCTTGGTTCATTGTCTTTACCTTCACTTTATGGGAAATTTGTTGTGTCACAATGCTTTAGTCTTTTCGAAGACGACACCCTTAAAGGGTTTCTTGTAACGAATAATCCTTGTTGCTGGCGAATTTTTCCTAGTCTCTCCGTACAAAAATTTCAATCTCCCTGAAATTGTTCTAGTTGTATGGAAACCTCCTCCACCAGGATGGATCAAACTAAATTCTGATGGTTCATTTGTTGGTAATCCATGTAAAGTAGGTGCCAGTGCACTTTTCGTGATCACCAATGTTGCTGGGTGATTGGTTCTTATCGTCACATCCCTAATGTAACAAGTGTAGAAGTTGAATTTGGGCGCTGAGAGATGGACTAGTATTAGCTTGGGACCTTAATATAAAAAATCTTGAAATTGAAGTTGATGTTACGTTTGTGAAATAGTTTATGAAAGCCTCTACGATTTCTAATTTAGTATTATCTCTTTTGATTGATGAGTGTAAGATACTCCTTCGTTCTATAAGTTCTAACTCTACGTTGCACGTCTTTCGTGAAGGGAACAAATATGTGGATGCTTTGACTCGTTTAAGAAGTAGCTACCAACCTCGCCCGTCTCAGACTATCGCATCTTTTAATTATTTATTTTCTATATGTGCCAATCCACGTAGCAGTTTATGTCATTTATTGTTTGGAACAGTCATACCAACATATCATGTATTGGACTTTAATCTAATTTTTTAAATATAAAAAAAAGTCAAAAAAGAAAAAAAAATGGTGCTTAATCTTTATATACGAAAGCATTTCTAGTTTTATACATTCATAAATTAGATAAGATTTGATTTTTGAATCAATAATTAATGAGTGTTGAACGTGCTTAATCATTCATGTGATTATTTTTAATAAATATATGTTTAAAATTTGAATCTCTCTCTCTCTCTCTTTGTAATTATCTTACGATTATGAAAACAATATAATTATACAATGTAACGGCAGCTTGGGTTGGGTGCTTGCTATATTTTTCTTGTCTAATTTGTGTTCACACATTTGCTAGATTCCACCTCCTATCCGCGTTCACACTAGCTATAAGATGCGGCTCGGCTCTTAGCTAATT
The DNA here is from genome assembly GCA_025698465.1 of Gossypium longicalyx. Taxonomy (NCBI): domain Eukaryota; kingdom Viridiplantae; phylum Streptophyta; class Magnoliopsida; order Malvales; family Malvaceae; genus Gossypium; species Gossypium longicalyx. Next base: position 88,525,874 of record CM046995.1, read on the forward strand.
CAACTTTTATTAATGGCTTGTGACTGTCTTTAATTTTCTTTTTCGTTCTTTTAAGTACTCGATATCAGATTAATTCAGTCAGATTGGACCATAAAACTCTTGGTTTTGAAGCTAGAATTGTATGATTAAAAATCGGGATAAATTTAGAAAGAAACTTAGAAATGCCAAAATTAAGAATTTTGTATTTAAATAAATTGATTGAATTTTTAACATTTGAAAGGAGTAAAATTGTAATTTTTTATTTAACAAAATAAATTAAAAGATATTAAATTGAATTATTAATATTTAGGAAGGACTAAAGTTACAACTGTACCATTTAATTAAAGGGAGTCAAGCTCTCTACTTGCCTCTACTCCTAACTCTATTTTCCAAGAATTTTAGAATAGGATAGTTGAATTGAATAGATTATTAAAAAAATTACAAAAATAAAAAATATTTTAAAAATAAGCAAAATCGATTCAATTATTGGTTTAATTAGTTTTTAGCTCGATTCAACCATTTGTTTAATTGATTTATACCGATTCACAAATCAATCAATCTAATCCCTTATTTCAAACTAGTTTCTTGATCGGTTCAATCTAATTTTTAAAAAAAATAGTATTATTTTTCTTATCCACAAAACTCAAATTTAAGATTTTTTTTTTTGTAGATAAAAGCACAGCATAAAGTGATTACATCAACCAGTCCATATTAAACTGAATTAGAACCATTACAATTAGCAATCAACACATCTTTTATCAAATCTGGCGGACCTTCAAACAATTGGAGCATGGGGTTGCCTATTGCAGCATGTTTAGCCATGTGATCTACAACACCATTTTGATCCCTTGAAATACGACAAACTCTTACATCCCATTTCCTACGCAGCAACTAATGTAGTAATCTTAATTCCATCAAACTACTGTTGGCGCCTCTCCTGCTAAAATCAATTCAACCAAAAGTGTATTATCACATTCAACTTCAACCTTTCTGAAGTCTTTTTCCCATACTATGAAAAGACCTTCCAACATCACTCTTATTTCAACTTTAAAAACTGATTCCTTGCCAAAATTCATCGCATACCCACATAACCAGTTTGCATTCGAGTTCCTTAGAACTCCTCCAATGAAAGCATGCTGCCCACAGAGAGACACCGCTCCATCAAAATTAAGCTTTATCCATCCCATTTTTAGAGAAGACCATACTGAAAGATAGCACACGAAATTCAGTGGGTTCTATTTTGAGCACGAATCAACATAATTTCTTGCCCAAGTGTAACATATATCCACTATAAATTGAACACAACTATGACTGTTAGAAAAAAAAAAAAATTTCTACTTTTATATAGTAACTAACATAATGACACAAATAGAGTTTGCCAATCAAAATCTTCATTACCCAAATTATGCAAATTCCATACTATCCATTCATTCAAATTTAAGATTTTAATTAAGGTATTTCAACCAATAAACATAATTTTTTAAAATAATTTTGCATGACTTCATGATAATAATAATAATAAAAACCACTGTTTTTCTGTTTTCTCAGAAGAAAACCCATAAATATATTTTATATTTATCATGTTTGAATTCAAAAAATAGTATAAGGTATGGAAGATATTTAATAGACATGTGTTTAGTAATATGCATTTTAAAGAAAAGGTAAAAAGGCACATTGATAATTTTATATGAACAAAAATGATAATCAATAAGCAGCCAAAAAAGAAGCCGAGCCAAAGCCAAGTCAAGTCAAATCAAGCCAACTAAACCAACGTCATTAAACAAACTGAACTAGTTTGGTGATGATCAGATCAACAAAGCTCTCGTCAGCCACGTCAGACATGTCATCCCACGTGGCAGTATTTTAGTTTGGCTTGACGCTTTTACCCTCCTTTCATCCCCCATTCTTATATATAACCCATTGCTTATCAACATTCCAAGCCTTTAGTCCTTACTCCCTCCATTTGTCTATTAACCAAAAAAAGCACATTTTAATGGGAAATTGTTTGCGGCATCAACAACATCAATCATCAACACGGTGGGCCGGTGATGAATGGGGCTCATCGGCCTCGGCGGCGAACGACAGTGAAAAAGAAAAGGGTCTTCTTGTAAATAATCCAGAAATTGGTTTGAATGCATCTCCTTCAGCTATTCATGAAGTGAAAGTGAAGATATCAAAGAAGCAATTGGAGGAGTTATTAGGTAGGGTTGACGCAAAAGAATTATCAGTACAACAGGTTTTGGAACAGTTGATCAATGTCGGTAATCAATACGAAGCAAATCAACGGTCCTGGAGGCCTGCACTGCAAAGCATTCCTGAAGGTGAATTGAGCTGATGACGATCATAGATGGTAAAAGCCAAAAAAATAAAGAAACCTAGAAAATTTCTCTCTTTTCTTTAGGGATTTTCTTGGGAAAGTGACAGAACAGAGAAAATTAAGTTTTTACAGCTTTTGATAATCAGTTTGTAAATAGAAAGAAGATGGGATTTTGTTGTAGAGAGTTAAAAGACTTCAATTTGACTCGTAGCTCCATTATTATTATTAAAGGCACTTGCCTACTTTGCCTTTCCGGATATGGAAATTTTTTTCAAATCCCAGTAAATTCGAGATTTATTTATTAAACAAATTTTAAATAAAAAAATTATACCCTTGCTATTATTATTCATTTCTCTATTTTAATTATATAATAATAAAGTTTAATATTTACTATAAAAATAAATATAGTTGATTTCTTTCATAAATAATATGCTTAATTTCAATTTTATATTTAACTCAATTATATATTAACTTTCTAAAGTTAATTAGTTATCATTATTAAAAGTTTTAATGGAAAAAAGTTGATTAAAATATAAAAATATCTCAAATTTAATATTATAATTAAATAAGTAAATATTTAATATGTATTTACATAAAAAAATTAAACAAGAAAAAAATATGATTATCATTGTTAGTTCAAATGGTAGTGCACTTGCCTATAAGTGCCTTCTAGGTTCAAATCCTACTAAAAGAAAATTTTGAGATTTTTTTGGCGGGTGATCTTTTTCCTAGGCACTCATCGAGTTGTTTTCATTTGTGGATCTACTACTTTAGGCATTTAGGCTCTCATTAGATTGTGAAGAGAAAATTCTCACTGAAGACAATATCGATCAATTGAGGGGTCCTTCGACTCTTGATAGATAAAACTTTATAGATTTCTCTCAACTGAGTTGACTTCTTTCAATAATGCCTTAGCTTAATGGTAAGGTTAAGGCTCTCGTAATTTTGGGGGTCCTAAATTCGAGTCTCATTTTGTGTTGATCATGTGTAGGTTTTCAATCTATATTTATTCTAGCTTATGTCTCACTATACGCGAACTTTGTATAGATTTATTTTGATATACATTTGGATATATTCTAATTATAAGTCAACTAATGCTTTTGTAACGATGAATGAACTCTATATATATTTATTCTGGTATAGGTCTAGATATATTTTAATTATCAGTCTAATCGTGCTTTATAATGATTAATTCTAGTTATTGTTATTTGGATATAATTTTTGTAATTGCAATTGTAATTATACATATAAATATAATTTCCAAAAAAACCTTACATATATGAATTGAACAATATCTTATGTTTAACATAGGATTATATTAGAATTTAATACAATTTATAATTTAATTTAATAATTATTAAATATTTTTATAACGAATTATTTTTAATTTGAAATTATTGAATATGAAACAAATAAATAATAATTAACTGTTATCCTAGTTTTTCAAATGTTTTGATATATCAAAGTTAAATTATAAATTTCCCTTTGCCAAATTTGCAATCAATTGATATAAAGCTCTTAACATTATTTTCAAAGTATTTAGAAACTTAAAATTACAAAATGCCTTTGAAAAATCTTGATAAAAAAAATTACAACTTTGGGAGATTTCTACCGATACATGGTCACATGAGTATCGGTAGAACCAAGTCAAAGAGCAGCCCAAGAATCCTTCCAGACTTCTATCGATACTTACGAATCCTTCTATCGATATAACCTACTTGTACCAATTCTTGGGTTGAGTTCCACTGGTAGAAGTAAGTCAGAGAGCACTCCAAGTCAAGCATTAGACTTCTATAGATACAAACAAGCTAACGAGCAATCTTTGGTCTCCCTTGCACCCAATACAACTATCAGTACAAGTCTGAACCCTTGAAACCCTCAGATTTCTATTGATACAGGTGAACTTCTATCGATACTCGTGGCTCCAACGATCATAATTTTCAAGGCTTCTATTGGCACAAGTCCACTTGTACCGATACAAGTGGTCTACAGTCTGTAATAAATGCATGAATTAATTGTAGCAACGACTCTAATTGACTCCTAACGTCTCCAAATAGCTCCAAGGTTGTTAGAAGGTATAAATACAAGTCAATAGCTTCACGTTGAAGACAAGAAACAAGTGTGTAAAGTCAATAGCACTAAAATCCAATATTTTCATTAATATTCTTTTTGTTTTTTATACACACACTTGAGTAACAATCTTTCTTATTCTTTTCAAGTATTGTATTATTATTGAGTGAGCTTTATCATTGTAATATCTTCCTTTGAGAGGTATCTTTAGTCCTTATTCTTATATCTCATCTTTGTAAGAGATTGCTTAAGATTTTGTCTCTATCTTACCTAGTGAAAAGATAGTGTTTTTTAAAGGTTAAACCTTATCCTTGAAAGGTTAAATTTTAATGAATTTGAGAAATCCTTAGTTATGGTAAGATAAGATGGTGAAGGTGGGCAATTGGGGTCAAACCACTATAAATTCTCGAGTCTCTTTTGTCTGTCATATTTCTTTAAAGTTTTTAAAAACACTAATTTACCACCCTCTAGGTGATTATCAAGCTTAACAATTGGTATCAAAACTTGATCTTTAAATATGATATAATAACCAAGAGAAAAGATCCTTAAAAAGCAAGAAACCAAGAAGTTTGTCTCATGGTGTTGGAGAAAAATTCTACCATGTTGGAAGAAAGTCATTCTACCATGAGACATCCTTTATCCAATGACACTAACTACTCATATTGGAGGACAAAAATGAAACTATTCATCCAAATAAAGGACTATGAAGTATGGATGGTGATTACAATTGGACCATCCATTCCAAGGAAGAAAGTTGACGGTGTCATTGTCACCAAGAAGGAAAATGAGTGGGATGAAGTTGATATCAAGATGGTGCAACTAAATGGCAAAGTTATGTACACTCTTTTTTGTGTCCTTGGTCCCAATGAATATAATATAGTTTCTTTGTATGACAATGCCAAGTAAATATGAGACCAACTTGAAGTCACTCATGAAGGTACAAGTAGAGTCAATGAGTCCAATGAATATATTTAATTAATTGATAATAAATAAATTTGATTCAAAATTATAAAAGCTTATCGACTTTTGAACAATCTATTGAAATAAACTACAAATCAAAATATATGTGCTTTTGAACAATCTTCTTTATGTTTCCAAGAGAAGATTAGTTGAAGCAACTATTTAATAAAATAAAAAATTAGATAAAAATTAAGTTACAACAATCAATGAAATTACTAGTTGTTTGGATGATGAGATTCAAGTTTAAATTATTGTAGAGACCTATTTCAAATTTTGAAAAAGGAAATTGTAGGGGTTGGAAAAGATCGAAGTTATAGACGAAAAAAAAGAAGGTAATTATATTAGAGAAAATTCGTATCTTTTATAAAAAAATTAGGAATCATAGAAAAAATGAAAACTTCTTTTTTCTTTAAGTTGAATATAACCTTTACCATCAAATTTGCAAGGACTTGGCAAGAAAAAAAATAGAGGTTTTGACGAGATCAAGAAAACCAAGATATGCTTAAATGCTTTCTTCATCATTCAAAATTTGGAGAAAAAAGTTGTAGATGGTTGGAAGAGAAAAGAGTAATAGGCTAAAAATGAGTGTGATTGAACTAGGTAATGTTTAAGTGACGTCAATATATTATTGGATAGGGATCATGGGTGATGTGGTAAGAAGGATATACCTAATAAGTTTTCCTCAATGACCTTTCATCACTAAGTATTCACAACATCACAATCAATGCTAGAAGCCCAACACCTCCAAAACTAAGAGGAGAGATAATTTCCTCCCATTGGTAAGTATGCTAATGTCACTTTTATTGTCGTGATTTGTTATCTCTGTCGTCAAATAAGGTTTCAATCTAAACGGGAGTCTCTTGATACCATAATCTTCGCTTTAACTGTCTAGAATTTGCAAACGGAATGGTTTAATTAGGATAAACATACGTGAGCACGTTCGAATTTACATCCTCCTGTACTGACCACAATACTGATGTCAATCAAGTTAATATAAAGTCGACAAATATTTATGTTGTTTATATTTATAACATTTGTATAACATATGTAAAAACAAATATTTTGAAGGTATTGTAGATGTTTTGCCCTTAATGTTTGGCAGTTAGCTTTTTTTTTTCTCTCTCTCTCTCTGTGTGAGTGTTTATGATTTGGCACATGGGATTCAGAGGGCTAAAAAGAAAAATGAATAATGCCATATGTGGTCCTTGTATTTTATCATATCTTTTAATATGATACATCTACTTTGAAAATGTCTATTTTGATATTTTAATTTTACATTGTTTATCAATATGGTAATTTATTAGGACATGTGGTCCAATTGTAGGGTGTTATGTCACTTTTTATTAGAAATTTTTTATTTCAAATAATAGAAGGGACCTTATATTAAATAACTCGAAATTTATTTTAACCAAAAAATAAAAAATGAAACAAATGGAGGATCAGAAAATAAATAGGTTCTCAAGCTTGAAGGGATCTGTAAAAGAAATCGTGGCAAATTGTGTTTAATCCATGATTTTTTTAACTTATAGTTTCATATTCGATATATTTTCCTTTTTTTCAATATATATAAACCACTAACATGATTTTTTTTTATCTGTTTTGAAATCGTTGTTTCTTTTTCTTCATTATTTCGATCATCGTTTAGTTCTAAGTTTTGCATATTTTAATTGAATTTGAATCGAATTTTAATTAACAAAACAAACTATGTTTACTGTTTCTTCAGTTGTCTTTCAAAAACATCATTATTCATTCAATCTCCAATGTGATTTTATTAGAAAAATTTACTCAAATCAAACACCAAGGAATCAAAAAACTAATCAAAAAGTTTGACACCAATTTCAATGATAAGATCTTGTTTTTAGAATCGGATCAGTGTTGACCCTGTGAACTCCTCGGGGTTAAACCCCTCTTTTACACAGCTCGTTGTTTTTCTTCTTTTTAATATTATTTCTTACTAATAATAATTATGTAACATATTTTTAATATTCATGCATGTGCATGACTTTCGAGGGGTCAAACTCAGGTGGTGCTTATACATATTTATATATAAAATGTAATATATACATGAATTAACCCCTCTGACTGCTCTAATATACCTCTCTATATATATGCAGGTTGAATTGCCGACTATGCGAGGGGTTTATATCCCCAAAAGCAGAGGGGTTCAAACCCACAAATAGCTCAGACCCCTTTTTTTTAATAATATAATACGTGTATGTATATGCACTATATGTACGCACTCCTCGGAGGGTTTCACACCTCAAAATCTAAGGGGTTTAACAACTCCCCTTGGGTGGACACCTCGCATGGTGAGCTTGCTAGTATAAATGATAGAGCTGACATACAAACTCACATCTTCGAAATACATATACTTTATTATTTAACACTTGGTGAGGTGCTTAGCCAAACTAGAGCCAAAGTGCAAGAAGCATGCACACGGCTCGCAAAGAGCAATAAACATATTAATAGACGAAGCTCGCCAAGACCCCTCGCCAGTGAGTTAGTTATACTAAATAGACACAGCTTGCAAAGAGCAAATATGGTAAAGTGCAAGGGCTTAATATTGTTATTATTATATGCATGGCGAGGGGCTGTCAAATGAAGGGGGTGTTCATAATGTTTATTTATTTATTTATTTAAAAAAATACATGAGAGGAGAAAAATGCACTATTTGTGCAAACCTCGCATATGCGGCTTTTATAGAGGTGCCAAACTACAGATCACATGACGAGGGGTTCACAAACCCCCAAGTCTCTCCCCACTTCTTTAAAAAGAAGACACTCGGCTAGCAGCTTGAAAAAGCTCAAATAATGAAGATAATGAATAGGCATTTTAATATATAGCTGACATAATGGAGCTTAATAGCTGGCCTTTTGAGGCAACTAAAAATGGCTCTCGCCAAAAATGTTGATATATGATACTTCGACATCACACATTTGATGCCAATAATAGATAAAAGGGGGGGGGGGGGGAAGAACTGACCTGCTTCAGATCTTAACTCCCCTAGCTCATGCCTAGTATAGATTTTAATTCACCGTAGATTGACACGGGTGATTTCAGCTTTTTGGGAGGTTATACAAACCAACCATTTCGATTGATTTGGGAGATTGAGAGTCAATCCACATTCACTGCATCAATTATTGATGGAAAGATTAGATAAAACAGAAATTGTGATGGTGTTTGTTAGAATTAAGTGACCCAAATTCTTATTTAAATAAAATACGATAGAAAATAAAATAAAAGTAAAATCCATATAGAACTAGACTTCTTTTATTTTATTTTAGAATAAGGTTTTTAAACCTTATTAAACTTCATCTATTTTATATTGATTAGGATAGGGTGTTTCAATCCTACTAGAATATGGCTTTACAAGCCTATAAATAGACATAGCCTATTCCTCTTGTATTGATTTAAATTTTCGACATAGTGCATTTTCTTCTCCTCTGCCCGTGGTTTTTTCCCGATAGGGTTTCCATGTAAAATTTGTGTGTTCTTTATTTTATTTATTTTATTCTATTTTATTTTTCACAAATTGGTATCCGAGCTTCTGGGTTATTCATCTCGATCACGGTAATGGCGTCTTTGAAGTATGAAATTCCGCTGTTGGATCGCAACACCAGATTTGCGTTGTGGCAAATTAAGATGCAAGCAGTTCTTGCACAGATGGATCTGGAGGATGCCCTACTAAGGGTAGATAAGATGCCTTCGACATTAATGAGATGAAGAGAAGAAGCGTAAGGATCGAAAGGCATTAACACAATTACATCCGCATTTGTCCAACGAAATTTTGCAGGATGTGATGAAAGAGAAAATCGCCATTGATTATGGAAGAGGCTAGAACAAATATGTATGTCGAAAAACTCTAACAAGCAAGTTGCATATGAAGCAAATGCTTTATGCTCATCGTTTGGAGGAAGGTGCGTCATGTACCGAACACTTAACAGTTGTTTAAAGAAATTCTCTCAAACTTGGAGGCCATGGAGGTTCAAAGATGATAAGGAAGATCTAGGGGTTGATTCTACTTTGTTCGTTGCCCCGTCTTATTCAACCTTTAGAGACACGATTTTATATAGCCGCGAGTCTCTCATAGTTGATGAGGTTTATGATTCTTTAACCTCGTATGATAAGATGAAGCATCTTGTGGTTAAACCCGACTCTCAGGGAGAGGGTCTCATTGTTCGTTGGAGGCAAGATCGGAATGCTGATGATGATCGTGGTAGGACACAAGAACGAAATCCTCGTGGTAAATCTAAGGGTAGATCGAAGTCTTCAAACAGAGGTAAAACTTGTAACTTCTGCAAGAAGAAAGGGCACATTAAATCTGAGTGCTATAAGCTACAAAATAAGATTAAAAGGGAGGTCATGCGAATCAAAGGGAAAACAACCGAGAAAATTCCGTGAAGTTGATGTTGTAGAAGACTACACAATGACTGTGAACTTCTAGTCACTTCTGTCAATGATTCTAAAGTAAGCGAGGAGTGGATACTTGATTCAGGCTGCACCTTCCACATGAGTCCCAATCGGGATTGGTTTACAACTTACGAAACAGTGTCTAAAGGTGTTGTTTTGATGGGAAATAATGCTTCGTGTAAAATTGCAGGTGTTGGAACAATTAAAGTTAAGATGTTTGATGGAGTTGTCAGAACACTTAGTGACGTACGGCATGTTCCAGAATTGAAAATAAATTTAATTTCATTGAGTACTCTTGATTCAAAAGGGTACAGATACACAGCTGAAAGTGGTGTTTTAAAGATTTCCAAAGGGTCCCTTGTTGTGATGAAAGGACAGAGAAAGATTGCCAAGTTTTACTGTTACTAGTGATGCAGCTGTCGCTTCCTCTTCCTTGTCAGATGATGATATTACTAAACTTTGGCATATGCGCCTAGGGCATATGAATGAGAATGGCATGACATAATTGAGCAAAAGAGGACTTCTTCATGGGCAAGGAATTTGCAAACTGAATTTCTATGAGCACTGTGTTTTTGGGAAGTAAAAGAGAGTTCGATTCACTAGAGGAATCCATAACACGAAGGGAACATTGGAGTATATTCATTCTGATCTGTGGGGGCCATCTAGAGTGCCTTCCAGAGGTGGAGCTAATTATATGCTAACCTTTATTGATGATTTTTCCAAAAAAGTTTGGGCGTTCTTCCTGAAGCAGAAAAGTGATGTGTTTTCCGCATTTAAGTCTTGGAAAATTATGATTGAAAAACAGACAGGAAAACAGATAAAATACCTCCGCACAGACAATGGCTTAGAGTTCTGTTCTGATGAGTTTAATAGATCGTGCAAGTCGGAAGGAATCATGAGACACTTGACGATTCGTCATACTCCACAACAAAACGGCGGCGTTGCGAATGAATGAACGAGCGATCATGGAGAAGGTTCGATGTATGTTGTCAAATGCTAACTTACCGAAGTCATTTTGGGCGTAAGCGATGTCTCATGCATGTTTTTGATCAACCGATCTCCATCCGCTGCCATTGAGAAAAAGACTCCACGAGAGGTATGGTCCGTAATCCCGCTAATTATTCCGATTTAAAGATCTTTGGGTGTCTTGCATATGCTCATGTTGATAATGGAAAATTGGAACCGAGATCCATTAAATGTGTTTTTCTTGGTTATAAAGCTGGTGTAAAAGGGTATAAGTTATGGTGTCCTGAAAATAGAAAAGTTGTGACTAGTAGAGATGTTGTTTTTGATGAAACTGCTATGCTACCTAACTTATCTCTTAAAGACTCTTCCAATAAAGAAAATCAAAAACAGGTAGAGCATCAGATTAATACAGAGTCAACTCCTCAAGCCAGTACAAAAATTGAGAATAGAGTTGCTTCTTCACCACAATACTCTATCGCCAAAAACAGAACTAGAAGAGAAATTAAACCTCCAAAGAAGTATGCCGAGGCTGATCTAGTTACTTATGCTTTAAATGTGGCTGAAGATATAGATGCGAATCAAGAGTCATCTAATTATTCTGAGGCGGTTAGCTATGAAGGCTCAGAAAAGTGGATGTTTGCTATGCAAGAAGAGATGGAATCACTCCACAAAAACAGAACATGGGACCTTGTGAAACTTCCTAAAGGTAAAAAGGCTGTTCGTTGTAAATGGGTGTTTAAAAAGAAAGAAGGGACTGCAGGAGTTAAAGAACCCAGATATAAAGCAAGGCTTGTTGCAAAGCGTTACAGTCAAATTCCAGGAGTGGACTTCACAGATGTGTTCTCCCCCGTTGTTAAGCATAGTTCGATTCGAGCTTTGCTTGGTATTGTGGCCATGCATGATTTGGAGCTTGAGCAGTTAGATGTAAAAACTGCATTTTTGCATGGAGAACTTGATGAGGATATTTACGTGCAACAACCAGAAGGTTTTACTGCTTTGAAAAAAAAGACTATGTTTGCTTGTTTGAAAAGTCCCTTTACTGGTTTGAAACAATCACCAAGACAAAGGGTACAAGAGGTTTGATTCCTTTATGACTTCTCATGATTTCAAAAGAAGTGGTTTTGATGATGTGTTTTACTTTAAGAAAAAGCAGTTGATGGTTCTTTTGTGTATCTACTTCTTTATGTTGATGACATGTTGATAGCGAAGAAAAGATAAAGAAGAGATAAGAAAGGTGAAAGCCCAACTAAGTAAAGAATTTGAGATGAAAGATTTAGGACCAACAAAAAGATACTTGGTATGGAGATTCTCGGAGATAGAAAATCAAGTAAATTGTACCTAAGTTAGAAGGGGTACATTGAGAAAGTTCTTTGCGGAGTTCAATATGCAGAGTGCTAAGCTCATTAGTACTCCTTTAGCAGCCCCATTTCAGACTTTCATCGGTTTTGTCTCCACAATCGATGATGAGATTGAGTACATGTCACATGTTCCATACTCTAGTGCAATGGGATCTCTCATGTATGCTATGGTTTGTTCACGTCGGATTTATCATATGCGATTAGTGCGATTAGCGAGATACATGGCAAATCCGGTAAAGAACATTGGAAAGCGCTTTAGTGGATTTTAAGATACTTACGAGGCACTACTGATGTTTGCTTACAGCTTTGGAAGAACTAAAGATGGAGTCATAGGGTATGTTGATGCTGATTTTGCTGGAGACCTTGATAGAAGAAGATCTCTCACGAGTTACGCGTCTTTACAATCGGATGTTGTGCAATTAGTTGGAAAGCCACTTTGCAAACTACACGCTTTGTCTACCACTCAAGTTGAGAGTACATGGCGATTATCGAGGCTTGTAAAGAAGCTATTTGGTTGAAGAGACTATTTAGTGAACTCAATGAAGACCTTCAAATCAGCAGACAATATTTTGTGTGACAAAGAATGCTATATTTCTTACAAAAGATCAAATGTTTCATGAGAGAACAAAACACATTGATGTTCGGTATCATTTTGTTCGTGATATTATTGCTCGTGGTGATATTGTTGTGAGCAAAATTAGTACTCATGAAAATCCTGCAGATATGATGACTAAGTCACTTCCTATAACCAAGTTTGAGCATTGCTTAGACTTGGTTGGTGTTCATTGTTGAAGTTAAACCCTTAAAGGGTTTTATGGAAGAGGTGGAGAACTTGTTTATTGAAAGTTCGCGATGAAGAACTTGTTCATTGAGAATATGTGTCAAGGTGGAGATTGTTAGAATTAAGTGACCCAAATTCTTATTTAAATAAAATACGATGAAAAATAAAATAAAAGTAAAATCCATATAGAACTAGACTTCTTTTATTTTAGTTTAGAATAAGGTTTTTTAAACCTTATTAAACTTCACCTATTTTATATTGATTAGGATAGGGTGTTTCAATCCTACTAGAATATGGCTTTACAAGCCTATAAATAGACATAGTCTATTCCTCTTGTATTGATTCAAATTTTCGACATAGTGCATTTTCTTCTCCTCTGCCCGTGGTTTTTTCCCGATAGGGTTTCCACGTAAAATTTGCGTGTTCTTTATTTATTTTATTTTATTTTTCACAGTGTTGGGTCAGTTCACCCCATTTAAGACAAGACAAAGAGCCGATTATTTTGATAGTAAATAATGTAGAAAGTGAGCTCTCTAATGAAGAGCTATGGAGAAAGATGGAGAAGAGAAGCAGCTTGGGGAGAAGACGCACTCCTGTTTGCTGTTTTCTTGTCTCTTTTCTTATCATATATATTTAGGTTGTCGTTACGGGAATGTGACTTATGAGCTTGACCAGACTTGGTAATGTTTTATATGTATAATAATATTTTATATATAATAGAAAAATAGTTAACTTTTTAAGTATATTTCAAAATTTATCAAAATATATTTAGGGTAAAAAAAAAAACGTTGTTCAAGTTGTATGAAACAACTCTAATAATTTAATATTATATCAATAATTTCATTTTAAATTTTAAATTTTAATTTATTTGAAAATTATTGGAAAAGAGATAAATAACATGGTGTCAGTGTTTCATACAATCTTTTTCCTTCGAATATATATGATTTTTTTTAATACGAGTGTATATATAATTTGTTTTCTTGAAAAAAGAAATTTAAATACCTGTAAGGATAATTAGAGTGAAAATGAATCAATTTTTAGATTAATTTTATTTTAAAGGTAGATTGTTATTAATAATTTGTCTTAAATTTATTTTTATTATAATATAAATTAATATTAGATATAGGAGTGGCTAGTCATACTAATGTAAAATCTAAAATATTAGAATCGTATTTTTAAATTTTGGAAATGTCATTGTTGGGAGGGATAATTATTAACTCTAAAAATGAACCATAAAACTTACATGATAAATAAATAAAATTAATTTAATCAATTTATATATTAATATAACTTTTTAAATATCATATATTCATAATATAGTTAAATTACATCATAAGTAACCCAATTGAGAAACTTTGCTTATGCAAGTCCCCTTCTTCTAAGTTATGTATGTCGGAATAGAAAACGAAAACCCTTGGTGTAAAGAATAAACAAGTATGGAGATAATGAGTCCTCCTACCAGAGACCTCGTTTCGGAACTACGGGACCCAAGCCATGACCATTCAACAAAACTAAGTAGCGAACAGTGGAAACACATAGCATAATCCATTTAATCCGTCCAAAAGCAAACCCCATCTTAGCATAATGAACTCTAAAAAATGTCAGTTGACCTGATCATAAACCTTGCTAATATCGATATTCATGGCAACCTCGCCCACTCTACCCCGCCCTGTGTTGTTCACATGGTGAATCAACTGAAAAGCCACCAGAATATTATTTGTGATCAACCTCCTAGTAGCGAAAGCAGATTGCACCGGAGAAATAAGCTTCGTTAGGAGGACTCGCCAACACCTTGTCTAGAATTTTATAAATTACATTACACAGTGCAATGGGGTGCAAGTGCTTATGCAATCAGGCTTGTCTTTCTTGGGGATGAGAACAATGTGCGTCTCATTAAGGGCGTGTGGGTATTTGACAGTGCTCAAGCCAAGCACAGCATTGCTCAAATACATCCTGCCCCACCACCAACCAGTACTTCTGAAAGGAAACAGGATTCATCCCATCTGACCCCGACGACTTATCTAGATGCATATCAAAGACGGCAGTACGGAACTCCTCTAGCCTGAATGGAGCTAAAAGAAAGTCATAGTTATCGGCAGAGACCAAAGCTGGAAAGCTATGAAACTGGTCAAAATTGGCATGATGGGAATCAGAGAACAAATTAGAGAAATAAGAAAGAACGATACTTCCCATACCCGCTTCCTCTGAACAAGGATTACCATGATCGTCATACAACAAGGAGATATGATTTGTCGACTTACACTTCGACGCATGAAGATGAAAATACCTAGAATTCGCTTCATCGTAATGCATCCAGAATAACTTTGAACGCTATCTCCAATAAACGGACTCTTGTAACAGAATAGAGTTCAATTCCCAGCACATAGCAAACCAACGCTCATGGTCCCCTTCGAAGCGATCCCTCCCCAAACTCCGCTTGACAGCCTTTATCCGGCTCCCAAAATTACCGCCCAATTAAACATCCCAGACCCTCAACTTTTGCTCACAATAAACCAATCTATCGAGGACACAAAGCGATGGGCTAGCCGATCATTCTCGTTGCACCACACCTAGAATGCATTTAATATTCGTGACTATTGTAATCTATGGAGAGTGTGGAGTCTAAATAATTTATTTCTATTATAATATAAATATTAGAATAGGAGTGACTATTCATATTTATGTAAATTTTAAAATATGCATTTAATTATTTATAAGTTTAAATTATAATTTAATCAATTTGTATATCAATATAACTTTTTAAAAAAAATAAATGCTCAACTAAAAAAATCAAACCAAGGAAATAGACAATTAAAACCCAAGTCAATAAGTAGATCGATCTCAAGTCCAAATCCTCAATTGATCCAAAAGGTATAGCATCCTTTAATCAGATATTAGAAAGAGAAGTTGAGAAAGCATCCCAAACAAAATGGTTCTCATGAAACAAAGCTACACGAATAGGAGCACAAGCTGCTTTATTAATGTTTCGACGCGTCGAAAGGTAGGACAAAGATTGAAGATCTGCCTTCAATTTCGACGCCATTTAACCACAGGCTCTTCGTGCTCGATTTGTAGAGCTGAGCATGAATCTGTTTTAAATTCGTTGCGGGACTGCCCTGTTGGCTATTGTAAAGGCAGTATGGCCGTGCCTGTTACCTGACAATACCAAGCATAGGTTATTGTCTAGTGACTTGGGAATGTGTCTTCTGGATGGTATTAAGAACAAACTTAGCTGTCATCTGGAGTCAGTTCCTTGGAAATCATGCTAGGTCTGACTTGCTGGAGAATCGGGAAAGAAAGCAACATCGTTATATTTTGCGATGAATCTTGGCTGAGGAGTTGCTTAAGCAGTGTTGGAGCTGGACGAGAAAATGATAGTTGAGAGTGACAGCGTGGTGTTGGTGCAGCTGTTATCTGATATAGCTCGGTAAAAACACACTCTCTGGCTTCGGTCCATAATAATAAAGACCAATGCCGGTTCCTGGGTGGCTGATTATATCACAAAGCTCCACATTAACAGGGATGCTGCATTACACTGTTTTGAAAAGCCAATTCCCGGGTCTTGGATGCTGTGTACTGTGTGCAAATTGCCTGCACCGGTTAGTTTTCTTTGATTGTTTGCTTCATCTTGTTATTAAAAAAAAAATCACTTTCACGATATAGCATATGATAATATGACATTAACCAACTTTTCTTACATATTCAAATTTATGTAAAGTCATAAATGTACCAAAATTCATATATTATTATCCCATAATATTTGTTGGTGGATGATACATGGATAAGACCCACTTTAAACACCTACCAAACTCGTCTTCAAACTTATTAAAAGGCCTTTTGATTTCCAAGCAGCTTCGTGGCACAAGCACAATCCTCTTTAGCGCCCATAATTTCACTTTGGTTAAAATATGTAATAATTCCCTATACTCTTCCTAAGTTTAAAATTTAGTCCTTATACTTCTATTTTTAAGAATTTAATTGTTCTATTTTTCAAATTTTAAAATCTAGGTCCCTATTAAAATTATTTTATCAAATTCAGGTTCATCATTTTTTTAGTTATATTGTTACTAAGTGTGTTTTTTTTTATTTCAAAATATAACTCTAATAAATTTAATAAAAAAATTTAACAGTATTTACAATTAGACCTAAATTTTAAAATCTAAAAAATAAAGGGACTAATTCCTGAAAATAAAAATATAAGGACTAAATTCTAAATTTTTGAAGAGTACAAGGAGCTATAGCATATTTTAACCTTTCATTTTCATTTTGTATTTGTCGTTGTCTCTGTCTTTCAAAGTTTCTTCTACACAACAAAATAGAATAAGAAAAAAAATAAAAGCTCACTTTTCTCGAACTTTCTCTTAAATGTCACAGCTTCAAGGTAAAAAGCATGGAACTGATTTTGTCTTTGCCTTTTTGTTGTTTGGTTTTGTTTGGTTACCAAGAAAAACACAAGCGAGTATATGGTTTATAATATATAAACTCTATCCAACTAATCTAAATATGTGTGGAGTTGGCTTGTTTTCTTTTTCTCTGTTTTCTTTTTGCTTGTTTTCTTGGAAAAGGACTCCGAAGTAACATAAACTTGTGGTCGTGGCTTTAGTTCTAAAATCCTGTTTTTTTCTTCTGTTTTCTTTGTGTCCAATTCCAAACATAAGTATCATTGGTTTTTTACTATTGCCTTTGGGTTTTCATCTTTTTCTCCATTGACCCTTTGAGAACTACTTCATTGGTTTACCCGGGGACTTTAGCTTGAAGTTTTTTCTATGTTTGGTGACTGAGAAAATTGCTCAAAGAGAAGGAATATAAATTTTCACGTATTTGTATTTGCTCTTCCTCTGGTATTTAGTGAAACATGATTACTAGAATCTGATTGGAAATATTTTCCTCTTTCATTATTCTTTTGATCAAGGATCAAATTGATACAAGGTTTAATGCTGTTAAATTTTCTTGCAGTTTCTCATCAACTGAAGATGTTTCTTTCTTATTGAAAACCTTTTGGTCTTTGCCGATATCTACATCAAAATCTTTTTGTCTTAGACTTGACCTTTTGATGGAGAACTCTGCAAGTGGTTCTTTTTTAAGGAACAGAAGATTAGAGAGCTTCCTCGAAACAAAATCTGGTCCAAATGTTAGAGAAACTCAGAAGATACCTAGCAAACAAGTAATAACAAGACAGAGGCCAAATAAAACTGATGCCTTTGTTGATGATGATGGATGGATTCCAACATTGATATCTTGTGTAAGGATTGTAACATGTTTCCTGGCAATGATGGTCACAACATTCATCTGGGCAATTATCATGCTCATGCTCCTTCCTTGGCCTTCTCAGCGAATTAGACAAGGAAATATTTATGGCCATGTCACTGGTAGATTGCTGGTAAGTGTTTGATTCCTTGTTTCATTTTGACATTTGCTTTTCTTGACTATTCTACAATTAGATTGCCATCACATCCAAATTTGAATGTATTGTATAATTATTATCTGTTGCTCCAAAATTTCTTTATCTTAAGCCTTTGCCTTGAAATGAGAGTTTGCCACTTGTGTGGTACAAAAAGTGGCAAAACCTGTTTATTCATCAATTTTCTAGCAGATTCATCCAATTCTCTGAATATCCTGGTGTGGGTCCTTTTTACTCTTTTTCGTTTTTACTTTTTGGGGTCCCCTTTTTCATGAGATAGTGTTTTCAGAATCAAAATGAAAAGATCAGAGAGGCCTCATTAGAAATAAACTCTTTGTTTTACAAATATTTTGGTATTAATGTGTTTTAATACAAATGAATAACCTTCGAGGACTTTGCAGAAGATGAACATTAATTCGAACAGCTTAGCAGCTTCTTATATGTTAGTTTACATTAAGGTTGTTCACAAGACAATGTCATATTATGTTACAATGTTGTCTAGCATCTGCAATTTGTTCAGTTGAGTTGGAAAGGGTTACACATTTGCTCAGTAGCATTAGCAAAAATTGATTGCAGATGTGGATATTAGGAAATCCATTGAAGATCGAAGGAACGGAGTTCTCGAATGAAAGAGCCATTCATATCTGCAATCATGCATCTCCCATTGACATTTTCCTCATCATGTGGTTGACTCCGACGGGAACCGTCGGCATTGCAAAGAAAGAGGTAAGTTCCACTCAACACCAGTTTAACTTCGATTATGATATGCAAAACATTAACATTTGGCTGCAGTCTAAACTCTAAATTGGTCATACAACATGTAAAATTGCCTTAGAAGATTTACATCTATTGCATATGCAAGTTCATGAAAAAGGACTGCTTGTTTCCTGCAGATCATATGGTACCCCTTGTTCGGACAACTATATGTTTTAGCGAATCATCTTCGGATTGATCGATCTGATCCAAGCACTGCCATTAAGTCCATGAAAAAGGTATCTTTTGTTACCCTTTATGATCAACTCTTAAGACATTCGTTAATGTTACTAACTACTAAGTTATGTTTCTTTTTGCCTCTTGCTCAGGCAGTTCAGGCTGTTAAAAAACATGGTTTATCTCTGATTATTTTTCCTGAGGGAACGAGGTCCAAAAATGGACGACTCCTTCCATTTAAAAAGGTAAGATTCGATCTATTTTTGCTTATAAACTTCTCGAATATAGGTGTTAAATGCGAGTACTTCAAAATAAACAGAGTTCGGGTAACATTGCAGGGTTTTGTTCATTTAGCCATAGAGTCTGGCCTTCCCATAGTTCCAATAATCTTAACAGGCACTCATCTAGCATGGAGGAAAGGTAGCTTGCATGTTCGACCAGCACCAATATCCGTTAAGTATCTTCCTCCAATTAAAACCGATAGTTGGACGGCTGACAACATCAACGATTACATAAAAATGGTGCATGACATATATGTTGAAAACCTTCCGGAGGCACAGAAACCGATTTCAACCGATGACACCAAGAACAGTTCAAGATCATAACTTAAGATCCTTCTTTCTTTTTTGGTATTTTGTAGTCCTGTTAGAGCAATGAGCCCGCATTTTCTGCCTAGGAAAAATTTTCATAATAATAATTTATAATATCGTTAGTTCTGTTTAGCCTTGTTCTAAAGTTGAATGTGCAATGGCTTTCGTTGCCGATTGTGTATACGTGAGTGATATTGTAAGTACTGACTTCACTCAAGGTGGCATGTTATTGAGAACCATTTTCTTCTTAAGTTTGAGCATTCTCATTGATATTCAAAAGTTTTATTTATTTATTTATATTAATGCCCCGAAACACCATTATTAAATAAGATTGTAATACATTATTTTAAAGTTTTGAAAAAAATTTAATGCATTATTTTAATTTCTATATATATGTATTTTACCAAGATCAAGAAGGGATTAGTTATTGCTACCGTCAGAGTATCATACCCTGATTACAACAAAAAGAAAAATTGTGACAAAAAAGAAAGCAATCTAAAATTTGTATGGGACAATTAACGGGAAGGGAGGCTGGCCATTCTCATTTTGGACTGAATTTCTGGTTTTGCTAAGTAAAATGAAATGAATACACTAGCCAAAAAATAATAAGATTAAAACCAAAATTTCTTTATCCTTAAAACACAAATTTCTATCACCTACCTTTTCCTATTACTTTTACTTTTATCCATGGTAGACTTATTGAACTTCTTGGTCACATTCAGTGGATTGGCAGAAGAAGAGAGGATTTCAAAAGCAGCTTCTTCTTTACCATGAGTTATATTTCCGGCAAAACCATCAAAAGGAAGTGGAACTCCCTATATACAACAATGAATAGTAAACAGATTGTTCAATGTTACATCATCCAAATAAAATCCCTGAGACTTGAGAAAAGGCTATAAGAATGATTATATACCTTGGCAACAACTTGAACAAGATCACCAGCAAGGATTACAAGTGTCTCTACTACACTGCCATTTGCAATATTGGTAGCACATCTTCCCTTTTTAGTCAATTTTGCTTTCTACAAAACAGTACCTAACAAAACACAAGCTAATTAAATAATCATCCTCAGCATTCAACATGTAAGTAGAGATACAAACAGTCAACAGCAACGATTAGTCTTAACAATAACAATATCTCACCCCAAAAGGAAAAGACTCAAGTCCTTCATTTGGTAGTGGTACCGGTTGGTTTTTGAAAGGGAAGATGTCACCTTAACTAAGCCCTATTCCATATTAAGCAATGTTCACTCAGTCTAATTCTAGATAGTAATAGTTTCCCATTTTTACTTCCTTAAAAGACTAAAAAGCAAAACTAACAAAGTGACTTGAATGCAAGAGACAATCAAACATTGTTGTTCCCTATAAAAGCGAAAACCAAGTAAGAAAAATTAATCAAGGCTTGGATAAAAATGTTTCCTTAAACCTAATCCCTGCAACAATAACAAAGTCTTAGATAATGATGTCTCCTTTAATCCTATCCCTGCAACAATAATGCCTCTTAATCAAGTGCCTAATCCCATGCCTATTTTAAAATTGCAACCTTGCATGAAAGCAATACAGTTAAAAAAAATAGTCTAAACAATGAAGAAAACAGCACAAATCAAATTTATACCAATCTGATGTGACCCAATTTACAAACAAAACCACAATAATTCAATAAAACCCAAAACCCAGATATAAATCTCAATCAACAATCAAAAACCAGAATTGGTTTCCAACAAAAGAAGTAATGCCAAAACAAACCCAGAAAAAGAAGAGGCAAAACCCACCAAATTCTTTCTCAACAGCAGCAGTGTGGAAGATTCCAGAGTAAACAGAGCCATCTGTCAAATGCACATCCACTGGCAGACCAAGGATGTACATGGTAGCAAGCAGCAAAGCTTCGTTCATTAAACAGTTCTCTTCTTCTACTCTGTTTTTGAGTTCCATATCTACTCTTCTATAGGAGTAAAAGGAAAAGAGATCTGAGGTAGCAGACAGCAGTGGGTTGACTGAATAGATGGAATCGGAAAAGAAAAGGAGACAAAAGGCAATTTTCTTGGTTTATCGTTTCTTATATGTTTTACAAATAACTAAATAAATTCATTGACCTATAAATTTTGTATAGAAAGGGTAAAGAATAATTCTAACAATGATAAAAAAAAAAAATGTCGTCAAAGCCATGCTAAAACCCTCAAAATCTCCAGAAACTATAAAAGAACAATGGGATCCAAGAAATTCAATTATATCATGCATGTCCCTTATTTATATTTTACACAGAGAGCAACGGTCCTGGAAATGATGGAAAAATATTTGATTTTACATGCCATGTCATTCAAATATTTGATGCCATTTTTTTTTTTTTTTTTGGAACTTGGCAGAAGTTCTTTCCCCTGAAAGAAAGATATGGTAAAAAAAGGAACTGTGTTTTCCATGTTCTGATGTTGGATGCATTGCTACTTGAAGAATATCAAATTGGATGCAAACAGCAAACGTGCGTGGTCGAAAGTTGAGTCCCATGGTGTCATAGGGAAGAAACTAAGGCTGATAACGGTATCTCCCTGGCTGAACAAGAACGATGTAATTGCTCTTAAGTCAATGAACTCAAAGCAGCCTTACTCCCCCCAAAAGAAGAAGTTAACAGTTAACAGGATTTACAGACTTGGATTCTACAAAGCTTACTGGATTTTTCATATGATACTTTCTCTTATTCTGATATGGAACAATTTATGCAAAGGCTATTTTGGGTTTTAAGTCCTGTTATTTATGTTTATTTTATTTCTGTTTTTTTTTTTTTAACGGCATGTTTGGTTAACTGTAATGGAACATGGTTGTAATTGAATAAAGATTTACTGGAATAGAGATGCAATAAGTAATTCAATTGTTTGGTTGAATGGAATAAAATAAAGTTGTAATAGCATTCTTGTATTTGGTTGAATAGAATATATGTTCTAATAGTATAAGGAAAAATGCTTAAATAACTAAAGTACCCCTATAGAAATTTTTTAGGTAAATGATTATTGTTATTGTTATTAAATTTTAATAAGATTATTATTAAATATATTTTAATAAAAATAAAAATAAATAATTTAATCATATTTTATCATAATTATTATTAAATATAATTTAATAAAATAATATGTAATTTAATAAATTCTTAATATAATTATTATTAAAATATGAATTCATAAAAATTATAATATATAACCTACTTTATTATTTTTAAACTACAATATATTATTTTTAAAAATAATATATAACCTACTATAATAGTATTCTGCGGCATTCTATTATATCATTATACCTTTCAAAGTTACTAAAACATAACCAACACAATCATGATTTTTAATGGTCAAAAAGAAATCTCCTCGCCCATTTCAGTCGCACAAAAGAAGGTAGACTAAAAAAAATGAGCATTTGCGTTGGATGGTCTGAAATTTTACTCAACGCATGATAGCGCTCATCCTCAGTTAATTCTTCTACTTCACATAAGGTCGGATATAATTTTAGAGCACTTTTTTGAATGACCATTTTTTACTTTTGTTGAATTAGCACTTGGAGGCAATGTTCCTACTTATTTCAAGGCCAACAGTCCATATATTTTCCCCTAATAACGTGGCAGCATCAGTAAATGAAGTAGAAGAAATTTGTTCACTTGCATTAGAAATGTAACATCTCTAACCCATATCCGTTACCGGAACAGGGTTACGAGGTATTACTGGACTTATACACTAACATTCGTATAAAACCAAGTAAAAAAATTGCATTTTAAGTTAAAACTTTTCAAATTTCATGTTAAAGTCCCTAATATGGGCCTATGGGGCCCAATACATGCTTTGAAAATGGTTCAGGACTAAACCGGTAACTTTAGAAATTTTACCCTAAAGATAGGGGCACACGCCCGTGTGGCCTGAGACATGACCGTGTGGCCAGACCGTGGGGATCCCATGGCCATGTGGCCAGCTCGTGTGGAATTCTGACTTGCAATTCTTAGGCATCAGAGGAGCAAACGGCCTGGGCACACGCCCATGTGGCTAGGCCGTGTGGTACACTGATTTTTTTACCATTTTTAAGTCATTTTCACACGGTTTTGACACACGACCATGCTTAAAACTCGTGTCCTTTACACAACCAAACACACGGCCGTGTCTTTTACCCGTGTACTATCCTGACTTCATATTTAAGTATACAGGGGACACACGGTCATTTCACACGCCCGTGGGTTGTCCGTGTGTCACACACGGCCTAGACACACGCCCGTGTGTCTTACCCGTGTGGACAAAATAAGGCCATTTCCTAGCCCTATTTCTCACCTAAACTTAACCATTTTCCTTCATAAAAACTTACAAGTATATACCATACATTTCAACCAATTTCCACCATTCAATCTAAAATTTCCAACTCTTAATGTAATGACCCGAATTTTACCGGTACTGAAAAAGTGTAATTTCAGATCTCTGTTTATGAAAAATGAATTCGTAAATATTTATTAAAAATATTTATGAAGTAAAATGAGTGGTTAATTAGAGTTTAATTAAGTGAATTTAACTTAATTAAGAGTGATTAGGAAAAAGGATTAAGTTGAATGAAGTGTAAAAGTTTAATTACAGAATTAAAGAAGATAAGGGGACTAAATAGGAAATTAAGCCTATTCTAAAGAATGAGGCGGCAAAACATAAAAATCTTTGATTTTTATGTTGTTTAAATTATAAATATATTATTAATGTTATTATTTTATTATATTACAAATTAAATTAATTTTATTATTATATTTTGAAATAAATTAAGAAAAGACAAATGTATGGTGCATATGGATATGGTGACATATGTAATATTAATTTATATAGAATTGTAAAATACATGTATATTTACTTATCATATAAGTATATTATTAAATTATATATTAGTATTAAGTAAAATATATTTATATAATAAATAAATTAAAGAAAGACAAATGTAAAGATATAAATGGATACAAATGTTAAATAAATATTAGTTATTTAGTAGATTTTTATTGTTATTATATTATATATATAAAACAAATGGAATAAAGAAAAAAAAAAGATAGAAAAAGAAACAGAATGAAACGAAACAGAGAGCAGGGGAGAAAAAGAAAGAAAGAAAAGAAAGAAAGGGAGAAAAGAGAAAATTTAAGGTTTGAAGCTTTAAGCTTTAATAGGTAAGTCAATCAAGTCCTTTTTACTTAATTTTGATGTTTTAGAAGTTTCAGAACAAAGTTTTGATGAAATTAAGTTGATATTTTGCAAGTTATTAGATTTCTAGATATTATCCATGATAAATAAAATGATGAATTAAGGGCTAAATTGATAGAAATTCAAGTTAGAAATGATATAAGGATTTAATTGTAAAGTGATTCATAAGTTTTATGCTTTAAGGACTAAATTGAAAGAATTTAAAAATTATGGTTTTATGATGAAAAATAGATACCAAGTTTGGTTAAAAATTGAGTAGAAGTAAAGTATGAATTAAGATAGAAAAGTAAGTGAATTTAGTTGGGATTAAATTGAAATTAAAAGTAGAAAATCAATATTTTGCACTAAGACTATTTTGGACAGCAGCAGTAGTCTAAGTTTGAAAAATCACCAAAAATTGTATAAATTGAATTAGAGGATGAATAAAATATGGAATTAAATATTATTGAGTCTAGTTTCTTATAGAAGAAACGGTATAAGCAATTGAATTATAAATTATGAGATATAATGAATTTTGTGAGACAAGATCAGAATGAATTCGGGTTCCCCTGTTCTGACTTTGGAGAATTACCAAAAATTGGATAAAAATAATTAGAGACTTAAAGTTATATGTTTAGAATACCTAATGAGTCTAATTTCAGGAGAAATCAACAGAAATATTATTCGAGTTTTGTACTATGAGATAATTAATTTTTAGTGAAGAAGGGTAGAAACTGTCAGACAGCATAACAGTAATAACTTTAAAGAATAAACTGTACTTAATGGCTAAACCAAAAATTCTGAAAATTTTATGGTAATAATATATATGAGTCTAGTTTCAGGGAAAATTAGCGGATCTTAATTTGGAGTTTATAGATCCAGATATAAATAATTTAGTGACTATGACACAGATGGACAGCTTGAATATCCATAAAAGTAAATAATAAAAATTATAGATAATGTTACTTACAAGTGTGTTATTTACATTAAGGATGTGGAATGGAGAGGAGGAGGAGGAAAATGTATATGAATATTCAGTTAGCATGGCTAATTTGCATGTTTTAAGCTCATGGACTAAATTGAATAAAAGTAAAACTTTAGGGGGCAATTTTGTAAAAATGTCAAAAATGACTAAATTGAAGGGAATGAATTGTTTTATTATATAAATTAATAAATTGAGGGAAATTATCAATTTAAGATTGGGTGAAATTCGGGAAAATGGTAAATTACCAATATGCCCCTAAATTTTGGTATTTCTGCAATTTAGTCAGGTAGGTTCGTATATCCTGAATGAGCATGTAAATATGACAATTTAAGTATTGTATTGTATTTTATATGATATTTTGAATTGAATATATGAAAAGGATGTTACATGAAACATGAAAATGAATACTAAATAATATAAATTAATTAAAATTATTTTGAAAATCTCGGTAATGCTTCGTATCCTATCTCGGTCTCAGGTACGGGTATGGGGTATTACACTTAACCATACCTTGAAGCTTACCTTTACAATGGTTTGTAAATCATGTTTTATGAAATGTGATTTATATCTTGTTGAACATGAACATACCATATTACCTCAAAATACATATTACTAGCCATTCCAATGACTAGTTTGTGAACAAACATGTTACATCACCATTTGGCCTCATTAGCCTACACATGCCATTATATCAAAATGAGTTTGTCGTTTTTACCAAAAGTTAAAGAGTTGATAGTGTGATGATAGCTCTGACCCAATCCAACCTTTACGAGCTTTGAGCACTATAAAATAGGGAAAAATAAACCTAGTAAGCATTATATGCTTAGTAAGTTCATATAACCAAATTACACTTACCATTAATATATAACAAGTAAATCACATATAAGGCAATTTATCCATCAATTTAGCAAACTAGCAAATATGACCTATATACAATCATTCAACCAAATTGGTTAGTACAAAAACATTAATATGCATAGATGAGCTCATCATGTTATTTCTTCTTATTTCACTTGTTAATATATTTCCGTTGAATCTTTGAATTTCCAATGGACCTTTCTTTTTCTAATTGTACACTCGAGATGCACATTCTCTTTTCAAGTGGTACACACAAAGTATACTTTTCCTTTTCATATGGTATACACAAAGTATACCTAACCTTTTCACATTCGATAGCCGAAGCTATCCCTTTCCACATGGTACACACAAGGTGTACATTTCCTTTTCATAATGAGATCAAAAGATTATCCTTTAGGGACAACCTTTATTGCAACATATGCAAGATCTCATATTTACGGTAATCACCTGTCTAATCAAAAATCAATATTCAAACGGATTCATGCATCATTTCATCATTTATATGTTAATCACAAATCAACATTAGTTTATTACATGTACATACCAATTGCAAATCATGATGCACATAATTCAACAATCATTTCAACATATTTACATGCTTAATTTAGTTATACGAACTTACCTTGACAAGTGCTCGTATCTACTAATCCAAGACTTTTTCTTTCCCTCGATCTTTTTCTTTGTTCAACACTTTCGGATCTATATAAATAAATTTAATCATCAATTCTATGATTTTTACATTCAATCAAGCCCATTTCACATTTTAGACGAAAGTACCATATTTCCCCTAAACTTTTAACTAATTCTAAGTTCGTTCCTAAGCTCGGAAATTGAAATTCATGCAATTTACTCCTTATTCCAAGCTTATTCAAAATTCCAATATAACTTTTATAGCACATGTATTTCATAAATTTCAAAATTTTTTCAAGAATTTCACTACTTTGCAATTTAGTCCCTAACATGCTTTCACTAAAAATCACTTTGTAAAAGTGGTTTATCTATCAATAATCTTTCATTTTATATCATAAACTTTCAATTTACAGCATATTCATCCATGGTTAATTTTCTAAACTTTGGTTTTCTTTCAATTCAATCACCCAAATAAAGAAATTAAGCTTTCTCGATCTCAAAAATATAAAAATTACTAAAAACGGGACATAGAACTTACCAATTCAAGCTTAAGAAATTTCCTTTCTCTCTCCTAGGGTTTCCATGGAATTTTTGGGAAGAAGATGATAAAATGATATCTTTTTCATTTAATTTAATTAATATCATTTAAATTTTCCACTTTTCAATTTAATCCTTTACCTTTTTCCATTTTTCCATGAATGAATCACTAAAAATATCTAAATATTTTTCATTAATGGCCTAATTGTCATATAAGGACCTCACATTTTGAATTCTATAGCTATTTAATCCTTATAATTACTAGAATTCAACTTTGACATTTTATTCAATTTAGTCCTTTTTTCAATTAGACACATAATTGATAAAATTTTTTGATAAAAATTTTCATGCAATATTCCTATCATAATACCTATCATTTTATGAAATTTAAATAATTTCATTTTTCGGACTCGGATTTGTGGTCTTGAAACCACTATTCTGATTTTACTAAAATTGGGCTACTACAAGAAATCCTTTTTTTTTATTTGAAAACATTGAATCATCTTGGTTTCTAGATGGTTGAAATTGTGTAGTTGAGAGATCAATCTCATCCGAAAAAACATCAGCTTCGCATCCATGGTAATCATTTCTTTATTCATGAGTATTTGCAATAGCTACTACATCCTCAGCATCAACTTCTTCAATAACATCAACGGCTATTTGAGCATCTTTTTCGATGGCTCGATCGTTTGCATAGATGGTAGTATGTTGGTCATAATGAGGGAAACTACAATGTCTAAATTGACTGACTTCTTTATGACTCTATAAAAAAAGGAGAAATCCATATTAAATATAAGTTTGGTCAAAAAAAGATAATAAAGACAGGAAATAATTCTTACACTTATATATGAGTTCCACACAGCATCTTCAGCAACAACAAGCTGTCTATACTCGTCCCAACCAAAGCCGCTATTGTCTTATCCACTGAGCATGTCGTAAACGATTGACCAATCCCTTTTCAGTGTCTTAATCCCTTTTCAACGACCTGATAGTTTGGGTGTCAAAAAATAAAGTTTGGGACTATATTTTCGTAAAATGAACTCGTAAATATTTTTAATTAATATTTACGAGGTTAGTTTAGCAGTGAATTAGATTTTGATTAAGTGAATTTTGTGAAATTAAGAGTTATTAAAGTATAAGGATTTAATCGTGTAAATGTTAAAAGTTGAATTATAGATTAAAATTTATTAAAGGGACTAAAATATCAAATATACATTTAGTCTTAGTAGTGGACGGCATTAATGGTTTATATTGCATTTATATGTTAACTTATTATATATATATATATATATAAGTTGTATAATAATAATAATATGAAATGTGTATATGTGTATGTTATTTTATAATAAAACAATATAAAAAGAAAAAATAAAAGATAGTGGAAAGGAATGAAATGTTAACATGCAAAACAAAATTGGGAAAGGAGAAAGAAAAGAAATAGGGTTAACGCACGGCCATAAGGGTTTTCAACTTTTTAATTTTAATTGGTTAGTCAATTTTGTCTTTTTTCTTGTAATTTTTATATTTTTGGAATCCCGGTGTTTAGAACTATCCGAATCATATAGAAATTTTAGCATTGATTAAGATTTTAGATGTTGTTATTGTTGAATAGTTTTAGTATTAAGAATTAAATTGATAGATTTTTAAGTTAGAAATAGAAAATGATTAAATTGTAGAACAAATTGTAAATTTTGATTAATAGGGACTAAATTGTAAAAAAATTCAAAATTTAAGGGTATAATTGAAAATAAGGAGTTAAATTTAGTTTAAAGTGAAATGAGTATGAAAATTTGGAATTAAATGTGAAGATTAAAAATTAGTCTCGGTTTAAGGACTAAATTAAAATTTAAGCAAATATTGATTAAAAATTGAAATATTCAATGTGGAATTGAACTGTGTAGTATTAATGTATTTTAATTATTTGAATTCTGTAGCTAACGTCGTACTAGAATCCTCGACTAAAAAGGGGAAGGATAAAATCGGCGTCGAATAGCTCAGAATCCACGGTTTGTGTTTCTATAATCCAAATTAAGTTGTTAATTATTGTATTTTGAATTATTGCATATGCTAAGTAGTTGAGGTGCGTAATTTAGTGCCTTGAGATTGAATTGAATTTATAGTTGATTGAATTGGATTGATTTGGTATATATTATGAACGTATTGAGCATATGGAAATTGAAATGAATATATGTTTAAATGTGATAATGTGCAAATATGAGAATTGGATTTTGGATGTATTTGTAAGTGATATGGAACTCTATTAACTATTTCGGGTTAAGTCGGATATAGATGGCATGTCATAGGATAGGAAAAGTTCAAGGATTTCTTCGACTTCGAGTCGATAAGGCACTGGGTGTCAATTTGCTTCGGTTTAACCGATGAGCCACTGGGTGTCAATTTATATAGCGATGAGCATAGTTCTTACTTCAGATTTATCCAATGAGGCACTGGGTGCCAAACTGGTGTGTTGGTTGAATCCGTGTATCTGTCCGATTCCGAGTCATGTTAATAGGGGTAATTAAATAATAAAGTTATGTAACTGATATTGAAATGACAAAGTATGTGAATTGGAAATGAGAGGATTGAAAAATGAAATGTGAATTATGTTGTGAACATAAATGAAATACATGGGTGATGCACTCATGAATTGAATATGGATTGGTTTATGTCATTGTACAAGTGAATTGTTAATTGATCTATGAAAAGCTAATTATATAGCAAGTGATGTGAAATGAGATATTTGTTAAAACCAATCAAGTATGAATACATGTGAAAAATGGGTATAGCATGAAATTGAAATGGTGATATCTTGTAATTGCATGCTTAGATAGTAGTATGATTGTATAATTCAATTTGAGTATTCATGTATCATTATGTCTTTAAATGTTCGGATTATAGAAATATCACTGAGTTTTACTCAGCTTGCGGCTTTGTTTTTCGTGCGTAGGTTAGGTACTTCTCTTTTGATCGCCGACTCAGCATCCAACAAGAATCCCGATCTCAAGTGTGGCAATGTTTAATTCTATAATGGCATGTACCTAGGATGTCTTGGTTGTTAGTTATTTTGTGAATGAGATGTAAATTGAGTTATAAGTATAGTGTTGGTTTGGGTATATAAGTATATGTTTGTGTTTGAAGCCATAAGTTTGGTATGTTGTTTTGATCCAAGGCTTGGTATGTGTGTGAACTTTAAACTTGATGTCTTAAGTAGATATATGTTAGGCTAAATTGAGTGATTTTGGCATGCTTAAAATCTTGATTTGAATGACGTATTGTTGATGTCTTTTGATGATATAAAATGTTGTACCAATGAGGGTACATTGGTTACGCACTTAAGACGATTGTTTTGGCATGTTTTAAGTATGTTTAATCGTATTTTGAATAGGTTAAATGATTGGTATTTGAGTTGCTTAAGGCCCAAGTAAGCTTGAAATGGTAAACTTGTCGTTTAAGGTCATTTTAGGTCCACACGGCCAGAGACACGGGTGTGTGACTCGATAGTGTGTGACACACGGCTTGGCGACACGGCCATATGTCTCCTGTTTAGTGCTTAAGGTGCAAGTCAGTTAGTTACATGGCCTAGCAAATGGCCTGGCACACAGGCGTGTGGGGCTATTTCGAGAGTCGCCATAGATGTTTCTAAGATAGACAGCGTTTTACAGTGGCCTACTCCTACATCAGTTAAAGAACTTAAGGGTTTCTTAGGCTTATTTGGCTACTACAAGATGTTTATCTAACTTTATAGAGTGATGACCAAGCCTTTGACAATATTGCTCAAGAAGGACAAGGTATAGGAGTGGTCAAAGGAAGCTACTGAGGCATTCCAACAGCTTAAACATGCAATTTGTCAAGCTCCAGCCCTTTCTTTATCCGATTTCAAGCTTGAATTTTATATTGATACTGATGCTTGTGGACAAGGGGTAGGGGCGGTGTTGCAACAACAAGGGTAACCTATAGCTTTTTTCAGCAAAGCTTTGGGAGTGAAGTACCATGCCTTATGTAACACCCCTAAACCGAATCCGTCGTCAGAATAGGGTTACGAAGCGTTACCGGAGTTTACAGATCAAATAAATAGATATTTCATTTAAAATAACATTCATATCGGAAACCAATCAAAAACAAATATATTGTCACTTATTCGAGCCCTTGAAGCCCAAAATACACTTTAGAAATAAGTTGGGACTAAATCAGATACTCAAATTTTTTTCGAAAAATATTAAAATTTTTCAAAGGTGCAGGGGACATACACCCGTGTGGCTCACACGGTCAAGAGACACACCTGTGTCTCAGGCCGTGTGGGTATTCAAAATAGGGGCACACGACCGTGTCCCAACCCGTGTCCATACCTGTGTAACTCTCTAACTTGGATCACACGGCCAAGCCACACGCCCGTGTGCTAGGCTGTATGAGCATTCTGTCTTGCGCAAATTAAAGATACAAGAGGACACAAGGCTGAGACACACGCCCGTGTCTCTACCCATGTGGACAAAAATAAGTCATTTTCCTAGCCATATTTCTCATCCAGTTTGTCATCAACCTAAATCAACATTTTAGACATCAACTAGCCATAACAAGGCAATCAAATCAAGTCAAAATCAATACTTATGTAACACCCCTCACCCGTATCTAACGCCGAGACAGGGTTCGAGGCGTTATCGGACTTAAACATTCACAACATGCAAAACCGGGCCATAAAGTTTTTGTCCAAAATTAAAACATCTTAAACACATACATATCGTCCCTTATACAGGCCTTCGAAGCCTATAACATACATTGGGGTGGTTCGAAACTAAACCAAGAACTTTGAAAATCTATGGGCAACTTAACTAATTTTCTTACTTCGGAGAGTCACACGCCCGTGTGGATTGGGCCGTGTGGTTACACACGTCCGTGTATCTATCCGTGTGGACAATTTCAAGGCTATTTTCCAAGCCAATTGTCACCCTTAATTACTTACAGACACTTATATATTTTCATAGCAATTAACATGGGATATTTGAGTAATTATATATCCACAATCAAGACACAAGCATGGCATTCTCACAATAACACATAACATATTACCAACCATGCATGGCACACAAGCATATTCGCATCACCAATATCAGACATAACATGAATAGCAAGATTTATAAGTCAGAATCATTAGCTCACTAAAGACCAATATATTTGGCCAAATTATAATAACACATGTTATAAAACTAGATCCCTATACATGCCACTCACTTGATAATTCTAGCATATGTGTTTATACTCTCAAGGTGTTGGCTTGATAGTGTGATGCTGCCTCCAACGATCTCCAACCCTGAGCTAACCTGACAACACTAAAAGAAATGGAAAGGAGGGGGTAAGCTTTACGCTTAGTAAGCTCGCATGAAAATAATAAGCAATTTACTAACATGCTTTCCATAGTAAAACTATCCCAATTGTACATTTACACATGTTCTGGTTAAGCTGTTTTCTTGAGTCACAGTCACTAAATCATTTATATCTAGAGTTACAAAACTCAAAATTAATATCCGTAAATTTTTCCAGAAACTAGACTCATATATATTTCCAGCATAAAATTTTCAGAATTTTTGGTTCTTCCAATAAGTACATTTTATTATTAAAAATTTCCCCTTTTTTGCTGTTTGACAACTTCAACCTTTCTTCACTAAAATTTATTTATCTCATAGTGCGAGACTCAGATAATGTTCCTGTCTCTTTATCCTGAAAGTAGACTCATTAAGGATTTTATATATATGATTTCTAACTCATAATTATTTTTTTACAATTTCTAGTGATTTTCCCAAGTCAGAACAGGGGATTTCGAACTCATTCTGACATTGTCTCACAAGAATTCAAATATCTCATAATAAAAAATTATTTTGCTTACATTGTTTCCTTTATGTGAAACTAGACTCATTAATCTTTAATTTTATATATTATTCAGCCTCTAATTCGACTTACATCATTTATGGTGATTTTTCAAAGTCGGGCTACTGCTGCTGTTCAACACTGTTTCAGTGCAAAAATCACAATAACTATCATAATTCCATTGTCACATTGATCATGGACTCATTATTTCATAAATCTCATCTTCAATTACACAATGTAGGTTAACATGATATTGCAACACAATTAATAATCATAAGCATGAGAATGATTCATCTTTCAAATCTTTGCACTTGTTCATCATGTATACACATATATATGCATGAATTTGCTTACTCATCATTTATCACATTTCAATAAGGCATCACTTATGAGTATAATGTACGTACTTGTACATATCCATAGCATATCAATTAACTTTACCTTTATCATCATGCCCATCTTGAGACTCTCATCGCATTATTCATTATAATACCCGTTGAATTTCTAATGGGCCTTTCCTTTTCGAGTTGTACACTCAAGGTGTACGTTTCTTTCCAAGTGGTACACACAAAGTATACCTTTCCTTTTCATATGGTATACAAAAATTATACCTTTCCTTTCTAAATTCGATAGCCGAAGCTATCCCTTTTTACATTTGATAGCTGAAGCTATCCCTTTTCACATTCGATGGCGAAAGCTATCCCTTTTCACATTTGATAGCCGAAGCTATCCCTTTTCACATTCGATAGCCGAAGCTACCACTATTCATCGATCGTAGCCGGAGCTACCACTTTTCACTAATCGGTAGCCGGCTACTACTTTTCACCGATCAAGTAGCCGGTTACCATTTTCATCGATCGGTAGCCGGCTACCACTTTTCATCGATCGGTGGCCGGCTACCACTTTTCACATTATACACACAAGGCGTACATTTCCTTTTCATAATGAGATCAAAAGATTATCCTTTAGGGACAACCTTTATTGCAATATATGCAAGATCTCATATTCTCGGTAATCACCAATTTCTTTTAAATATCACATCCCATCAAATTTCTATTAACATCAAATTCAATACAATTATAGCAAATTATATTTCATGTATATCAATAATATCATGATTAATAGACTTATTAAGTCACGCGAACTTACCTCGGATCCAGAAATGACAATTTACCATTCTAGTCCATAACCTTGTATTTTCCCGATTTAAGCCCAAATCTCGATTTCCTTGATCTATAATATCACATTTAGCCTACTAATTAGTCACACTATTCATATGGGTCTAAAAATCATTTTTTTACAAATTTTCATTTTGACCCCTAAACTTTTGCATATTTGCACTTTTATCCCAAGGTTCAGAAATTAAACTTCTTCCTATTTTCTTATGTTTTATGACATGCTGATCATTTTTCTCTTCTACGAAAACATAAAATTCTCACTCTAACATGTACTTATGAACATTAGGTATTTTTACCGATTATATCGTTTTACTCGTTTTCACGTAAAATCGCTTAGCAAAAGTTGTTTAACACAATTTCAAGCTTCATATTCTACCATTAAACATCAAAATACATGCATATCATTCATGGGTAAATTTTTAAACATAAATCCTAACTCAAAATAATGGTAGAAATGAGCAGATCATGTTACCGGGATTTCAAAAATATATAGAACATTAAAAACGGAGCTCGGAATTACTTACTATTAAGCTTGAAAGCTTGGACAAACCCTAAACATGGCTGCTCTTGGTACATTCTACTGTAGCAAGAAGAAAGGGACACATTTGGAATTTAAAATTTGTCTTTTAATTCATTTTACCCCTAAATGACCAAAATACCTTTTTTACTATTCTTTCAAAATTTACCCAACCAAGGTCATTTTTGTCCAAAAAGTTATACAATGGTTTAATTATCATTTAAAGACCTCCCATTTAAAATTTCATGACAATTAGACACCTCTAACATATAAAACTCAACTTTTGCACTTTTTACAATTTAGTCCTTTTTCTAAATTGAGTGCCCAAACGTCGAAATTTTCGAACAAAATTTTCACGAAATCATTCCGTGAAATTGTAGACCATAAAAATACAATAAAAATGAAAATTTTCTCATCGAATTTGTAGTCCCGAAACCACTGTTCCGACTAAGCCCAAAATCGTGATGTTACAACTTAAACATGTAATACTATCACATACCAACAATATGCTCTTGGGCTCTTTAAATGACAACATAACTCATATGAGTCTAATAACCAATTTCACCTACATAATCAAATACATATATGCATAATTTACCTAATATACCTATTTAACCCAATCATCAATATACCTATAAGATTTCCATCATTCAATCATTTCAAACACACATCAAACATGATAGGGTCATTTACATACACATCAAAATTATCCATCACAAGCCATTCAAATGGCTAGTTCTAACAAAACATTTATATGCCACCATTAGCCAAATTAACCTATACATGTCATTATAACCAAAATTAATTTACTAATTATACTGAAAAGGCTGTTGGATAGTGTGAAGTTGCTCCGACCAGCTTCCAACCAAAATGATCTTCTGAAGTACTATAAAACATGGAAAATAATACAGAGTAAGCATTTAAGCTTAGTAAATTTGTATAACAAAAAAAATTAAATTACCATTTAATCACATTTACGGTAAGCATGCTAATATAACCAAACCAATTTGGTCAAAAGCCTAAACACATATCCTCAACATGTTAGCTATGTAACACTTTCCATAACCAATAAATATGGCTGTACATAATCACTAGGTAAGATTCACATACATGTATCATCCATCTCATATTTCAACATATCATGTAATATCATTTTCCATGTAACTCAAGTATATACCCGTAATTGTTCATTTCGAACTCATATTGTTTCATATTGGAACTTTGCCCGTTAAACCATTTAAAATATCGTTGGATACACGGGTAGTGCACACGAAGTGTACAAATCTGTAATCTGTCAATTCATATACATATGTGCTCATACCAGCATGTTAACGGGAAGCTCTTCCGAGCCATATAATAGGAAGCTCATACGAGCTAAATATCGGAAAGCTCAAGAGAGTCATTAATCAGAAAGCTCATGAGAGCCAAATATCGAGATAATTATAAGAACTAAATAATAGGAAGCTCGTGAGAGCCATGGTGTGTCTGCACACATGTAGGATCACAACAAAATCAAAAACCCTAATGACATGTCATTTGTATCTTTTGAATTTCTAAGGTTCAAACGGGACATGGTACTTGTCTGACATGTGATTAATAATTATACATAGCAATTATACAAATCACACACAATAATATTCAATTCAAAACAAAAAAATATACAATTTAGTTACACGAACTTACCTCGATAAGTTTTTGTAGATACGAAGGTTACTAATCCGATATTTTTTCTTTGTCTCGATCTAACTCCGTATTAAGTCTATCCGGATCTATACGAATGAATTTAACTCAATTTAATATCATTCTTATTCAATTCAATCCAACACACATCTTTTAGCAAAATTTCTATTTTGCCCCTATACTTTTAATTAATTACGATTTTATCTCTATGCTCAAAAAATGAAATTTATACAATTTAATCATTATTTCAAGCCTAGTCGATTTTCATATATATCAATAGCAGCCCATGAATTTCATAAAATTTAGAATTTTCCATGAATTTATCATCTTTTCAATTAAGTCCCTAAATCATAATTTCATCAAAATTCTCTTTACAAAAGTTATTTATCTAACAACTACCTTTCATTTTCTATCATAAAAATTAAAAATTCAACTATAGTCATCCATGGAAAAACTCTAATACTTTAATAGTTTTGCAAATTAATCCCCGAGATAGCTAGATTAAGCTATTACGATCTCAGAAACATAAAAATAATTAAAAACAAGACAATAATACATACCTAATTAAGCCAAAAGTTTGCTAGAACTCAACTTCCATGGCTAGGGTTTCCATGTTTTTTGTTTTAGGAAAGATGATGAAAATGATATTAATTTAATTATTTATTTCTTTTATCATCATTATTTTATCATCTTTCCAAAATTAACCTTAATATTTTCTTCAATTTCCAATGATGAATAATCATCCTTATCTACTAACTCCTCTAAATGGTTTATTTGTCATATAATGACTTCAAATTTTAAATTCCACAGCTATTTGATACTTTAGCTATTAGAATTCAACTTTTGCACTTTATGCAATTTAGTCCTTTTTATCAAGCTAGGCATGCAAACGGTAAAATTTCTTAACGAAAATTTTATATGATATTTCTATCATACTGTAGACCATAAAATAATATTAAAATAAATTTTCTTCTGACTTCGGATTTGTGGTCCCAAAACCACTGTTCCAATTTAAGTGAAAACGGGCTATTACACCTTATCCATTTATGATAAGGAGATGTTGGCAGTGCTTCTAATGATAAAAAATGACATGCTTACCTTGTGGGGAGGAGGTTCCATATTCGAACAGGCCATCAGAGTTTGAAATTTTTGACTGAACAGCAGACCATTACACCATTCTAGAAAAAATGGTCGCCCAAGATGATTGGTTACGACTTTGTAGTCAACTATAAGAAAGGGGCTCACAATACCATGGCCGATGCCTTGTCTCGAAGGCCACAAACAGAGGAAAGTCAGCTAATGCAATATACGATTAACACCCCTTGGTCTGATTTGTAGGTTCAAATTGTTGACTCTTGGAAAATTGATCCCATATTGAGGCAGATGTGTGAGAAAGTGCAACAGCAACCACAAGCACATCCTAAGTATGGGTGGGATGGCAGAATCTTGAGGAGAAAATGAAAGGTGATGGTAGGCAACTTTGGTACTTTGAGGAAAGACTTGTTCAATCATTTTTATAAAGGGGGCATTTGGGGGTCATTCTAGTATCTATGCTACGATGTGCCACATTAGAAGGTTGTTTTATTGGAAAGGTCTCTCTAATGACATTCGGCAATAGGTCAGGGAATGTGTTACGTGTCAGCGATGTAAGGGAGACAACGTTGCACATCTGGGATTATTACAGCCATTACCCATACCTGACCATGCATGATCTGCAATTACCATGGATTTCATTGAAGGACTATCGTCTTCGAAAGAATACAACATGATCTTGGTGGTGGTAGACCGTTTGATCAAATACGGTCACTTCATTTCCCTACCTCATCCAGTCACGACTTTGACGATGGCTCAAGCCTATTTATCCCAAATCTACAAGCTTCATGGTGCCTAAGAGTCCATAGATTTTTATAGAGATAAAATATTCATCAGCAAATTTGGTAAGAAATTTTAAGTAAGTTGGGTACACAACTTCATCTTTCAATGGCCTACCATCGGAAAACTTATGGCCAATCGGAGGTGCTCAACCACTACCTGGAGAGCTACTTGAGGTGCATGACCAGCGAACGACCTAGTGATTGGTTACTCTGGCTTCCATTAATGAAGTGGTGGTCCAATATTTCTCACCACTCGGCTATCGACACAACCCCATATGAGGCATTGTACAGACAAGTTCCCTCGAACCATCTACCTTATGTAGCCGGATATTCTCGTATAGACCTACTAAAGCCAGTCCGTGTTTTGAACCGAAGGATGGTTAAGAAGGGCTCACAAGTTGTGACTCCAGTGCTGGTCTAATGGACAAATACATTTTCAAAGGATTCTACCTGGGAAGACCTACTAGATATGTGACAGCATTTTCCAACCTTCAATCCTTGAGGACAAGGATCTTATTTGGGCAGGGGTAGTTGATATGGAACGATTTATGCAACTATTTTGGATTTTAAGTCTTGTTATTTTTGTTTATTTTATTTCTGTTATTTGTTGTGCTTAAACAATGCATTTCACCAAATGTTTTAATGAAACACTACGTAGAGGAGCTGACCTAATGGTCCGGTAAATACGGGGCTGTACAACTGCTTTGGTTTTCTCTCCCTTCTTATACGCAGCATGCTTTGGCTGCTACCGTTATGAAATTGCACAAGAATTGGTTTCCCCTCTCTGAATTCTTTTTTTTCTTCTCTAATCTCCTACCTCTTCTGTTTCTATCTCGGAAAAACCTACCGTATCATATTCAATGCTTGAGAAAGCAACTAGGCTTTCATGTACTTCAACGAGGCACCATTGCTATGGAAAGACAAAAGGAGGTGATGACTGAAACAAAAGTGGCATTTTAAGGTGGTTTTGGGTTAAACCAAACCAATACCAGCATTTGTTCCTCTTCTTGATATCTGATAGCTTTCAGCAATCAATGTAAGAACATTTTCTAACTCAAGGTTTCTCTTCTTAGAACGATAGCCATTGAAAATTGTGAAGGATATTGCCAAATAAGAAACACGATAATAAACTAAGAACCATCGAAAAGCATCAATCTAAAACAACTATTATAGCATATAAGAGAGTAAATTACAATAGAGTGAAGGTTTGAGAGAGATGGGCAAGATAAGAAGATAAGAAAGCGAAACCATAAGAAAAGACGAACATGAACCTCTCCAAAAACCGAAACCCACAAATGGTACAGCAATCAATGAAAATCCACAACCTTAAAACATGTCGGATCAAACCAACACCTGAAGTGCTCTGGATCAGAGAGAATGAGTCTTAAGCGACAGTAAAGCAACCGCAACTTACTGCAAAATACAAAAGAAAAAGGAAAACATTACGCACAAATGTATATAAAATTCAAAGAAAAATGAAATTCAGCATGATTGCATCTTCTTTCTCCAAGAGTGATGGATAGAGCCTACAAAGAATCATTCATTTTTTGGGATACAAGAATCATTCATAAAATTACTTTTACCTGTTGTTGTTGATAGGCCCCTGGCTGCTGGTAATTTCCATATCCAGGATAGCCCCCATAGTACATGTTAGGATCTTGGGGAGGAGGTGCATATCCATATGCTTCATATCCTTGAGCATATCCATAATATCCAGTATTCCATTGGGCCTGATCAGGTTGAACCTGACACTCCAATAGATTCCCTCTTAGTTTACAGGAATATAGGTAGCAAGGCTTCAATTACAGAAAACTATGGTTTTAAAAACAAAACCTGTTTGCTTGAAGGACTACGTCCCCATGAAAGCCTAACATTTCTTCCTCCTAAAACAGTACCATTCAAAACAGATAAAGATTGTTCCGCACTGGCCCTGAATGCATCATATTGCAGAATGCATTAATATCATGCAATAATATTTTGCGTGCCAAAAAACAGAGGTGTTTAACAGTTACCTGTTAGCATATTGAACAAAACCACAATGCTTGTTAGCCGGAATTTTTACATGAACTACCTCACCAAGCTGGCTAAATATTTGTTTTAGTTGGTCTTCAGAAACACTAGGATCCAAACCACCAACAAAAATCTGCAATTAAGCTTGTAAGAATTCAGTTGGCAGTACCATGAAATTGGGTATAACAGTATAAAAGAAAAGCTACCCACTGTGGTATTATTCGGATCGTTCTCTCCAGAATTTCCTTGTGTATTCGGGTAAGCAGCTGCAAATTACAAATACATGTAAACTAATGTTGAATAGAAGCTAATAAGATATTAAAAACAACAAGAAAAGCCCCACTTGCGCCATCCCCGGATATTAAGGTTGTTACAAAAACTTGAAACTAAGTCAGTATTACATCTTCCAAAAGTAAATATTTCCATGTTAACCATGGTAACTACAAACCTGTTTACAAAAATATTTAATAGATTTCCAGGTATAGCATTATTGCTCCTCTAAACTCAAATTGAAACATTGTGGGGGAAAAAAACATTAAGATCATACACACACAGACACCTACAAAAGCTAACATATATAATATAACATTTCAAAATAAGCAGGTAGAAATAATTCTGTCTATGGCATGAAAAGAACAAAACCGTAGAACTGCCTGCTATAAATCACTCAACGGTTACAACTACAATCACAAAACAGCTTTTGGGTTACATCAAGGCTTACCGCCACCAGGCAAAGCCAAAAGTATCAAATCAAATAAACTTCAATAGTAGCCACAAAAGAAATCATTAATTACATTAAACTCAAGGAATCAGTAAAGGCTCTCTTATTTTATTGATCCCTTATAATAGGGCAAATAGGGGAAAAGGAAAATTGAAACAAAAGCCAATCTTTCCTCCTCACTCGACATGGTGTGTGTTTGTGTGCTAGTATTATAGTTGTCTGCAAATTTGTTGTAAGGGGGAAGGGAGGAGTTGCTGTTTCTTAAACTGTATGATTTATACGTTTAACTTCAAAGGTTCCTCACAAGTAGAAAGAACCTATCTGCTAAATTAACTTCGAGTAACACTTTAAATTTCTCAGAATGCACATAAGACAAGGCACATATTTAGAAAACTAAGGAAATCCTAAATTTGAAGTGCCTTACAACCTCAAATGACAAGAATAAAAGAAATTTTCTTCAAAATGCAAGATAAATATGGACAGATCCATCTGCAGCTAGGTATCCATTACTCCAGCTTAGGCAATAAAGAAGGGCAAGTGACTCACTTCCATCGTGATTTAACTTAAATGTATCAACTGACAATGCCTTTAACTACAAATTCCAGGTTTCTTGCCAACCTCAGTTTGTCCTCATGTGCAGCAGAGAAAAGAATGAGGACAAAGAAGATACCATATTTTAAAAAGAAGCGAAGATTTTAAAAGCAATAGAACAAAACTAGCCCCAAGGTTTATTAACAGAACAGTGTATGACAACATGCACAACAACCTCACCAAAGCTGCTTCACCTACTTTTGAGTATTAAAACTTGAACATAAATGATGGGAAAAGGAGTGCATACATGTATGCAAGCATCAAAAGGAATTAATCCACAATGAATAAAACAAAGTTTCTGGACTTGTAAAAAAATATATAAAGATTTAAAGGAAACATGTTGGAAAAATGGAACAAATGTACTTGACTGGAATACTTAATAAGGAACTGGAAAAGAAATTTGTGAGACGTAGCGCAAATATTGCCACGAGAAAAGAAAGCTTTTGACATAAACAAAGTAACTGACCTAAAATGAGGCCACGGATTAAAGTGGAATCATTTCAGCTGATATAAGTTCCAGGCCCCCCAAAATGAGAGCCTCTTGATGTCCTGCTTTAAGAAAACATGAGTTTTATATAAGTTTTTGCATGTTTTAATTTTTAATATAATTAAAAGCGTCCAAGTTTACATAGGCAAACTGGAAGGAAACGACTTTGTATAAATTCCGCCATATCTTCAAGTGCATAACTGAAAGAACTTGAATTTTAAGAAGACTGTAACAGATCCACCTCAGAAAATTAAAACCAATAAATATAAACACAATAACCAACTAGCAGTAAACTTGTCAAGTCAAAGCACTCAGCCATAAATCATTGCAAATAAAAACTATACACAACCAAACAAACTTCATAAGGCAATCAAGATAAAGTATAACTTGAAATAAACCACAAGAGTCTACCTTTCTGATACTGCTGATCAGTGACAGGCTTCTTATTAGCAGCGGGTCCAATCCGCATTGCCCTAGTTGAACAATAAATCCCATTCATTTCAGTCATTGCACGAATTTGTTCAGTTTCATCACCAAACTTCACAAAGCCATAACCTTTAGACCGGCCTGTAGTCCTATCAGTAACCACTTTGGCACTCTTAACAGACGGGTAAACAGCTTTAAAAGTCTCTTGTAACATGTAATCAGAAACATCTGCAGCTAAATCCCCAACAAAGATTGTGTAATCGGGACCCTCTTCTTGCCTCTTTTCTCCATATCCAAGAGCCGCCCAATTCAACCTAAAATTCTGCTCAGAATTTGGCATTAGCACCCCATTATACAACTGCAAAACCCTCTCGGCTGCGGCACGTGATACAAACTCGATAAACCCATATCCCTCTGGCAGTGCCGTTTGCTTATTTCTAATCACCTTAGCTGAAACCACCTAAAATAACCCAAAAGATTAAGCTTTGTTCAATTAGATATTTAGGAAAGGAACAATCGTTTTAATTATTAAAAAGGACATTCATTTCAATAGGAAAGGAACAATCGTTTTAATTATTAAAAATAAAATATCAACTCTGCAAGTAATATCTCCATTTAATTAAATATGATTCTCGACTTTGTTTTTTTATTAAAAAAAAAAGCTAATTTTGTTCTAATCAAGTTACCTCTCCAGTTTGAGCAAAGATACTCATGAGGTAATTCTCATCCATCCACGGTTGAAGATCACCGATCCAGAGAGACCGAATTTCGCCGGATCCGATGGTCGCGGAACCAGCGGAGTACTGCTGCATCTGAGAGGGCGGAGGGACGGGTTGCGGATTCCAACCTGCAGGTGGAGGAACTGGCTGACCCGCCTGCTGTTGTTGAGACATCATCA
Organism: Gossypium longicalyx; assembly: GCA_025698465.1. NCBI lineage: Eukaryota > Viridiplantae > Streptophyta > Magnoliopsida > Malvales > Malvaceae > Gossypium > Gossypium longicalyx. The sequence continues at coordinate 88,570,060 of CM046995.1, forward strand.
TCCACGGCTGCGACTGCTGTTGTTTCTGGTAATGCTGCGTTTGAGACGGATCGGCTGCCATGGACGGCGGCGGAGCTACACCTCCTGCTGGTGGTTGTTGCATCATATTCGATAAACGAGGAGAAGAGATTTGGAATATCTCAAAGAGGAAAAACCCTAAGGAGGGAATTTATTTTTATATTTAATTTTACTTGGGAGTCGAAATTTGTTGGGCTTTGAAAAAGAGGGGATTTTGCGTTTTCTATGGGTTGGATATAGACGACGACTACAAAAGTGACACGTGGATAGTTGGAGTTAACGGGTTTCAGGTTTTGTTAGAGAAATGGCTGTTGGGCCTGATTTGTGTTTGGGCTAATTCTCTTAAAATGAAAATTCACCTTGAACTATAACGATAAAATAGTATAGTTTGGGCTGAATTTTTGAAATATATAATGTGAATTTAGCTTTTTAATGTTTTATATTTTTTTGTTAATTTGATTTTTATTCGTTTTTAAGTTAAATTTAGTTATTAATCTTTAAAAAATATTTAAATTATTTTTATTTAATAAAAATGTGAGACTAAAATATTAATTTTTACTATATTGGCATGACAACTCACATAGACAGTCCATGTGCATTGTAGGTTGATATGGTTAGGGAGTAGGAACAAATTTAGAAATTTTTTTAGGAGAGACTGAAAATTAAATATGATTTTTTTAGAAGTCAAAATATAATTTTATTATTTATTAATTTATAATATTATCATTTTTAATGGGTTAAATTTTTTTTTTATTTTTAGGGGGCCAAAGTATAGTTTCACCATGCATTAATTTATAATTTTAGAACTGAAGTAGCAATTTTTTATTTTAAGAGGTCAAAGTGCAGTTTCATCATATATTAATTTATAGTTTCACTATCTATGAAGGGACTAAAATATCAGTATTTTTATGTTTGGGACTAAGGTCTCTACCCCTTAAATTTGTCACGATATTATTTATCTAATATGTCATGTCAATAAATAATTTAAAATTTATTAAAATATTTAAAAATCAAAATTTCAAGCTTAAAAATTCATTAATAGTCAAAAAAGAAACATACCTTTTTGAAAATTTGATAGTCAAATACGATTCGATTTTTTTAAAAGATTGAGCAAAATTTAGTTTAAAAAGTAAGAACTAAATTAATAAAATATGTAAATGTTAAGTCCTATTTAAAAGTTGGGCAAAAATTGAAGGGTTCTTACAAAATAAAATTAGTTAAAACATTGGAGCCTTTGACCAACTGAAAATTCCACACGCCAGAAAAATGCCTCCATTGTTGAGCCAACAAAACTTCACAAAAGCCATTTCTGATTTCCCATTTCTTCCCCTTTGATCTGTTCAACTCAACTTTACCCTTAGAATTTCTCAAGAAACAAATACCCATTTGAAGGAAGAGGGAAAAAAAACCCAAAGAAAAAATTTCCCAAAATGCATGATTTTTGCTTCACAATCCCTTATGGATTGATTCTTGTGGCTGGAGGAGTTATTGGGTATTTGAAGAAAGGTAGCATAGCATCACTTGGTGGGGGTGTAGGCACTGGATTGATTCTCATTCTTGCTGCAAATTTGAGCCTTAAAGCTTTTGAGAAGAGAAAGAACTCATATTTTGCTTTGGTACTTGAGACTGGTAATGTTTTCAAAATCTCAGCTTTCTTTCACAGTTCTGTCTTCTCCTTTAGTTTTTATAAATTTTTTAAGTGTAAATTCGATCTGGGATTTTTATAAATTGTTTGTTCAAAATTTGGAGATTGAAAAGTTGACTTTTTTGGATTATGGATCATAGATTTAATGCTGCCATGGAACTTTGTATTGATAAACTTGATCTGGCTGTTTCTCTTTTTCTTCTTTTGGATTTCTGGAGTTGCATTGTGTAATTTAAGAATCAGTTTGGACATTGTAGATCCATTGTGCTGCTATTAGCTATTTCTCTTGCAAAAACTGTGAGAAAATAATCTTTGTTTTACCTTTGAAATGCCTTCTTTCAAAGATCTAATGCAGTATTGTTAAGAAGCTTTCATTATATCAAATTCAATATAATTGTCAGATTTTGTAATATAGTATTTCAGGGTGTTTTAATATACCATTTGGTAAATAAATTTATCATCACCAAAGATAAGCTGATTTTCACTATGGGTTCTATTCTTGGAAGGAGGCTTTTTCATTTGTATATGTTTGCTTGTTTTCATCCCTTTCAATGACAAACAAAATGTTTATTCTTTTTACTGATTTATACACCTTTAAACCAGTTACTGCTGCTGTGCTAACATGGGTCATGGGACAACGTTACTACCAAACATCTAAGATTATGCCAGCCGGAATTGTTGCCGGGATCAGGTATGTTGATCTGCTATTCCAATGCTTTCAGTGCATATCATATTATATCATGAGTCATGATAATTCTACTGGTTAATATTGATCCTTATATCAGTTAAAAGCTAACAGAGCTCATATACATATAAATGCATCACAAATTTACAAGTTCCCAGTTGTGTGCCTTACAAAATAGCTCCTTTCAATGCTGCCAACTATGAAACCTCCATGTCTGGTCATTATATACCAATTGCATAGTGAATGCATGCTGTATTTCGTTACCTTTCATACAAGTCTCTGGATTTTTTTTTATTCTTTCGTGATGTTTAAGTTCATTCATCTATCGACATTCGCAACCACAAACTGCTTCTCGGATCATTGGCCCATGTTATTTACATTTCTGATACAAAAGTTTTAGGGCCTAAACCTAAATCCTCTGTATAGAACCCTAAACTTGGAGAGAAGGGTTTAATTTATGTTGCTTTGTTAATTTGACATTCATCAAAATTTGGGAGCTACTAACTCGTGTCATTTCATCGCAGTTTTCTTATGACTGGGTTTTACTTGTACAAATTAGCTACCGGTGGCAACCATATTCCAGCCAAGGCCAAATGACGATGTTGAGCACGCTGACTTTTACCAATTTTAACAGATCTGACAAGATCATTGAAGCTCAGATGGTTATAGTAGAAAATTTTTAATTGTATCACGTATGCTGTACTCTACTCTTATGTGTACGAAAGGGAAAAAGACAAAAAGTTGTGTTATTTGTGAAAGAAACCCTGGTTTGTGAATCAAAATTGTGTTTGTGTCTATGCAATTTTCTCATATTGAAGATTAAATTTCTTTTTGTTCTTGGAATGACTTAAATTCCCTGATGAGTTGTGGTTTATAAAGGTGCAAATCCAAACATGTATGAATTTGCAGAAATTCAAAGGTTCATCTTGGAACAGGAACTGCTTGGCTTGACATAGATTTTGCAGTAACTCAAAATAGTCGTTTTGTTTTTGTTTTTAACTTTGGTGCAATCCATCATCAGGATTTAAAAATAATATGCTAATGTCACTTTGAAAAGCACTGGAACCTGACTGGAGGATCAAACAAAGCGTTAAAAGCTAAGAATCTTGTTTATTAGAAAATAGAATCAATCTTGTTTAAAAAATGGATGGCTTGTCTTTTACCAAATAATGGAATATTAAGGTCACTACAGTGAAGAGATTCCATTACAAAAGCCAACAAAAGAAGATCAGCAATAGCCTCTCCGTGGATATCTTCTATTTAATCCCCTTTGCCATCAGCTCAGTTTCTCTATTACACTACCATGAACACCATCATCACAGTTCTCCTGTTTCTGATCCCAGTTTTCCTTCTCCTAACCAGGAGAAAAAGATCACCGCAAAGGGTTCCTCCAGGTTCACTCGGACTACCGCTCATAGGTCAAAGCCTCGGCCTTCTCAGGGCCATGCGAAGCAACACGGCAGAAGAATGGCTTCAGAAGAGGATAAGGAAGTACGGTCCAATATCGAAGATGAGATTATTTGGGAAACCAGCAGTTTTCATCTATGGTCAGGCTGCAAACAAGTTTGTATTCGCCAGTGACAGCAGCAACATTGTTAACCAGCAAGTCAAGTCAGTTAGTTCGATTCTGGGTGATCGATGTATCTTGGAATTGACCGGAGAAGATCATAAGCGAGTTAGAGATGCTCTTGTTTCATTCTTGAAACCTGAATCATTGAAACAGTATGTTGGGAAGATGGATGAAGAAGTCAGGAATCACCTTGAGATGCATTGGCATGGCAAGCAACAAGTCACGGTATTTTATAAAACATTGAAAACTGTGGTGTCTAACCTGGGAAAATTAGATATGATGTGTTCTTTTTCCTATTCTGACAGGTTTTACCATTGATGAAGACCCTTACATTCAACATAATCTGTTCTCTTCTATTCGGAGTCGAAAGAGGAACAAGAAGAGATAAACTTGCCAATGATTTTCGATATATGATAGAAGGAATGTGGTCGGTACCGGTTAATCTGCCTTTCACACGCTACAACCGGAGCTTGCAGGCAAGTGCAAGGGCCCAGATGTTGTTGAAAGTTCTCATTGGTGAGAAGAGAGTAGATCTAGAGAAGGGTGCTTCACCTCGCCAAGACCTCATCACTTGTCTGCTTAGCATTCGCAACGAGAAGGATGAACAAGTCATATCCGAGAAAGAGATTATTCACAATGTTATGCTCATCATGGTTGCAGGATATGATACTTCGTCTGTTCTTCTCACGTTCTTGCTGCGCCTTTTCGCTAATGATCCTGCCATATATGCAGCTGTTCTTCAAGGTATTTATCAACATGATCTTAATTTTAATTGCCATAACTTTATGACCAAACTCGATCCAGTTGCAATGTTGCAGAAAAGGGAATGATGATGTAGGGTGCATCTTGATTTGTGGTTGCAGAACAAGATGAAATAGCAAGGAGGAAGCCTAATGGGGAGCTTCTGACATGGGAAGACCTTGCCAAGATGAAATACACATGGAAAGTAGCCATGGAAACTCTAAGAATGATCCCACCAATCTTTGGTGGTTTCCGGAAAGTTGTAAAAGATATTGAGTACGGTGGATATCTCATTCCAAAGGACTGGCTGGTAAGTAGAACCATACTTTCCATTCTACGTCCTTTCAGCATTTCAGATTGATCCATTTCTCTGGTATATGGTATCTCACTGTCACTGATATAATTTACTGATTTGTATGAAGATTTTCTGGGTTACCGGCATAACACAAATGGATGATACTATATTTCCGGAACCGTCAAAGTTCGATCCATCGAGATTCGAGAATCCAGCTTCACTTCCACCTTACTGCTTCGTTCCATTCGGTGGGGGACCTCGGATATGTCCAGGATACGAGTTTGCAAGGATTGAAACCCTTGTTTCAATTCATTATCTGGTTACTCGGTTCACTTGGAAGTTACTATGTTTAGACAACTCTTTCAGCAGGGATCCAATGCCTGTCCCAACTAAAGGATTACCAGTTCAAATCAGTCCTAGAAAACTGCCCTAATATTTTACTCTCTTGGTAGCTTAACTTACAAGATTCCTGTTGCAGAGCAAATGAGCTTCATTTTGTTAACATATTTAGGTAGGCCAGTAAAACACAATAGGAATCTCGGAATCATATCATGAAAGTTTTTAAGAGAACATTTAATAATACTGTTCTATTATTATTAACTAAAGAAATAAATTTAAATAGAGTTCTAATCCCAATTAGAAAAATAATTCCTTTATTCTAATAAACTATTAAAACATTAGTGAAAAATAGTTTCCTTATTCTAATAAAGGTGAGTATGTCAGCAATATGTTATTTTGAAGGAACAAACGGCATGCACACTTGACCTTCTTCAATCTTCTCCTTGATAAAGTGTCTATCAATCTCAACATGTTTAATTTTGTCATGCTGGAGTGAGTTGTGAGCAATACTAATGGCAGCTTTGCTATCACAGTATAACTTCATTGGCGAAGTTATTGGTTTCCTCAACTCTTCTATAATTCTTTTTAACCGCATCATTTCACAAATTTCTTGAGCCATTGATCTAAACTCAATCTCTGCACTACTTCTTCCTACAACATTTTGTTTTTTGCTTCGTCGAGTCACAAAGTTTTCCCAAACAAACGTATAGTATCCTAATGTAGATCTTTTATCTACTATTGAGCTTACCCAATCTACATCTGTATAAGCTTCAATTCCTCTTTGTTCGGATTTCTTGAAGAATAAGCCTTTTTCAGGTGAACTCTTCAAGTATCTTAGAATTCGAAACACTGTTTCTTCGTGATCCTCCTTTGAGGAGTGCATAAATTGACTCACTAAGCTCACTGCAAAAGCTATGCCTGGCCTTATATGTGATAAGTAACTTAACTTACCAACTAATCTTTGGTACTGCCCTTTATCAACTAATTGACCTTCTTTATTTCCAAATTTTACATCTGGATCAATTGTTGTGTTAGCTAGGCGACAACCACTCATCCCAGCCTCTTTTAAAAGATCAATCACATATTATTTTTTAGAGACCACAAGACCCTTTTTTGATCGAGCAACTTCCATTCCAAGAAAGTATTTCAAAGGACCCAAGTCTTTGATCTCAAACTCCAATGTTAGATGCTCCTTGAGACGCCTTATTTCATCCACATCATCTCTTGTAAGAATAATATCATCGACATAAAATATAATAACTGCTATTCTACCTCTTTGTGAGTATTGATAGAACATTGTGTGATCAGCTTGCCCTTGTAAGTAACCTAGTTTTTTAACAACTTGAGTGAACCGTTCAAACTAAACTCGAGGAGACTGTTTTAGACCATACAAAGATTTCCTGAGTTTACATACTCGAGCTCCAAATTTTTCTTCAAAACTTGGAGAATGATCCATGTAAACTTCTTCTTCAAGTTTCCCATTTAGAAAAGCATTCTTCACATCTAGCTATTGTAAGAACCAATCAAGATTAACAACAATTGATAAAAGAACTCTAACAAAATTTAATTTGGCTAATGAAGCAAATGTTTTAAGATAATCTATCCCGTATGTTTGAATGTACCTTTTAGACACTAGTCGGGCTTTGTATCTATCTAAAGATCAATCCGATTTAAATTTGGTTGTGAAAACCCATTTACAGCCCACAATTTTTTTCCCTGTAGGTAATTCTACTGTTTCTCATGTACCTGTGTTTCCAAGAGCGCGCATTTCCGCGCATTTCCTCTAAAATAGTCTCCTTCCACTCAGGAACTTGTAAAGCATCTTTCACATTTTTTGGTATTTTTATAACATTTCTAACACATTTTCTTTTAGCAATTGGAATATCTAAATCAGAAAATTCATTAGTCGGATTATGAGCTTTACCTGGACTTTTGACAAGATCTTGCGGGTCGAATTCTTAGTGATGAATCTGGTGGATTCCACTTTTTTTATTTCGATTTCTTCTTGAGTAAATAATTAACTCCTTTGTTTGTTCTTTATTCTCATTATCAGACTCTATACCTTCATAGTCCTTTTCATTAACAACATTAACATCATTAATTTCTGTGTTAATCATAAATTCACTTTTCCTATTATTAAATTCCCTATATTGTATATTCCTAGTGTTTTCTTAATCAATTATAGAATCTTCCTTACTATAATTCCCTCCCCGAAGATTAGAATCAAAATAAGATTGCGTTTCAACAAATGTGACATCCATGGTAACAATAGTCTTCCTATCAATTGGATCGTAACATTTGTAACCCTTTTTATTAGAAGCATAGCCAACAAAGATGCATCTTTTTTACTCTAGGATCTAGTTTACCTTAGTTGTGAAGATAAACAAAAACACTACACCCAAAAACTCAGAGGGATAAATCTCTGATCAATTTAGAGTTAGAAAAGTTATCTTTAAAGAGACTGAGAGGAGTTTTATAGTTTAGAGTTTTACTAGGCATTCTATTAATAAGATATGTAGCTGTTAACAAGGTTTCGCCCCAAAGATAATGTGATACCTGACTAGTGAACATCAAGGCTCTAGTTACTTCCAAAAGATGTCGGTTTTTTCTTTCTGCAACCCTATTTTGTTGTAGTGTATTTGTACAAGAGCTTTGGTAGACTATACCATGTTTGGTTAAGAAAACATCTAATTGGTCACTAAAAAATTCCCCACCATTGTCACTCCAAATTACTTCTATTCTCACACCAAATTGTGTTTTTCACTACAGTATAAAAAGACTAAAACACATTTTTAACTTCAGACTTATCTTTTAATAAAAACACCTAACAAATGCGAGCATGATCATCAATAAATGTGACAAACCAACGTTTTACTGAAAAAGTTGAGGCTCTTGAACGTCCCTAAACATCACTATGAATTAACAAAAAAGGTTTGGAAGCTTTATATTTTTTAGGTGGGAAGAATGATTTATATTTTTTAGGTGGGAAGAATGACCGATGATGTTTAGCCAATCCATAAAATTCACAGTGATATGAAGAAAGACTTTTATTTTTAAATAGGTCAGGTAATGTCCAAGCCTATAATGTCAATTCATAACCTTATCAAAAATAGAAGCAGAATTTAAATATAAAATAGTTGTTGGTTGACTTAGATAGTCGTTGTCAAGAAAGTAAATTCCACTAGATTCTTTAGCATTGCAATTATCTTCCCCAAGACTATGTCCTGAAATTTACACATAAAAGAGTCAAATATAACATGACAGTTCGAGGACTGGGATAATTTATTGACCGATATGAGATTACAAGCTAGATTTGACACATGTAAAACATCATGTAAAACTAAGGAAGACGAAATTTTAACAGTGCCTTTCTCGGCTATTGTCGTGAACGACCCATCTACTATGATTTTTTTGTTTCCTGCACAAGATGTGTAAGTTGAAAAAAGAAATGACTACTAGTTATGTGATCACTAGCTCCAGAATCAACGATCCACGTGTTTATTTTACAAAGCTTGGCACTGAAAAAAACAAAAAAATCAATACCTGATTGGGCAAAGGAAGAAGAATGATCATTGGATAAGTTAGGAAGATAAGAACTCATCCGAAATTGTGGTGATTGAAAAAACTTGCGTAAATTCTCTAATTGTTCCTTAGTGAATGGAGACCCTTTTAGAGAACTTTGGCCCTCATAATTTTCATTAGTTGTTTCAACGGTAAAATTTTCTTCCTCTGTTTGATTACTGGATCTCTTATCTCCAATAAAGACTGTTAACCTAGCTCAGATGCCATGAAAATTTTCAAAAGAGCATTTAATAAAACTGTTCTACCATTATTAACTAAAGAACTAAATTTAAATAGAAAAAAGAGTCCTAATCTTAATTGCAAAAATAATTCCCTTATTCTAATAAACTACTAAAACATAAAGAAAAAATAGTTCCCTTATTCTAATAAACTATTAAAAGATAAAATAAAATATGAATAAAATTTATCTACCTAACTAAGATTTATCTATCTAAATAAATTTAAATATATAGATATTTCAACATATCATTGGTCGGAAACTAATACTCGCATCGAATGTATGTCACTAAATAAGCAGACACTACAGCTCCATGGAAACTAATATTTGACTAAAAGAATGGCTTTCATAGTTTTATCAGCATCAATGTTCCATTTTCTATGATATCTATAATAGTTTATACCTGAAATCTCCACTCTTAGTCTGAGTACCATATTTACAACTGATACTGCTACACAATTTCTTGTGGCATCTTGCATACAATTGACCCGAACAATTGATGAACTAACAGTGACTACAAGCATAATGACAAAACGACAAATAGCAGAAGCGAGGCTGTCTAGCAGTTCGGTGGCCTGGAGTACTTTGGAGGCTTAGACGGACACCGTTCATTCATATGGGGGTATGGGTCCATGGAATTAAATCCAGGTAGTTCCATTCGGTACTTCCCCAGAATCTGACAATAAGGAAGCTTTACATTGTCTGCATCATTGCACCACTTTGGCAGCCGGCTAGAATTATTCTCGAAAAACCTTAAAGTATACGCATCTTTTATCTGTGTTTTCGGAATTAATTCAATCAACAAGAGTCAGCAACAGGATTGCAGTATGAATAAGTGAAAGATGAACTTCGACAAAGACTTTACTCAAAATAAGCTCACCGTGAACTCAGTGACTTGAATAAAGTCAGCAATGGGATCAAAAAGTCCTGCCTCCTTGTACATTTCGAGGACAAACGCAATGCATGAGGTTGACTTCCCATCACTATATACCCAATCATCTTGTTCAGGAATGGTCAGCAGTTGATCAAACGAGGAACCGCGCTTTTCGATTTCCACCAGTATATCAGAAAGATCAAGACCCTGCAGTAAACAAAATAATAAGAAAAAAAAAATGATAAGGTGTCACATTGAATTTTTCCCCCCTTCTGAACAAGGACAAAAAATAGCTTATATATTCAATATTTTTGAAGACCTTTAGGTCTAATCAATTTTAGAAGCATCTAGGCTAAGCTATATGAATCATTATTAAGCAAGTCGCATGTTACGTTCAAGACATAAATCCTGAACAATTCAGATTATAGTGAACAAACCACTATAAGTTGATCGATCAAGAAAGATATACCTACCTTAGTTCCAAGCCGCTTGTTTAAGGCCTCGTTCCACAAGTTAGCAGCATATTCAGGCTGCATTTTACTCCAAACTGTCATAGCAGAAGCCACCTGTATGATTGCGAGGGAAACATTCAGTTCCTATGAACTGCAACATTGACAAAGTGAGAGACAGCAAAGGAGAGAGTGAAAAGAGTTGTATGCATTAACAACATTGTTATTTGTTAATGCAATGACAAAGAAACAGATTAGGATTTTCTAATCATCCTATATTTGTGCGCTTATTTACCTCCCTTGGAGGTTTTGTTAATAGTACTAAAAATGATGTAACACACCATTTTTGTCAACATAAACTCATTTCCACACCTATACCAAAATATTCTACCATTGAAAATTACAATACATACAAACAATCAAGTTTTAATTCCATATGACTCGTAGCTTATTGTACGCTGGAAAGAAAAACAAACAAAAAGAGGAAGAACAAAACCTACAAAATATCTACTACAACATAGTAAAAAAAATGACCTACCAAATTATCAAAAGCTGCAGGAATAATTAGAAAAACAAATGTATGAGGAGAGAAATTGAGAAAGAAGTAGACGCAGAAACTTAGCTGCATACGCTATAATCATAACATAAGGTATTCACTATTCAATGTAAATATCTAAATACCAGGTGAGCATCCAATGGAGGAGGATAATTCCCATCTATGGTGTCTATCCAACTAAATAGCATGTTATGGTAGCCATATGGTTTGCCTGCCATGCTTAGTGCATACTCCCAAGCAGCAGTCTCATTGAACTTGGCTCGAACATCAGGATGCAGAGGAAGCAATGCGATATGGGGATTAGAGTCGTCCTTGTTCAGCTCCAAATCCCACCATTCATCCCATGGAATAACTGCAATGATGTCTTCTCCCTACATCGCATGACAGATATAATAGCTTAGCATCATTAATAAGTACCTGTAGAATAATCCAATAAATACTTGTACCTCATATGTTACTACACTCGGTCATAATACTGAATGAAAGAAAGAAAGTTTTTACTGCAATATCAAACTTATTACAAGCACAGCAAAGCCAAAGAGAATCTATTTACAAGGACATAAAGCATAGCTGGATAAAACATTACCTTCTCATTTTCATGTCCTGATTCACCAACCCATAACTTCCCTTCAAAATCCTTTAAGAAAACAGCACTATGACCAGCATAAGAACCAGTAACCCACTTCTCAAGAGTCTCAAAACCGCCCCAACGCCCACGAATTTTCGATATTACAAGGAAATCTCCGGAATGTATATCATCAACACTAATGTTGGTGTACCAGGGCTGAGGCCGTGATTCGAAAGAAGCCCCCATGTGTTTCTTGAGAAACCCGAGATTGGCACTCTCACCCCATCCAGTGTTAGTAAATAATGGGAAGACTTCCCATAAAGCTTCAAGTGTTCCAAGCATCCCTGCTTGCATCAGGAAAATAGAAATCCCCTTGTTTTTCACCTAATTTGAATGTATCATCGAAAACCACATATGAGTTTGCAGGAAACTTAACACTTACTGTAACTCAAGCTAACAGAGAAAGACAACTTACATATTCATACTCAGCTCTGTCTTCCCACTTGTCAATCTCGAGTGTATGCTCCCGAGATAGAAAATAATAATCCCAAGTTACACGATATGGAGTTGCAAAGAGATAAAGATCCAGACACGTCCAACTATGGGCTTTGCTAACCTGGATAAGTACATAGATACCATTTTCACATCATTATGTGATGAAGAACTCTAACCAATTCTACCATGTACGACATTTTTGCATCATTATGAACCTGAGTTATGCAAATATTCCATGTTACAAAATCTATTAAGAACTGCCCCCTAACTTCACCAAAATACTATAGCTCAAAGTAGTTGCTTTTGCATATATGGCTGTAGAACCAGGAAAAATAAGAAACAAATGAAATCCACCCCCCTCCCCCACAAAAAAAAAAAAATCGACAATTAAGTGCAGAACGAAGGGGTGGAAACCAGCTCAATAAAAATCCTTTGAAACTAAAGAATTCAAACTTTAAGCACTTTTAGCTCAAATAAAGCAATACCTAGAAACAAAAACACTCCGAAAACTTGAAAAATTTTCAGAATTTAAGCACTTCCAACTCAGACAAAGCAATACACAGATTGCAGAACACTCAAAAATATCAAGATAAGGAAGGCCAAAGTTATTACCTTGATATGGAGAGTTCCACCACCGAACTCACTACCACTCTTGTTATGGAACTCCATCCAAGCGGTGTTCTCATAAAAGCACGCACCTTTCCAGCTCACGATATGGTTTTGGGACGAAACAGAACCGACAAAGGCTGGTAAAAGGTCGATGGCACTGTTAAGTGAATTGAGGATCGGCCATGAAACCTGTCTCGGCAATAAAGGTAGAACATCCCGAGGATGAATTGGTGATTTCACTGCTTGGACATGTGAGAAGAAGAAGAAGAAGAAGAAGAAGAAAAGTAAAGGGAAACACCTAACAAAGAAAGAAGAAGAATAAGAAGAAGCCATGATCGAGAACATGAAGAAGAAAAACACTTGTTTTAGTTTCTATTTCTCTTCTGACACAACTAAAAAGTAAAAAGAAAAACCAAACATAAGATTTTTATTTTAGTTTTAAAATGTTTATTACATAAACAACTTCATAAAATACTGAAAACTTTTACTGTTATGATTTTCGAATGGATTGTAATTATTTTGGTTTCTTGTATAAATACTGTCATTGATAAATTTCCTTTTCAAAATTGTGAGTTGAAAAAGACAATGAAAATGGCATTATGTTACTCTCTACAAATTAATTAGGAAAGATGATGAGAATTTGTTTGGTTTCCTTTATGCTTGGTTTTATTTTATTTTATTTTATTTATAAATCTAATGATTATAGTTAAACTGGAACATAAATTTTTTCCTTTCATACAATATGAATTTAAGATATTTTGTGAATGCATTCTGTTGAATCATGAAGAAACAATCATATATTTCATTTTCTTAGGATTTGAATAAAAAAAAAATTCACTAGTAATAGTACAATAATTCCTCTTAAAAATAAATATTTATGTTTATTTGTTTCAATTATGATATTAGTTAAGTGACACTAAATCAATTAAAACTTGATAAAAACTTAAAAATATTTAAAATATCCATTTCAACAATTATATAGCTCTTGATTCACTTTGAATTCCATTAATGTTTAGTTTAGCGTTACTTTTAAGAAGTATTTCTGAAAAAAAATTTAAACAAAAGTTAAAAAAATTTGCTTATATTTTTTGCTAAAAAAACTTTTTTATCTTAAAAATATTTTGTTTAATAATATTTTTATTTTAAAAATACTTTTTAAAAATAATACTAAATTGACCTTAAATAACACTAAATTAAACTATTTAATGATTGACAAAAACCCAAAAAAATGGGAAGAAATGTCAATTTAAAAAAAAAATTCCATCCATACTTTTTCAGGTGGTCAGAAAAAAACCCAAATTATTTGATTTTGATACTTCAATACCAAAATTATACTCTCAAAGACTAAATATTGTTATACTAATTGATATTTTATTCTTAATTATATGAAAAGTTCAATATGTTAAATTAATGTGAAAATAAAATTCTTAAAATTATCAAAAAAAATTTATATCCAAGTAAAAGTAGAAAAAGAAAATTCAATGAACATTGATTGTCGGAACCAAAAATTATACTTGAGAGAAGTAGAGACAAAACATAAATTTTGAAAGGAGAAAGAAAGAAAGCAGGAGGAAACTTCTGGTTTTTTGACTTCATTTCAACAAAGTGGGGATTACCAATTTATCATTGGAACACTACTTTGTTTCCAAAAAAAAAAGAAGCAATAATAATGGCTTAATAGCCAAATTAGCTCGGAAACTTTACCATTTTTCTCATATTGATACTCTTTTCTTTTTTTTTTTCTGTGAGAAGTGATATTTAAACTTAACAGTTTTGTCCCATTTTGCCTCAAACCTGAAAAGTGTACAGTTTGAAGTAAAATGGAACAAAACTAATAATTTAGGTGTCACTTTGACAAAAAAAAGTTTTAGGTACTAATATGAGAAAAAAGGTACACACTAGGGACTATTTTACGAATAAAACCAATAAAAAGTGGGTGAAACTTTGGAGGAAGAAGATCCTTGGAAGGAACTTCCACTATGAAAGGAGTTCTATAATAAATATTATATGGTCGATTTTCAAACAAATGATGTAATTAAAATATATAATAAATAGTATAAATATAATTACATTATCTTTTACATGTCTTATTTATGTTTAAAAATTTTTGACATATTTATTCGCTAAGTACTACTTTGAAGGTTTAGTATTTGCACAATGATTATTTTGGAATGATTTGTTTGTAATTATAGTTTTTTTTATTGTACCAAGAAATTATTAATATCATGATAACAGAGTAATTACGTACAACTCAATACTTAAATTTAGTTTTAAGTTTTCACAATTTTTTTTTTGGTTTAATCCAATTATATATATATTATGGTGTTTGATTTTAATTATAATTATTTAGATTACATTAATTGAGAATATAATTAGGGAAAATGTCAATGGGGTAAGTAAAATGGTGAGGAAGTCGGTTGAGAGTAGATATTGCTGAATCAATCACTACTTCACAATTGATATTTTCTACTTTGTCATCCACACTGTGCGAGAGTAGATATTGCTAAATCAATCACTACTTCATAATTGATACTTTCTGCTTTGTCATCCACACCATCTCGTTATATATGTGTAATCTTGAAAATCATTATCGCTTTTATGAACATTGGATACATCCATTCTTAGTCACCCCCTGCTATAAGTTTAGAATCTTAAAAACCACTATCACATTTTATAGATGTTAAATACATATATCCCGTGGATTATGCTACTTTGCCTCGCTCTATTTTTTTTAAAGGAATATATAATACACAATTTTATTATACAATAAATGCATTATATAAAAAGTAAAATGGTAATGTTACTCGCTTAATAGTCACTAGATTATGGCATACTCACGCTCTGAGTGAAAAAAATTATGTATAAATTTTATTAAAAATTTGATAAAAAACTAAATGTGACTTTGGTTAAAATGATAAAATTGATATTATAAAAATTATAATGTTTTAAGTTTAAATCTTATTATTCTCATAATGTGTGCGTACTTTCTAAATTTATCAAAATATAAAAAGGCATGAATACCCCTAACATAATAATTTGTTGCTTTGTAAAATGAATGAATTTTTGGTAATTTCATAAATAGAATTGGGACCCGACTGATAGTTACGTCAACTCAATCAAGCATATTATAATAGTATTAGATTATAACAAACTCATAACGTGGGTGAAAAATTCATGTAACATATATATTTATTAAAAGTTTATAAAATTCAAATTAATCTTTAGTTGAAATGATAAAATTAAATGTTTAAAATTTATTATGTCTGACTCTTTTAAAATATAGTTTTCCGTCAAAATTCTTAATAGGCCATTAAGTAATGAGATAGCGATTGACATGAAAAATGTTTTAAAAAATTATAAAAATTCTAATTTTTTTAAATTATACAAATTATTAAAAATCATAATAAGTATTATAAAAATATTAAATGTTATTAACAATTATTGAATAATTTTAAAAATGATTGAAAAGTTATTAGAAATGATTAAAACTTATTAAAATATTATAAAAAAAGAAAAAAATTAAGAATTTATTAAAATAATATAAAAAATTTAGAAACTTATAGAAAATTGTACAAATATTATAAGAAATATGGAAAATAGTTATAAAAAAAAATTACTACTCCTTTGTGTTTTATTGTACATTGTAATACATCATATCTCAGTCTATCATTATAAATTTTTATCACATCACCCTTCCTCAACTAAAATTATTATCCATCATTCACCTTAAGCTACCAAGAACTAAACTCATTAATATTAAAACTCCTCACTCGCACCTTATACAAGTTCTATCATCATCACCCTTCAAGCTCTTCATTTCCTTTATACCAAAATGAAAATCTCTTGACTTGAAAAATAACAAAAATAATTCTGTAGTTGTTTTTTTTTTTTTTTTTTTTACATTTTTAAATATTTTTTGTTAAAATTTATAATTTTTTATTATTTTAATAATATCTATAAAATTTTCTACAACTTTTTTTTACAGTATTTCATAACTTTTCCATAATTTTAATCTTTAATTTTTTAAACATTTGCTATAATGTTTATTACATCAATAATACTTTTTTTTGTATTTTTATTATTTTCTATAAATTTTATAATTTTTTTAATATCTCAATGATTTTATGATTGAATGCTAAAAAACTCCTCATAATTAAGATAATTTTAAAAAAATTAATTAAGAATTTGTAAAATAATTCACATAATCATTTTTCATATCAATAGCCATGTCATCATTTACAATATGAGAGAGCTTTAAAGAAAAAGTATATATCATGAGCTTAATTGAGTGCAATTCATAATTCGAGTGATTCAATTAGATGTTATTTTTTTAGGAGTTTAATTGATTTCTTTAATCATTTTATAAGGACTTTTTTTATATATATAAACTTTAATTTTATGATACAATTTTACATTTATACTATTTTGATAGTTATATATAAGGGTAGAATGACATTTTTATACATTTGGCGCAATAGGTGGAACAAATAATATTTAGAACCACTCTATATGTACCTTCAAAAAAAATCTGCCTCACCATGCCCCTGTTTCCACTGTGAAAACAAACACTTCATTCGAAGAGGAGCAGTTTGGAGTTTGACATTTTTAGGGTGGATTTAGATAGACGATTAAGTGCGGTACAGTGTGTTTAGCTTACATTTTGTCACACGCTACAATATTTAATCTTATTGTCACCACTATTTTTACACTAACCACAATTAAACGCATCGTCCATCCAAATCTACCCTTAAAGTAGATAAAAATATCATTTTATAAAATAAATTTGTACTCAAAATTCTTTCAAAAATTATGAAATTATAATGAAATATAAGGGTAAATTTACACATCGCCCCCAAAAACATTGACCCTAACAAAAGAATTTGATTTTGTTTTTGTAATTGTATTTATAATTTTTTTTAATAAAAATTCTATATGATTTGAAAATTTATTTAGTAGAATGAAGTTTTTAAATTCTAAAAAATTAAGTTCCAAATGTGACTCGTGTCTCAATTAAGGTATAGTAAAAAACAAAAAACAAAAAAACAAAAGCAAGAATTAGAAAGGTGACATAGGCCTCTGTTCTTTATCCTTTTTTTTTATATTTTAGAATATATTTTAAGAGATATATGTCATGATTACAACACCTTTAATTTTCTTCAAAAATATGTATAATCAAACTAAAATGAGTTTTAATTATCATATATTTATACTATATATTAAATCATTGATTAAATTAATGTCACGAATTAAGTAAATATTAACTTAATTTGATAATAATTAAATACTATTACTTTATAAAATAAATAATATTATTTTAAAAATATTTTTAAACTTTTTTTTATATTTAAAACATAAAAAATTTAATTAAAAAAAAAGACACAGACTGATTTGACACTAAAAAATTATAATTTTCAATATTTCAAGTTTTGATGTAAAATATCATTTACTATTATAATATTGTAAAGTTGGTTGATGATATTTATATATTGAGAATATGCTTGACGATACTTCAATATTCTTATGTTTACCCCTATCTTTGGCCTACTTGGAAGCTTCAATTGAAGTTTCAAATGTAAACAAAAAGAAGAAGAAAAACCAAAAAGGACAATCCATTATTATCTCCGTTACAACCGCAAGTTTTGCCCATGAATTCAATTAATGGTGAAATTTCTTTTATCTAATAAATATATTTATAAATTATTTACATAATAAGATATTTATTAAAATGATAAAATTTAAATATAGAAGATTGTTATATTTTAACCTTAAATTTCTGTCATATATGAAACAAATCTCAAAATTTTACACATGAAATTTTGACTAAGGTTCAAATGTATATATAAAACTTTAATTTTGATTCAATTATATACATTTAAAGAAATAGATATATCAGTTTAAATTTATATTGGATAAGTATAATTATTTATGTATGTAATATATAAACATAAAATGATAATATATCAATAATTGTATGACTAATTCGTAAGAATTGAATCGAATCAAAATTTTATGTATAAAATTTCAAAAAATTAAAGCTTATGAATAAAATTACACATTAAATCAAATCTAAATTTTATATAAAATTTAAAATAATTAAATATTTGATAATTTCTTAAGTTAAAACTTGGTTGATGAATAATACCAACTCAATTAATCAATTAATATATAGACGAATAAAAAAATATTTAATTATTATTTTAAAGAAATTACGTTCGTTATAGTAGTTTAATGACAAATTTTTTTTAAAAAATATTGCGTCTCAATCCTTAGCCAAAGAATTCAATTGATTCAACTTTTACGTAACATAAAACGTGAATATAATCGAAATACAACTTGCTCTTGCTAAAGAAAAATGAAAGCGACGACGTTTTAATCCACTTGTGTGACGGAGATTCACTTATTCTAAAGGCAAGCAGTTGAAACAAATTGTGAGCACATGTTTATGTGTAAGACATTAGCGACTTCAATATCCCCACGCACCCTCACTGCACACCACAACGTCGATTCTATGGCACAGTCTCATTTGGATCACCGCCTTTACTCCATAGCCACTATTTCATGCTCTTTGCCTTTTTAAATATTGCTCTTTCATTGCAATCAACTTTTAGTTTTTCTTGGGCAAAACCTTTTCAATGTCTATCTTAAAACAACATAGGTGCCCGTCGAGGGCTCTAACTCAAATTCCTACTAGCCCACGGCTGCACCTTGTTGCACGTTTGACATGTTCGGCCACTACCAACACAACCAAGCCTAAGTCCAGTCAGAACCAGTTGGTTATCGAGCCACGGCTTGAGACAAAACCAGACTCTATCACTCCCATTATCCCTAGTGTTGGCCATCCCTTGTCCAATGGTCCAAGTTTACAATCAACATGGTCTCACCGAGCATGGGTGGCCAGTGGTTGCACCACGCTTTTCTTTTCCCTAGCCAAGACTGTAACGGGTGCAGCTGATACACATATGTGGTTCGAACCTATAGTAGCAGGCTATGTCGGGTATGTTTTAGCTGACCTTTTGTCTGGGGTTTACCATTGGGGCATCGACAATTATGGTGATGCAACGACTCCGATTTTTGGTTCACAAATTGAAGGATTCCAGGGGCACCACAAATGGCCCTGGACTATCACCAGGCGCCAGTTTGCTAACAACTTACATGCATTGGCTCGTAGCATAACTCTCACAGTGCTTCCTATAGAAATTCTTTGCAATGACCCTGTTATTCAAGGATTTGTCACCGTTTGTGCCGGTTGCATCATGTTCAGCCAACAATTTCATGCCTGGTCTCATGGCACCAAGAGCAAGCTCCCACCACTGGTGGTGGCACTACAAGATGCCGGCGTACTAGTCTCCCGGTCTCAACATTCGGCTCACCATAGGCCTCCATATAATAGCAACTACTGCATCGTGAGCGGAGTCTGCAATGAGTTTCTAGACAAAAACAAGGTTTTTGAGGCACTAGAGATGATTATATTTTTCAAGCTTGGGGTGAGACCCAGGTCTTGGAGTGAGCCTGGTGCTGAATGGATAGAAGAGATGGATGAAGCTCAATCTCAAGTTACAGTTCATTGAATTTTTTCCCACTTCTGTAACATGAAAACTATAAGCAAACATTCAAATGACATATTTCAATGATTTGTTTTTGTGGAGTTCAAGCTTTGATGTATGTATAATAATGGGCTTCAGCTGCAAGAACATAGTGTTATTAATAAACACTTGAAGATATAATAACATTTGGCAGGTAGAGTTACCATTTATAAAATTCTGCCAGAAATTCAAACATAAACAATTCGAAACTTGCAACACACTTGAATTTGGAAAAAGAGAAAGGATGACGGAAAAAACAGACTAATGTTAATTATCAGCCCCAAATGAGGAGATGGAGGATACACAGGGGAACCAATAACAGCGTTTCCCATCTCTGTGACCATCATCAATCATAGCAAGACCTTCCTGCATCAACCAACAGGAGTTTTGTTAACCTCATAAATCAAAGTCACAGTATGATGATAAAACATGCCTATTGCTGTAAGAACTTACCTCTAATAAGGTCTCAAGGGCATCAATAGCACGTCCATGTGTCCATGAAAGACGTCTCTCTACCTCATCAACGGTCACATAGCCTTCAGCCTGAAAGAGAAACAAGCTGAACATTGACTAAGCAATTATTTGCATGGGTGTTTGTCATACCATAATAGAAGTATCACTAACCTGTGCCAGCTCCAGAATTTGATTATGATCTTTATTCAATTCAGTTGGAACAGACCGAACAAGCTTTTTCTTTCCAGCAGAAATCACCTCAAATCCACTACCTAATGTCTGGAGAAATCAAGCAGTACATGCATTTAAAATTGGCATCACAAAAACTTAAATAAGTTGTACAAGATAACTCCATTACAGACCATGCAGATTTCAGACCAGCAAGCAGCAATAATGGAACTAACTATTCAACAATGATTTGAAAAAAAAATGTAGCCCAAAACAAAGGAAAATTGATCAGCTTTCTCATGCTCTTCATCTCCCTTACCCTAAGAGTTGAAAAGAGAATGCTGGCAAACTCATTCAGTAATCAGTATAAAACAACCATGAACTAGCTTTGTACTACCATACCTTCAGCTTACTTATAGCACGCAAACAATCATCTTCAGATACAGCTTCGCGATCATGTTTTCGTTTCTGACGAAGCAATTTGCAGAGTTCCTGCAGGTCAATTAAACCTCCATTAAGAGGCCTAGTTGCCAAGCAAATCTCAACAATTTGAACTCCTGTCTAGCCAATAATCAAAACCAAATTATAAGCACTCTACCAAGTCTTTGAAATAGAGAGTACGAGTTTATAAAAATCCTCTAAAAATACAGATTTTACAGCTCATGGTCTTGTGTATCATGCTGAAAAAGCATAGTAGTAGTTTGCAGGTGAACTATACATAATCTAATAAATTCACAATTATAAAACTTCGAAACAAAAATGGATAAAGCATACAAAACACATACACACAAAGAAAAGCATAAAGGATCATAAGGTAAAATCAGTTTAAACTACAGGAAAGAAAATTTTAAAAA
The DNA here is from genome assembly GCA_025698465.1 of Gossypium longicalyx. Taxonomy (NCBI): domain Eukaryota; kingdom Viridiplantae; phylum Streptophyta; class Magnoliopsida; order Malvales; family Malvaceae; genus Gossypium; species Gossypium longicalyx. The sequence continues at coordinate 88,591,761 of CM046995.1, forward strand.
TTAAAAACAAAAGGGAATTTTCCAATTACTTTTCTTTCTAAAAAATGGATGATTTTCAATACCAACCAAGTTCGTAATAGAAATCACCGATTCCTAAAAGCTCAGCCCAAAATCCCTTATTTGAAGCCAAAGGATCCACTCCTACTTTTGCACACATTTCGTGAAATTGAGACCTAAAAGACGGATTTTTACGAATATCATTCTGCGAAAAATAAATATAGAAATTAGTAAAACTAAAATAATTGAAACTAATGAAAAAAAATTGATAAAGAACTTTTGTTTACCTTGTGTTTTCGAGCGAATTCTTCGAGTTGAGATCGAAAAGTAGCAAGCTGCTCTTTCATGAGGTCGGTTCTTAACTTGGCTACATTTTCTCCCAACGCTCGATATTGATCCTGAAATTAAAAAAAGAAAAAGAAAAACCCACACGCAAATAATTACGAGTAGATTTGATTGGCTGCAATTGTGGGATTCATTTGAATATCATTATTAAGATTAAATTGAAATTCGAAACAAACCCTAGCAGCTGCAGCCGTTTGGAGCCCTCCGATTCCAGGTCGTCTTCTCATTTTCCTTTTTCTTCGAAGTTCTGATTTTTCTTTCCCTTTCTGTGGTTTTTTGTTGTGAAATAAAAACTAGTTTATTACTTTACTTGATCTTGAAAAACTAAAAATGTAAATTATGAATCAACAAATCAGAGTGGCGCAGCGGAAGCGTGGTGGGCCCATAACCCACAGGTCCCAGGATCGAAACCTGGCTCTGATAAGTTTTCGATATTTTTGTGATTACACTGGGCATTTTCATTAAGTAGGGGATAAACTTTTCCACTATGTTTTTATGTATTATCGAAAGAGTTAAGAAAGTTTATCTTAGGTTCGTTTTCTTTTGTTATATATATTTTCGGACAAACTTTATTTTGTTAGATTGTTTATATATATATATATCAATAATATCTAAAATAATATGTTCCATCTTTCCAACTTGACAATAGAGGTGATAAATTTCATTGAACTTTTTAAGTTAATGGTGTTATTAAAATATATATGATATAGCAAAAATGGAGGAGCTCAAACTTTCTTCGAATGATGGATGACACTGTTCCTTGTTTATATTATCCATCAACCAAATTTTTAATCCAAAAACCAATGAAATTTGTAATGAACTTGTGTGACTTTGAGATAACTCACCACTGTTCCTAACAGCTCCTAAAAAAGTCGAGAAATCATTAGATTCTTCATTGACAAAACAATAAGTTGATGAAGAACTCATATGCCACCTAAAACAGTTCAAATGAACAATAATTGCAATCATGAAGAAAGCTTACATGCGAAAAGATATGGCCCTCATATCATCTTACAACAAAGGTACTTACAATTTCTTTATTAATTGCTTGTCTCAGGTAGACCACAAGATAGAACAAGGTGAACCACAAGAAACATGCACTTTTTTCGGTATTTATAAATTAGAACATTCTTGTTTGCATCTGTGTAAGACATCCATGATTGCTTCTAAAGTATACTTATTCACTAAGAGTTTCGGTGCAGTAGGATGGGGCAGTAGAGGGTTGATATACAAATGGTCTGACAGTGTGGAAATGACCTGATGGGCGACTATAGGTGAACTTGATACCGATGCTGCGATCCCCAAGATGGTTGCAGTGATCATGGAAACTACTGATCGGTCGTGCCAAGCATGTATTCCAACGGTCACTCTCAGGCATTGTTTCAGCCACAGTGTATATCCCCTTGGCGTTTGTGAAAGCCTGGTAATTTACTACTTCACCAGATTTTGTAATACAAAGTACAGCAACCTCAGCACCTACACCAACAAATTTGATTCACATAAATATAAGATAAATTTTCATGCATGATTCATATACTTCAAGGCTCGGTTTAAAAGATTAGTTAAGGCTTCTACAGAAAAACCCCTAATTTGTATGGTTATACTGAGATGAATGAATCTAATTATGCCCCTTAAAACATCGATGCCATAGTACAGCTTGAAAGATTAAAACAGTATCCTACCAAGTACCATCACTAATGTTTGACCTTCATCATTGAGAACAGATATATCAATGACAAACAGCTTTATCGAACACAGAAATGAACAAAGGATTTATTTATAAAACACCATACACCAAGCATCCATTCTTTTGCCAATTACTTCACCGAGCAAAAAAAGAATTGTTTCGACCAAGATTAGTAGGTGAAATTGTTGTTGCATTTCTACAACATTCGAACCATATCTGTCCTTATTGACCGTTCACGTGATGCAGCTATTCTTAGTGGTTTTTAATTTTTTAGATATTTATCTGTTATTTTATTAAGTATTTTGAACTGGACTTAGCCATCTCTTAGTATTTTTGAATTGGCTTAGCTATCTCTATTATGTTTTGAATTACTCTTAGCTATCTCTTTTATCATCTTTATTGTTGAGATTACAATGTATATATATTGGTTGAGCTATTACTTTATAAATACCTCTCATTTTCATAATAAAGATACAGTTCATTTTACAACCTTTGAGTAAATTCTTTATGATATCAAAGTATTCTAAGCTCTCACGAGCAGATCCAGTGATTTTTTTTCTCTAAAACGAACTCCATCTTAAACAAAGAAAGCTTACTTGTCAGCCATCTCAACCACAGAAGAAAGAAAATGAAACCAAAGATCATGAATATATCCCAGTCCCACTATTCAACAATTTAAGCCTATAAGAGAATTGCTTACACAGACTTTTGGAGGATGCATCCTACACAAAAAGGATTCATTCAGACAATAGCACAGTCAACCCAGAGACCCTTTCTAACACACTATAATAGCTGTTTGCAACTCAATTAGACACAGGTAAAAGTATTGAGTAAGCATCAACCATAGAAGCAATTTAGTGAAGCAAAGTAAATCACAGGGAAAGCACTCAAATAGGCAAATTGCAAGACACGGTGATCTTATCAAACCCTCAAAAGGGAAATTTTTTGAGTATTTCTTTTCTCAATCCAAGTATAAATTGAACCCTCATTAAAAAAAAAAAGAATTATAAATTGAACCCATCCATGCAGTTGTATAGGCAAGCTCAACAATGTCAAAACCAATAATTAACCCAAAAAAAGGAGCAAACAGTGTCACCGACAAAATGGAAGAATTATAATTCCAACAAAAAAAAAAACCCACTTCGAATTTCTGCTAAAGAAACATAATTTAACCAATCAAACAACTGCAATTCAAAAATATAAATGGAAAAAGGAACAGAGGAAAAACAAGAGAGAGAGAGAGAGAGCAACCCTCTAAAATATGATCTTCAGGACCAATGGAAGAATCAGCACAAACATCACAGACAACTCTACCGTGAATCTCACCAGTCCAAGATTTTACACCTGAGATCAAGAATACAGCTAAGACAACAAAACCCAGAACCAGATTCTTGCTCTTTGATTCCATGGGGTGATTCTTTTTTCAATTGAGCTAACAAGCAAAAATGAGAGCAGCAGCCTGCCAATGTTTACAAACACGCACATATTTGTAGAATAAAATATAAGTTCAAAAAATATATATTTTAAGTTCAAAAGTATTTTTAAAAACAAATATAATTAAATAAATTGGTTTTTGGCTGAAATAGTTTTTTAAATATTTCTGAAAAAAAAATTTAAAATTTTTAACTATTATTTTTTTATCTTTTAATAATATAAAATTTTTTTATTGTGCTTAATTATAAATGTGTTAAAATTATTAATTAAAAATAAAAAAATATTTTTTAAAATAATAAAAATGTGTTAATATTTAATTACAAATATTTAATGATATAATTTACATATTCTAATTAAATTTTATAAATAATTAATATTTATTGCTTAAAAATATTTAAATTTTATATTTTATATATTAAAATATTAACGGTAAGTTATAATAATTTTTTTTATATTTTTATTAAAATATAATAATATTTTAAACATTATTTAAATATATATTTGTTATTTAATAATAACATGTCTAAAATAGATATTTTATTTTTAAAAATACTTTTTAACAGTAACGCTAAACACTCAAATTTTAAACTAAATTTTTAAAAAAATTTCTCAAAATTATTTTTTCACAATATTTTTAAAAATACTTTTTAAAAACATTGCTAAATTAGCAATGAGTATCATACAGATTTAGTGGGTCCAACTTGGACTAACTGGTCTTAACATTTGCTGCCTACCTTAAGCTTTTCTTTGGTTGGTACCAAAATTTCTATGCTAACCAGGTTTTGTTGGGCTAGAAAAGGCTAACAATGGCTTCCATCCACCTAAGCCCAGCCAAATACATGATGCCATGGCTGATTGTAATTTAATTGTATATTGAGGACAGATCAGGTAATTTGAACTTATCATCTCATTCTATTAAAGCAACCAGAAGCCCTAATCTTTTATTTCCCAAACCCTTATTATAGCATTCTCAGTTGCCATCACCTGTTTCCTTTTCTTCTTCTTCTTTTTTTTCCAGAAATTTTCAGATGCGTTGATTATGGGATAAATATCATTTTCTTTATCAGCAATGTTGTGTTTGGGCATTTATTGCTTATCCCTATGAGGAATTAATCCGAAGAAATAAATTAATAGTGGACCAATTTATTTCCATTGAGGACTATCCAATTCCGAGGGATTTTTTTTTCTTCTGCAGATTTTCTCCTTTATCTTTTGGCAAATTCTAATTAAGATTTTATTTTGCGTCTAAATGATGGATATTTTTCATGTTAAAAGTAGCCTGATTATGTTGATGATAATTCCATTTCTGATAGATGCCCCATGCTTACCCTTTTCTGGGTTTTCTTTCATTTATTGATTAAAAAAGTTTCATTTTAAAAAAATTTCTTTAATAAAAGAAAATTTTAAATTTTTTACGTTGATCAATTTAATATCCCAATGATGAAGTTCTATTTGATCTTAAAAGTTGATAGGCCTGACTAGCTTTGATGAATAGATCTTTTTGAGGGACTTTTTTTCATTCAGTTTCATCTCTTTTTTTTTTTAATTATTGAAATTTGACTTGCATCCTTATGAAGAACAATATTAGGAAATAAAAGTAGTGGACTGATATCCATTGATGAGCAATGAATCTGAGGGATGCATACTCATAGTTTATTAGAAAATGGAAGTTTTCTATTTTGGTATTCAATATCTTTCCATTGTTTGCATGCTTAAAGCTTGGATTCACTTCTTCTTAATGTCCTTGAAACTGTTTGTGTTTGTAAACCTGGGAAAAAATGTATTTGGATTAAGTACTTGGTTCTTAGCCTGGCTTTTTATGTGCTTTTTAATAGATTTCTTCTGTAATTGATCTTTAATATTGTGCTGCCTTTTCAGTCCTAGCTGATTTGCAATAGCAGGTGTGTTCTTTAAGGTCTTTAAGCTTTGATGATTACCTTGTTAGCATTGAGGATTGGGGTTTTTTATTATCTGCCTGTTGATTACTGCTGTATGTTGAGGTCTAATCAGCTTAATTTCGAATGAGTTTGTTCTCTGTGTTTTGCTTACAGGCTGTAGGTACAAACAATCTTTAAACATATTGGGATTTTGCTCAAAGAGTATTGATTCTCTGAAGAATTGAAGAGAAAGAATGGTGGCAGTGAAATTGGAATTAAACGATTTGAAAGCAGAGCTCAAGATCCATGGCTTCTGTTCTCCGAGATTGCAGAAGTTTTTTCCCATGTATGAAGATTTTTTAAAATGCGTTGTCTGAAATAGGAATATTGGTTGAAGCAAATGTACAAGAAGCTTTAACGTTGTAATTTGTCATCTTGCAACTTATATAAGCAACAAAAGCTGTTTTTCTTTCTTGCTTTAAAATGGTTGAACTAACTAAATTCACCAAAAAGGGTAGCATCAAAAGCATGTCAATTTCAATGTATCTGCTTAGGCAACTGATCCATAAATTCACTTCTAATGGATGATCAAATATTTGCCAAAAACAAAGGGTTAATTAATCCAAATTAACCCAACCTTTAGTTGCTAATGACTCCCTAGCTGCTTTCATTTTACCAAGCAGTGTCTCCAGTTTGCTTATACGTGCTTCGAGATGTAGCCATGATTGTTCATTTGGGCGAGCATTACAGTAAATTGCAGGTACGATTGATGCGCCATGTGCATCCTCCTCTGCTCCAAGTGTTGTTATCAGCTCACATCTTGGAAGCTCATTATCTGCAGCTGAGCATTGACCTGATGAGTTCTTATTGCCAAACTTCTTATTGGGTTTCGACATTTTTGATATTGTAAGTTGATCTTCATCGTCGGAATCCAAAGAAAGACTTCCAAGATGACTTGCTGAATGATTCCCACCCATTGTTAGAGTCACTCTATCTTCAACAAAACCTCTGGCATCAACAATATCCCTTACTTCCACCATATTGCATTTGGAAGGAAAACCAGGAGGAAATGGAGGGTTAATTTTATCTTCAGTAATAGAACTTTTGGGGATAAAACCAGGAGGAACTGGTACAGCCACATTCACCTTATCTCCATTAAAGGAACCATTGGATTGCAGCATATTTCCTTTGGGAGGAAAACCAGGAGGAAATGAAGAATTATTAAGTTCCTTCTGAATTACAAAATCAGGCTTTAACTTGGAAAGAGAGCTAGATGAAGTACTTTCATTCTTAACTTCAGTGTCTACTTCTGAGCCAATTATTATCGATGAGGTTCGAGCTACAAAACCTGCATTACAAACTTCCTGCTTCCGTTTTGGATATTTTGGTAACTGCTTAAATTTTATCATTGGAGAACCATGATCAGAATTGGCACTACTACCAGGTCGAGTTAGGGACGAGATATGGGTTCCCACTCCCTTAAACTTCTTTGGCATTGTCTTAAAACCACTGTAAGTATCATCTTCTCTAGGCCGCTTCAAGCACTTCGGAATCAATTTTAAACCTTTGAACATATCAGTTTCATTAATTCCCATTGTTCCATTTGGTGTCATTTTGAAGTTTGTGGAGCTTCTTTGCTTTAGTAACACATCTATACTTTCTTCTTGCAGAATCAAGACCGATTGCTTCCACCAATTCGAGTATTTAGCAGTAACACCTCCCTTGAAAAGCTTGGAAGGAATGTACAACTTCCCACCACCAAGGGAATTATTGTAATTGGACGATGCGATCTCAGGACTATCGTTTGATCGGGGAACACTACAGGGAATATCTTGATCCATTCCGAATTGCAATGCCACTCTATGCGGAAGGTACTGCTCTATACATTCTAGTCCAACCAGCTCCGAAGCCCTCAAGCATTGAGCAAACGACAGCAATTCATCGTCTAAACTCAAATCAACTGATACCCATATTGCTGTATCTCCATAAAACTTACCACCATTAACGTAAGGACGCCAATCAAAGTGTTCCTTGCTTGAGTCTAGAATTGACCTCACATCTTGCACTTTGCACTTCACGTCATGCCATAAAGCCAACCTTGGATCGCCATTTTCGATTAAGTTAGGCTTCGGACGTAAGTCCGGAAATCTCTCCCAGACCCAAACCTGGACTAGTGTAAGTTGTGAGCAAAGTGTAACCTCTAGTGCAACTGCAACATTTCCACCATCACAATTGGAATCTAACTGTGTTGAAGCAATAATGTTTTGTTTTAAGCAACTCAAATCACTATAAATCTTAGCAAGAGCAGCAGGTCCAAGTGCAATTCTAGTCCCCCTGGCAAGGTGAATAGCAATGGGGAAAGCAATGTTAGCAACAACATCAAAACAAGATGGTAAAACAAACCTTGATAGCCACAATGCAAGGAATGCCTCGTGCTCGATTTCGCTACCGCTGTGCATGAACTTCCTTATCCACAAACTGTGACTGGCCTTTTTAGTTGTACTCTTGTACATTTCTTTCCTTGCATTTTCGAGTTTCTCCCATGTTTCCTCCATTTCCTCTGTTTCAACAGGGGTGAAAACAGGAAACCCCAAAACTGAATAACCCCCAAGGATCATGATATCTTCCAATGTAATCGTCGCTTCACCCCAAGGAAAAATGAAACTATTGGTTTCATGGCACCATTTTTCAGCAACCCCAAAGACCAAATCATTGTTTCTTTCAATCTTGTACGTTGAATTCATTATAGCTTCGAAAATACCAGCTTCCTTCCATGTGGATTCATGTAATGAAGCCATGTTGGCGACCCATACTTTCCATTCTTTTTGTGGGTGTCTCCACCCAACGAAATTTACTTCCATAGCCCCATTTTTGGGATAAGTTTTTGGCAAAGAGGAAAGACAATGGTTTGGAAGGTTTCCATCAATGGAGGTTAAGCCTATGGAAGGTGTGATGAAATGGGCTGTTCTTAGTTCGAGGTTTTTATTATCTGGTGAAACCATAAGCTCTGCTCTTTCTTCAACAATGGAGTTTGAAGAACCCTCCATTTTTTAAGACTTGAAAAGGTAAGATTTTTTGAGAAAAAAAAATAGAGAGAGCTTTTACTTTTTAGAAGAAAATGACTATCTAGCTTCCGTTTTCAGAAACAACAACACAGTTCATAAGAAACCCGATTTAACCACGTCAAAAATGAAAAAGAATAAATTAAAAAATATTTGAAAATATTTAACAAAAATAAAAATATATATCTATAAAAATGGAAGGTTAAATGAACTAAAATATAATCAAAGTTTTTAAAGTTTTTATTAAAAAATAAAAAAATAATTAAAACCAAAATATTGCTTTTTCAATCTTTAACCAATTTTTTTTCAAGATTTTCGAATTTTTATCGATTTGAAACAATTATGGTTATTATTAATTAAATATCATCAGTTGGAAGAGAGAGAGAGAGATAAGAGACACCACGTGTCTTGAGCTCATTAGAGGTGAAATCACATCTTATTTTCTTGTAGGGACATTGATGTAACCCTCTAGGTATTTGTATTTATCATCGATAGTTTTTGCATGCAAAATAAAAAAGAAGCAAATATTGATTTATTATTTATCTGATTGTTAGGATTTGGGAACCGATAGCCTGAATGACCGATAGGATCTGGACCTCCGACCCAGAAAAAGAATGTTCACCTACAGGCACAGTCAGCTAAGGACCTCATGGGAATGCAAGATGTTTATAGAAAGAGATCGCACGGGGGAGCCCATGTAAGGCTTGCACAAATAAAATCGCAAGATGAGAGCTCAGGTAAACCTCGCAGTGACGAGGTCGCGAGTCATGTCTGCGAAGAGGACCCCCGCTTGTGACTGGCAGGTGCAAGGTTCACTGGGAGAGTCAGTCCCAAGATCAAAAAGGACTGCTTGCCTCGCAGACAAATGTCTAATAAACCAAAGGAGGCCCAGATAATGTCAGTGCCTTTAGCCCGAAGGCTAAAACAAAATAGTGGGCCCTATTGTGAGTTGTAATAATAGCAGTAAGGAATGTGTATAAAATACTCACTGTGTTTCCTTTAATACAACACAAGAGAATATTACTCAACACTAATGTTTAATTAATATTAAGTTACATTATATGATCTAATTATAATATGAGAAGACAACTTATATTAATAGATAATCTAAAAGTCTATAGTCTAATAAAAATTGAGCAAATCGATTGAAAAACTATTATGTCGTCTATTGAGTCAAATTGAGGAGATGCCTTGTCTTGAATATTGAAGGGGGTGACTGTTAAAAGATTGAGATATAGATATGATTGTTTGGACTGACAGTATATCAGATAGGACCCAAGTTTTGTTGAATTTGTCCTAAATCTATTTATGGATTTATTCACTTGTGATGTTCATAGTGGTACAAACTTTAATTTTGAGTGAATGATGGACTATGTATGCGTGATTTGTATATTTGATGTATTAAAATCGTGAGTTTAAATGATTAAGGAATTGAAAGCTTGTTCGTTGGGTATAAGACTTCTACATGATGTAGTATCATTCCATAATAATGAAATCATAGCCCTATAAAGGTAAATGATATCTTCTCATTAGAATTACATAGTTGTTGAAAAAGTAACACGCCACGAAATGATTTGATTACTAATTGTTAGTAATTAACTTTTTCATGAAAGAAGATAATTGTTACAATGAGATAAAATATGATAATATTTGATGAACAGATTTAATCCAAAGATATAAGGATATCCTATTAGAGCAACACACTTATGACATGATCATAAGAGGGAGTTTAATCATGATGCTATAGCATAATTATTCCATGATTAGATAATATTGTAATTAATAGGCGAATAACTAGAGCTTAATTACACATTATTTTATCCCTAATTATATATGTCAAATAATTCCATCTGCTAATTCAAGTTAATCTAAAACGAACTGCACGTAAAACTGTTGTTATAGAATGAATAAAAACAATAAAACAAAAGAATCACATGTATAACTATTCACAATAAATATATTTTCTCATTAAATAAAAAAATGACTTAAAAATTAAATTAATTTCTTTAAATTATTATTTTTAATTTAATTAATTGTAAATAATTGAATCAACCCACGTAACCATTCATTTTTTTTACTAGTGACAAACGTAGCATGCAAAATCTAACAATAATTGAACGCATCACTGACAGTGATAGTGATTATTATAGTCTTTTATTATATTTAGCTTTAAAAAACAAATTTCTAATCTTAAAATCATAATTAATCGAAAATTCTTAAAACTAAAAAAATCTCCTTTATACTCGATTAGGTATAAGATCAACTAAACTATTTAGGACTACTTTAGGAATACTTTTCAAAAATATTTTTGAAAAAAATTTTGAAATTTTCAACTTCTAAAAAAAAGTATTTTTGGGTTAATTTTTAGCTTAAAAAATATTTTTTCTCTTAAAAAATAATTTATTTAAGAATACTTTTATCTAAAAATACTTTTTTTTTCCAAAAGTGTTCCCTAAAAGTACCATTACTCGACCTAATTACTAGGACAATTTCAATTTCTCTTTTTCCTAAGGTGACAGTGGATAACATGAAAAATCTAACAAAAACTGAAAGCAAAACTATCAGTGATGATTGTTTTATAGGTTGTATTTTCAATTTTTATATATAAAACAAATATTTTTATTATATATATATATATATATATATTACAAATATTGGCGCATGGTTTTTGGTGGCCAGCTGGTTTTGTTTGTTTTATCGAGGTACTTTTTTACTTTTTCTTTTAGATGAACGGTCGGCATTCTTTTAAAAAAATTGAAATAAATTTTTAAAAATAAATTATTTATTTTAAATATAAATATTATAAAGTAAAAATATGTTAAAGTTTATTAATATTATGAAATATAAATCTTAAAATTTTTTAAGTAATTAGTATGAATTGTTTGTAAAATTTAATTTAAATATATAAATTATATTTTAAATATTTAAAAAATTATTAACAATTTCAAATATATAATATCATATATTTAAAATAAATTTCAATAAAAAAATAATTGTATACATAATATAAATATTAAGTAACATTCATTGGATTATAAATGAAGATTAAAAATGTTATTTAACTCCAAAATATTTTTTCCTAAATGCAAAGACAAGAAATTTTAACTTTTGTATTTAAGTTGAAATTAACCTTTCAAAAATACTTTAAATTTTAAAATTAACTTTTTATGACTTTTTTTTTAAAAAATAATATTAAAAAATTAATTAATTAATTACAAAAATAAAATAAAGATCAAATTAATTATGAAAATTGAGTATTTGTTACAATAATTTCGAGTGCCGCCTGATATATGGGCGGCATCAATGCATATTAAAAAATTTTGATAGGAAAAATAGTAGAAAATATGAAAAAAATATTTTTTAATTGGTGCCGGCAACACCCTTTGATAAAAAAAATTGTTGTTTTAGGGATTAAAAATACAAAGAAAATATATTTAATGTAGAGAAAATACATTAGGACATTAAATGAATGGAAAAACCAATAAGACATTAAAAGTAAGTAAAAAGTTATTATCAATGTTGGAACCATAAACTAATTATTTTTTTGCTATCAAAATTATTTTTAAAATCCATCGGTGTCGCCAATATATTAGGTAATATCACATATTTTTTCCACTTTTTCAACTTTTTTTATTTATCTGTTAATTTTTTTTAAAAGTTCACCGCTAATGTGTCAGGCAATAACAAACACTCCATTTTTTTAATTAATTTGTTCATCACCCTATTTTTATTATTAATTATTATTTAATATTATTTTTTTTCGAAAAAACCCTTATTATACCAAAATGGCTCCAAAAAGCATTTTTGAAATGCAATAAAGAACATATTATTGAGCTGCTAAAATTAAAGGATCAAAACAAAGAAAAATTTATGCGTTTACCTCTCAGTTTGGATTTGGATTATTTTGACAAAATCTCTTCTCCAATCTAATCGTTGTCACTGTCTTATCTCATTTTCTTCCTCCCTTTTCTCTTTGAAATCCATATAGTTTAAGAGAAAATAATAATAATAATAATAATCTCTCTCTCTTCTCTAAACGCATTAAATCAAACATAAACTTCTTGCCTCCAAACAGTTACACCCTAATTTTTATCCTTTAATTAGAGAAATTAATTGTTAACTAGAAACATATATTACTAATATTTTGAAAAATGATTGGTTTTAGTTTTGCAAAAAAAAAAATCACTTGTAAAATAATCATAATTAAAATATTATCATAAATAGAATGTTAATTTTGACAAAGATTTTGATTAATTTAATAAAAAATAAAACATAAATTACATTTAAAAAAATGTTTCCTATGTGTCATATACTTAAGTATCGTTAAATTATGTGACCTTAATGGCTTCAGCTTTTCAGGATAGTGGTTCACTTGGGAGAAAGGTCGATCACTGGAAAATAATGTGTGAGAATGTCTAGATTGGGAGGTGGTAAATTTGGCTTGTTGGGAGCTCTTTCCAGGTTATACTATTAAACATATTCTTCATGCATTTTCTGAGCACTATGGTATTGACTGATACTATAGGCAACAAAAGAGGACAGCTGGTAAGGAAACATTCCCAATTCTATTTTAATGCGAACTAGGTATTTGAAGAAACATGTGAGACGCAAATTAAATTTTTTTGGGAGTCATCAAGGATGGATATGCCAACAAAATTGGAAGAATTAAGAACTAAGTAAGTAGTTGGGTGAAAGTGAATCAAACAGATTGGAAATAAAGATTCTCTGAATTGAGTGCCAAGTTGGAAAAACTGAGTTTTACTGATCTTGATTAGGACAATCTAGTTGAGCTAACTAAGATTAAGTCTGCGTTGAACATAGAAGCAGATAAAGAAGAATTATTCTAGGAGCAACGAGCAAGAGCAAATTAACTTAGATTTAGAGATTGAAATACATCCTATTTTCATCAGTTTGCATCCCATCGCAAAAGAAAGAATGCTATTAAGGGGTTGAGGGACAAGAATGAAGTATGGGTAATTGGGGGAAAAGGAAATGACTGTAATTGCGACATATTACTTCGATGAGTTATTCACGACTTCAACAATAAGGAACTGTGAGAATTTATTGTCAAAAATACAACCTTGCATCTTGGAGGGTATGAACGAAGAGCTATCAGCTGAGTTTAGGGAAGATGAAGTGTTGGTCGCAGTTAAAAGTATGGCTCCACTAAAAGCATCAGGTACGGATGGCCAACTTTATTTTTCAGAAGTATTGGCATATTATAGGTAAGGAAGTATGTAACACCCCGAATTTATTAAAGTTTGGTTGTTTAAGTCTATCAAGTAATTTGTTATGGTGTGTTGGTTAAGTACTTTAGGGTTGTAGTATTCTGATCTTCTTGGGGATTGTGACAATAGGATCCCTTAAGTCCCTATTTATTTTTAATTTGTGCGAAGGGCCTCTCCAGTTTGCTCAAACTAGCAAAATAATAAGGGGTAATTCAAGGAGCAAGAGTGGAGCAAAGTGGTCTAGCATTGACACATTTGTTCTTTATAAATAACAACATTTTTTTGGGTAAGACAAATGAAGAGGGAGCTTGTAACACCCTAGGCCCGACCCGGTCTCCAGGTTCGGGTCCCGAATGAATACAAGACTAAAATAATTGACTAACCTTTATGAATTTAATAATAATTCATTATGACAATTTATTATATACAACACCCTGTATTAACATATATATCTTTTAAAGTCACGAACTCTAATATCTAAGATATAAGTCAAATTGTCTCATAACCTTTTCTGACACATTTCTGAGCTAATAATGCTGAAATAATATCAGTTGTACAATTATTCCTATCTAACTTAACTTTGACCATTTCACCATTTTGACATTTTAAAACAATCTGTTTCCATCTACAGTTCACAACAGCATCGTGCAAGGTTAACCAATCTATGCCGAGAATCACATCAAATTTATCAAACGGTAATAACATCAAGTCAGTCGAAAAATTGCAATTCCGAATTTTCAGGGGACAATTTCTACAAACTTTATCGACTAGCACATATTGGCCTAACAAATTAGTTATTTTGACGACAAACTCAGTGGACTCTACAGGTATTTTCTAATGTTGTGTATATGCACGAGTGCATTGACCCCGTGTGAATCAAAGCATAAACATTAACATCAAAGATATAAAATGTACAGATAATCACATCAGATGCCAAAGCTTCCTCTCGAACTCGGATTGCATAAGTCCTAGCTGGTGCACATGCATCAAATTTAACTATAGAATCTTTCGTTCCACTTCGGCTATTTCCCACATTACCACTTTGTTTGGATGGTCTCCCTTTCGAAAGCGTGTTACCCGATTGTACATTCCAAGCCTTATCTTTATCAGACTGTTCAGGACATTAACGAAGAAAATGATCATATGAACCACATTTAAAACATGATCCATCCATCAGCCGACACTCTCCAAAATGTCTTCTATTACATTTCTGACACTCAAACTTATTATTACGAACACTTCTCACACTCACTACCAAGGTAGTCTGGGGTTTCGAACTAGCTTGTTGCTTCCCTCTATCTCTTCCCGAAAATTCAGATGGAGCAGACATACGACTATGATATTCTCTTAATTTCTTTGATGGTGAAGAAAATGATTTTCTCATTGGTCGTTTATCTGTGTTTCGTGTTTTAGATTTTGTATTTTTTTTTGCTTTATTGAGTTTTCAGCCTTGTGTATTTGATCTACCAGAACCAAAAATTCTTTTAACTCGAGAATCCCAACAAGTAATATGATATCTTCGTTCAACCTATCTTCAAATCGAGTACACATAACAACCAATCATATTTATTGAGTTGTACAAATTCTCTTTCATATTCAGATACAGTTCTACATCCTTATTTTAGCTTAAAAAACTCTTTCTGCCTTTTATTGAGATATTGTTGGCTTACATACTTCTTTCTAAATTCCGTTTGGAAGAAATCCCAATTAACATGATCTTTTGGTACTACAACAATTAAAGTATTCTACCATTGATATGACGAGTCCTTTAGCAGATATATCGCACATTTAAAACCATCAATTAGAGAACAAGTCAATTTATCAAAAACCCGAATGGTATTTTCTAACGAAAATTTAGCTTTTTCTAGGTCATCTTTCGTTGTACCACGAAATTCTTTTTACTTCGTACTTACAAATTTTATCAACATGAGGCTTATTTATAATTACCTATTCTGAACCTTGAAGAATAAGGGGAGTTGGTTGGGGTACAAGAGGGGGTAGAGGTCGTTGAGCTATAGGATTTTGTTTAATGAAATTTCTAAACCATTTTGACATCATCTGGAAAAAGGCTTTTCATGCCTCACTTTCTTGACCTTCAGGAACGGACTCATTTCTACATGCCCCTTAAGCAGAGGCTTGAGCATTACTTTCTACTTCATTAGAAACAGCTCGGTTGGAAGATATCTTTTATCTATAAGAAAACATAATTCAATATGATTCAGGAGATATCACACTATCACAGGTTATAAAATGACATGTATTCTATACTCTATACATGCTATGTTCAATCCAAAAATTGACTAAATCATAGCTCTGATACCACTAAATGTAATACTCCTAACCCATCTTCATCATCGAATTGGGGTTACAAAGCGTTATGGTACAAATAAGGACATTTATAATCAAATAGAAATAAAAATATAAAATAAATTATAACATTCAATAGCTTATAAAAATTAGGGTAAAAATACGCTTACGGGCCTTAAATTGAGCTTATGGGGCCCTAAAAATAGTTTAGAAACAATCTGGGAGTAATTTGAATTAAAATAAAAAAATATGCAAAATTTTGAAACTTTTAAAAACAGAGGTCACATGGTTGTATGGAATAGCCCAGGCCGTGTGGCTTCACACATGGCTGTGTGGCTTCTTCACATACCCGTATGACCAGACCGTATAACTAACTATGACCGTATGAAAAATCTTACACTTAAAATTTTATAAGACATATGGTCGTGTGGAATAGCCAGGCCGTGTGCACCTTAAAAAGTTTCCAAGCTATCATCCAACACTTAGGTTCCAAGCCAATTCAAAATCAACCATTTCTATACTTTAAAAGCACATTTAAAAAAGCTCAAAACATGCCAAAATAATCAACCTAAGTGCTTAACCAATGTGTCCTCATTAATTCCACAATTTAATTATCAATCTCAATTCACATGACACATCAACTAATTTGCATTCAAAATTTAATAATTCATATATAAAACTCATGCCAAACTTATCATTTCTTTTTAATCATTGACATTCATTATAAGGTTTATATCAGATGACCGAAACAACTTTATATTAACATATTCACACCAAGATTAAAGGTACATACACAATTAAGCTTATACCAAGCTTAAAATGTAACATTTGTAATAAGTATCCAAACATATACAAACACACCTATTACATATACATTCAGTGGTTCAAAACACTCCTTGAACACACACAAGCATGCCAAATCAATCAACTTATAGGTTCTAACCAATATGCCATTCAAAGGCACCTCAACTTAAAAAAAATTACTATCACTCCATAGCCTAAGCTTACTTCACTACAACCATAAACATTTCAACCATTTCAACCACACGTATAAACATGTCTAAAACATACATTTACATATCACTCAAAGTAACCAAAATACACTAATTTACAAAGCTTTACAAGTCCACTCTAAAATGTAATCGCCAAAATATATGACCAAACCAAGTGGACCAAGTAATATATTTATGACACCTATTACATATGAGCCTTATACATGCCATTTATAACCATAGCCACAATGTTCAAAACTACCAAAATGATCAATGGAGAGTGTGATAGGGCTCTGACAAGATTCCAACCGAATGAGCTTTTCGATGAACTACAAAACAGAGGAACAACAACTACGTAAGCATATAATGCTTAGTAAGTTCATATAAAGAAACTTAAACTTACTGTTCCGTAACATTAAATCATACAATCAGACTCACTAAATTATATAACACTTGTCTTTCCTAGCACCACAATTCATATAATTAGTATATAGATTAACAATACATCCTCTATGAACATGGTATACAACATGAATTGTTTATAAATTACTCATATTGCATTACATATGTGATTGGGTGCTCTTTTTCCATGCATTACTAAAGCTCACCTTACTGTTTCGTACGTCATCGTTATCCATAATTCCATTTATAAGCTTTTCCATTCCTTTACTTACCTGTTGAATTGTATAGAATAACATCGGATACTCGGGAACACCTTTCTATAGAACCATAACCTTTTCAATAATGCTCACATGAGCTGTGAAATGGGCATGCTCACACAAGCTGTGGGTCAGTACGTTAGCTACACGATATTGCTCACACGAGCTGTGGAGAATCCGCAACAAATGCATAACCTCAACCATCAGTAGGACATCCAAGACTAGCGCTCAAAACATATAACCCCTGATGACATGTTATTTGTATCCTAAGCATTCTCTAGGTTCAAATGAGACTTTTGTCGTTAAGTATTCAAATATCGATTTATTACTGAATCAATTATAAATAACATAACATTAATGATTAATCAGCCAAAATAACATTTAATAAACATAAAATCTATACGAACTTACCTCAACCACAACAGTTGTATCAACAAAAGTCGAGAACTAACTCGAGACTTTCACTTTTCCTCGATTCAAGTCTGGATGATTCTTTTCTTGATCTAAATAATAATTTAACTCAATTAAATATTTCAATTAACTACAATTATTCAATTCAAACCTATAATTCTTATTAATGTGAAATTACAAAATTACCCCTAACATTTTAATTTTTTACCATTTAGCCCCTAAATTTAAATATTATAATTTAACCAATAAGAATAAAATATCATACTTCTCAACCATTCTTAAGGTTCCATACAGCCCCTAACTTTTACTAAATCACAACATTAACCATGAATTTTGTTATTTTCACCATTAAGTTCTTAAACTTTAAATTCATCAAAAATTATTTAACAAAACATGTGTCTATCAAACAAATTCAAAAACACTATTAACTCATGTATGAAAAAACCTAAAATTTTTACAACTTTACAATTTAACCCTCGTGATAAGCTAGGTTAAGCTAAAACGAGCTCAAAAACATAAAATCATTAAAAATGGAACTCAAAAACCTTACCATGCAAGCCATTGAATATCCCAAACTTTAAAGCATGAAAATGGGGTTCTTTGGCTAGGAAAATCAGTGGAAGAGGTGGAATTAAGAAGATGATACATTTTATCACCTTTTGTTATATTTAATAATTATTTATTTTCCATCTTAGCCTTTAAAATTATCAAATTTTACACAAACACCAAGCCACAAAATTCCACTAACATATATATATATATATATACATATATATATGGTATTTTTACCATTTAAATCCCTTCATTAAAGATTCCACATCCAATTAGCCTTTTAACAAAATAGATCAACTTTTGTACTTTTTTTCAATTTAATCCTTTTTAATTAATTAACTATCTAAACTTCAAAATTTCTTAACAAAAATTTAATATGACACTAGTATAACTCTATAAATATTAAATAAACATTAAAATATTTATTCACTTATCGGTATTGGGGTCCCGAAACCACAGTTTTTGACACCACTAAAATCGGGTTGTTACATATAGCCTCTTGGAGTGCCCTTCTATATGTATATTATGACTGTTGTCCCATTTTTACTTAATTTGGCGATGTTTGGCTTAGCCCTCCACTCGATTTTTCGGGTGGCAAATTTATCCTACAATAAAGCATACTATTTGTAAGTTCTATAGAACTTAGTGAGTAACGGTCGTATAACAAATTTTAATTCACTTATAATATAACTTCGTAAATATTTAGGGTCCAATTTACGAAAATAGGATCCTGAAACCGTATTTTTTCGACACCACTACCTTTTGGGGCTTTACAATTGACATTCAATATGAAATCTAAGATCAAATAAATCTTTTACAACCAATATAATTGTAATAAAATAAATTAAAAGGACAAAAGTTTATTTTGGTACACTTACTCACAATTAAGAGTAAATTACTATCAGATATGCAATACACACTACTAATAGGTAATTCTTACAACTCGAACCCAAAAAATGATATTGAGTTGAACATTCTTCGCGAATGGGCCAAACACTAGGGTTAACAAAAAATAAAATTTTTTGTTTCTTTTAATTTATGAGTTTGTTATGTACAAAAAGGACTTATGAGTTTATTCAAGTAAACAAATAGCTTACATGTAATTTTGTCAATTTAAAATTTATGTCATTAAACAATAACTATTAATTAAAATTAATTATTTAGATAAGCTACTATAATTTAAGGTTTTTTTTAATAGTCATCTAATAAATTTAATTTTTAATGTTTACATTTTTTTTTGTTATTTTGACTATTATTATTTTTAATTAAATTTGGCCTTTAACTTTTTTCTTAAAAAAAAATTAAATTTGATCATCAATTTTTTAAAAAAGAGTCTAATTTTTTTAAGGGAATACTTATTAAAACCTTAAATTTTTAAACGTATAGTCTGCATGGTAATATACATGTACTTCATGCTAATTTCTTTTAATATTTTTATAAATTTTAAATTATTTATTGATGTGACGTATAAAACAAATAATGTCACGTGGGTTGCCACGCAAGTTATCACATCAACATTGTTAAAAAAATCAATGTTTAGTTAGCATTTTCATTAAAAAATGATTTGACTCTTTCTGAAATGTTAGTGATCAAATTTAACTAAAAAATAAGGGTCAAATTGACAAATAAAATAAATATTAAAAGCCAAAATTACCATTATGTCTTTTAACATCCAAGCATTATTTATTTCTCAAAAATTAAATATAATAAATTATACAAAATATGAGATAAATTAAAAAATATTATGAAAACAACGTAGAATAGTTAAAAGCACAACATAACATGAAAACGATACAAACAAACATGTTCGAGTTTACATATAAAAATCATTAACATGAAAAAAAGCACAAGTAGAATACAAATATATATATTTTCATTAAGTTCAATCATTATTGAAAGCTATCTAAATATAAAATAAATTTTGAAGTAATATAACACGAACACATAAATTATTCTCTAAATAGATTATTTATAATAATCTATGCAAAACACATTATAAAATAAAAATAACATAAACATGACTTGCATTAAAAAATCACATTAAAATCTATATAAAACAAATTATCCACATGTAATAATATGTTTATGATATTCTAAAGAAAAAACAAATACAAAAATATAAACATGGTATAAAAAAATGAATACATTAATATAGTAAAATTGAAATTATTGCAATAACTCAAAATTTCTCGTGATGATTTTTTTCCTATTAATTTTTTTTTCAATAATCATAATCATATATATTATATTTAATAAAATTTTTGACACATTAATAAATTTATTTATATATAATTTTCATGTGATTTCAATTTAAACATTCAAATTATTTTATTTTATTTTTCTTTAAAAATTAGCGATTCAAGTTAAAGTAAAGTGTAGGTATT
Organism: Gossypium longicalyx; assembly: GCA_025698465.1. NCBI lineage: Eukaryota > Viridiplantae > Streptophyta > Magnoliopsida > Malvales > Malvaceae > Gossypium > Gossypium longicalyx. The sequence continues at coordinate 88,612,696 of CM046995.1, forward strand.
TATCTAATATATATTATATAGAACTTGATTAAGGGCGGAGTCAGGGAGGTTGGTATAGGCTTCGACCCTAATGAAAAGTTTTCTATTTAGTGTGTTTTATTATTTATAAAATTTTAAATTAGTAATGATAAAAATTAAATTTAATTATTTAAAAATTATAAAATATAAACAATTAAAATAATAAAATTATATTTTTATTATAAAAAAATATAATATAATTTGAAGCCTAAATAAAATTTCTCTTTGCCACTCAACTTATCATCTCCCTTCATTGGTTCATTCAATTTCATGTATTAAAACCAATTTCCCACCCAATTTTCCTTTTATAGCTATTAAAAAAAACATGTTATAGAAAAGAATAAAAAGTAATTATGTATTAAAATAATCTTGAAAGGTATATAACACCATTTATCAATGCATTTCTTTCAAGAAAAACTCTGTAAATATTGGATGAGGTTATAATAGAACAGCTGATAATAGAAAACCAGAATGGTTTTTAAGAAATTTTCTGCTGTTTGTTAGCTTCTTTTAGAAAATCGAACCCATTTTTGGCAAATATGGGGTTAATGGATTTGGGAAAGTAACAGAGGGCAAAACAAATGTTATGAGAAAACAATTCCGTGTGATCTCTTGAAGGTCCTGAGAAAATTTAAGAAAATTCACAGCTGGGCTGTGAATTTTCTTCCTACTTGGATCGTCTTATAAATTTTATTTAAGGAATTTGTTGTTGTGAACACACCTTTTCACTTTTCTCCAACATTTTACAAAGTTGGGTTTTCCGGGAAAATCTTTTTGTTGTTAATATTATAGCTGGGAAGACCAAACAATGAATTGCTTTTCGTGTTGTATGTCAGAAGAGAAAATAAACAGCAAAAGGTCGGCATCATTGGAGAAGAGCGGTACCAATGAATTCGACGCCGATGAAGCCAAAACTGTGCCTATGCCTTCATTCTCCAATATTTCTTTCAAGAGTGGTACAATTTTCATCCTGCATTTCAAACTTCAAACAAACCATGACTTTATTTGAGAATTTGCATAATTTCTCTATTTTGTCATCAGCATCATGTTTACAGTTGTTGACCCTGTTCTTCTCAAATTCAATTCATGAATGGGATGTATGGCGTGGTTCAATTTTCTATTGATGAAATGGGTATTTGGAGTAGATGTTAATTGTTGCCATTGCTAAGCTATGCTCATCTCTGTCATTCACCTCTTTGATTCGAATACATTTAGGATATGAATATGGAAATATAATCTTCTAAATATATAAAGAAATATCCGTATCATATACATATTGGTGTTAGATACTCACACACGAGGAGTAACATAGTTGAAAGACAGGGCCTAAAGGTGGTTGATTGATTGATGTTAAAACAAAAATTCTTATTTTGGCAGATGCAAGCAGAAAGAGATACATAAGCGAGGAAATACTGAAAAGGGGTAAAAGCAATATAACTGCAAAGACTTTTAATTACCGTGACCTATGCACTGCCACTAACAACTTCAACCCGGAGAATCAGCTTGGTGAAGGGGGTTTTGGGAGGGTCTACAAAGGGCAGGTTGAACCAAATCAGGTAAAATTTTAACATATTTTATCTGCATTCATTTACAGTACGTATGATATTCACATATAGTGATTTTCATATTGTTGCTCCATTATAGCAAGTTGTTGCTATCAAGCAACTTGACAGGAACGGATATCAAGGAAACAGGGAATTCTTGGTTGAGGTCTTGATGTTGAGTTTACTTAACCATCCTAACCTTGTAACTTTGGTTGGATATTGTGCCGATGGGGATCAAAGGATTTTGGTCTATGAATACATGGCTAATGGCTCCTTGGACAGTCACCTTCTAGGTATGCTTTTAACATCTAAGTTGTCTTTTAGAAGTTTTTGAAGTGAAAAAAAGGCATTTTTTTCATCATTTGTTCTTTGAATGATACAGATATTTGAAGTGTTGTAGAATTTCCATTTGTAAAATTGGATTTTTTTTTGGTGAACATATTCAGTTGTTTGTAATTATGCCCTCAGATATACCCCCAGACAAGAAGCCATTGGACTGGAATACCAGGATACAAGTTGCAATAGGTGCGGCTAAAGGCCTTGAATACTTGCATGAAACAGCTGACCCCCCTGTGATATACCGTGACTTTAAAGCATCAAACATATTGTTGGACCAAGATTTCAATCCAAAGCTCTCGGATTTTGGGCTTGCAAAGATTGGTCCAACGGGAGATAAGTCGCATGTTTCCACCAGGGTTATGGGAACCTATGGCTATTGTGCACCCGAGTATGCACTTACAGGCCAATTGACTGCGAAATCCGATGTTTACAGTTTTGGAGTTGTGTTTCTGGAAATGATCACGGGAAGAAGAGTAATAGACAATTCAAGACCAACAGAAGAACAAAATCTTGTCAATTGGGCAAGTCTGCAATGTTCTATTTGTTCTAAACAATCATGAAACAGGCAATACATCTCTAACTTCTGAGTATCCCTTTATGCAGGCAACACCTTTGTTCAAAGATAGAAGGAATTTCCAATTAATGGCTGATCCATTGTTAGAAGGGAATTATCCCAGTAGGGGTCTCCACCAAGCACTTGCAGTTGCAGCAATGTGTCTGCAAGACGATGCAGCCGCTCGGCCTGCGATGAGTGATGTGGTAACCGCTCTAGAATACTTAACTAATGGCGGAGAACCAGAAGGAGAAGAAGACGACGACGATGAAGAAGAAGAAGAGGAAGAAGAAAAAAAGAAGAGTAGTTGAGAAATTAAAGTAGGCAGGGCAATGAAGACGTCGGAAACCTCTAAAGAAAGGTGAAGGGACAAGAAGATGAGGAGGGTTAATGGATCTGGACAAAACTCTTGCATTTTCATGATGCAGCTGAGCTGCAGCCTGCAAAGCCATGGACTCAGTACTCAAAATCTCATTTCTTTTAGAGTCCTTTCATGGCCTGTTTTCTAAGAGGGTACTTGGAAAGAAAAAGTTTCTGATAAAAGCTCAGCTCATGGCAATGGCATCTTTCAATTTCATAGAGCTTTAACCATGTTACTGCCAAGGCTTACAATGTGCAATCCATCAACTCAACTTTGTTTTTGTTCCTTTGGGGTTTCATGTGCTGAAAATTTGTGAAACTTGAGTTTTTTTAAAATTTTTTTTAACAGGTTAGACAGAAAGAAATTTATTTAGACAATATTAAAATGACCAAAAGCTTCCCTGTATTATCATATAATTTCAAGTGTTTCCTTTTTATAATTCATTAGATAATTTGTTTTTACGGGACATAATTTTATTCAAATTATTGAATATAATTTAAGTATATTATTTTTTAAAGTAAATTATAATAATAATAATAAAAATTCAACCCATAATTTTAGCCTAAAAATAATAATGACAATTGAATTATTTGAGAACTTTTAACTATTGTTTGAAAGAAAATCTTGCAACATAAGTAAAGTATAACTCAACATTTAATAATTTAAATTATAGTAAAAGTGTTTTTAACTTGAATACAAAGTGCAATTCAAGATTTATTAAAATAATTTTTACTATTTAAATTTTAATAATAATTAAAATATTATTCTAACATCAATTAGTAATATAATAAAAAAAAAAGGCATTGAGATAATTAAAAACAAAAGAATTCAAATCTTATCCCATTTCTAACTAACTAAATTTTAAAGAAACTCGTTCACAAAGACGATACCAAAATTGACATAAAATTATTTCTAATTGTATTTGTGAGTATTTAAACACAAAACTAAAAAGTAAATTAATGCCTTACCATTAAACTAATAAACTCATTCTTGTCATCAATTGAACAAAAGTATTATTTATGCTAGAGGATCAGAAATAGAAGTAAATGCATAAATAACAAAAATTCAAAGAAAAGATTCAAACCTAAAACCTCACACATATAAGCACAACACCTATCCACTAAACCAAATTAACACACTTAATAGAATTTTCATAGCCTTAACCTTAACTAAAAATCTAAAACATGATCACTATCTATTTTACTAACCCCATATCTTCTAACCAAATTTTTGGGATGTGACACAACTCATTCAATTCAAGAGTAATATGTTCACACACATGATCAAAAGCATTATACTTAATTCATTCAATATTCATTCAATTGAACTTCAAATTCATTTAATCTCATTTCCAGTTCTTGTTTCAAATAAAGTATTTTGCTTGATGAACCGTAGTAAACGAATTTGGATACATAGGTATCTATATCACACCAGTTGCTCGTTCGAGCTGAATATAGTGTTAGATTACTCGTTCGAGTTGATCCTTTAAAACGATATCAAGTTACTCGTTTGACCTAAATCTTTGTCATATGTATTTGAGTATCAGCAACAAATATTGAATCTCGATAACATCTGTAATTAATCCTGTACAAGTGAGCACAAAACCCTATTGGTATGCCAAGCGTATTCTAACCTTTACTAAGTTCACACATGCATCAATTTCACATATAATCATCACTTTTCAATTTAATCCAAATCTTTCATTTTGAATCAATTCACAACCAAACACATATATAATTACAAATCAAATACACAACAACCTATATATATAAATAAATATTATATGAACTTGTCTAATCTAAACAACAAACAGTTGAATATCTAGGGAGTAATCGACAATTTTGACTTTTCCTCATTTATATTCAGTTTGATTCAATTTTTGATCAATTATGGACCAGATAGCTTGAACTTGAAAAATGATTGTTGTTAGGTTTTAAAAGCATGTCCAGTTAGGTGAAATGAAAAAAAATAAAAAAACCCCACTAAAATTTACCTTATATAATTTAATTAAATATTTAATTACTTATTTAATTTAATTACACCTTAATTAATTAAACTTAATCACCATTAATAAAAATTAGTAGAAGTTCACATCACCATCCACTATTACATATTCTAAAATTGTTTATTTACCATTTTGGACTTTTGATTAATTGTAATATAAGTTACTAAGTCTTTGGTCAATTAAAAACTTACAGCGATAGACTTTTACAATTTAGTTCATATACCCTAATTAAGCAATTAATAGACAAACTTGAAGGATCAAACATTAATATTCTTTTATACCAACTCTGTAAATATTCATATTTAATATTTATGGACCCAATTAATGAAAATGAGATTTTGAAATTGCTTTTTACGACACCGTTGAAAATCGAGCTGTTATAGTTAAGGCTTATTGGGATTCAGTTATTAAATGAAATGAAGTATTGGTTAAATATGTGTAGATAATCTAGTAACTAATTTCTAATTAATGATGGGATGAATGTGCAAAAATTTTATATTAGTATTATAGTCTCCAAATTACGTACACTTTTTGACATCCCATATTTAGAAAAAAAAGTCACATTTTTATATATTAATTTGGAAGATCAAAACTATATGATTCAAAGATATCAACATATCGATGAGGTCATATATGTTTCTACATCTCGTTTTTATTATTAACGATCTGAGATGACAAATTATGATTTATTATGTTTATATTAATGTGTTATAATTCTAACAAAAGAATCTCAAGGGAAATGGTGGCGACTATGACACTACGGAGAAGCTAATCTTCACATTTGCAAAGTACGTTCAATTGGAAACTATGGCACTATGAATATGCCTAACATTTGGGGTTTGGGATCATGAGGAGTTCGATGATTGAGAGTCGACCATCAATTTAGAAAAGGAGAAAAAAAATGGAAAAAATAAATCAATACTGTTAAGTAATGACAATTGAAAAACCGTAATTATTTCATTAAACCAAAAAGGTGGTTTTCTGCAAGACACAAAATGATAATAATACGAAACACAAAATAAACAAACAAAAAAAAAAAAAAAAAGAACTACATCAACCAAATAAATCACTCTTTGAGGTTATCTCGGTTTTCTTATTAGATAGAGCCTCGCTCTTATCATATCTCCTTAATTCTCATGGGGATGTGAGGTTGGAATCATATCCACACCCATCTTTGAAGATTGTTGGATTATATCTTGGATTAATAGTGTCATATTAAGATAAGAAGATCCACCTACTTCAACAGCTTTATTTGCCTTCTCTCCGAACTCTTTAGCTCGTTTTCTTCTCTCTATGCTTTCATTTCCTTCATTCATCAATTGGTCTATTGCGTTTTTAACATCTTCTTTCTTCAACATGAACCCAGATTTTTCAACTCCCCAGGCCGTAGGTTCATTGGCCCCAACGCTCACTCCGATTTTTAGTATTTGTACTACAAGTTTCTCATTGGTAAACTGGTCTGCAAAAGGTGGCAATGTTAATAATGGAACGCCAGCAGAAATGCCTTCGATTGTTGAATTCCATCCACAATGAGTTAGGAACCCTCCTATTGCAGGATGTGATAAAATGAGCACTTGGGGAGCCCATCCCACAACTACAAATCCTCTTCCTTTTATTCTTTCCTCAAATCCATCCTCTTCAATCCACTTCATCACCTGGTTCGATGCGTCATTATTTCCTCTTAAGATCCAAATGAATGACTTGTTCGAGGCCTCCAAGCCCAAACCCAACTCTATCAGTTCGGGAGATTTCATGGTGCTCATGCTCCCAAGACAAGCATAAATTACAGAGTTGGGTTCCTGAGAATCAAGCCACTTCAAACATTGCTGCTCATTGATTGAAGCCTTCTTACCTCTTTCAGCCTTATCCAACTTATTTTTGTGGCTCAGAGAAACTGGACCAATGCACCAAGCTTTTGTTATCTTCCTGTACTCTTTCACGTATGGTGATTCCAGCTCTTCGAAACTATTTATGACAACTCCATATGATGCTTCGTCAGCTTTTGTTGTTTTATCAAAAATGTCCTTCCAGGATTCATCAAGGTTAAGCGGCAACTGAGGTTTAGTAAATTCGACCTTTTCAGCCAAGCCTGGCACCTTGAAGCATTCATAATCAGATGTTATGTTGTCTAGTATCTTGGAGGACTTCAGATTGTGCACACAAAGATAACAGAAGCAGCAAATTCCGTGAAACGATAGCCTTGGGACCTGAAACTTGGTAGCAATTTTGAGGGTGTAATGCAGAAACATGTCCGAAATAATACAAATGGGGCGTGGTGTTAGCTTCTCAAATAATTCCTGCACTGCTTTGTCCATACTGTTTGCTGCAGCGAAGAATTTGAACAAGTCCTCCATTGAAGATATCATGTCTATATTCTCAACCCCGTCTGGTAACCCTGCTTCTTTGCCAGGAAACCGGAGCTGCACTAAACGGATAGCGAGGCCTGATTCAACAGCTCGATCAATTGTTTTCTGGACTCTGCTTGCATTATGAGGTGTCGTAACTATAGTAACAATCACGTTACGCTGCGCTAACAATCGACCGATATCTACCATGGGGATCAAGTGGCCTTGGGCCATGGAAGGGAACAGCACAAAGTGAGGCTGCTGGATTTGGGAACCCATAGGAATATGAGTAGAAAGAAGGAAAAGTGAAGTGAATAGTAAGACTAGCGTGCCAATATCTGTTATATATACAGCCAAGTGTGGAGTCCGATCATTTGAGAAAGGTACAGTAGGCTGCTGATGCAAGAGCATACATAAGCATATTATTTGTTTATTCTGTGGAAAGAGCATATATAATTACGTGGGTATCAAGCAAAGTCCATGGCAGTGGCAAAGCATCAAAAACAAAGATCCAAATAGAATATTTAATAATTAATATTACTTGGAGTCCAAGTGGAAGATCCCGTAGTACTTGGAGTTCAAGTCTTCAATCAAAGAATTATTTCTTTTTTCGCTCATTAATCAACACTTATTTGGCAGGAATTTTAAATTTTTAACCTCGTTTGTCTAGAAAAAAGTAATTCTTTAAAAAGTAAAATTTAAAAAAATAAAAATAATCATTTAACATGTTAGGTCTAAAACATGTCTCTGGTTTTCACGTCGGGTTCTAATCCTGATATTTCCAATTCAGGCGTGGCTAGGGTTGCGAAAAAGGTTAGACATAGAGCGGAGTTACCATCTGACTCGATGATCTCGTAGTGGATGGAAACGGTAGGATGGTGTCGGAGGATTCATTGCCAAAGATGAGCTATAAGCATTCTTTTATGGGTGCTCCCGGTTCAAAGGAGTCGTTGCGGATGGCGGATAATTTTGATATTCAAGACGGTGGTGTAAGAACTGAACTGGTAGATGGGACACCATCGATTATGTTCTCTGACTGGCTGAAAGGTTTGATAGAGAAGAAGATGGCAAAAACAATCATTGTTAAGCTATTGGGTAGGAAAATAACATTCAATGCTTTGCTAAATAGGGTTACACTATTGTGGAAAGCAAATAGTCCATTCCAATTATTGGATTTGGAGAGGCTACACCAAGGTGTTAACTAATGAACCATGGGTGATATTTGGGCAATATTTGACAGTCCGTCCTTGGTCATCCGATTTCTCGAGGAATCAGGATGAGGTGGGAGTCCAAGTGGTACGGGTTCGGTTGCTGGGATTATACGAAAGTTATTATTCGTCTTGCATTCTCAACGCCATTGGTAAAGAGGTTGGTTCAATGGTTAGGATCGATGAAAATATTGTTAGTGCAACAAGGGGAAGGTTCGCTAAATTAGCCATTTGTGTAGATTTAAGGAAACCCTTGATTTCTAAAGTCAGGATCAATGGTCATCTCCAAAGGGTTGAATACGAATCATTACCAAATGTTTGTTTCAAATGTGGTATGTATGGACATGGGGCTGACAAATGCCAAAAAGGTTGTGACCCACCGCCGATGGAGGAGAATCCCGTCAAGATGGCAGTGTCGAATAGAAACGTCTCTCAAAATTTAAAACGGTGAACTGAAGAGGAGGATTATGGACTGTGGATGTTAGTTGAACATCGAAAACGGTGTAATGGGAGGAGCGTAGGGTTCAAAATTCACGACAATCAAGGTGGAGGGAACAGTGGTTCCAGATTTGAAGTTTTGGGCGTGAATCAAGGAGGATCTGAAGAGATTGGCTTAAACATGGTAAGTGATTCTGCAGTAGAAAAAGAAATTTTGAATGACTCTATTAAGGGGAAAACCCTTAAATTAGCTACAACTCAGATGAGGAACGGGTTGAAAACGAAAGGCAAAGGAGTACTAATATTCTAAAGCCTGTGAATAGAGGTAACGAACGGAGGTCTGAAAGTTTTAATGATGGGTCAGTCATGGGCCGTAGTGTTAGGTTGGCGTTGAAGAACCTTTTTGCTTTCAATCAATTCAGATTTCTACGGGTTTGGATAGAACTAAACATAGAGCTGTCAAGCAGTTTCAGTTGAAAAAACAAATGCAAGTCATGGAGAAAGGTAGTACGAGCTGTATTCGTAAGGAAGATGGTGCGTTTTTGACTGGGGAAAATACTGGCCAACGACTGTCAGAGATGAAGGACCTCGAAATGCTTCGACCTACGGAGTCTGCAAATGGACATTCACAATAGAATTTGGTGGAAATATAATAGGCGATAAAAGGGATTGTCTCTACTATTGACCAGGAATCTGAACTGGGGTGTTCGTTAGGTGGGATTTTTATGGAAATGGAGGGATTTGATACGAAGGTAATGGGCATCTATCAGGCGGATTGCTAATCTGTTTTGTTTTTTTTCTAGGTCTGTTCGTCAATCTTTTTTTTATTTTTTTTATGAAGGTAAAAATGTGCTTTTGGAACTGTCAATGTGTTGGTCATCCTAGATTCCATAATTTCGTACGAGAGTATAGTAGAGATTTTTCTCCGGATTTATTTTCTGTTTGAAACGCACATTAGCAAGTATAGAGCTGATGGAATTCTTGGTAGATTAGGATTTCAAAACTCTTTTAGGTTGGAAGCTTTGGGGTTCTCGGGGGGAATTTGGCTTCTTTGGAATGATAATATTATTGTTGATATTGTTAAGGTTCACCCTCAGGTTGTCTATATGAGAATTACTCAGGGTTCTTCTGCCTTTTTTTGTTCTGCAGTTTATATGAGCCCTCAAGTTCAAAAAAGGCGTGAACTGTGGAAAGCTCTTGATGATTTTGCTTATTATGTTTTTGAACCATGGATTCTAGCAAGTGATTTTAATTCCATATTGGATGGTTCGGAGAGACAAGGGGCCAAATAGCGAGGGCATCGGTTGTAAGTTGTTTAAGAACTTTATCTATAAGTTTGGTCTCCGAGATATGTGTTTTTTAGGTCCACTGTTTACTTGGAACAAGGAATAATGGTTCCAGATTTGAAGCTCTGGGCGTGAATCAAGGAGGATATGAGGAGATTGGCTTAAACATGGTAAGTGACTCTGCAGTGGACAAAGAAACTTTGAATGACTCTGTTAAGGGGAAAAACCTTAAATTAGCTACAACTCAGATGAGGAACAGGTTGAAAACCAAACGCAAAGGAGTTGCAATTGGATCTGGGCCTAGAAAGAGTACTAATATTCTAAAGACTCTGAATATTGGTAACGAACGGAGGTCTGAAAGTTTTAATGATGGGTCGGTCATTGGCCGTAGAGTTGGGTTGGTGTTGAAGAACCTTTTTGCTTTCAATCAATTCAAATTTCAGGGGGTTTGGATAAAACCAAACATAGAGCTGTCAAGCAGTTTCAGTTGAAAAAACAGACGCAAGTCATGGAGAAAGGTAGTACGAGCTGTATTCGTAAGGAAGATGGTGCGTTTTTGACTGAGGAAAATATTAGTCAACGACCGTCAGAGATGAAAGACCTCGAAATGCTTCGACCTACGAAGTCTGCAAATGGACATTCACAACAGAATTTGGTGGAAATAGAACAGGCGATAAAAGGGATTGTCTCTACTATTGACCGGGAATCTGAACTGGGGTGTTCGTCAGGTGGGATTTTTATGGCAATGGAGGGAGTTGATGCGGAGGTAACGGGCGTCTCTCAGGCGGATTGCTAATCTGTTTTGTTTTTATTTTTTTCTGGGTCTGTTCGTCAATCTCTTTTTATTTTCTTATGAAGGTAAAAATGTGCTTTAGGAACTGTCAAGGTGTTAGTCATCCTAGATTCCATAATTTTGTACGGGAGTATAATAGAGATTTTTCTTCGGATTTATTTTGCCTGTTTGAAACGCGCATTAGTGGGTATAGAGCTGATGGAATTCTTGGTAGATTAGGATTTCAAAACTCTTTTAGATTGGAAGTTTTAGGGTTCTCGTGGGGAATTTGGCTTCTCTGGAATGATAATATTACTGTTGATATTGTTAAGGTTCACCTTCCAGTTGTCCATATAAGAATTACTCAGGGTTCTTCTGCCTTCCTTTGTTCTGCAGTTTATGCGAGCCTTCAAAAAAGGCGTGAATTATGGAAAGCTTTTGATGATTTTGCTTATTATGTTTGTGAACCATGGATTCTAGTAGGTGATTTTAATTCCATATTGGATGGTTTGGAGAGACAATGGGGGCAAGTAGAAGGGCCTCGGTTGTGAGTTGTTTAAGAACTTTATTTATAAGTTTGGTCTCCGAGATATGTGTTTTTCAGGTCCACTGTTTACTTGGAGCAGGGGCATGCTTTTTCAAAAACTTAATCGTGCTATCTATAATTCCATGTGGGAGGTAGCTGCCTTGAACTATTCCGTTAGACATTTGCACAGATTAAAAGTGGACCACCGGCCAATTTTGATTGCGTCTAGCCTAAATTTTTCCAACAGTAACCGACGACCCTTCCATTTTTTAGCTATCTGGCTACTCCATACGGAATTCAGGGACCTTATTTAGAAAAACTGGAATCCGAATCTTGAGGTGCTTTCGAGTTTGGAGAATTTGAAGTCTGTGTTACAAGTCTGGAGTAAAAATGTTTATGGGAATATTCTTGTTAAGAAGAAGGAACTTATTAGGGAGCTGAACCCTGTTCAGAGAATTTTAGAATTTCGAACTTTTACACGTTTGAGCTCTAGACAAGTTGAGATTCGGAAGGAAATTGATGTTGTTCTTAAACATGAAGAACTACTTTGGTTCCAGAAATCTTGATCAGTTTGGTTGACAAATGGTAACAGAAACACCAAGTATTTTCATAGTCATACGAGAGCTAGAAGGAAAATCAATAGAATCGAGGGGTTAATTATTGGTGATGATGGTTGGTGCTTTGAGAATGACAGGTTAAAGCAACATGCTGTGGAATTTTTTCAGGATCATTATACAGTTGGCTCTAGGACTGCAGGTTCTTTTCCTTGTTACGGTATGTTTCCTCCAATCTCCTTTGTTGACCGAGAGGTTTTATCAAGGCATGTGTCTGAGGAAGAAGTCCATAAGGCGGTTTTTAGCATGGCACCTCTAAAGGTGCCTGGAATTGATGGGTTTCATGCAAAGTTCTATCAATCCCAATGGGAAATGGTGGGTGGGTCTGTGTATGATCTGATTCAGAAGGTTTTTAAAGGACAATGTCTTGATCCGATTATTAACAAGACGTTGTTTGTGTTAATTCCGAAAATACAAAGTCCTGAATACATATCTCAATTTCTTCCGATAAGTTTATGTACAGTGTTGTGCAAAATTATAACAAAGACTATTGGTCACCGCCTTAGACTGATCATGTCCACCATTGTCAGACCAAACCAAACTATTTTCATAGTGGAAAGAAACATTTTTGGATAATATTATCATTGCTTAGGAGGCCATCCATATTATGAAAAGGAAAATAGGTCAAAAATGTTGGATGGTGCTAATAGTTGATTTAGAAAAGGCATATGATAGAATATGTTGGGATTTCTTGGAAGATACTATGTTGGATGCAAGATTTCTGTCGACTCTTATCCATTTAATAATAAACTGTGTGACTTCCTCATTTATGCAGGTTCTTTGGAATGTTTCAGTTTCCAATCAGTTCTTTCCCACACAAGGTCTGCGACAAGGAAACCCTTTATCTCCTTACTTGTTTGTATTGTGTATAGAACGATTTGGTCATCTTATTGAAAGTGTTGTTGAAAAACGAGTATATACTTCTTTCCCATTCTCGAGACGTGAGCCAAAAATTTCACATATGTTCTTTGCGGATGATTTAATACTAATCTGCCAGGCTGATAGGGATGAGGTGGCAAATGTTAGTGGCATTCTTAACACGTTTTGTGGTTTCTTGGGTCAGAAGATTAATAGAAGCAAAACACAAACTTTCTTTTCTCTAAACACCCCTGATCAACTTGCTACTGCAATTTGTAATGATCTGAAAGTTTCACTAGTTGATGATTTTGGGAAGTATCTTAGTATGCCTATCTTCCATCAAAGAGTGACTGAGGGTACCTTTAAATTCGTTGTGGAAAAGGTTTAAAGTAAGCTCAGTGGTTGGGAAACAAGAAATCTTTCCTTAGCAGGAAGAATTACTTTAGCCAAATCAATACTTTTAGCTACTCCAAGTTACTTTATGAGTACAGTTAAGCTTCCTATTTCGGTGTGCGGGAAAATTGAGAAACTCACAAGAGATTTTATTTGAGGTTCAAACGCGACGAAAAGGAAACCTTCACTACTGAACTGGTCAGAATGTTGCACGCCAACAGACTTGGGTGGTCTTGGAATTCAGAGTTTAGCAAATCAGAATAGAGTTTCCCTTCTTAAATTGGGTTTTGACATTGTGGCTAGACCAGATAAATTGTGGGTATGTGTTTTGAGAAACAAGTATAATGTTCACGGGAATTTGCCACAATAAATTTCTAGAAGTGAATGTTCTTTTATTTGGATTTCAATCACGAAAATTTGGCCTGAAGTCATTACTAATGGTTTCTGGTTGATAGCCAATGGTCAAGTGGTTAATTTTTGGAATAATCCTTGGCTGAAGCAAATTGGGCCTTTAAATGAGTTATTTAAGGGAACTAGTGTGCCTGATGAAATCTTGAGAGTTTGTGATATGAAAGATAATTTGGGCAATTGGGATTGGGCTCGTATTTCATCGTTTTTACCTACCAGTGTTCTTAACCATATTGCAGTTGTGCTTCCGCCAAATCTGAATGCAGGTACTGGCCGTTTATCTTGGAAGTGGTCGACAAATGGTCTTTTCTCCTCAGCCGCTACTTACAAGAATTTACTAACTCATAGTTTTGTTAATTCTTTTGCTAATTGGCAATTGATTTGGAAATGTAAAGCTCCTCAACGAGTTCGTGTGTTCCTATGGCTTTTGTGGCATGATAGGATTCTGACTAATGGGGATCGGGTTCGCCGTCATATGTATGATGGTCATTGTGTTCGATGTGGGTAACCTTTGAAGACTAGTTTGCATGCCCTTCGGGATTGTGGTTTTTCAAAGATAGTGTGGAAGGCGGTGGTTCCTATTTCGGTATGTAATTCTTTCTTCTCATCTGATTTGCATTTGTAGCTTTCCAACAATTTGGAATCCCATGCAGTGTTGTTGGAGAATGGTAGAAATTGGCCAACCCAATTTGCAATTCTCTGCAAGTTGCTATGGAAATACAGGAACAATTTCATATTTAATTGTGAAAAATAGAACGTCGATAATGACAATGTATCGCAAAGAAAAGAGAAAGAAAAATAAAGAACACATAGATTTTTACGTGAAAATCTTTTCGAGAAAAAAACCACGGGCAAAGGAGAAGATAATTCACCATGTTGAATTTGAATGATTACAAGAGGAGTAGTGTAACACCCCTAACCCGTCTTCATCGCCAGATTAAGGTTATGGAGCATTATCGTACAATCTAAAACATTTAACATTATATTATTCAAATAGATTAAACATATCATAATCCATCCAATCAAATGCACTTTTTCCCTAGATCAAGCCTTCGAGGCCCTAAAAATATCATAGAAGCAGTTCGGGACTAAATTGAAACAAAACAGAAAGTTTAAGAAAAAGATACAAAAATTACAAAAAAATGGATCACACGGCCGTGTGACATAGCCCCAGGCTGTGTAACTTCCGAACAAGGGAGACACAGTCATGTCTCAGTTTGTATCCTCACTCGTATAGCTCACTGAGTAGGGTCACACGGTCGTGTCACATGCCTGTGTGCCAAGGTCGTGTAACTCACTGACTTGAACTTTAAGAAAATCCTCAGGTGACATACGTCTTTGTCACTAGGCCGTGTGCCTCACACGGCCGTGTGAGAGCACGCGTGAACCCAAAATTTACCTAAAATCAAGCCATTCCAAAACCAAATCCTACCTAACCATTCATACAATTTGGGCACATCTTCGAGGGGTTCGAATATCATCCAAACATACTTAAACATGCCATTTCAAACAATCTAAATCACCTAACCAATATGTCATTCAGAGGCACCACAATTGTACCAAAACTTCAACTATCAAAACATACCAATATTGCCTCATTTCCAAACTATCATCAACATACCAAGAGAATTTCATTTACAAGCATTTTAAGATACCAAAATGACATAACTTAGTGAAGTGTTATGGTTCACCAAACCAAATACAAACTTCAAAACATGTATGTATCAAAACTCTATTAACATATTCACAAGATACCACTACAAAACGTCCTATACAAACTATCTATAATCAAAAGATTTTAGTCAACTAATACCTCCTAGGTACATGCCAAAAACACAAAAGAGAACATCACTGACATTGAGTACGGGATTCTTGTAGGATGTTGAGTCCGAGTCTACTATTTACCTACCTGTAAACATGGAAACCAATCCACATTAAGTAAGTTTCACTTATTCAAATAACCATAAATATATCTAAAGCATTTGAATTTAATTCACAACTTTAATAATCCAATTCAAGAAATATATCATATCTCCCAATGAATACATATATATACATAAGTAAATATAATTCTTCCTTAGTAATACCTATAACCAACCTTTTTCAATGGTTCATATAACCTTGCTGTATAGTCCAATTGATACACGACACCCGGTGTCTAGCGGATAAACTGCGAAAGAGTTTACGCTCAGTGCTAGCCAGATGAACCGAAAAATGTGTACCCAATACTAGTCAGATAAACTGAGGGAAGTTGCGCCCAGCGCTAGTCGAATAAATTGACGAATAAATAGTTATTTATTTTCACAATTTCCTCATTCATTAATTAACATTATCATTCCAATATGAACATAAGATTGTATATCCAGTATTTAAATAACATCTAATTATCAATTAAATAAATTATTAATAAAAAGACTAAGTTTGAGACTACGAACTTACCAGGGTTAAACTGCAGAAACAACCAAAGTTCAGAGACTAATAAGCAATATTCCTTTTTCCACGATTATCAACTTGTTCCTGATCTATAATATAATTTATTTCAATTATTAGCCTCAATTTCAAATTCTATTCAGTTTAATACATATAATTTTCTATTTACAATTTTTACACATTTGCCTCAAACTTTTACACATTATACAATTTAATCCTTAAACCGAAACAAGCTTATTTCTACAATTAAATTCTATACCCATGTAATCGAGTTTTAAGCCATCTTGGTACAACCCTTAAATTTTAAAAATTCACAATAAAACCAAGCATACTTCAACATTTTACCTATTTAGTCCCGGTCGCTGAAAACGAAAGAAACAAATTAATACCGACCAGAATGGTTACGGGATGGAGAATTTGCATAGATTACCGAAAGTTGAACAAGGCGACTAGGAAATATCATTTTCCTTTGTCGTTCTTGGACAAGATGCTGGATAGACTCATGAGGCGAGACTATTGTTGTTTTCTCGATGGATACTCAAGGTCTAATCAGATCACAGTAGCACCAGAGGATCAACACAAAACAATATTCTCATGCCCGTACAGTACATTTGCATTTAGACGCATGTCATTTGGTTTATGTAATGCACCTACTACATTTTAAAGATGTATGATGGCTACTTTTACTGACATGGTTTAGACGTATTTGGAAGTGTTTATGGCCTGTTTTTTAGTGTTTGGAGACACTTATGATGATTGCTTAGCCAATCTAGCCTAAGTACTAAGGCGGTGCAAAGAAACAAACCTCATACTCAATTGGGAAAAGTGTCATTTCGTGGTACGAGAAGGTATTATTCTGAGGCACCGAATAGCGAGACATGAAATCAAGGTAGATAAAGCAAAGATATATGTTATCGAGAAACTCCCACCTCTAACATCTGTATAGGATGTTAGGAGCTTTTTGGGACATGCCAGATTCTATAGAAGATTTATCAAGGACTTCTCCAAAATCGCTAAACCCTTAAACAAATTATTGGAAAGGGACACGATATTTAACTTTGATAAAGAATGTTTGAAAGCATTTAATAATCTGAAGAATCAGTTAGTTTTGGCACCCATTGTCGTCACACCGGATTGGGATTTGCCATTTGAATTGATGTGTGACCCAAGTGACTTCGCAATAGGAGCTGTGATAGGCTAGTGAAGGAACAAAGTTCTTCATCGCATCTACTGTGCAAGTCAGACTCTGATGGGATCTCAATTGAATTATACGGTAACAGATAAAGAGTTACTTGCTATTGTATTTACTTTTGATAAATTTTGATCTTATCTTGTAGGTACCAAAGTGACTGTTTATATGGATCATTTGGCAATTACATATTTATTTGTCAAAAAAATGCCAAGCCGAGATTGATCCGATGGGTACTTCTACTCCAAGAGTTCGATCTAGAAATTCAATATCGAAAAGGGGTAAAAAATCAAGTAGTAGATCAATTATCTAGATTGGAGCTGCGAAAAGGAAATTATCCACTTATACCCATTTAGGAGAAATTTCCAGACGAGCACGTACTTAAGGTAAATCATGTTTATAATACCCCATGGTTTGCTAATTTTGCTAACTATTTAGCTTGTGGTTTGATACCGATTGATAAGACATATCAACAAAAGAAAAAGTTTCTTCATGATATGAAGTATTATTTCTGGGAAGAGCCATACTTGTTCAAAAAGTGCACAAATCAAATGATCAGGAGATGTGTAGAAGAAAATGAGGTACATAAGATTTTATATCATTTTCGCACAACTCCGAGTGGGGGACACTTTAGAGGTACACGTATTATAGCCAAAGTCTTGCAAGCCGGATTCTTTTGGCTAATGCTATTCAAAGATGCGTATGCCTACATAAAGAGTTGTGAGATGCTAGAGGGTTAGAAATATCACCAATAGAAACAAGATGCATTGAACAAACATAATTGAGGTTGAATTATTCGATGTTTGGGGTATTGACTTCCTTGGTCCATTCCCTCCGTCTTTTGGTCACAAGTACATATTGGCAGCAGTAGATTATGTATCTAAGTGGGTTGAGGTCGAGACATATCCGACGAACGATGCCAAGGTTGTGATGAAATTTTTGCAGAAGCATGTGTCCACAAGGTTTGGAATTCCTAAGGCTATCATCACTGATGAGGAGTCCTATTTTGTGAACAAATAGTTGAAATGATTGCTCGATAAACACAGAGTGAAGCACAAAGTTGTTATAGCTTACCATCCGTAGACAAATGGACAAGCTGAAATGACAAACAAAGATATAAAAGGCATACTCAAGAAGATAGTTTGTCAAATCGACGAGACTAGTCCAAAAGACTAAATGATGCTTTATAGGCCTATAGGATAGCATAAAAGACACATTTAGGGATTTCTCCTTATCGTTGGTTTTTGAGAAAACCTCTCATTTGCCCTTGGAGTCAGAACATAAAGCTTATTAGGCTCTCCAACAGCTCAATTTGGATCCTAAGCTTGCCAAAGAGAAATAATGCTTCAACTTAACGAGTTAGAAGAATTTCGCACTTTCTCATATGAAAATGCCAAGTTATTCAATGAGAGATTAAAGAGATGGCATTATAAGCACATCCGAGTTTGAGAATTTGAAGCAAGTCAGTAAGTTTTGTTGTTCAATTCCAGATTAAGGTTTTTTCCAAGTAAGTTAAAATCACGTTGGTCTGATCCATTTACTATTCACCAAGTTTTTTCATATGGAGTTTTTAAACTTCAAGGTAAGAGAGATAATTTTTGAGTTAATGCTCAACGCTTAAAACATTACTTTGGGGATAAAATTGAATAGGATAAAGTCTTGTTCATTTTATCGGATACTTAATTTTTCTTATTTTCTTTTAAATAAATGACTTAAGGTATATTTTATGGATTAGTATGTTAATATAAATTTTGTGTAGGAGATTGAGACTTAAGCAGGATCGCTTGTGACCCCTCCAATATTTCTTGGGAATTGATTTTAACATAATCTTTCGAGAAATTATTCCCTAAATGGCAAAATAAATTTTTAGTTTTTCAAATAAAAGGGTTAATTTTGATCTAAGTTTTAATTGCAACTCAATTTTCTAATTTTCTTTAAGTTTAGGTACTTAAGTGAATTATTTGTAAAATTTGGTTGTTCTTTTTGTAAATATTAAAATTAGTTGTCTCTTTTTGTCAATATATTTAAAGGCAGCTAAAATAAAAGTTTTCTAATTTAATTTTTAATAAATAAGATGATAGTAACTAATATATAATTATATTTATTATAGTGTATATTAATTATTATCAACTTTGTATAGAATTAGAATTGATTTAAATTTTATCATATTTTAATTAAGAGATTTTATCTCAATAAATGAAGTAATAGAAAATAATACATTTATATATTATATTTTTCTTAATTGTTATTAACTTTATATGACATTAGGACTTAGGATATTTTATTATTAATTTGTTCTAAGAATTCAAGTTGCTCACACTTTAAATACTACACTCACATACTCTTTCTTTTCCATCAAATCTAGCACCTTTCACCCTCCAAATGTCCTAGCATCACATGCCCTAGTAGCAGCTCCACATTTCAAGTGCCGCATGTCCAAGCTGTCAACAGCAGCATCAGCAACTGCCCCCTGTGCCTATCAGCAGCTGAATCACCTAGCTGCTTCTGCACCACTCGCACGCCTGGAGACCTGCGCACTAGCCCTTGCTCATGCGCTGCTATTGCTAATCCCGCAAGCCATTGCTGCTCACACCCCTAGCCATCGCACATTGATGTTTCCACTTGCTAGCTGCACACCCCTTGTCTCCTTAACACCACACCTCAATCACAACTAGCTACCAAGCAATTACCCTCCAACCAACCCTAAACCAACTCTATTAGCTTCATATTAATTTTATTTTTGAGTTTTTAATTTTTATACAAAGGTGGTAAGAAATTTTTTTCCTAAATTTCAATTCTATTTAATTATTTAATTTTTCAATTTATTGAATTATTAATATTTTATACTAATTGAATTTTTGAGAAAATATTTGTTCCATCTTATTTTCAGGTTAAATCATGCCTTACAAAAGAACTTATGCCTTTGTCAAGTTGAAGAATCACAAAACAAATTCCACTGTGAAGAAGCCATAGCGAGATACAACAATATTTTCAAAAATCAACAAATGCTTCCGAAAAAAAAAAGGCTTTACACTAAAAGAAAACAACTATACTAATTTCATGGCAAGCATTCGACAAGTTGCTGAAGCTTTAAATTGGAAAGTGTTTTGTGAGAAAAGACCAAGTGCAGATGAACAGTTAGTTCATGAATTTTATGCAAATTTGACCTCAAGCGAATTAACAGAAGTCTCAATCTGAGGAATCAAGGTACCAATAAATTCAAGTACTATTAATGTATTCTTTAATTTACCTGATTTTGAAGACGAGGAATATTCTTCTTTAATGAAAAATATTGAGGCTGGAAAACTGCAAGAAATTCTCAAGGAACTTATAGTTTTAGGTTCTAAGTGGATTGCGTCAAAGCATGGGACTCACACTTGTCGCAAAGAATATTTGACACCACTAGCGAATGTATGGTTCTATTTCATTCAGTTCAGCCTTATGCCTATTTCACATGGGACCACAATTTCATTAGAGCAAATGGTCTTATTATACTCGATTTTAGCAGCAAACACCATTGATGTGGGAAAAATCATTCTGAGAGAAATTCAGAATTGTGCCGTTAATCGTTCTGGCCCAGCATACTTTCCCTTTACAATAACAATTTTGTACTTGGAAGTTAAAATTCTTGCAAACATAAAGAAAATAGGTTATAGCCAAGGCACAATCACAGATTGGGACCTCTGCCGAGTAGCTGGAGATTTTGTTCTGTAGCAACAAGTTAAATTGAGCAAAGATCCCAAAGAAGAAGAAGAAGATCCCACAGAGATCGAACCAATGCAGTCAGCTGAAATCCCTGATAAGGCAGAACCAATTGAACCAATGACCGAACCTAACATGGCGACCCCAACGTTTAGAACTCATTCGCCTTGACCAAATCTTCGTGATGAGCTATCAAAGTTGATGGACCTAATGCAACATATGTAGTGGCAACAACAAGTTTATTAGAGATATTAAAAAATACGAGATGACTCAATGAGAAGCGCTTTTACGAAAATATTTCATGACCCGTTTATTTTTGTGCCTGAGTTTCCTTATTTTATATTTGAACCATGGAGTCCAACATTAAAGAGGGAACGAAACGATTCATGCAAAACAAAGACGATTGAGCAAAAGATGAATCGGATTCTGAGGGATTTACAAATAAATAAAAATGGAAGATCTTTACTTTATTTTATTTTCTTTTTTAGGATATTTAAAGTTTTAGGATTAGGATCTATTAGGATTTTTATTTCTCGCATAATAAAATAAGAGGTGAAAATAGTCAATAAAATTAAACAAATTGCAAAATAAGAAGTGTATCAATAGATATGTACATGTCTAGGATTGGATTTGCCTTGGAAAAGCTTGGTATTTAAGCAGTCAAACTTGACTCACCTCCTTTTACTAGGGTCCTACCTGGTGTACAATATCTATTCACTTCTATATTTCCATTCTCGCTATTGTTTTTAACAATGGGGATATTGTACATCTTAAGTAGGAGGTCCAAAAATTGAAATTGTTTTTCAAGTTACATTATTCTTATAATTATGATTAAGTTATACTTTGTTCAAAAATTTGAATTTTTGTCAGTTATACTAACTTTTGAGTATAAATAAAGTTCTATTATTTCAATAATTGCTATGATAGCTGAATTATGACATAATGTTACTCTTAATAAAGTTTGCAAATCATACCATAAAATTTTTAATTCTTTAGGAGAGCTAGACATGCATGAAAGTTTAAGTCTCTAGAATTGACTTAGTAATTTATTGAGGCAAAATCCTAGGAAGTATGAAATTTTGAAAATGACTTAGGCAAACTTTTGTTTGGACTGTTTGATCCTTTCAAGTCAACCTTAATGAATATTTATCCCATGAAACCTAACTTAAAGACTATATGGCCTAATTTTATTTAAACCTTTACAATATTTAGCCATCACTTCTCTCATTATTATATTTAAATTGTCTCAAACACTAAACTTAGTCTATCTAGAATATTCTTTGAAAATAAGTTTGGGGGAGTTGAAAAGAAGCATCAAATGCTCAAAAAAAATTATAGTACATATAATAAAATGCTCGTATTGAAAAAAAAATGAGAAGAAAAAGAAGAAAGAGCATATGTACAAAAGAGCATGTGAAAGCAAAATGAGTTGGTGTATTAAAGGTACTTATTCCGAAGGTCCGATACAAGATGAGTCTAGAGTTTTTACCTTAAATTTATCTATCTTTTACCTACCTCTAGCCTAGCCACATTACGACCTATTTAAAAGACCTTTCGATTCAAATTTCTATGTTGCCTACATTAGAGAAGAGAAATTGCTAAGGTCAACATATGAAGA
The DNA here is from genome assembly GCA_025698465.1 of Gossypium longicalyx. Lineage (NCBI taxonomy): Eukaryota > Viridiplantae > Streptophyta > Magnoliopsida > Malvales > Malvaceae > Gossypium > Gossypium longicalyx. The sequence continues at coordinate 88,635,303 of CM046995.1, forward strand.
CATAAGTTAAACTTAATGATTGCAATTTAGTCTCAAGTAAGGGAATAAAAATTAAGTGGTAAGAATTAGCATGTCTTTATTAAGAAAACATTTAGTCTATTCTTGCTAGTATGATAACAATTGAGAATAATTCGAACCATATGTATACTTCAGTTGCATAATTGCAAAATTCTTGTTTTTAAGCATAATTACACTAAACTCATAATTGTGGGGGAGATGTATTCTAAAGGCATTTTTCAATGATGATCTCAAGCACTTCCTCTTTTCAATTTGTGCATTACTCGGGACGAGCAATGAATTAAGTTTGGGGGTGTGAAAACACAAAAATATATAGATTTTTTCAGCACATTTTGAGCTCTAATTCATGTAGTTTCGTAGTAAATTTCGTCAAAATTCACACTTTAATTATAAAATAATTAATTTGAACTTAAATTATTAACATATTGAATTTTATTTTTTTATAATAAATTTTCACAAATTTAGTTTATTTTCGACAGTTTTGCACAAAAGGTGAAAATTGGTTCAGCAGATACCTCGAAAGGCTTGAACTGTTAGAGAAATTTTTGCTTCAACTGAACCAAGAGCAATGCTGAATATTTTTTCAGCCAAGGACAATCCAAATATGATTATTTTATATAATTTATATTTAATTTTTATCCACAGTTAATTGGGTTAAAAACTAATACAAAGCCTGAAGGAGAAAGTGACCCAATATGCTAAGAAGAGAAGACTAACCCACCAAGCAAATTGGCAGCCCAAAATCGCCCAATAAGCTGACCCAATCAGTTGATTTTTTCTAATTTTTATGCTTGCAAAAAAAACCTTCAAAGTTTCCCTAAACTCCATTCAAACCCCTCCATTTTTTGTGCCTTTAAAGATTTACCCCAAGCTAAATTTAGCAAAGTTTGAAACATTCAAACTTTGCTCCATATGTGGCCAGCCAAGGGGAGTGTATGGCTGCTAATTATTTTCTATTTTTAGCAGCCACTCCCACCTATAAATACCCGCTTTTGCTACTTCATTCAACATACTAGGGATTTAAATTGCGGTTGCGGCCGCGCTTTCAGTCTCGTTGGATTTACCGCGGTTGTGGACATAACAGATGCTATTGCGGTCACTACGGATATCGCAGTCGTGAATTTTTCTAAAATTTTCACAACTTATTTTAAAACATAATAATTATAACTATAATTATAATTATAAAAAAGTCACTTTTAATGATTTTTAGAGTGTTTTCTAACACTTATGAACTTTTATTAATATGATATGAGAACACAACATTTATAATCATTAATTATTCTTATATTTATTTACAAATTTTCTAAGATTGTTATATTAACTAATAACAAAGTAAAAAAAATAGGAAATATTAAACATTTATCATATTTAATAAGTTTGAAAGTTTTTATAGATAAAATAATTGAAAATTCATACCTAAGAGATGCCTTCAATATTTCTTGACAGCTTTGAAAATGGTGAAGATATAAACATTCTAGGTTGCAAAAGGAAAAAAGGAATAGATAAATGTATAGATTCTCATTAATTATTCCTATTTCCTATCACTTATTTTCACTCACATTCTACTTTTAGATATAGTTTAACATGCTTCAATTCTTAATTATCTTTTCATAAAATATATTCCATTTATTTATATAAAGATATATTTTAAATGTTTTAATATCATCAAAATTAAGAACATTAACAAAAGTTTTCTTTAAAAACAAAATACCTTACAAATAATGTTAGTGGACCAGTGGTAAGATTTAGTTTTCATCAATTAGTGGAATGATGAGGAGGATCAAATCTTTCACATTCACTTTGAGAGCGTTCTTGACTTAATTCTCTTGGCCTTTGTCCAAAAATATATCCAAAAAAAGAAATATTTTCACCTTGGTTTTCTTATAATTGATATGGAGGATATATTTGAGGAGGAAGATACATGAGAGGTGGAGGTGGGTGATACATTGGTGGTGGTGGATGCATTTGAGGCTGGTATGGCACACCATAATTAGGAAATGGTGGATAATAACCATATGGTTGTGGATAACCATGTGAAGGTTGAAAATATGAAGGTTGTTCTGGTGGATAAAAACCTTGAGTTCTAGTAGATGAATCACTATACCCAAGGTTACTAAAACTTGATCTCCTACCAGATGAAGAGCCTATAGAAGTATGCTTCTTGCATTTTTCTTTTGATGGAGCTCTAGGTTCACTTCTATCTTTCTTAGGTTCAGGAAATATATTTCCATCAAACTCTGATCTATCACGAAAATGTCCACTAGTGGTACCAACCCCATATTCTCCTCTATACTGACTAGAAGACCTAATTTCACCTCTATCACCACTATATCTATCATCCTCATCAATTGGACTTAAACCACCACCATTGGGTCCATCGCCACTCTGACTTGGCATTGAACTAGAACTTGAATGAGACAAATTTTGTTGTTGAGATTGATTAACATCTATTTCATCATCAGAGATAGCCACAAGCAACACACCGACATTTTCACCATATAATAATGGATTCTCTTTCTCATGAAGTCATTCTGATAGTGGATCAACAACTTCAAAGATATGATCAAGGCTGATAGGATTAAAACTAGCGTTTATATCATCAGTGCTCATTCTTTTTTGATGCCTTATCTGAAGCCTCATATTATAATAGGTAAACACTAGTTTCTCAAGTTTTTTATACTTTAACCTATTTCTTGCCTTGGTGTGAATATAACTAAATGTGCTCCAATTTCATTTGCAATTTGATGCTGAAGTTGTTTGACTAAGCACTTTAATTGCTAATTTTTGTAATTCAGGAACACATGTGCCATATATTATCCACCACTCAGCTGCATAATATTATTCAAATATCAAAATAACTTGAAAATATACAATATAATTAAACAATATAAGTTAAATTAAATAATTTAATTAACTGTTTACCCGAATTCATTTGCTTCCGAGCTCTTTGTGCTTGTGGAATACCGAATGTCTCATGTTTATCTCTAAATAGTAACAATTGCATAAATAAAAGATAGAGTAAAAAAAAAATTCTATTTCAAATTATGTAACTAAGTTACAAATAATAGTACTTGAATCTAACCTGATTAGCATTCTGACTTGATTATCAAGAGAAGGTTCTAATCTTTCAATTACTGATCGTGTACCTTCTAATGTTTCTATCAGTACATTCTCAGAATGCTCCACCCCAAATTAAAATTGAGGATTGAGAAAATATCCTAAGTATAATTTATAAGAATATCATCAAATAATAATAATCTAAAGCTTAAAATAATAAAAATATAAAAATAGTTCTTAATTATATGAAACATTTTATCTTACCAGCTGAATGCTAGTCGGAATGCATAAAATTCCATCTATTGTCAATAATCTTTTCGTACTCTATGAAATATCGATAGTCTTGTTGAATTGCTCATATAGATCTATCAACAGCCTCATAAATAAAGTCCATTGTTAGTTTTTCATCGCTATCCACAAGTCTTAATACTTTTACTAGGGGCTCGTAAACTTTTATGAGGTCATTGGCTTTTTTCCAAAAATCTTTCCCCAAAATAATTTTTTTGGCTTCATAAGCAGGTCCTAACTTTTGTTGTCCCCATTTTGATTCTTTAAATTCCTATATATTCATAAGAAAAATTTTAAAATAATATGATTTAAATTATTTGGAACTAATAAAATCATTAAAAGTTGTTATATTTAAGTAATTATATTAACTAATTATAAAATACTGACCTTTGAATTAAACATTTCTCTCAGACCTTGCTTTTGTCTTGTTATCTCTTCAAGTTGAATGAAATGAGTTGCAAATCGAGTAAGAGCGGGTCGAAGTATTTGCTTCCCTTGTGTATACTTCTTCATCAAATCAACAGTTCAAATGTGATTGTGTATAAAGCAAGTCACTTTCTTTGCATTATCTAACACTTTTGCTACACTGGGCTTTTTCCCAATATCTTCAAGGCATAAATCTAAATGGTGAGCTGCACATGAGGTCCAATATAGATGTTTTCTTTTCAACATTAATTTTTTTCAGCAGCTTTCATGGCTGCCTTATTATCAGTCACTATTTGGACAATGTAATTTTCTCTAATTTCTTCTACAACTAAATCTAACAAACTGTAGTAGAATTCAGCATCTCTACTACGGACACTTGATAAATCTATCGATTTCCAAAAAATGGCTCATTTACTGCAATAAACAAGGAAATTAATGATGTGCATTTGATTCAAACTGTTGGTCCAACCATCACACATTAGAGTTGCACCCAATTCTTTCTAATGAGTCTTTAGTCCATTTACCCAATCACAAACTCGTTGATACTCTGACTCCAAATACACATCTGAAACCTCATAAGGTGTTGGGAGCTTTACACCTTATCCAACTTCTGTTGAAAATTGAATTAAGTTATACAACCATGGAGAGCTTGCTAATTGAAAAGGAAGTATTTCATATATTAAAAATTTAGATACCGTTTCACCTATCTTCCTTCGAAAACTCTTTAAAAAAGAGTCATTGACCTTTGGTTGCTTTGAACTTTTGCTTCTAACCAATTTAGGTATAGCTCCCCTTAAGGTAAACTCAGACTTACTTGGGATGGATTTACTTGTTCTTTCTCTATGATATTCTCTAGTTGATCCATAAGAAGATCGCCCTTCTTCATAAATGTTATTCCAACCACCAGTACTTTGTCTGAATTCTTCCCTTCTATGCCACTCGTGTTGTGATTGGATACTTTCTTGAGTTGCTTGTCTTATAGCAGAAACCTCATCAATAAATTCCTCGTATTTTTCCTCATCTTCTCTTAATTGAGATAAAAATTTATCTTTTCTCCTCTTTTTGTCTATTTTCTTTGTGTTGCTTTCTTTCATTATATTCATCATACTTTCTCTAATGACACCTGTTAATAAAATAAAAATAATTCACACTTTATATTATTATCAATTATATATAATCTTTATTGATAAATTTACAATAACATTTAAAAAAAAATAATAAAGTATCACATACCAGTAACATTAGGGCATGGTGCAACATTGCCGGTTTTATGAGCAATGTGCTCTTTATATCGTGTTATTCCTCCTTTCACAACTTTACCTCAAAGTTTACATACGACATTTCCTTTCATATTTGGCACTGGAGTTCCAAAGTGCCAACCTATATCATTACTTGGTGCACCCTCCAATCCTTTGCTCGGGAACTCTTCATGTGGTGGCATGCTTTATTTTTATTTATATAAAAGAAACATAAAATTATATTTAGAAATATAAGCAACTCATTACTTATATTATCAACAATGTAATACAAAAAAAGTAAACATCATTAACATGGAAAAATTAAATTTATTGCATAATCCATAACTTATTATTTTTTTTAAAAACAACAATACCATAACCCATTATTACTTGGTTCCAAAGTTTTTGGTATAAATAGTTTGTTTTGTTCCATCTTAATAAAATTTAAATTCAAATTGGAGCAAATTTAAAAATTCAAGTTTTTCAAATTATGCAAACTAAGATCAATAGAGATTTATCTAATGTTGAATTGAAGTCATCTATCGGATTTGATGAAGAAAAACATGATGAATTAATTTGTCTTAGTTTTTTACCTTTTATAATACAAGTCATAAGTGATGGAGGCTATAATTTTTTCACTAAAATCATAATAAAATAAATTATGAAATTTAAATATATTAAAATTGAATTAAATATTAATATTAAGAAATTTAAATCTTATTATTTTAAAATAAAATTATCTAAAAATAAAAAATATCATTATATATTCAATAAATTTTAATTAGAAAATTTTAGACCATGCATTAAATAAATTTTTTTTTAAAGATTTAAATGCGTTAAACTATCCACTATCCAGCACATTAGTGCTTATGCCAGGAGCAGGAGCTAATAAATGATATTTAATGCTTTACAATAATAAAAAACCTACCTTGCCATAATAAAATCTTACCTTTAGAAAAACCAAATGCCAAAATTGAAAAGTAAACATAAATGAGAAATTAAAAACGGAAAAAGAGAGAAAAGAAACTATTCAAAATCTCTAGCATCCTTAATCATTTTTCTCTACATCCATCTTCAAACCCATTCGAGTCGTCTAATCCCTTCTCGCTTCATCCCTAACCTAAAGTCTAAAGAACATATTTGCACTGCAGATTCAAGACTTGTTTGTAACTTACAACAATATTTGCATTTTACGGCAAAAACAAGCAAGAATCAAGACAGAAAATTTCAAGTACTTACTTACTTGAAAATTATGAATCTCCGAATGTGCAAGACTGCAAGTGATCAGGGTTTGCTTCTCAGGTTCAATGGTAACTGTGTTGGGATTTTGTTTGCCGTTTGGTTTGGAGTTTAGAGTCTAAACTGAAATATGAGAATTTCATATTTTCTATTGCTTTTGATTGTTTTTTTCTGTTTATTTGGACTTCTTTTTACTTTTTTTTGATTGAAAACTCTCTGATTTTGCAAGTAAGGGAATATATTCTATTTTGTCTTATTGTATTTCTGTTGATTTTTGTTTAGAGGAGATGGATTTTTTTTTAATTTTACAGTAATGGAAAATAACGGGAATAGCGGCCCGTTATTGCCGCAATTATCCGTTACTCGTTAAATTACAGTCGCGATCCACCGTTATCAGTGTGACTCCGCTTCACACCGCTATTTTCAACAGTAGCAGTTTCGGATAGCGCCGCTACCACTATATAGCGGCCACTATTCCGTTATTGGACCGCTATTTAAATCCCTGTAACATACCTTCATTCCCACACATCTTTATCTCTTTCACTCATTTTCTCTTCTTTGTTTTTCTCTTTTTCTTGTCCATTTCCCTTGCTGATTTCCCTCTTGAAAAATATCCTTCTTCCACCTTGTAATAGCATCATTAAATTATTCGAAGAGGCCTTAGTTCAATAGAGTGAGCAAAGAAGAAGAGGAGCGCGCTAGTCTGGCTTCAGAGAAATACTGGATTTGCTTCCTAGTTCCCTTCTCTTTAATTTTCTTGTTTATGTTGTGATCATGAATATGAATAATTGTTGTGTTGTTGTTCTTGTTCTGATTAAAATGGCTTAAATTAATTCGTGTTAGATTTATTGCATTCTGTCCACTTGGAATTATTAAAATCATGTTTGTGTTGTTATAGACCTTGGTGAGTTGTTCAATTAAATAATACCACGCTTATGTTATACTTGCATTATAAAATGTAATGTAACAAATGAATTAATTATTAAACGTATTGAAATTATAATTAATCGACACAGTATTTAATTGGTGCATGTTTAATCTTCTATGGTAGTTGAATGCTAAATTAGCGATGGTATTAAACGGTACATTAACCTTGTATAACTTGCAAGATTATTGTGATTAAATTGTTTCAATATAGAAATATAAAGTTACCTTACTTAATCTTTTATGTGCTTATGAAGATTGATTAATTGTTTGAATTGGCATTGAAAAATGTTCAAGAGATTAATTAATTTAGTAAGTACGTATGAGCAGTAGTTAGCAAATTACGAAGTTGCTGTGAAAAATATTTGTAACAACATGAATTTGGGTTTAGTAATTCTAAGTTGAGGAATGTAGTTGATCTAACAAAATCATGTCATCTTGATTAAAACAATCTTTTGAAATCGTGCACTAAAATTTTTATTTTTATTTTATTTTATTTTACTTAGTTAAATTTTAGTTTTTAATCACTTCCTCAAAATCAAAATATTTTTAATCACCAAAGTTATTGATTTACATTTCATATATATTTTTCTTTCACAGCCCATGTGGGTATGATAACTCGACATTTACTTGTCGCTTTATTACTTATTGCGATTGTGTACACTTGCACATTTCTGTCGTTCCAATACCTACATGCCTTGGAAACCCCCATTTTAAGTTTGTCAACGGTGTTGCGATATCCTACAATGGGCATCGTGACACCCATATAGTGAGGGGAAAAAAATTACACTAGAGGTAGTTTTTGTCCAATTGAAGCACCAATCGATGAAGGCTCATTCAAGAGCATTTTGGTCAATAAATTGGGTCAAAATTTACAGCTAAATCAACCAAAATTTACTGAGGAGAGAGGAAGCCACATTATTTTTAGTTTTTGCCTTAGTTTTCTTGAGTTTTCTCTTAAGGTAGTTTTCTTGAGTTTTCTCTTAAGGTTTTCTTCCTTTTCTAGAGTTTCTTAATTTCATCTTCATCCTTAGTGTAGTGTTTATTTTTCTTGCACTTTATTGTTGTTCTTGTTGTTCTTTAGGGGTAGTTAAGTTAGTTAACATTGTAGCTAGGGTTAAATTGCACTTTTAGTCTATTTTCGTTACTTTTAATGACATTTTCATCTTTACTTAATGTATTTTCAGTTTTCTTTGGTTTCAGTTGTTAAAGTCTTTACTTTTAATGTTTCTTGCTTCTCATTTTGTTGTTAGATGTTCATATTTACTTTGCTTTTAAGTTTTCTTCATTAAAAATCCCAACTTTCATATTTTTCTTGAGTTTTTCTTTAATGGATGCCATGGTTGTTATTTTTATGTTTGTTAGCTTAGTTTTTAACATGAGTAACTAAACTCTTAAGGGGGTTGGTTGATGGAGATGTGGGTAAGCTAATTTTTGGTTAATCGACTAAATTGCAACAAATTAGACTAAATTGAATAAATCTAAAAACTTAAGATTGAATCCCCTAAGGGAAAATCTAGATAAGTGAGACAGAAAAGATATCTTATTGAGCACCAATTCATTAGTCTCGGATTAGCCGGTAAGGTCAAGAGATAAATAAGACTAATTTGTCTAATTTGGTAAAGTTGAGGCCGAAAGGTAAAACAAAATCACTTTAAAAGTTTAGATAATTTAGATCCCTAAATCAAAGATTAGAGAACCACATTAAAGTCAATCAACCACTGTTTGTTTGTTGTTTGTGAATTTCATAACTTAGCACTCTACAATTTAGCCCTTCAGGTAGTTAATTGATAATTTAGGTTAATCACTTCCCATTTTATGATTTGCTGCAATATAGTTTTTAGCGATTAGTTTTTTAGATACTTTCTTTTGCATGCTCGTAGCTAAGAATTTCTCAATCACCTTCTTCTTTGGGTTCGACCCCTTGGAATGCTCCATGTTCCATCGAAACTACAAATATTACAACTGACGCTGTATGTTTGCAGTTAAAATCGCACTTTCAATTTGTTTTATAAAATCATTTGTTTTTCCGTGCACGCGTGCAAGAAATCATTAAAATAAATTAATAAACATTTTAATATAATTCAAACATAATATAAAGTAACATAGTAAGTTCAATATGAACTTACCTGAAAAAACAAGAAGCAAACAATGTGTCAGGGATTAATATACAATTTCTACTTTTTCTTGATTATCTTCTGATTTATTCAAATCCCGATCTATAATAATTCATTTTAAATTATCAATTCTGAACATCTTTTAATAGCCTATTATAAGCATATATCAATTAAATTTTATTTTCAGATCCCCTTAAAGTTTTCATTTTATTCAATTTAGTCCCTAAAATCGAAATAACTATATATTTCACATTTAAGCTTCTTTTTTCAATCCGATTTAAATTCCATCCTTCCATAACCTTTTATTATCAATAATTATAGACATCTCATATCAATTTTGAAATATTTACACTTTAGTCCCTATGTTCAAAATTAACAATTTTCACTTTACAAATTAGTCCTTTTTTCACCTCTAAACTTACAAACTGATAATTTAACAATAAAACTTCAAGCATTCATCAATGACATTAATTATAAACTTTAAAAATTTTAAAAATTGACACACGAGTTAGCTAAATCAAGCTCTCGGGATCTCAAAAACATAAAAATTATAACAAACAAACTTATATACTTACTAAATTAAGAAGTCAAATGCTTGAGTTGATAGAAATGGTTTCCCTAAGTTCCCTTGTAGTTTTGATTAAAGAAGAAATGTTACCTTGATAACTCAACTGAATTAGTCAAAAGAGGGTTGAATTGACCTTTTAAAAAATTTGTAGAAGCAAAGAGAAAAGAATGAAGCAATGAACACAAAAATTTATAGTGGTTCGATCCCAATTGCCTACTCCACCACCTATGCTTTCCAAAACTAAGGATTTTCCTAAATTTACTAACTTGATCAACCTTTGAGGGTAAGATTTAACCTTACAACTCCCTTAAGATTTCTACACAAATTTTAAGACACAAACCCTTTCAAAGAGAAACAAACAAGCAAACAAAGAAATAATCCTTACAAGATCAGAGTGTTTGCCAATTAAGTACAAAGACAAAGAAGAAACACTTGAGCTAAATGAAAAACAATTAATGCTCACAAGTGCATATACAAAAGATATGAAAAATTGAGCTTTTAGGTTGATAGAATGTCACTTAAGCTTTTTGATCTCTCTTGTTGTTGTTGAAACTTTGGAAGCTAGTATTTATAGTCCCGAATTGATTTTTGACTGTTGTGGTTGTTGTGATATTAAATAGTGCCGTTGGAGATGAAAATATCAAATCATTAATGTCACCTGCAACAACAGGTATTTATACTTTTTGATAGGTATTGATACTATTAGCATTTAATGAATCAATTTAGTAACATTCTTTACATCGATACCTGATGAAATTTATTGATACTTGATTAAAGGTATTGATAATTTTTTATAGGTATTGATACTAGGAAAATTTTTGAATAATTTTCAAAAACATCGAACCTTAAAACCATATTGATACCAATGAGGGTATCGATAAATTTTTGATAAATATCGATACATAATTACAAGTATCGATACTTAATACTTTTGCTCAAATTTTTACCCCGAAGTCAAAATGCCAATTTCGTATCGATACTGAAAAAGGTATCGATAAAAATATCATGGTATCGATACTTAATGATAAGTATCAATATTTTTACTTTGATAAAAAATTCCAGAATGACATTTTCATATCAATACCAAAAAAGGTATCGATAAAAATGTATAGGTATCGATACTTAATGATAAGTATCGATACTTTTTGTTTTGAGTAGTTTTTAATTGTTTAAAACAATTTCAAAGGCTTTTGAATTTCTCCAAAATATTTTCTAAGTGTTCAAAGTATTTCTCAAAATATTTGGAGTTTAGAAGGATTTTGAAATGGATTTTTACTTTGAAATTTATCAATTCTTTGTTCAAAAATAACATTTATTCAAAAACATTTTATTTTTTATATCAAAATAATTTATCAAATAAAGCTTAATTTAATAAGAAAGGAATAAAAAATAAAAGATGACAACTTGTTTTGGTTTTTTATACATTAATTAACTTATAATAATCCTAATTACCTTAATTAATCTTTAATTAAGTAACACAAAACATATTTAACAATTTTGATGGCTTACATCTAGCCCCCACTACCAATCCATTATAATTGGAAGGGTCCAATTGCACAATTGGTCCTCAAACTAATTAAAAATCCATAGCGATTAAACTCTTATCACTTTTACAATTTAGTCATTATACTCTAATTAGCTATCTAAACGACAAAATTAATGGACAAAACTTCAATTAAATTTTATATTAACCTCGTAAATATTAAATAATAATATTTATAGACTCGATCGTCGAAAATGGGGTTCCAAAATCACAGTTTTCAACACCACTGATTTTCGGGTCGAAACACTTGTACCTTAGCCAACTATCCAATTAACAAAATCGTTAGACCAAAATTCAATATAATACTAAAATTAACTCATAAATATTAATTAATAATATTTACGGACTCGATCATCGAAAAATAGGATTTCAAAACCACCGTTTCTAATACCATTGAAAAGGGGGTTGTTACAATTACTATCAGGAAAAGGCAATCTAGTCCATTCAGGAAGAGGACAAATAGAACAATGATTAAAAAAGTCAACATTACAATGCAATTGTGTCAGTTTATTCATTTTTTTTTATTTAAAAGCATATCTTAGGCTTCCTTTAGTTTGGCATTTAATGCCAGTGTGGTGCAGTTGGGGTAGATAACTGCTATCAACCTCACTGATAGCCTATTTGGATCAGCATCAACAGTACATTGAAATTTATTTCAATCACACTGATAGCCTTAAAATTGACTGGAGGTTTTAGCACTAGTTCAACCCAATAAAGTAGTAGGTATTTTTAACAGGCAAAAGTACCCATACTTTTATTTATTATTTTACTTTTTATTCTTGAAAGTTAAAATAATTTCTTTCCCAATCTTATTTGTTTTCAGATTTGGGAACAAAACAACCGCTTGTTTTTCAGATTTGGGAATTGAAATAGTGATTATTGCTAGTTTCTCCCTACTTTTTTACTTTGTTCTTGGTTGTGGCTACTACTTTTTTCTTTGCCTTAAGATTAGTTTTTATATATTTGTGTTAAGTATGGTATCATGTTCGTGTTATATTTTCATCTCATTTTAAAATTTTTCGGGTTTAGATCAGATTATTTATTAGTTGGGGGTATCTACAAACACAAGTTTTAGTTTCCACTTCTACAATGAATGCAAAAATTTAGCTTATAGTTGGGAATTTTTTAGTGCAATGTAGTGATCAGTTGTAGTTTTTCTTCTTAATACAAGATTGAAATGATGAAACAAATGATAAAATCGGGGAAAAATCTTGAAGAACAAAAAATTAGTAGGCTAAGAACAAAGGGTCTGTTTAAAAACTAATTTATTACATTTGAATAGGCAATTGAGTTTTGCTCTAATGATATTAGAGATGTAGTCTTTCCATATAGGTATATATGTTCTTATGCTTCTTCAGTTTTCCTTTCAAATGATGTAAGCTTTTAAGACGAACAAATCTTGAGAAACATAGGTTTGAAAGATTCCTCTTTTGAAAGAATTTTAGCCTTCTCAATCGCCTATAGATCTTTGTGTTTGAGAGGCCGAATTATTATACGTCTTTAGAAAATCTAGATAAATGAAACTTAGGTAGTGTGGAAAATCTATCTAACATGGTTATACAATTATCCATGAAGTAATGAAATGTTGTATGATTTGGTGCTGATGCTAGACTATGTCACGCTGACTCTTCATTTTTTTTAAGTATTCATATTGGACACCCTTAGTTTTTTCATTCATATTTGGAAATCGATGTGGAGACATGATATACAGGTATGCATGTCCCATATGAGTGAAAATTAAATACTTATATTCTATTATTTTGTTTAGTCCAATACATCAAATTGTTAAAGAGTTCTTGTGAGAAATATTGAAGGAGCTTTAAAAATGCGTTGATGTATATATACCATGATATCTTAAGATATATGTTTGCTTGTATTTGTTATAATGGTGATCTTTAAATGATGCTTATTATGATATATATATATTTATGGATTTATGTCGGTTGACAATTAAAATCAAAATAATAAATAGATGGTAAATACACGAAATTTTGTGGAGGGACATAGTACCTTAGCAACAAAAGTTGTTTGGGATGATGAGCTGACATTGATATTTTGTAAACTTTGCGTGAATGAAGTTAATGCTGGTAATAGACTGACAACTCATCTAAACTCAAAAGAATGGGAAAATGTCATTGCTCTTTTTCAAGCAAAAGCACCAAAAAAATTATGGAAAACCTCAATTGAAAAATAAGTGGGATACATTAAAAAAGGAATGGAGGTTATGGAGGGAGTTGCTTAAGGAATCTACAGGTATAGGATGGTGTCCATCTAAAAAAACTGTCGATGCTACCGAAGAATGGTGGGCTGAAAAAATACATGTTAGTGTTAACTTTATCATTATTTTAATGCATAAAGTTTATTGAAATTAATAATTTACAAATATAAAAATCTTACTATAACATTTAACATTTAACATGTTATGTAGGAAAATCCTGATTTTAAAGGATTTAAGAAGAAAGGAATTGAACCACGATTGAATGAGTTAATGTGGCAAATGTTTGGTGGCATTGTAGCCACTAGAGAGAATGCATGGGTTCCTTCGTCTGGTGTTCTTCCAAGTGGGGTTCCTATGGGAGATGATACATCTAATGAGAGATTTGGTGATTCAGATGAACATAGTAATGAGAATGAAGGTATTCCTCCTAATGAGGCACCATCAAACCCTTCTCATGAAACTCCTAATCGATGAAATCAAACACTTGGTGTTGTACACGATAAAGGAAAAAAATCAAGTTCAAGTAGAAAATCATCAAGAAATAGATTAACTACTCAAATTGAGAAATTGTGTGAGATTATGACTAGTCCAAGGAAGTCAGTGAATGAAATTATTTTTTCTTACTCTCAATATACTATTTCAAATGCAATGAATGCTTTGCGTGCTTTGGGAGATGAAATTTCAAAAAAAAATGAATTGTACTATTTTGCCATCAAAATGTTCCAAATACCGGTGAAACGAGAAGTGTTTTTGAACTTAGATCCAAATATTAGGGTTTGGTGGCTTCGATGTGAATATGCTGAACAAAATCCAATTGCATCATTTTAATCCTTGGTAGCAACATCCTCATTTCCCTTCTAACCATACCATCAACCACCTCCACCATAAGCTCTTTAGAATTATTACTGTAATATAACTATACTACTTTTTTATGTGTAAAACTAATCTATGATATTTTTTATGTTTGGTAATTTTATGCTATGCTTTTATTCAAGTTTCTGTGTTGTATAGAATTTCACAAAATATTAATTTATTTTCATTTGATTACTTTTTCAGGTTATGGATGAATTTAACAATATGTATAATAGTTTTCATATGAATTATGATACCCTTGAATTAAGTGAAGAAGATCAATGAAGAATAGCCACAATTGTTACACAAGTTGAGCACAACAATTATCATGATGAATAAGAATATGTGTTAAGCAGTGTATTAGTACACCATGAAGCTTATTTCACTATGCAACCATATATGGATCCAAGTTATATAGGTCAAATACGGGTGGACAAAATATTAAATGGGCATGATGATCGTTGCATGAATAGTTTTAGGATGCCAAAAAATATATTTCATAGCTTGTTGCATGATTTGCAAACAAATTATGGCTTAAAGCATCAGAAAGTATCGACGATGGAGAAGTTAGCATTATCATTGTACATTTCTTGGAAATAGAGAATCAAATTCAAATGCAACAGAGTGATTTTAACGATCTGGGAAAGCTGTTAGTCGAATTTTACTAATATGTTGCATACATTTGCTCGAATAGGAATAGACACAATTAAACCCACTGAAGGTCAATTTGAGGAAGTATCGAATCATATTCAACATGATACAAGATATTGGCCTCATTTTAAAGTAAAATTTACACAATCTTTATATTTTTAAAATATAAATTATTTCAAACTTTTATCTCATTACTTGCATTTATTTTAAAGGATTGTATTAGAGCCATAGATGGAACACATATAAAAGCATGCATTTCGCCTTCTTGCCAAATACCTTATATCGGACAGAAAGGTGAACCACCACAAAATATTATGGCAGTTTGTGACTTCAACATGTGCTTTATTTTTGCATTTCTTGGTTGAGAAAGAATAACACATGACAATATTATTTTTTTGCAAGCACTTAGAAAACAAGAGTTAAAGTTTCCACACCTTCCACCAGGTTGAACTTTAATTTTTTAATTAATCTCTACATAAAAACAATATTAAAATTTTTAATTCATTTTTAAACTTGATATTATGTTTTACTTTTTTGTAGGAAAATATTATCTTGTGGATTCAGGATATTCACAAATGGCAGGTTTTCTAGGTCCATATAGGGGGAATGATATCATTTACCTGATTTTCGTTAAGGTAATCGTCGAGTATCTAGAAAAAAAAGTCTTTAATCATGCTCATTCTTTGTTACGCTCTATGATTGAACGAACATTTAGAGTGTGGAAAAAATGATCAATATTAAGAGATATTCCAAGTTATTCATTAAACAAGCAAGTTTTAATAGTTATTGCAACAATGGTTTTGCATAATTACATTCGAAAACATGCTTGGTCAAATGATGAGGATTTTTGACAATTTGAGAATATACCCGACATGCCAGTCTCTTCAGGCCATTTTGATTTAGATGAATCAAGTTCTTCTAGTAGTGAAAGTGACCTTGAAATTGGGATGTTAAGGGAAACCATTGCAACTAGTTTAATGAATTCATATTTGTAAAGACATTTTGTATATAACCTAATTTCTAATAATAATAAAACTTGTTATGTCTTATGTTATTATATTTTTTTGTATTAAAAAACATCTTATTAGATAATTCAAAATTTGATCTAAGTTCAAAATTTGATCTAAGTATAGTAGTACTATTTGTGAAATAATATTTATGATTGTTATAAAATAATATTTAACTATAAAAAATTAAAAATAATTATCATTTTATCTAATAAATAATTTAAATTGATTATATAATTTATTAAAATATTTATAATAAAATATTGGAAGATACATTTTAATATTTTATTAAATGAATTTATAAATTAATATATTTTAATAATTTTATAAAAGAAAAATAATTTAAAAAATTCTCTTATATATCAATTCTAATCTGATGTCCTTAATAGTCATTTTCTATTCTCACCTCACCGCTACAGCTGTGTTTGAATCCAAACACACACTTCACTGTTGTTTTTAATCTCGGCGCTATAGTATCCAATCTCGCCGCTACCGCTGTTTTTAACCTCACCGGAGGTAAACACAACGCCCATCCAAACTAAGCCTTAGCCTTGCATGCCAAATTGTAGTCATGTCATTCGAAGAACATGTGGTACATCACAAAGTAGAAATAGAATCGGATTGTAATAAGTTTGATGTGTCAAAGTATAAAGTCCTCTTTTTTCACCAAAAAAAAAAAAAAAAGGTCCTCTTTCTTTACCAATCCCTTTCATCTTACTACTGTAGAGGTGCTGTAAAATACAAAAGTCAGGATAAAAAGATACAAAACAATTCATGTCTTTTGTTAGTTTTGAAATAGAAATTAAATTAAAGGCAAAATGAGGAACATAAAGCACATTTGTCATTTGTTTTTCATCAAAAAGAGTATATATATACCTATACGAGTGATATATGGTTTTTTTTCTAGTTGGCATTTTGACAAAAGAAGGATTAAAACGACAATTAATAGGAGTTTCCAAACAATTTAAACTAAATACCATATGGTCAGTAGCTTTAGTGTCAATAATCCATTCCAAGTTTTATTCATGATGACCTGCTATGTTTGTTTTTGCAGTAACAAAGGGACCTTTATTAAGAAGGTCTAAAATTTGCTGATACAGATCATGTGTAAAAACATGAGCTGAGTGTTGAGTTAAATGCTCTAAAGAATGTTGGGATGCATCATTAGCACTTGAATCATTTGATACAATTGCATTATTTTCCTAATATGATTATTTTCTTTCTGAATTTAAAGTTAGGATTATATCCTATAAGCCGGTAGCAATTTTCTCTCTTATGCCTTTTTATCTTGCAATGATAACATGTTCTATTGAAAATTTTCTTTTGACCACCTTGAGACGTTGTAGAATACATGATTGAGTTCCATATAAACAGAATTAGGTGTGATTTGATGTTGTGCTTCTTCTTGGACAAGCATTGAGTATGCTTGATAAATAGTAAGCAAAGGTTGCATAAGCAAAATTGATACATTGAGCATTCTTCTTTGAATTCTCACAAGCACAATAAGAATATGGTACCAAAACATTATATTCATCCCATAATAAACTAAGTTTAGTGAAATATGCTAAGATAGAACTTAATCCTTGTACATGAGAAGTTATTTCCTTGTAAAGACTTTATCATATCTTTCTTTAAGATCTTTCCAGACCAAAGATGCAGAAGAAGCAAAAACTATACTAGTAGATAACTCTTTACAAACAATATTTAAGATCTAAGAAAGAACAATATCATTGCATCTTTCCTATTAATGATTCAATGTTGTACCATAAAGACCTTTGTCACAAGTACCATCAACAGAACCTAATTTGTTTTTGGCAAGTAAAACAATACGCATAGATCTAATCCAAATACTATAGTATTCTATCCTTGTTAACTGATGTGAAACCAAAAGAGTACCTGGTATGTCTGAGGGATGAATATACAATAGATGATTGTAATATAAAATTTCTGCACTTGTGAAATTTTTCTGCAACCGCTCTTTTACATTCACCATTGTAAATCTCCAAGACTCAATCAACCAAGAATTACAAACTACAAACAGAAAAAAAAAAAAAAAAAAACTGAAAAACAAAAAAAATCAAACGATTTTCTTTCTCCACAAGAAACTACAAACTGATTTTTTCTGTAAAAAGAAATTGTATACAATGAAGAACAACTAGAAGAAAACTATAGCAGAATCTTGGTTGGCTTTGATACCATGTTGAAAATGAAGAATAATGAATTATTATAAAAAAATACTAAGAGAAAAATACACCACATTTCATTATTTTCTGGACTAATACATGTTGCGTATATATAGACTTGTAGTATAATTAGCTTCTAACTAACCTATTAACTTGTTTTAACAAAAATTGTATTTAAAACCAATCTCTATTGGATCGAATGGTAATGAATTTGATGTCCTTTAAATAAAATTTTAAGTTTGAGTATTGTAAATTGAGAAAACAATATTAGAAATAGTTAACTCTTGTATAAAGATCCAACCCAACTTAATTTCAATTTTAATAAAAACCCAACGTGACTTTTGAATTTTGAAAGATTTTAAACAAATAATAAGGTTTATTTCTTCCATTTCTTCTTAAAAGAAGTCTCATTCAAAGAACAAAGGCACATATGCAATTCTCCTCGTAGTTGATTCCTTAATTCAAGAAAATAAATAAAAAAAGATGGTTTCATTATGAATTTCATCCCTTTATGAAATTTGAAAAGTTAATTACTCTATTTTGATTTGTCACAATTTAGTTCTCCTACATTCAAGAAATTTAAAAGCTAATCTAATTGAATAATAGGGTCAAGACCTTGCCGGTAAACCACCCAAATGAAAATTAATAGTTTCACAATTTATATAAAAAGGAATTAGTAAAAGCAACCATTCGAGTTCATGTATTTATCATACCTAGACTAATTTCTCAGTTTTTGTAGAGTACGAGAACTAAATTAAGACAAATTAAAAGAGAGAGACTAACTTCTTAAGTTTCATAAAATAGAAGGATGAAGTCACAATTATACCAAAAGAAGATATTAGCCGAAATACCAGCTATAAGCACTTGTAAGTTACAATTTATCGTGTTGTAGCTTAGTTTGGAGTCTCAAGACTGTGGAGGGTTTTATTTACCCTCGTAAAAGAAAAGAAAGGAAAGGAAAGGGTTTTAGGCGTTTTTCGTCCATATCTCCCTCTGTTTTTGTTCCCTCTTCCTTCTTTTTTTTTTTTCTCTCTCTTCATGGCCTCAACTCTGCAACCCTCACAGTCACAGTCCAACTTGTAAAAACCCTCCAAAAATCTCCAAAATCTTGACCCTTCAATACCCAAAATTTTCCATCTTTGCCACTGCAAGACCCCCAACAAAAACCAAGCAAAACGGCTCCTTGTATAGTAAACAACACTAGCAGCAAGCTAGCTAGACTTGCAGATATCATGGCTACTATGGGGATTGTTTCTTCTACTTCCCAAACTGCTGCTACCCCTTTCGGTAGACCGTTTTGCCCTTCTTCTTCTTGGTTTTTTGGGTCTCGTTCCAGACACTTCTTTTTGGCTTCTTCTAGAGCCTTACAAAGGTTTCACTCTTTAACTTTTTCTTTTCCTCTGTGTTATTTGTGCGCCGGGGGGGGGGGGTTAACTAGTTTATTGGTCAATTTGATGCTCATTTATCCTGTAAAAGAACGTACATATTGTTTAATTGGTTTTCATTTCATTAGCTGCTGTTGCCTGTTTTTAGAGGGGTTTGGTATTGTATACTGGATAAGGTGCCATTTTTATCGCTTTTGTTTATTTTCGGTGTGTAGGTGTCTGTTTTCTGCCTTTTTTTTGTTCCCCCTCTCTTTATTTGGGTTTTTTTTTTTAGATTATGTGCTGCTGTTGCATATTCCTAGAAGGTTTTGGGGTTAGTGGTGTAGGATGGTGGTAAAATGTGACATAAGATGTACATAAGCTATTGGGATGATAATGTAGTATCTTGAGTTTTTAGAATGTGAGTTTCTTTAGGGAAATGGCAAATAAAGTGGGGCCAATGATATTTTTGTTGTTGTTGTGATACTCTGGTTGGAGTGCTAATTGGGTTTTGAATGAAGTCTAGAGTCCCTTGTCCTTCTTTCTTCTTTTGTTCTTTTTGGTAGATGACATGCTAGAATAAGTGCGTTATCCAAATTAATAGGTGCTTCTGTTAATTTTTGCCTTTTCTTCACATTACAGGCGAGAAATGTGCACGATGCAGAGTATTCACTGTGCTTTTCTCAGTGCAACCATGTCAAGTAGTTCCCGGCATTGCCATCATCCCAAAGATATGAGACTTAAGGTAGCTCCTTCTGAATATGCCAGAATGGTCCACCCTGAACCAGATTGGTATCTCTCTGATAACAAGTACAAAGGAGTGAGTGTTGACCATAAAAAGAATGAAAACTCCGCTAGTTTTGGAAAGTCTGAAGTAACATCATTTCGAGTGAATGATTTTACTTTTACTCCGAAAATTACTGGCATACCCAATGCTGCACACTCATGGGAAAAAGAAGCTCATAGGGTGAAGAAAAATAAGGAGATGGCAAAGGAGAGCTTTAAAGGCCGTAATTTTTCTTCCGACGGCCAACAATACTTGAATCTGAAGCTTACTGGCTCACTATTTAAGACAACTAACAAAGAAGAATCAGTTTCCGGAAATAATGGGAGAAATGTTACTCTTTTCGAGAGTCATTGCCCACCCCTACCAACCAGTAATAATCAAATATCCATTGAAAACACCGTAGCTACTGATGAAATAAATGGTTTTAAGCGGCTGAAAGGTTCAAGTAGGACCGAAGTTTCTGGTAATGGATCATTGCCAGGGCTGGTCTTCGATGACCACGAAGACCTTGGAACCAGTGAAGATAGTGATTTTCTATTTGAGGATCATTCTCCGCAACCCCCAACTAGCGGTAAACAAATTTCTAGAGCCAAAAGTGTAACTTCCGATACGGTAAATGGTTCCAAGCAGTTAAATGGCTTGTCACAGGGGGCAGTGTCAGATGACATCCAATACAGAGGACATATGGATCCCAATGTACCCAGAAGGGACCAAGCCAATGAAAATGGGATGGCTAGCAGTGAAGAAAATCTCCCAGTTTATCGAAATGATATTCACAAGCAGCTTGCTAAGATTCATGACCAGGTTCTTGTTGTAGATAATATCTCCGTTGCGAAGGAAGTTGTTCTGATGCTTACAACCAAATTCAGGCATCTTGTTCATGCATGTGATACTGAGGTATTAGTTCTGCTAGTACATATCTCTTTTACCATCTTGTTGTAGATAATATTTGCTTCAAGCACTATCCAGCTTAGGTGTGAATGAGTTATTGTCTATTTGCTGATGTAGTGTATTTGCAGGTATCTAATATTGATGTGAAGCAAGAGACACCTGTTGATCATGGTGAGATAACATGTTTCAGTATTTATTCGGGAGCAGATGCAGATTTTGGAAATGGGAAGTCCTGTATCTGGGTCGATGTTCTAGACGGTGGTGGCAGGGATCTTCTGAAGGAATTTGTTCCATTTTTTGAAGATCAATCCATCAAAAAGGTGAAGTACACTTTGTCTTTGCTCACGTTTCTGCTGATATGCTTCTCCTTTTTTATGTGCTAGTTACTGCTTACCCCATTGGAGCACTAGATCATACTTAGTCCTGAAACAAATTTGATGTTGATGTATAGGTGTGGCACAATTATAGTTTTGACAGTCATGTTATCAGTAACTATGGGCTTGAGGTTTCTGGATTTCATGCTGACACAATGCATATGGCACGGTTGTGGGACTCATCAAGACGTACATTGGGTGGTTATTCTCTTGAAGCACTTACTGGTGATAGAAATGTTATGCAAAGGAGCACATGGCGTAAAGAAGAAAAGGAACTGATAGGAAAAACGTCAATGAAAACCATTTTTGGCAAGAAAAAGGTGAAAAAAGATGGATCTGAGGGAAAAATGATCACCATTGCCCCTGTTGAGGAGTTACAGCGGGAAGAACGCAAATTATGGATTTGTTATTCTGCCTTAGATTCTATAAGCACACTGAGGCTTTACGAGAGCTTGAAAAACAAATTATCAAGCATGTCTTGGGTATTTAATGGTAAAACAATTCCTGGAAAGTCCATGTATCACTTCTATGAAGAGTATTGGCGGCCATTTGGTGAGCTTCTTGTAAAAATGGAACGTGAGGGAATGTTGGTTGATCGGATGTATCTTGCTCAGCTAGAGAAGGTTGCCAAAGTAGAGCAAGAGATTGCTGCTAATAGATTTCGCATTTGGGCATCTAGATATTGTGATGATGCCAAGTACATGAATGTGGGTAGTGATACTCAGCTCCGCCAGCTTCTTTATGGTGGCATACTTAACAGGTACTAATTTGGTACAAGAACATCAATATTAATCTGCACATTGCATTGAAATTTGGGCAGTATATTGAATATAAGTGAGCAAGATGCATTTTATCGTTTCCTAAATCAGAAATATTGTTAATATCCTAATTAATGCCTATATTCAAATTTCTTGCTGTTAAGTCCTTGCTAACTGTTGTTGTTGGTTGTATGGAGGCAGTGCAAGAAATTCAGAACTTGATGTTGCTTGTGAACATTCATTTCCTGTAATCTGTGGAATTATTCATACCATCAACCAATCAAATATCATTTTTCATTATCCAAAAGATGTGCATGTGTGTGTGTTTGTGTGCTGTGGATCCAAATTTGAGCCTTCATGATTAGAGAACTTTCAGGGTGTGGATAGAGATGGAGATAGAGAGTGTGTTGAAAATTTGAAACTTCCCAACCATTAACGTGATTGTTTCTTATTACAGCAAGGATCCAAATGTGAGCCTCCCTGAAGAGAAAACTTTCAAAATTCCAAATGTTGATAAAGTGATTGAAGAAGGCAAAAAGGCTCCCACTAAGTTTCGCAATATTAAGCTATGTAGCATTGGTGTTAAGCTCCCTGCTGAGATTTACACTGCCACTGGTTGGCCATCCGTTAGTGGTGTTGCTTTGAAGAGCTTAGCGGGGAAGGTTTCCGCTGAATATGATTTCACAGAGGACACCGGTGATGGTGATATTGATGATTATCCTGAAACAATGACTGCAGTTGATACATCTGCATATGGAACTGCTTTTGCAGCTTTTGAGGATGAGGAAAAGGGGAGGGAGGCATGCCATGCTATTGCATCATTATGTGAAGTTTGCTCTATCGACTCCCTTATATCCAATTTCATTCTACCCTTGCAGGTGATTTCAATGCCTTGTTTGATTGGTCATACATGTTAATCAGCTTTTACAGTTTTCTAATATGCCTGGCTTGCTTTCCATCCGTAGTATCTTTTATATATTTTTTTATTATGCTAGTGCTTATTGGTCAAAATTTCTACCAAATGATGAGAGCTGTGCATGTATCCACTATTGTGTGGTAATACTACTAGGAGGGTGGCAACATGATTGCATCATATGTTCTTCTGTCAATTATAGTTTATCGTTAACAGAGGAAGCTATCGAAATGCTGGTTTGGTATTTGATCATGTAGGTAGTTGATGCTGCTAGTTGCTAACAAATCGGTAAAAATATGTATGGAAGGGCTAAAATCAAAAGGGCATGTAATTGCAATGGCAGTTACTTAAATTATATGCTAAGTTGTCATATACCTGGAGTACATTATTGCAAATACTTTTCTGGTTAAAAAGAAAAAACAGAAGTTTGTTTAAGAGGTTGTGTCTTTCAAGAGCAACTCCTCTCTCTGTCTGAATAGTCATGAAAATCATCAAGGCATTTTTATAATTTTTTCCTGAACTTCAACTATTATTTCATTTCACTTTACTAGTTTTGTACCTTAAAATTCCTGGAATGGATTATACTGAGAATGATCTCTTTTTACTTCAGGGGAGTAATGTATCAGGAAAGGGTGGGCGTGTCCATTGTTCATTGAATATCAATACAGAAACTGGGCGCTTATCTGCAAGGAGACCAAATTTGCAGGTTCATTTTTCTTTTATTTTGTTCTCTGCCATTATATTAGCTAGCATTTGGATTATTAGAACCCCAAGGTTTGATACATGCCTATAACCACTACGTCAGTCAGATAGCAAAGACAATTTTCTTGGGGTGAAACATGGCGGACCATGTTTTCTTCAGTAGCATAAATATTCATATCACAGTTTAGTTAGTTTTCTGCCATGTAGACATGGTTGCTTCCTCCACAAAGTTGTCAGAGTAGGGCATTAAGAAAACAAAAAAACAGTTTTTGTTGCTCCTCTGGTCATCCGTCTCTTGTCTGCTGGATTGGGATGGAAACTTTATAGTATTAACATCTTTTTTGCGTTTTTTTTATATTCAGAATCAACCTGCTCTAGAGAAGGATCGATATAAGATACGTGAGGCCTTTGTGGCTGCCCCTGGAAATTCTCTTGTTGTTGCAGATTATGGGCAGGTAAGTTCATCGAGCTTTCTTACTTTTTCATGTAATTTCTTGTATTGATTAGAATATAAATTCATATTACAGCTGGAACTTAGGATTCTTGCACATCTGGCTGACTGTAAAAGCATGTTGGATGCCTTCAAAGCTGGTGGAGATTTCCATTCAAGGACTGCAATGAACATGTACTCTCATATCCATGAAGCCGTTGAAGAGGGGCAAGTTCTTCTTGAGTGGCATCCTCAACCTGGTGAAGAGAAACCGCCAGTTCCACTTTTAAAGGTGAAGTAAAAAATCATTTTTGGTTGTGAGCATTCGCCTAAATGGTGGGTAGAGAAATCAGCTCAAATCATTTCATTC
Organism: Gossypium longicalyx; assembly: GCA_025698465.1. Lineage (NCBI taxonomy): Eukaryota > Viridiplantae > Streptophyta > Magnoliopsida > Malvales > Malvaceae > Gossypium > Gossypium longicalyx. The sequence goes on from CM046995.1 coordinate 88,660,221, forward strand.
ACCTAAATGATGTACAGAAAATGGTCAAGATCTGATGACAAGGATTTGGCTAGTAATTGTCCAACCATCTTAACATATTGAATATGTTTATTCTGGAAACTTGTCTTAGATATCTTGCTATATCAATGACTGTGATTCAAGTATGACCTAAACTGCTTTTGCAATTTGAAAGTTATTAAAGATTTGATGTTTTGTTTTGAAGTCATTGTCATTGGTTAGCTCAACATAGTGTATTTATAAATGTAAAATGGACATTGATTTGGAGTGGCTTTGCATATCTTGGGATATTATTACCCAACTGTTATTGTAATCTGGATTGATTTTGATTGTTGAATCCAATTGGGTTGAAAATTGCGTTTCTTTTCAGGATGCCTTTGCTTCTGAAAGAAGAAGAGCTAAAATGCTTAACTTTTCCATTGCATATGGAAAAACTCCTGTGGGGCTTGCTAAGGATTGGAAGGTATGCTTGAAACCTAAAATAACAGTTAAAACTTAAAATCCATTAAGCCACCAAAGTTCATTATTGTTTCACCTCTCAGGTTTCTGTAGAAGAAGCAAGGAACACTGTTGATCTATGGTACAAAGAAAGACAAGAAGTGCTTGAATGGCAGAAACAGCGTAAATTTGAAGCTCAGAAATTCGGCTGTGTTAAAACATTGCTTGGAAGGGCTCGCCGCTTCCCATCGTTTGCTCATTGTACACGTGCTCAGAAAGGTCATATTGAACGGGCTGCTATCAATACTCCAGTGCAGGTTCTCTTCTTTCTCACGCACTCAACTAAAACTCTCTCCTCTCACTCACTCTCTCATCTAGTTGAGGTGTTACAGGGGAGTGCCGCTGATGTTGCAATGTGTGCTATGTTACAAATATCAAAGAATGAACGTCTAAAGGAGCTTGGGTGGAGGCTTCTTTTACAGGTTATGCCTTTTATATTTTCATCTATTTGCTCTAACTTGGTTTATATTTGTAGTGGTCTAAAGGCTATATAAACTTTAATTCTTTAAGAAACAAAATTTTGACTATGTTGCCTGATTCTTCTTTCTGGAACTCTTAAGCCAATACTCTTATGATTTCACTAGTCTTTGCTTTCCATTACTGATTTTACTCGTGCTTTAGTTGATGAGTACTATTGATAAATATGCGGATGTTGTCTTGAACCAATATAATCATTTCACAAGTTTTATACTGTTATTTACAGTCTTCACAATCACATTTCTTAGGTTACCATATTGATGTGTATCTAGTCATTGTCCTGCAAATTCTTTAGAAATAACATCCTTCAGAAAACAGGTTCACGATGAAGTAATCTTGGAAGGACCAAGTGAGTCGGCTGAGATTGCAAAAGCAATTGTTGTTGACTGCATGTCAAAGCCCTTTGGAGGAAAGAACACTCTTAAAGTTGAACTAGCTGTTGACGCCAAGTGTGCTCAAAACTGGTATGCTGCCAAATAGATAGTGGTTCGAGCTCCGAACATGTAAATGTTGGTTTCAAAAACTTTATTCCAAGATGCTGCTTTTTCCTCTAAAGAGGGATATCAGAGCTTGAGTTGTCCTTTTCTTTGCTGCTGCGGTAATTTCATACCTAAGGCTGTTCCTTAGGCATTTCATCTTCTGTTCAGTGATGTAACCTTTGGGGTTTTTTTGTGGATTCGGGGCATGCTTTGGGGCTTTAGTTGCACTGCAGCACCATATGTACAGAAATTATTGTTGTTAGTTAGTTCCTTGTAAAATTCTGATAGTACTATGATTCTTTTTCCTTCCTTTTGAGAAATGAAGGTATGCTTGATTTTGTTTCCTTTTATGTAATTCATGCTGTTCTATAGTTTTATACCTGTATTATTTATAGCCTGAGTGTTGATAAAAACGTAAAATGTCAAGCATCTGCAAGGTTCAAAAATAAAAGCCATTAGAACATCCTGTCTCTGTAAGACGCCAAATACGAGTCAGGTTGATTAGAGAACATATAGGAAAAACCTACTAAGAACTAACTGGCTTAAGTCTGTTTGGTACCTACCTAAAAATTAAGCTCACTAAAGTAAAAAGACAGATTTCAGCGGCATGGAACATATTTCTGTGTAAACTATGACCTAAAGCCATGGAAAATGGCAAAGTTTTTGTCTGGATATATTTTGCAAGCGATGTTAACAGTTGATCACAATTTCAAGCTCTATTCAAGAAGATTCAAACAGACCTCATTAAGCCATTGTCTCAACCACAACATGATATAACAGACCTCATTAAGCCATTGTCTCAACCACAACATGATATACCATTAGATTGTAAACACCTTTCAGGTGTGCTTTGATATAGTTTCATCTTCCAAACATTTTATCCTTTTTATAGTACTCTTGTCCCTCTGATTCAAGGCAGGCTTTGTTAATCTGCCATTCATGTAAAATAAATGCATTGAACCAATATCCTCATCAAGAAGTTTGCAAGCACAACACAAGATTTCAAAACCAGCAGAGATTACTTATCAAACTGTTGCAGCTCAATTCCCCAGGTTGATGCTAACTGCAATAGAAGTTGGTCAGGTACCACACCTTCCCAATCCTCAGGTGGATCCAATGTGGAAGCTGCCTCATGCAAATTCAACAGAAGCTCTTTCTTCAACTCCATAGAAATACCCAGTGCATCAGGTCCATTTTCTAACACAACTTCTTCCAGCTGAAAAAGTCGTTGGAGAAAAATGAGTAATTTGAAACTTTGAGAAAGAAAATGTCCAACTAAATCAGCTTCAACTAAAACGATCAAGGATTAAAAACCTATACCTGTTGAATCCAGGATAGACAAATATCAAACAATTCCTGCTCCAGAAGAAATTGCACAATAGCATGCAAGGCCTCATTTGCTAACTCTTTTGATAGTTGGTCAACCACAGGGCCCGATCTATCCATTAGTTTTATAAGCAAGAGATCATCCCCTGTAGACAGAACCTCAGCATAAGCAGAATCCATATCACCTACTTGAAGGGCATGCATTGCATTGCTCCAAGAAGTCCATATAGGATCTCGCTCCGGTCCAACATTATCATCTCCAACAGCTTCAGCAATCAATTCAGGAGCACGTCCTGTTCGCGATGCTCCACTATCCTCACCAGCTACACGAATTGCTTCCAAGGTAGCTTCATCCTTTGATGCTTGCCAGACACTTCTAGCAGAAGGCCCTTCATCAAGCCTCACAGGACCGGGACCTTTATCCCAAGCCCTCCTGCCACCAACCTGATCACTCTCATGTTCTGATTTAGGTGATCTACCATCTAGGCCGCTGCTAGCTGGATCTCTTCTTGATGCAATTTGCTCATTCCTGGAAGCACCGAATGCAGGGAAATCCCAATCATCAGAAATTTCAGATCTCCAAGAAGGTCCCCTTCCACGTCCGCCCGGAGCAGTTCCATCAGATTGCGCAAACCTCTCTCCGTATGGGATTCGTCCATTGAACTTAGAACTATAGTCAGAGAAGCCATTATATTTCCCTAAAGGTCTGTTAGACGATCCCTCAAACCCCAGCATAAAATTACCGCTTCTGCCTGAAGATATTGATAAATCCCTAGCCATGTCTTCAACAATTCTCTCAAGACCCCTAACTCTGTTTTCTAAAGTTACCCTGCTATGATGAGAGCCACCCATAAAATCCTGCAATATAACAACGAATCTTATTGATCAGAAAAGCATTCACTAGGATCCTAAATTCAGAGTTCAGAAATACCTGCAACATGTTCATGAGATTTGATTGTTGTCTCTCAAGCTGCAATAGCTGCCTCTGAATAGCCAACCAATTTCCTTTGTTGCTGATGAATGACCCTTCAGACTGTCCATCCACCTTTGAGCAACCCAAACGATTTCCAGATTGCTCTCTTTGATTTACATCTATCCTGCCATCAACCTCAAATGCCCTTGTTCTTAGGTCTTTCCCATTTATCTTCTCTTCAGGCCATTTATCCCGCACATCAGCAGCTCCTCTCTCCATGTTATGGTCTTTGCAGTTGGAAGATGCATGAATGTCATCTATCTGGCTGTTTCCTAGACAATTCAATCTTCTTCTTGCATCTGGATCATGCGGTTCTGATTCTTCCTCACCCTTCATGTTTGAAGAATTACAGTATCTGCGAGGAACAACTACTTCAACTGGCAAATCACCAGAACCCCTCGATTCAAGTTTCTGGAAGAATTCAGGATTTAACTCTTTGTCCGTTAATGCAGGTGCTTTCTTCTTTAAAATTACAACTGCTTTTTCAGGAATGCTTCCACCTTTGCCTTTGGAAACAGAATCAGAAGTAGGGGAAAGATTATTAGATGAATCCCTCGCTGATGGGTCATTTTTTTTACCACCAGCATTTGGGTTTTTCAAGCCATTCTTTTGTGATAATTCAGTAGTTTGAGTATTGTCACCATCTACAGCATTAATTGAAATAAGTTTATCCAAAAGAAGTAATAAACATCTGGAGGACAAGCGATAAAACTTAGAAGCACATAACAAACATACTTACCACGAGATGAGGCTTTCTGGTAATCTGCAGCTTCATCATCCCCTTTCCCTGCAATCTTCTTCCATAATTGCAATGCTTCTGTCATGGCATCTCTCACAGGTTTTATCTGTTTAACCAATTATTAAGCATTATTCAACACAATAAAATTTCCATAAATCAGTGTTGAGTAACACCATATATGTTCCATTGGAAGAGATGGGAGTGATGGATAAACACTGATGAACAACATCATTCAGAGGACCACAATGCTCAAGTTATATTGATTAGTAATGAATCAGAAAAGTCCCCTGCCTTCCTCAATCATCATGTACAAACTGAAAGTCCCTTTGAAACCATTTCAGAAATCTGGAATTCATCTAGCCCAAGTCAACATTATCTACTTCCCTAAAAATGTATTCTATCCCAACAAAAAGGAAATTTAGGTTGAGAAAAAGCGCATAACTTGCACCATCTCAATAGACCAGATCCATTCATTAAAAGAAGAAAAGAAGTAGATGGCCTTGGACCAGTGATGTCTACATAATATCAAAATTTGGTAACCACAGATTTGTATATGACATTCAGTGCAGGCATAAAAACATTATATGAAAGAAGAATGGCTCTAGAAAATTACCCTATCAAATCGGCAATCCTCCAGTAATGTTATCGTTGAAGATGCTCTATCTGCAATCAAGTTGCTTGAATGTAGTGCCAAGGCACTTAAAGCATCAGCAGCTGCCTTCCGAGTCACCCAGTCTGTGCTCCCAAGGCATTCATGGATGCTTTGCAGTAAAGGTTCCAAGCTCTGCAGGGCAATCGCTCCCACCTGCAACAAGGTAATCATAATTTTCACAGAACTTAAGTCTGTTCTTTTTTTTTTGTGAAATTCTTCAAAGATACTAAAATGTATTTCCCATCTAGCTACCTAATTTCCTCTATTAAAACATACGAAGGTGCACATTATCAGCCAGGTAAGCAAGCACATAAATAAAAATTAAGAAACTACAAGACTTTCATTTAAGCTGCCCTTGAACATCAACAAAACAAACAATATAAACCATCAATATCCTAGAACAATGTACATAATCAAAATCAAGCCAAAAACAACTACATGCCAAACCTGTGACAAACTCGCCACTACTGGCAAAAGGGAAGCCTTAGCCAAAAAATTCTGGTTATTCAACAGCTTGCAGATCCTTGGACACAGCTTGTGAAAAGCAGCCAAAGGAGGGTCAGAAGCACATTCCACCATCTTAGCCATACATGTTGCCGCACCAGATTGAACCCCTTTATTCTGTTCTCCCATTGCTTCGAACAATGGCTTTACAAACAATCCCACCACAGTCCCCCCATTCTCCCCTTTCAAATACTGCCCTGAAAGGGCCCCAATCGAATCGCGACAAGCATCTTTCAAACCTGAATCAGCATCTTTCAGCCTTTTAACAATGTGGGCAACGATTTTAGCCAAATGGGAAGCTGCCAATTCACCGTGGCAATTACATAGCACTGACAGTAACCTTAAGGATTCTTTTTTCACAGCTGGTTTTGGATCGTTGGAAGAATCAAAAAGGCAATTGAGTAACATAGGAAGGGATTCATGGGAAATAGATTGGATTATCGTTTCAAGATCTTCAACGGCAATCTGGTAAGTATCACGGTCAGAGAGCTTGGAAAGTGAGGTTAGAATCCTTTGCTTTTGTTCCACCATTGCAAGATGAGAAGAAAGTGAAGAGGGTTTTGGAGGGTTTGAAGGAGGAGGTAAAGTTGCAGCCTTTGAAGGCTTTGTTGACTTGGCTGCCTGGGAATTACTCATTTCAAAACAATGAGAAGAAAAACGATGGGGTTTTGAAGAAATGGGATTTCAAAGATTGAAACAAAGGGAAAATTTTGAGGAAATGAAGCTGTAAAGATTGAAGCAAATAAGGATTGAAGCAAATAAGAAGTAGATGGAAGCAAAGAGGAAGTTGTTAATGGGATTTTTTAGGAAATTAAATTGTTTTATGAATAAAAAAAAAAGAGAAAAGAAAAGAAAGGGATTTTGCATACAATGTAAGGAAAGTTTGATGAAGAGGGATGGAGTAAGACACAAGGGACACAGAAAGCTGAGACAGTGAAGAAAGAGAGGGGGTTTTGATTTTCTTTTTTTCTTTTGAAATTATTTGTTATTTTTTAATTATAATAATAAGGTAAAATCTAATTAATTAATACTATTAATGTGACTCTACCTCGGTGAATATACTTTTAACTATTATACTATCATATTGGCTATGAAATGATATGTTTTTAAGAATGAAGAAGAAGAAGAAGAAGAAGGAGGACAAATTGATATTTAAATTCGATAATTAGAAGGTTTTAATTTATTTTTGGAGGGTAGAGTTTGATGTGATGAAGAGATCACGACGCTTGATTTTGATTGGTCTGATTTTGTAACGTGAGTGGTGAGGCCCACTAATGAGAAGTGGGGACCTTTTCAACATGGGACATTACATTAAACTCATTATTATAAAACAACAAAAATAAAATGGTAAGCTACTTATTTAGTTATTCGAGTTTATTAGTGTTTCTATTTTTATTACTCATTTTAAATTTTTTTTATTTTAATCATTATTATTAGATAAGTTTTCAATTTTAGTTATTCTACCATTAAATGCTTTTGGTCATCAAATGGAATATTGGCGTACTAGTCTTTTGATTGACATAATACCAAATTTAACCATTAACACTTTGCTTTGGTTTTAATTCTAACAAATAATATATATTTTCAAATTTTCAAAATTATAAATTTTTAGATTTTGGACTAAATTAATAAAATGTGTAAACATTGAAGGTTAAATTTATTGATTTTTTTAGAATTAAGACCAAGCTAATAAAATGTGAAAAGTGTTAAGAACTAAATTTATTATTATACCAATCAAAAGATTGTCACATCAGCATTCCATCTAGTAATCAAAGACATTTAATGGTAAAGTGATTAAAATTTACCACATTATCTAATGGGATTATGAGAGTGACTAAAATAACAAGTTTTTGAAAGGTGGAAAAACTCAGATGACTAAATATATAGTTTACCCAAAAAAATGCTTGCTAAGAACTAAGAAGTCTATTTTGGTGGTAAGGCAAATATTTCATTTTCTTTCATTTTTTTTTGAATAATCTTATTATAGATTTTGATCATATCTGTTTTTTTTTTACGCAATACTTAAAATTATTTATAGCCCCTCCTCAACTCATAAATAAAAGGATAATACACTTTAGTACAGTCGAACCCACGTACTACTATATTAGCAATGATGTCCATGTAAATTAAGGTAAGATTTAAGCGTAAATTATTTTTCTTTAAAAATTTAAATTGAAAAGGTAACCTTTTTTCTTAAAAGAAAAAAAAACCTTAAATGGTTGTGTTTTTATTAAATTATTATATATAGATGATTGATTTTTATTAATTTCTTTCATGAAAGCTACTATTTTTGCTAATTCTTTATATATATAGTTGAATTTGAAGTTAAGAATTTAAGTAAAAAGTTTACCTAATTAAGGGAACTTTGTACTACTTTTATAAGTCTAGCCCAATTTACATTTGTTGGATGATATGACACTTGCAAAATAAATATATTTATATTGGTATAATTAATAAAGATGGTTTTGTTTGAATAATAAAATATAAATATTGGAAATTATAGAAGTTTAAGTATTTATATTTTTATAAAAAATATAAAATAATAAAAATATTTTTAAAATAATATAATTTATTTTATAAAATAAAAATATTTTTATTATTATTCTAGTACCCGATTAATTTTTGGTACTAAATTTAATAAAGAATTTAGAGATGAGTAATTTTTGTTCCCCTTCCACAGCTCCACATAGCAAACGATGTAATTGAACTTCACACATCCAAAAGTGACATCTACCCATCGGCAATTTATCCTTAACTGGTTTCAGTCATTCCAGATTTAGTTTTTGGGCCATGCATGAAACCTTTAAGATAGATATGTATTTACTCATTGGGAGAGTAGCCCAGTTTCATAGATCCAAAATGGGTTTAACAGGCCATTGGTAAAGACTTCACTTTTCTCACCCCTTCCATGAATCTAACCAAGTTAATAGTAAGTCTCAAGGTTAAAAGCCTTCATTTTTCTCCGGCAATGGTAGGCGGACTTGCACTCAAAGTAAACATTTTTATAAGTGGCAACCTACCATTGGTTATTGGAACATGGTTGGTAACTGGCAAGTCATGTTATTTGCTGCACTATGATTGGTGTTGGTTGACTGGTCTGACAATAAACAAATAAGACATAACACTATTCATCATAGAGTTAGATTTCAAATAAGGCGACATAATCAGAAACACAAAACAAATGTGATAGATTTTTTATTTACAAAAAAAAAGTTCAGTTTCACTTTTTAGTTGTGTTTTCAATTCATCCTGTCATCTTCAAAGTTGCTGAGTTCACACTTTAATGCACTTTGGTATTATAAAGTGGTAAGCCTTTTCAATGTCAGCCTTTTATGATCTGCTAAAGTGTTTAACTTGTTTTGGTCAGATACAATTGTTATGCTGTAGAAAAGATTGTCGATTTTTCCCCTTTTGGATTCCATGATTTTTTGGTTGCCTGGATTTAGGTGAAATTTCTTACTTTCTGGTTTGATTTAGTTGGATGGTGTTTCTGCTTGTTTCTTGATGGGATCAACGTTTTCTTTTTGATCCATGGTTTTGATTTTATGATGGGATTTGATGCTAAATCTGGAAAACTGCCTGAGAGATTGATTCATAATCTGAACCTGCAATTTCATATTGCAAGAACTGACCTGAAATTTCGATGAAAACTGGAAATTTTATCATTACATTTATGGATTCGCTCTCTTTCTTTTGTTTCTATATAACTATGGATGTAGCTTTTCTTGATCTATTTGCTTTCCTTGGGTCGCTGTGAAAATGGTAAAAACAGCACAACTTTAATGGAGAACCCTGCAAGTTCAATATCTGTAGCTTTTCTACTTGTTGAAAATTGTCACTCAACTATGAAGCATATAAGCTACATATAGACTGAAATCAGTGTAATTTCCTTTGTTGTTGGATGACAGGCTGCTGGACAATCTTTTGTTGAAATATTAACTTGGAAAACAGGTTCTCAAAGGGTGACAATATCTTAAAAATACAAAGGAAACATGGTGCAAAAACTAGAAGCTATCAAGGGCGGTGGAGGATCAATTAAGGTGGGGACTAAGGGAACAATCAGTTCCCTTATGACACGGGAACTGGACTCCGTTAAACCGGCACCTAAAACACCGGTGTCTTTCAGACACAAATCTCAGGCAATTCCTACATCAGTTGCCTGTGGTTCTCCCACTCCTAAAAGATTACAGCTAAGGAAATCTTCGGATGGAGCAAGCACCAGTGGCAATGACAACAATTACATAAATTATAAACACCACCAAACTTCCCAGAAGATAAAAAGCTTGTCCAAAAGCACCCATCAGATTCCAATGCTTGGTTTTGAGAATATAGCTTTAGATAGAACTCCTAGCAGACAGAAAAGTGACAAAAAAGTATCTAACATTGTTGAAGTTGTGGACATAAAGTGTGGGAAATATCCTGATAGAGCATGGTCAAACCCTGTAACAAATCGACTCAAGAAGCTTGGGTTCTCTAAACTTTCCCAAAGCATTATCTAGACCTGCAACTTGTTCACATCAGATTTCAGGTTCCTATAACTGAGACCTGAAATCCCAAGTGGCCTGTTGTCTGAAATTTCCACCATGGAACATATGCTTGGTATTAGCTTGCTGCTTCCTCTCTTTTTCTTCTTCTGAGTTGGTACAACAGGTCCAACATTAGAATGAGGCTTCTTTGAGCTGTCTTTGCTTCTTAATTCAAGCTGGCTGAAGTACTCAATCTCTTGCATCACCAAGGATCCTACAGTGCCTCTGGTGCCTATTTCAACAGGAGGATTTGCAATTACAGTAGCCATTTCAACTGGAACACTTTTGGTACTAGTTCTTGATCTTTGCATGCTTTGTTTGATGGGATTAATGAAGGAGGGTTGTAAATGAGAAGGGATTGTTGTTGTTGATGTTGTGTTTAAGATGAAATCTCCTTGAGACAGGGCCATCGGTTGTTTGGACTTAAAACCTAGTGTCTCCAAATGAGTTCTTTGCCTCATGTTCTTTATCTAAAAGTGAAAAAGCATTTAGATATTTGGCTTTGTTTGGAGGATTAAATGCTGGGCCTCATCATTGTTTTCATGTGCTGGCGGTTAAAAACATTTAAGCTTCTAACTTCTTTTCCTTTTATTTTAATGTTGTTTGGTGCACAGTAGGGTCAATTATTTTTACAGATACGGTAATGTATTTGATGTAAAATAAGCTTACTATTTTGTTACTATCCTTTTCAAGTAAAATATTTATTTGAAATTTGGTATAGTGGAAGCAGTATATGATTAATGGTCTCGTGATAGTAGATAAGGATAATGATGTGAAGAGAGTAGGAGGAGGAAAGTCAGTGTTATGGCTTCACAGGCAAGAGTGGGAAAGGGATTAGAAGAGGATGGACTGGTGGGCGGTGGCTGTATGGTCAGTGGTCAGGTCTGGTCAGCAACTTTACTGCTTTTCATGCATGGAGGCAGTTGTGGGGGCGAGCGATTTCTTTCTTTTTCTGCTTTTTTTTTTCTTTGTATATATATATATATATTGGAAGATATTTAAATTTATTGGAAATAAAAAGAATTATAATGTGATACTCAATTTTTAAATTTATTGAAAGATATTTAAATAATCATATGAATCAACTAACTAAATTTCAATTTTTATTGTATACTATATCATGGGTTATGAAAATAGTTGATTGATGGCTGTAAACAACAATCTTTATCTCTCTCTATATATAAAAGAAATGTCCTTTTTCATGCAACAAACAACAATCTATATATCTGTTTATATATAGATATATAGATTATTGTTTGCTGTCATCAATATTTGTTTTAGTGACCTATGTTATATATACAATAAGAATTGGGATTTAGTTGAGTTGATTTATGTAATTATTTAAATATCATTCAATAATTTTAAATAAGTTATCAAAAATAATATTCGATAACATTAGTGGTTATTATGTAACTTTTGAAAATTGAATGATTGAAATGTGATTTTGTAAATATTGAGTGTCAAATTTATTGAATTTTTTAAAATTAGAACTAAAATGATAAATTTTATAAACATTGAAGGTTATATTTGTTGAATTTTTTAAAATAATTTTTAATATATTCTATATTTTTAAATTTTTTAAGATTTTAGAATTATTGTTAAAAAAATAAAGAATTAAAATAATATTTTAAGGACCGAATTCCTAATTAACCATTTAAATTAACATTAAGCTACACATGCCAATGAACCAGCCACCAAATTCATTCACTTCAACTTCTACAGGTTATTAGTTAACGGTGGAAAAAAAACCCTCATAGGATTGGCAACGTTTCGAGTATCTGTTATTTTTCCTCGTACAGCTTCATCTTCTTCAGGCTTTTTAACAGCTACGCAGGTGAAAATGGAGGACGTAGAGTGTAGACAGGATTAATGACTTACCTGATTCAATATTAACTCACATTCTGTCATTCCTTATTCCTACAAAAGAAGCTGTTGGAACCTCTATTTTATCTACCAGGTGGAGATATCTTTTTGCTTTACTTTCTAATCTCGACAAAGTCCTGTTTTTCCATAACACAAGTGTCGATAAATTTCGTCTAAAATGCGGGAAAACGGTTGATTCTAGACGTGTTTGCGGTTGGATATCTGCTGCACTTTGGCGTGGGGTTAAACATCTCCCTTGATGAGTTCACTACTTTGCCAGGTGTTCTGTTTACTTGCAGTATATTAATAACTTTGAAACTGGATATTGGTTTCCTTTCGGATGTTCCAAAGGGTGTAATTTTTCCGAATCTAAAGACCCTTCATCTCAGATCAGTTGTATTTTTTAGTGATGATTCAGTTGAAAGTCTTATCTCCAGCTGCACTAGTCTTGAAGATATGGTCATAGAGAAATGCCACATGTGGAATATAATCAATTTTAATATCTCACACCATTTGCTCAGGAGATTGACTATACTTCACTCTGAATGTGTTAGTTTCGACTTTTGGTTAATGATTGATGCCCCAAATCTAGCCTACTTTAAATACATCGACCATGTAGTAGCAAGGTATTCACTGGAGAATCTGCAAACTCTTGTCAAAGCTGATATTGGTATATTCAATAACAGTAAGGTTCATTGTTTAGAGGGATCTCTAATGTTCGCTCACTTACTCTGTCATCTTGTTCTTTGAAGGCTTGTTTTCTTGACAAATCCTTAGTTTTGTGATACTTCACAATCTAGTGTACTGACAGTACAATCTTTGTCACTATCATAGCTTCTTTTAAGCTGTGAACCGCTTCCTGTTTTTGCTACCATGATGGAACTTAACTTAGGTGAACTTTGGTCAAGTTTTAAATGGGCTCATTGAGAAACAAGACTTGAAACTTTACTGTCAAGTTCGCCTGAACTTAGAACAACTTGACTTTGATCAGGTATTATTCTAAGTATAAGCTTTGTTTTAAGCTGCAGACCCATACTGACTCTATTTTATGTTGTGGTTTCAGAAATTTCTCAGCTCTTTGCCTGATAAAGGGAACATCCTTGCCCACCGTATGAATGGTGGGAAGCCAAGCACTGATTAAGGTTAATTTTCATTGCCAGAGACAAGTATGTATGCCTGTACACGTTTCCCAAACCAGAAAAAGTAACTTTGTGCTGCAATTCTAATCCTTGATAAATACTACCGTACAGTATTAGCAATTACTATCAAAATCACATCCTAATGTAAAAATATATAGATTTTACTTTTTAATCATGAACGTTGATTTTTATTTATAGAGGTAAAAAAATATTAAAGGCTGAAATGTGTAAAAAGCCTTCAAATTTTTCTAAAAAAAAGTAATTAAGTCCCTTTTTTTTTTTGCACTCATTTAGATATTTAAAATTTTAAAATATATCAAAAAGATCTTAAAACTTTTTCAAAACAAGTAATTAAATCTTTGTTTTTTTTTTATACTCAATTGAGTACTTAAACTTTTAAAATGCATAAAAAAAAGTTTTCAAATTTTTTCAAAAATAAACAACTAAGCTCATATTTTTTTTGCACTTAATTTGGTACTTGAATTGACCCTAATTTTTTTATTTAAAGCCACCACATGTCACAACCACAGTGTGGCATGTGGTAAAAAATATAAATAAATAAATAAATAAATGTTTTAAATTTTTTTAAAATTAAAAAAAAACTATAAAAAATATTTAAAATTTAGAAAAAAGTATAAAATAGTAAAAAAAATTATAATTTTTTAAAAATATAAAATATATAGAAATATATAAAATTTTATAAAGTCGTAAGAAAATTATAAAAAATGTAAAGAAATACAAAATTCGTAAAAAAATTATAAAAATTATTGTACTAAAAGAAACATTTTATAATTTTTCTATAACTTTTATTGATTTTTTATTTTTTATCTTTTTTTGTCACATGTCACGTTGTATTACGGCACGTGATGCCTTTAACTAAAAAAATTGAGGGTCATTAACTTTAACTATCAACGGTTTAAGTTAATAGTTAAAGGGTCTTTTTGATACAATTTATAATTTTTATAAAATTTTACAAATTTTTTATAATTTTTAATATTTTTATTAATATTTAATATTTTTTATAACTTTTGTTGATTTATATTTTTTTATAATTTTTTGCCACATGTCATACTATGGTTATGACACGGAGTGATTTTAATTTAAAAAATTAAGAATAGTTAAATTTAACGGTCAATTGTTAAAGTTAACAGTTAAAGGGTTTTTTATGATGTATTTGACAGGTTAAATACCCAATTGAGTGAAAAAAAATCAAGGATTTAATTTTTTTTTTAAATTTGAGGTTTTTTTATATATTTTGAAATTTTAAATAATTAATTAAGTGAAAAAAATAAAATCTCAATTATTATTATTAATTTTTAAAAGTTAAAAACTTTTTACACATTTAAGCCAATAGTAAATGTGAAATTGGGAAATATTGTTTAGCCAACTATATCAACGGCCAAGAACAGCGATACAAGATAACATGCAACAAATCAAAAGACACTCCAAGACAATTAGTTGATAGAAACTGAAGTGAAACGAAACCACTTTCAGTTTACTTGTCTCAAAAGAATCAATGCCTGCCATCCCTTGTACTTCCCAAACACTGTTTAGTTTCCACGCTTGCGTTGCGGAGCAGTCATTCATTGTCATGGCTGAATATCCAATGAATCCCATTCATCTTCTACAGGCTAGCTGTTACTTAAATGTGAAATGGTTATTGAAGTATGGGGTCATTGAATTTTTTAAATTTTTTATTTTATTTTGATCACTATTATTTGAAATTTGATGAGAATGTTGACTTAATTTTTTTATTGATCTAATAATAAATTTAATTATTTTAATATTTATATATTCTATTAATTTAATTTTAAATAAAAAAATATTCAACAAAATTAATCTTTAATATTTGCAAAATTAGACATTTTGTATTCAGTAATCAAACATTTCAAGTTTTCATTTTCTCCGTACTAATAATAATATGCTTTAACCAGCAATAATGCTTTAGGCTTTTAAAGAAAATCTAATCCATACGTTATAATCACATTAAAAAAAAATAGTTTAAATTCTTGAAGTTCAATGATGGTTACAATTTAACCCTAAATTCCTCTATAAGAATTAAAATAACATCAAATCAATTAAATTTTTTAAGTAAATTATAAGAGAAGAGTAAAGCCCTAATAATAATGTGACTAATGTGACTTGATTTTAAACCCAAATCACACTTAGAACGATAAATATCCTAATCATTATACCAACACACGAGATTTTCAAATCAGTTGAATTGCATAACTAAAAACTTATATTTCAAATCATTTATATATAAAAAATTATGAAACCTAAAATTCCATGAAATTCTGATTTTTGTAAACTCAAAAAATCCTAAATTCAAATCCTTTTCATACATTATAATTTCAAAACAAACCCAATGTGGTTTTTCAAACAAACAATAAAATACAAATCAAACTAAAGCATTGAGAACCCAAAAAACTAGAAATTCAAACAACTAAATAGTTGGTGGGAGACGTAAATTTATTAAATATTTTATATTTAGAATCAAATTAATAAAATATTTAAATATTAAAAGACTAAATATATTATTAGAGTAATAAAAAATTATAGGTGATATTTTTTTTATCGAAACTCAAATAGTTTAATTATGAAAATGGAAAAAATTAAAAGTGGAGGCCATAATATTTTAATGATTATTTCTATTATTGACGTATTTATAGGTAGGGACTTTGGTACCAAATCGAAATTCGGAATAGACAATACAAGAACCCTAATTATTATTCCGCACAGAAATATTATTCCTGGCTAACTTCTTCCAGGCATTGGAATGGGTTAGGAAGTGAAAACGAAGAAAGCAGACAGAATCAGTGATTTACCTGATTCGATTCTAACTCACATTCTGTCCTTCCTTTCTACAAAAGAAGCGGTTAGAACATCTATTTTATCTACTAGATGGAGATATCTCTTTGCTTTACTTCCTAATCTCCACTTTGATTTGGAGGACGTTTTGCGCCGCAAGAATTCTAACAGTTGCGCCGCTTCCGTTGAGAACTTTATGTCCTTCGTCGACAGAATGCTGTTTTTATATAATACAACAAATGTGGATAAATTTCGTCTCAAATGCCGGAGTATGATCGATTCCAACCGTTTTTACGGGTGGATATCTGCTGCAGTTCATCGCGGTGTTAAACATCTCGATTTAAAAATCTACCTTGACAAGTTCATTACTTTACCGGATGTTCTGTTTACTTGCAGGACATTGGTGAGTTTGAAAGTGGATAAAGATTTTGTTTTGGATGTTCCAAGGGGTGTTGTTCATCTTCCGAATCTAAACACTCTTCATCTCGAGTCAGTTAAATTTTTGAATGATGATTCAATTAAAAACCTACTATCCGGCTGCTCCAATCTTGAAGATATGGTCTTAAAACAATGCTACATGGAAAATATAAGCAAATTCAATATTTCACATCAGTTGCTTAAGAGATTGACTATAGATTACTTGTATGATGGTTACCATTGTTGGTTAATGATTGATACTCCAAATCTAGCCTACTTCAAATACCTCGACTCAATAAAAGCCAGGTATTCAATGGAGAATCTGCAATCTCTTGTCAAAGCCGATATCTATTTATTCAAAACTAACTATACTCTTCAAGGTGGTACCACAACACTTTTTAGGGGGATCTGCAATGTTCCTTCACTTATTTTGTGGGTTACTTCTCTCGAGGTTTGTTTCTTCACATATTCTTTCACTTTTTTTTCTGCTATATATAGAAGTTGTTGCTTGTTGCAATATCAACTGATAGTGCAACTTTTGTGACTGTCATAGCTTCTTTTAAGCTGCAAACCACTTCCTGTTTTTGCTAGCTTGGTCAAATTGAAGATACCTTGTTATGATCTATGCCGAGAGTACTCATATATTCGAGGTGGAAAAGGACTTGAAACTTTACTCTCAAGTTTGCCTGCACTTGAAAAACTCGAGTTTTCTCAGGTATTGATTGTTCTAAGTTTAAGCTTAATTATTTAAGTTGCAAACTCTTACTGACTCTTTTTATGTTGTGGTTTTAGGAAGTTCTTTGCTTTCTGCCAGAGAACGTGCCTTCTTGCTTGTTGTATAAACTCAAGGCCATCAAAATTACAAACTTTACAGATGAAAAACATTGTATTGGGAAGGGAAAGTATTTCCTAGAGAATGGTGGAGCTCTGCAGAAGTTGACAATACTTACAGCACCAGATGTTTCTGTAGAAAAACAATTGAAGATATCCAACGTGTTGTCGGCTTCACCAAGGGAATCAAAGCAATTGTGCATCTTGGTTGTTTGATGTAAATATATAATGTTGAACTGTTGCTATATATATTAGTCTTGCTCTTATATAAGAGTGACTCATTTGCTTGTGTTTTCGAAGATTTTAATTATGTCTTATATTTATCAGTCATCTTGTAGATGTAAAAGAGAAGCATTAAAACATGAACTAAATCTTAGAATCCCAGATTTGGGATTATTGCTCTAATAGCTTAGAATCCCCATCTCAGGCCTTAAGTGCAAACCCTGCTTTGAGCTTCTGAATTGTGTCAACATCAGTTTTGAAACACTTTGCTAAGATCTTCTCATCATCAACGACCGTCACTAACACCGTAGAACTGACACAGTGCCAGCAACTGAGCTACCGAAGTCTGGTTGTGAAATCATTCTTGGCACAATTGAACTGGTAGTGGATTAATTCCATTGGGAACACAAACACGTCACCGGCTATAAATCTGTGTAAAGAGCTTGTTAGTAGTGTCAATAAATCCAACCTCAAGTATGCCATAGGTGAGAAAGAAAAGCTCAGTGGCACAAGGACGAGTATGATGAGGGTTAAGTGAACAAGCAAGGTACTGTAAAACAGAATAAGAAACACTTTGTCCTTTAAGGGCAGGAAAATCAGCCATGGTTGCTTTTGTTACTGTGAAATTTATTGGCGGGATCAGTGGCAGTGAGTGGCTTCATGCCAGTATAGGTGAAAAAGTTTCCATGCAATAGAGTATTACTGACTCCAATTGGAACCACAAAATCAGATATAATATCAGGGTCTCCACTTATTGCTGATAAAGGGAAGGCAAGAACTAGAATTTGTTGAGTTATATCAGCATCCAAAGATCACAAAGAATAAAAAATTATGTTTGAAAGATGAAAAACAGAAGCAAAACAAATCTGTTGAGAGGAAAAATTGAAAGACTTTACATTACTACCATAAGCAACTTTACAAATATACATAAGTAGCTTCATTACATTGGAAGAAAACAAAACATTGCTTGTGCTAGTATCCAAGCTGTAAAATCAGCTTAATGATAACTTAAGAGGCTACTTGATAGTCACTAAATTAATTATAAATACGACTAAGGCAAACGCACCTATCGAACAATAGTATAATTATGGTGAGTAAGGAATATTGTATACACGAAGACTAAAAGTACTAGTAATTACCGTTTTTCTATTATTTAGCCGACAAATTGGAGTGATTGTTTTTAATCTAAAATTACATAAATAATCTAACTAAGAATGCAACAAAGAACGAAATAGGAAAATAATTGAAGATAACCAATGAGATAGACAATACCCAGGAAAGAATCCACCTAGACTTCACCTATTATTATGAATTTGAATTAAACGATTTATTCACTTGTGTCTTGGCCCGTAGAAATCCCTAAATTATGTTAATATCTCTTTGGAGAGTAAGAACAATTGACTCTAGGTTGATTAATTGAAATCTTTTTCTAATTAAAACCCTTATTGTCACATTAACTCTATTTATGGATTCCCCTATTAGATTTGACTCTAATCCGGTAGATTCATGTCGTCCTATTTCTAGGATTGCATGCAACTCCGCTCAATTATGCTAGATCTACTCTTAAACAGGGACTTTTATTCCACTGAAATAAGCACATTAAACTTGAATTAATATCTCAGTAATATTAAAACAAGAAATAAGCATACATAATTGAGAATAAGAATCAAGTATTTATCGCGTAAATCAGAAATCAAATAATAAAATTCATCATAGGTTTCCTCGTCCCTAGGTATCTAGGGAATTTAGTTCATAATCTTGAATGAAAACATCTCAAAGTCAGAATAACCACTAGACATAAAGAAACTCAATAAAACTTTGAAAGAAATTAAATAGAGATCTTTGATCTTGAGGGAGATCCGCTTCCGAGTAGATTTCGACCTCGTTCTTCGAGTACTTTCTTCGATCTTCTCTGAGTGCCTCTTTAGATCTTCTTCTAATTGGTATTTTTAGACTTTAGAATGCTTAGAAAGCCTAAAAATTGGGTTTTCCGCGTATTTGGGAAGCAGGGTGCAATATCGACACGGGCTGGCCACACACCTATGTGCCAGCCCGTGTGGAAATGTCCAGGCCGTGTGGATCCTGAAAATAGCTTAATTTATCCGATTTTGGCTCGTTTTTCGTTCCTTTTGCTCCCAAATACTCTCCTAAGTATAGAAACAAGAATTTAAATGGTTAGGAGCATCAAATTCACTAATTTACAAAATTAATAATCCAAAAACGCATTAAGAATGTGATTAATATAGGTTACTTTTACAGGTTATCACTACTAAATCAGCTAAGTACATGACTGACCTTAGCAAAACAAAAATTACAATCAAACTAAACATAAGTCACATGGTACAAAAAGTTTGAACAACCAAATTACACATCGGACATTTACTTGTTGCTGCATTGTTGCCAACTTTCAACACTCCTCATTGGCTACAAAGTAGTAGACACCATTTTTTTCTCAAATACTCAAACCTTGCATTAACTAGTGGCTTGGTTAGAATGTTTGCAAGCTGAACCTCCGAATTGCAATGAGTTAAATTGACTTCCTTTGATAGTTCTGCCTCCCTTACAAAATGATACTTGATCTTGAAGTGCTTAGTCTTTCCATGAAATACAGGATTTTTGGCAATAGCAATAGCTGACTGGTTATCCACCTTGACCTCTGTTGCTTCCTCTTGATTAGCATTCAAGTCACTCAAGAGTTTTCTAAGCCAAATGGCTTGATTCATAGTAGTAGCAGTTGCAATGTACTCTGCCTCTACAGTGGATTGAGCTAGTGTTTGTTGTTTTTTAGAACTCTAACAAAAGACCCTTGAACCTAGAGTGAAAAAATAACCTGATGTGCTCTTCATATCATCAACTGAGCCTGCCCAGTCACTATCTAAATAGCCAATCAGGTTTAGCTCCTCAGTCTTCACAAACTTCACCCCATAGTTCAAGGTCCCTTTGACATATCTTAAGACTTTTTTAGCAGCCTTGAAGTGAGCAACATTGCAGCAAAGCATGAACCTTGATAGAAGGCTGACTACATACACGATGTCTGGCCTTGTTGCTGTCAAATAGAGCAGATAACCTACAAGGCTTCTGTAGCCCTTCTCCTCCACTCGTTCAAGGTCACTACTGCTGGAAAGTTTTTCTTCTTGTGCCACAGGAGTGCCAGCATGTTTGCAATTTGTCATGCAAAACTTGCTTAGGACCTTCAATGCAAATGCTTATTGGCTTACAAAAAGGCCATGCTCGTTCTAATTCACTTCCATGCCAAGAAAGTAAGTCATTAAGCCTAAATCAGTCATCTCAAGAACATTTTGCATCTGTTTCTTAAACTCTTCAATCAGTTCACTTTTACAACCAGTAACAAGCAAGTTATCCACATACAATGATAAAATCAACAAGGTTTCTTTCTCAAATTTCTTCACATAGAGTGTAGGCTCACTAATACTTTTTTCAAACCCTAGCTTTGACAAGTAAGCATCAATTTTGTAATACCAGGCCCTTGGAGCCTGTTTAAGACCATACAAAGCCTTTTTAAGCTTGTAAACCTTGCGCTCTTCATCAAGAACCTTGAATCCATCTGGTTGCTCAACAAAAATCTCTTCATTGAGAAATCCACTCAAGAAAGCAGATTTGACATCCAGTTGATGCACTTTCCACAACTTTTGAGCAATTAAGGCAAATAACAACCTTATGGTGTCCAACCTTACAACTGGTGCAAATGTTTCAGAAAAACCAATGCCATATTGTTGACTATACCCCTTCACAACTAGCCTCGCTTTGTGCTTGTTCAGTGACCCATCTACATTGTGTTTGGTCCTAAACACCCATTTCACACTAATAATTATTCTGTGCGCTGGCTTATCAACCAACTCCTATATACCATTCTTATGAATCATTTCCGTTTCTGCCTCCATTGCTTCTTTCCAGTAGCCCTCATTTGTAGCCTTATCAAAGTTGGAAGGCTCAACAATGGTTATATCACATCTTTTATATATGTCCATAATAGTCCTTGTACCTCTGACACATAATCATATCCTTCCTCAATTTTAGATTCATTCTTAACATGCTGCAAGTCAAGATCTTGCTGGTCTTGCTCAGACAAGCTTGCATCTATTCCATCCCATTTCCAACAGCTGCCCTCATTAAATTTCACATCTCTGCTCACAATAATCCTTTTAGTGGATGGATCAAAGACTCTATACCCTTTCTTTATACTGCTATAGCCAACAAAAACTCTTGGTATGGACCTTATTTCCAACTTGGTTATCTTTTCAGCGGGGATAAGTTTGTAGCATAAACAACCAAACACTTTCAAGTGTGAGACAGTAGGCTTGTGTCTAAACTAAGCTTCAAACGGTGTTTTGTTTTTGACTGCATTTATTGGCAGTCTATTGAGTAAATACACTGAGGTATTTACTGCCTCAGCACAAAAAATGTTAGGCATTTTCCCTTCAAACAACAAACACCTGGCCATATCAAGAACATTTCTGTTCTTTCTCTCATAAACACCATTTTGCTGTAGTGTGTAGATGGTGGTTAACTGATGCTGAATTCCAGCTTCATCACAAATCTTCTGAAACTTTTGAGAAACATATTTAGTCCAATTGTCTGACCTCAATACCTTTAGCTTACAACTTGCTTGATTCTCAACTAAGGCCATAAACTTGCAAAAGAAATCAACCACTTCTGACTTCTGTTTTAAAAAATTAACCCAACATAATCTGGTGCAATCATCAATAAACAACACAAAATATTTACTACCATTTAAAGAAGAGGTTTTCATATGTCCACAAATATCAGTATGGACCAGTTGGAGCCTCTCTTAAGCTCTCTAAGCTTTATTAACTGGAAAAGGTAGTCTGGTCTACTTGCCCAGCTGACAGACCTCACAGACTTCATTTTTAGGCTCAATTCTGGACATATCTTCAACTAGACTCATCTTATGTAGCAAACCAAGTGACTTGTAGTTGACATGCCCGAACATTTTGTGCCATAAACATGATTCATCAGTCAGAGTAGTGTAAGCCTTTACTTCTAACTAATTCACACCTAAAGTAAAGAATCTATCATGCATAGCTATTGTCACTAGCTCTTGGCCAAAGAGATCTTTAATCACACGAGTTTTATCTTCAAAGATAAATGAGTAACCCTTCTCTAACAACTGGCCAACACTAAGTAAATTCTGGTCAATATCAAGTACAAAAAGAACTTCTGAAATTGTTTTGTTACTTGATTGAGTGTAAATCATAACTTTGCTTTTGCCTTTGGCATCAATGAACTCACCATTCCCAATTCTAACCTTGGACATAAAACTGGTATCTAGTTCCTTAAACATGCCTTCATCTGATGCCATGTGATGAGTATGCCACTATCAATCAACCAATTCTTTCTGACCTTACTCGAACTTGCAAAACAAGAAATAGTAAAAATATGCTCTTCTTGAGCTTGAATATGCTCAGCAGCTTGAGCTTGATTTTGCTATTGTGGATGTGTTTTTGCCTTGTTTTTACAAACCTTTTCCATGTGACCAAGTCGCTTGCAGCTTCTAAATTGAACGTCAGGCCTATACAAGTAATAATTTTCTAAATGAGTGGACTTCTTGCAGTGAGTGCATAGTAGAAACTTCTTTTTGGCAATATCCTTCTTTGCCTTTTCTTTCTTTTCAGACCAAAGCTTCTTACCCTTGTAGCTTGAGCTTGAGCTATCTTTATTCTAGCCTAAAAGGCTCTTTCAAAATGCTCTTTCATCTTGTTTGCCTTTTTTTACTCTTGTGCGTAAATAACATTTATCAACTCTGTGAAGGATATAATTGATAAGTCCCTAGAATCCTCCAAGGAAGAAATTTTTGACTCATACTTCTCTAGAAGAGTTGTAATGACCTTTTCAACTATTCTTTTGTCACTAAAATCATCCCCAAGATTGTTAATTGTAGCCATAATCCTATCAGAATTTTGCTTGATAGATTCAGACTCCTTCATTTTTAGATTCTCGAAGTCCCTCTTTAGGTTGATCAACTGTTGCTGCCTGGTTTTATTTGACTTTAAAACTCTTCTTTGATTCTGTCCCAGGCCAGCTTTGGAGTGTCACAAGCCATTATCCTTGTGAAGATTACATCTGAAACTCCATTTTGAAGGCATGTCATAGCCTTATGCTTTTTGGCATAGTCCTCATTGTGCTGCCTAATTTGAGCTATGGTAGGATTAGCTCTCAAATGTGGTAATTCTGTGTCAGTTTGAACAACACTCCACAGATTATGAGCTTGCATGTATGTTTTCATTTTCACAGCTCAAATGTTGTAGTTTTCACCAGCAAAAACAAGTGGTGGTAGTGGTGAGAAACTCATTCTTTTACAGCAACCAAAAAACCAACAAATCAACTTCTATTTATTTTTTTTCAAGCATAGAACACTCAAATGAACAACACACAGCAAAAGGCCCTCAAAGATGACAAGGTCTTGATACCATTTGTTGAGTTATATCAGCATCCAAAGATAAAAAACAATAAAAATTTGTGTTTGAATGATGAAAAATAGAAGCAAAAGAAATCTGTTGAGAGGAAAAATTGAAAGACTTCACATTACTACAATAAGCAACATTACAATATACATAAGTAGCTTCATTACATTAGAAGAAAATAAAAAATTGCTTGTGCTAGTATCCAAGTTGTAAAATCAACTTAATGATAACCTAAGAGGCTACTAAATTAGCTAAGTACATGACTAACCTTAGCAAAAAAGAAATTACAATCAAACTAAACATAAGTCACATGTTACAAAAACTTTTAACAACCAAATTACACATTGGACATTTGTTTGCTGCTGCAACTTTCAATAGAATTGCTAGGACGAGTTGTTGCTTGATGGTCAAGGAAATGGATGATAAACCTTGGTTTTTTTTTTTTTTTGCTCAGCTAATGTCAAATTTTATTAATAAAAGAAAGCCACTATAAAATAGTGGTGAAAGAGATACACCATACAAAAACACCAATTAGAACAGAACAACGAAATATAGATAGCCATGTCACAACCATACAAAAAAAACCACTAGGCCTGAAGATCAAACAAATCCAACTTTGGTAAAGGCATCAACGATAATCTTTCATCTCCATACATAGCTCAAAACTTCTTAGTATCCACTATAGAAGAGATTGACTATATTTCACTCGTATCTTCATTATTTTATGATCGATACGCCAAATCTCGAGCTAATGCTACAACACTTTTTAGAGGGATCTCTAATGTTCGTCCACTTACTCTATCAGTTACTTTTCTCGAGGTTTGTTTCTTCACAAATCTTATCATGTCTAGACTTTTAAATACTTTATTTTTCTACTGACACAGTGCAAAATCTCTTACTGTTATAGCTTCGTTCAAGCTTTGACCGCTTATTATTTTTGCTACCTTGGTTGAATTGAAGATACGCTATGAATCGTCATTTTCTTTATACCATGACCTTATTGACAAATTCGCCTGAACTAGAAAAGCTTGATGTTTATCAGGTATTATTTTAAGTTTAAGCTTTGATTTAAAGTTGCAGACTTTAACTGACTCCATTTTATGTTGTGGTTTTAGGAACCGCTCAGCTCTGTGTCTGATATTTAAACTCAAGGTGATGGAAATTTCAAATTTTGAAGGTAGAATTTGTAACAGCCCGGTTTAGACCCTAGTCGGAATAATAGTTTTGGGACCACAAATCCGAGTTAAAAAAATATTTTAATATTATTTTCTGTGTTTACAGCATGATATGTGATATGTGTGAAAATTTCATGTGAAAATTTTATTGTTTTTGTGCTCGATTTCATAAAAGGACTTAATCGCGTAAAATGTAAAAGTAGCATGCTATATGTTAAAGTGCTTAATTGCTTTGATTAATTAAAGATGAGGTACTTATGTGGTTATTTGACCATTAAATAATTGGATGGACAAAAATAGGCTTATATTAGTGGAATTTAAATGTGTTTACAAAGGTTATAATATGGTAATTAGTTAATTACATGTGAATTAAGTAAAAACAAAGTCAAAAATTCATTTAGTTCATCCTTTTTCCACCAAAAATAGAAATAATAGATAAGGGTTAAAGCTTTGAAGGTTTCAGCATTAGCATAGTTGATTTGGTAAGCGAATTTTATTCAGTTTTTGATGATTTTTACGTTTTTGTGATCGTTGCTTTGTGTTCTATCTAGCCCATGCTTCAATTTTTGAAAGTGTTGATGATTTTGAAAGTTTCCATTGATGAATTCTTGAGTATTTGAATGTTTGATGATGGAAAATGAGTATTTGTTGATAGATTATCATGTTTTGTAAAGTAATTTTTAGTGAAATTACATAAAAAGGACTAATTTGTGTAATGTGCAAAATGTGGGGTTAAAATGTGAAGAAAATGAAAGTTATGGGATAATAGAGGTTATATGAAAATTTGGCTAAGCTTTGATATTGAGGGATTTTGTGAATTTGATGTAATTGTGAAAATAGACTAAATTGAATAAATACGGAACTTTAAGGGCTAAAATGTAAAAATGCCCAAATTGTGTTTTTGTTATAAAATTGTTTGATTTGGTGATTAAATAGATTAATTTTGAATACATATAGATCCCGAAAGAAAGAAAATGGATCTAGACCGGGGGAAATCAAAAGTTGACGAATAGTCAATCTAGTCCCTCTATTCCAATTACGAGGTAAGTTTATATACAAATGTGTGCCTTTAAATTGATTTACAAATTTTTATTAGTCATTGAATTGACATGAATGTGGAACGAGCAAATTCGAGCAAGAATCGATGAAGTTACGACATCTGAAAGTCTCGTACGAACCATAGGAATAGTTAGGATACATATGTCACGACATAGGATTTCGATATGTGATTTCGTGTAAGACCACGTCTAAGACATTGGCATCGATTTGAGATTTACGTGTAAGACCATGTCTGGGACATTGGCATCATATATGTTTTCGTGTAAGACCTTGTCTGGGACAGTGGCATCGATATTTGATAACATGTAAGACCATATCTAGGATATGGCATTGCACGAGTTTACGAGCTATCCGAGTATCCTTATCAATTCCAAACGGTTCAACAGGCAATATTGAGAATGAAATAAAAATGTGAATGAGTATCCGATTCAGGTACGTATGAAATGTATTTGTTATTCAAAAAAATAAAAGGTGAGTATGTTTATAAATGATGACATGTGAATTTCATAAAAATGGATGGTGGTTAAATGCAAATGCATTAAGAACAAGTGAGTTAGATGTGAATTATGAAACTTGTGTATGTTATGAATTCCATGGATAAATCGGTTTATATTTATCTTATGTGTTAAGTTTATTTGTATATGGCTTACTAAGCTTTGGAAAGCTTACTTTGTGTGTTTTTCACTTGTTTATAGATTATCGAAGCTACCGCGAGCTCGGGGATCAGTAAGGATCATCGTCACACTATCGAACGGTATTTTGGTACTGTTGAAGTTGTAAATATTAATGTATGGCATGTATAGGCTAATGAGTAAATGATATATTTTGTGTTAAGATTATAGCCATGAGATTTGGCTTATTTTTGGTTGGAAATGTTGTTATGTTTTTAGCCATATAAGTTGGCCTAAGTTGTGTGATTGGTAAGTTAATTATTTGATATTTATAATGTCTTTTATGTTGGTTTGAATATGATAAGTTTTATGACATGAAATAGGTAATATGATGTTAACAAAATGCATTTGAGACTTATGCATACTTAATCATTTTGACATGGTGAAATAGTATGATTTGTGTATGAATTGATATGTTTGGTTGTCTATAAGTGTGTGAAAATGGTGCTATATTGGTTGACTTGAATGCTTGTGAATAGGGTGGCAAATTGGCTTTGCAAATGGCCTATTTTTGTCCACACGGGTAGAGACACGGGAGTGTGTCTCAGCCGTGTGCGACACACGGTCATGTTACATGACCGTGGGTCCCCTGGGGTAGTCCTACAATTAAAAGTCAATCTCGAGCATGGCTTAGACATACGGGTGTGTCTGGCGCCCGTGTGAGGCACATAGCCTTAGCATATGGGCGTGTGAGGCCATTTCAAAGGGTATATGGGCAAGACACACAGACGTGTGGTTAGCCGTGTGACCCAAGTCAGTTTCGAGCACGACTTTTACACACGGACGTGTCCTTGGCTATGTGGTACAAGTCAGTATGTATGCCCTGTTTTTACACGGCCTATGACACAGGCGTGTCTAGTAACCGTGTAAGTCACATCGCCTATTCACACGGGTGTGTGACCTTTGTAAATTTGAAAAATTTGTTAAGTTTCAGAAAATTTTTTGCATGTGCTCGGTTTAGTCTCGACCCCTTCCTAAAGCATGTCTAAGGTCTCGTTGACCTAAGAAAGAGACTTTGTGATGATGTTTGACTATGATGTTATAATGTGTGGATGATGCTTGTGAATTGATCATAAAATGTTCTGATAAGTCCGGTAATACCTCTTAACCATAGTCCAGCGACAGATACAGGTTAGAGGTGTTACAGAATTGGAAAGGCAAAGTGTTTCCTAAAGCATTCTAGATCTCTAGAAAAGTTGAAGATATCCAAAGTTTTGTTGGCTTCTATAAGGAAATCAAATCAATGATGCATTGATGTAATACAACATTGTTATTTTTAGCTATATTTGTCTTGCTTTTATATAAGAATTGACTCTTTTGGTTCTGTTTTCAAAGATTTTATTCATGTCTTGTATTTTTATCAGTCATCTTGTAGATGTAAAAGAGAAGCATTTAAAATAAAAAAGAGAAGGAAGAAATAGTCAAGATGGAACTTGTTATAATCAAAAGATGTAAAACAAATTACAACCCAAAAAACATAAATGAAAACCTTGGGGGTTAAACATCTCGCATGACAAGTTCATTTTGCTAGGTGTGTTGTTTACTTGTAGGACATTGATAACCTTGAAACTGGGTACTAATTTTCTTTTGTATGTTTCAAAGGATGTTTGTTTACAGAATTTAAAAACTAATCATATTCAAGTTTTCTAATGATGATTCAGTTAACACTTAACAGTGCAATGTTTCACATAGCTCCTTAATAGTTGTGAATCTTTTCCAATTTTCCCCAAGTTGGTCCATCTAAAGTTATGTCATGATTATTTTAGTTACTTTCTTCGTATAAAAAATAAATGCTTGCATGATCAAATACCAAATTGAAGTTCGCAAGAGCAAATTTATTGAGACTGAACTATGTTAAACAAGCCATTTATTAACTTATGATATCAAGGAAGATGTTAAAACTTGTTAGTTACTATGCTATTTCATAAAAACAGAGAACAGATTAGAATTATTGAAAAATTGCTTAGTATTCTTTATCTGCTTGAATCAATACAATGCTACTGTTTATATACTTGTATATGAGTAACTGCTGCTAACCAACTACATACCAGAATAAGTAACAGAATGATAATAGACTAACAATCTCTATACTCTAACATTCACCCAGCTTCTCAATAGGTAAGAACTGAAGTAAACTTTAAAATCCAGCAAAAGTGGAGACAGACAATGGTTTTGTGAGAATATCAGCGACCTGGTCATAGGTTGGCACTTCGCCGACAACTAGTGAACCACTAGCCACCTTTTCGCGAACAAAAAATAAATCAAGCTTGACATGTTTGAATTTGGAGTGTAAGACGATTAGCATCATCATCTATTGCACTGGAATTGTCACACCAAACAGCAGGAGGATCAGTAGAACTAATTTGTAATTTTGTTAGCAGAGAAACTAACCAAGCAATATCATTGGTAGCTGAAGCTAAGCTCCAATATTAAGCCTTCGCTGTGGATCAAGAAACAACTTGTTGTTTCTTAGAACACCATGAGACAGGCGTATGACCGAAGTAGACACAATAGCCTGTCGTAGAACGGCGGTCATCAAAATCTAGACCCCTGTTGGCAACAACTAACCAACTAAAAATAGTCTATCGGATGGGCGAAAAACCAGCCTATGATTAATAGTGCCATGTAAATACTTCAAGATATGTTTTAATGCTACCAGATGTACTGTAGTAGGTGCATGTATGCATTGACACACATGATTTACTATATAAGTAATATCCGGCCGAGTTAAGACTACATATTGAAGAGCACCGATAAGACTTCTGTATTCAGTAGGGTCAGCAAGTCGTTTATCCTCATCTTTAGACAAAGCAAATGAATTGACCATCGGCGTATGAACACTCTTTGCGTTAGCCAAAGAACTCTTGCCAAGTAGGTCCCGAATATATTTACATTGGCATAAGTGGAGACTTCAAGTAGATGACCGATTGATTTCAATACCTAAAAAATAGTGAAGGTCACCCATTTATTTTAGAGAAAATTCATTATGTAGTTGCTGAACAAAACAATTTATTTCGTCACTCGAACTTCTAGTAATAATAATATCATCTACATAGACCAAAACATAAACGATGGACTTGGTTGTAACTCTAACAAGCAAGGATGCATCAGATTTAGATAAGACAAAACTAGTAGAAACAAGGAACTGTTTCAATTTGTCGAACCAGGCACGTGGAGCTTGTCGTAATCCATACAACGCCTTTGTCAGACAACACACCAAAGGCTCACCATTTGGTCCATACTGAACATAGCCTGGAGGTTACTGCATAAACACTTCGTTTGTGAGGTCCCCATTTAAAAAGGCATTGTTTACATCGACCTAACAGAGTTGCCAACCATTGGATACAACAATAGATAATATGGTTTGGATAGTAGCAGTTTGACCTCCAAACTAAACGTTTCCTTGAAGTCACATCCGGGTACCTGTGAACAACCCTTTGCTACCAACTGCACCTTTCATCGATCAACTGACCTATCAAGATTCTTCTTGATTTTGAAAAGCCATTTGCACCCATCACATTTCTACCAGGAGGTAGAGGAACAAGTTCCCTAGTAGAGTTAGCCATTAAAGCATCAAATTTAGCTTGAACTGCTAAGTTCCACTCCTTATTAGCAAGAGCTTCCTTAACTATGAGTGGCTCAAAATTGACAGCTTCAACTGACAGAGCCTTGGGTTTAAAAATTCCTTCCTTAGACCAAGTAACCATAGTATGAGTATTTCCTGTAGGAACAGAAGGAATATTTGAAGACGCAGTGGTTGAACGAAATGGACTAGCTTCAGCTGACGGAATTAGAAGACGATGCTCCCTACGATCAGATCCTAATTCAGACGATGAGTCAACTGAGACGGTTTGTATTGGACTACATGTAGCTGGTGACTCAACTGATACAAACTGCACAGGATTGCAACTTAGAGTAGGAGGCGAAGGTACAGTGGACGAAGACACAATGGTTCTGCTGGGTTCTGCGGTGGATCGAAAAGAGGAGGGCTGAATGATAGGAACATACGCGGTGACACATGAAGGAGACTGAAATGTGTCCAAAGCATGCAAAGTAAACAAGAATCAACGTTCATCAAAAACAACATGATGAGAGATAATAACCTTACTATCTAGTGTGAGAAAATAATAGCCCTTATGTTGAGTTATACCCTAAAAACATATATGGCTGTAAACGAAAATCTAGCTTGTGATGCACAAATGGGCGCAAATACGGAAAACAACAACCAAACACCCTTAAGTGATCATACGTAGGTTCATGGCCATGAAAAGCCTGATACGGAGACTGACCTTTCAAGATCGCAGTAGGCAGACAATTGATAAGATGAACAACACTACAGAACGCATAACCCTAGTAATCCATGGGTAGATTGGTCTGGGCTAAGAGTGTAACACTGGTCTCCACAATGTGTCTATGTTTACGCTCAGCAACATCATTTTGTTTTGACGTATGCGGGTAGAAAAAACGATGAAGAATCCTATGACTAGCCAGAATCGATGCAAAAGCACGAAACTCTTTGCCACAATCACTTTGAATTTTTTTAATATTCTTTCCAAACTGAGTGATGACCATCTTTTGAAACTGAAGGAGAAATTCAATTGCTTAAGATTTACATTTAATCAGATAAAACCAAGTAAACCGACTACACATATCAATAAACGGAACATAATATAGATTACTTCCACAAGTAACAGAAGTCGGTCCCCACAAATAAAAAACAAAAAAGTCAAATAATTTCATATATTTAGTAGTAGAGTGTAAAAAGGGCAATTTAAGTAATTTTCTATTCTGACAGCCAATACAAACATTACCGAGACATTTCTTATTAGAAACAATTTGACACTTATCAAGAACACGTTTAACAATTGTGGCAGAAGGGTGACCAAGTCTTTTATGCCTCAATGTAAAAACACCATCATCTGAAGGACAATCTTGGATCTTGACGTTGTGAATAGAAAGAACTGTATAAGATGGAACAGACGAACCTACCGAAAATTGATAGAGATGATCACGAGCTTGGCCCTGCAGTAAAATTTTCTGTGTCTGGACGTCCTTAATAACACAATAAGATGGATGAAATTCAAAAAGGACATTATTGTTATTAGCAAGTTAAGAGACAAACATAAGATTCTTTCGGATACTCGGCACGCACAAGACATTAGATAGGTGTAATAACTTTTTCTTCGTGGACAAGATAGGATTTCCAATAGACGAGATTTTAGTGGGGCCCTCATTCTCATTAAAAGAGAAGAAGTACCTGAGTATGGAGTGGACTCATTTAAACTCGAGGCATTCTGGCAAACATAATGAGTAGCCCCTGAATTTGGATACCAGAATGAGGTCCCTACAGGCACAGGAACATATGAATCATTATTATCAAAATTGGACCTGTACTGAGTGGCAACCGAAAAAATTGATGAATGAAAATTAGGGATACGGGGTAGCCCAATACACGACGAAGAGTCAAAATCAATAACTCGTGCCCTTGGTTTTGTCTGCTATAGAAATCTGAAACTAGTATTTTGTATAGAAGCCGTGTGACCAAACCCTTGGCCAGATCTAAAAGAACCCTCAAGGCCAACATAATTAGCAGTAGGCCCAAAAGAATTTTGCCCAAAATTTGGACCAGTATTGGCCTACCCGCTAGAACTAGACGGCCTAATATTTTGGCCTGTATCATACGATCTATAAACACCAACAGAGGGCCCAAACCGACGCTGACCCAAATCTCTCTCTATGGTTGGTTTACCATATGGGCCATGATACATGCTTGGGCCACTAGCAGACCCAACTACATTACAGTGTGGTCCATCAGCAAACCCAACTAGTTGTCCAGCCTCATAAATTTTAGTATATGCAAAGGGATCAGAATCTTTAATTTGCGGCAGAAACCCAAAATTCAGGAATGTTGGCCATCCTCCCCACGAAGTGCCAATCAGAAACTGTGTCGGACTGGTCCCCGCTAAGCGAGCATGCCAACTAGATCTATCAAACCCAGTATGTAACCCCTATCCATCATATACATAAGAGAATCACGCTATGGTTCAAGCAGTCAAACAGCCGTAGTCGCGATTAAATCAGTAGAAATAGTGTTGTGCCAGATAACTATACCGGTCACAAATCTAACATTGAATCCGAGGACGAAAACCATGCTCACGCGAGCCAGATGTGGAATGACCACCATACACATCACACAGATCTGACTCGGCCATCGTTGTAACTAGAGGATCTTCAACCATATGGGCATATATCGGCACATCACGCACTGCTCACGTCTGACAGCTTTAAAACTCCATAAAAACATCTACTATTTTCTAGAATAGAAAAGTCCCTAACGAGAACAACGCCAAAGTTAACATCACATCAAAGTCCAACGAAAGATCGGTAAAGATAACATCCACCTTTTCAGCCTCCGAAACGATAAATCCAGAAGCCTCAAGCAACATACATATGTTCTGGATTTTGGTGATATACACTTTGACAGTTAACTCACCTTTCTTGATAGAGTGCATGTCATGTTTAATACGTGATATCTTAGCACCAGTAGAAGCGGTGAAAAGATGATTCGCAGTGCTCTAGACTTTGCATGTCGTTTTAGCAGCTATAAAATAAGACAACAAAGACGTACTAGTCGTAGAGAGTAACCAAGAGGCGAATAACTTATCTTGTTAAATAAACAAGGATACATTCAGAATCAAAACACCATCTGGAGACGCCACAAATCTAGGCGGAACAGGTAACGTGCCCTCTAAAAATTCTTACAACTTATATCCTTCTGTGATTAATTGAACATGTTACTACCATTGCACAAAATTTTCTTCATCTAATTTCACGGTGTCATAACGAGGGAATGACTGAATCAAACTTGAGCTAGAAAAAGTAGGAGTAATATGACCAGCTGAAGTAGAATCTGCTGAATTAGCCATGGATTGGTAGCGGAAGCAGGCACCAGGAATTAGGTGACTGATACCATGTTAGTTTCTATACTATTGCATAAAAAACAGAGAACAAATAGAGAGAAACGGAATTACTGAAAAATTACTTAGTGTTCTTTATCTGTTTCAATCAATACAATGCTAGTGTTTATATACTTGTATATGAGTAACTGTTGCTAACCAACTACATACCAGACTAAGTAACAGAATGATAACAGACTAACAATCTCTTTACTTTAATAAAACTAGAATTCAATCATGGGCTGTGATAATTAGCACAAGTCTCTGTAACCCATTGCAATCTACCACTATTCATATCATAAATGATACGCATGTTTTGTTGTTACTATGCTCCTAATATAGTTTTTGATTATTTGGACAATGCCATGCAAAAATACCCCATTTCTTTTCGTTGGAGAAGTAGTGCATATATTTTCCATCTATAAGATAGTCACTACCCTCGAAATGTAGGGTCATTGTCGCGAAGTCTCTAAAACCAACCTTGTTATAATAACATACCTCAAACTTTTCTGCCACTTAACCAACCTTTCTTCGGATTTTTTCTTATCATAATAAGCTTTAAACGCTTCTATCACTTCTTGGTATGCATTGCGTTCTATGGTATTTTTATCATTCTGCTAACCAGAGTCCTTGAGTCTATGAGTAAACCACCTGAGCCATCCTTCCTAAGCTCGAACATTTCACGTATTAAATCAAACTCTATTTTCTGGATCCTACGCTGATATCTAATAATTCAACGTAGTAATGGTTGCGATCAGTATTTAAGAAGGGAGTTGATCGAAGGTTTTTGACAAGTCGGGAGATGTCGTCTCTGAACCTTAGGATACTTGGTCTGTAACACCCTTAACCTATATCTGTCGCCAGGACAGGGTTATGAAGTATTACTGGAGTTTACAGAACATTTAAAAATATCTCATAACAATTACTATTCATTTTCTGAGATTATACTTAATGTTCCGTGCTGTAGGCCGTGTTAGACCCCGTGTAACTCTCTGACTAGTGCCACACGACCAGTCACACACCCGTATGAGTAGGCATTGTGATCAATTTAATTTTCAAAAATTAGGTCCAGGGTTCACATGGCCAAGACACACGCCCGTGTTCAAGGTCATGTAGCACACGCGGCTAAGATATACACCCGTGTATCTACTTTTGTGCTCAATTTTTAGCATTCTGTTTCTCGAATTTAAGATGCAGGGGACACACGGCCTAACCACACGCCTATGTACTAGGTCGTGTGTCACACACGGTCTAGACACATGCCCATGTACCAGGCCGTATGTCACACATGGTCTAGACACACGCCCGTATGTCTGCCCGTGTAGACAAAATCAAGACATTTCTAGTTTCATTTCTTACTCAAAATTTTACCAATATCCTGCACCAAAACTTACATCTAAATATCAACCAATCCAAGTATTATAACATGACCAATTCAAGCATCTAACATAGTATATCATTATATGGATACCTCAATCAAACCATAATATATGTACTCATGATCATACGATAAGATTACCTTAATAGATATCCCAAAACATAATTATTACTAGCCATTTCAAATAGCTAAATTACAAACAACATTTATATGCCAACATTTGGCCAAGTTACCTATACATGCCATTATACCAAAATGAGGTTACTATTTATACCAAAACAAGCTTGTGGATAGTGTGATAATGCTCCAACCGTTCACTAACCTTCACGAGCTTCCGAGAACTATAAAACAGAGAAAAGTAAACCTAGTAAGCATATTATGCTTAGTAAGTTCGTATAATTAGAATTAAACTTACCAATCTCTTTTTAAAAATTAAGTATATAATAACATGTTTCCATCAACTTCAATCAAGCTAGTTAGTCATAAAATTCTCACATACATCAAGTAAACATATATGAGCTCATCATGCTATATTCTTTCAAGATATTTTTCATTTCATCTAATAATTCTCATAACATGTAAAGTATTTTATCTGTTGAATTATTGAAATTCCGATGGACACTCAAATAGTACACTCAAGGTGTACAATCAATAACCCGCCAATTCATATTCAAGAGTACCCATTAGGACACATAATCAATTAGCACACTTTCAAGCCACATATCACATAATAGGATTACTTGTCCAAGCTAAATCCTATTTCCAATATATGTTCATAAGAGCTTATTCAGGATTGCCAATTCGGACTAAATCTTATCTATAACATATGCTCAAGAGGGCTTATATCAATATTACCAGTCCAGGCTAAATCCTTTCTGTAATGAGGTCAATAGGATTACTCATCCGAGTTAATTCCCGTCAGTAACAAATGCAGGACCTCATTCAATAGGGAAATTACATTTATCCATCGAAATTCAATATTTAAACGAAACTTAACCCTTTTCAAACAATTTCAAAGATGCAACACCTTTGGTTCTAGGTATAGTAGGTTGAGACAAATCTTCATATTGGATGTCGTAGACGCATTCGTTATTATGACACCCGAATGGATTGTTTTCGCCTTGATAAAGTGAGTGTCTGCAAGGAAGCTTCCTGTAGGTCATGAAAATTCGAGAGTTGTAAAGGGAGGCCTTCTGTTGGTAGCATTTTGTGCAAGGCGCACATTGTGTCCAAATCAGACTACTTCCTATATCCATCAGCAACTTCACCATTTAGGGTTTGTTCCAATTTTAAACTCGACCACATATGCTAAATCCTTAGGAACACGACGTAATGGTAAATGTACTAGGACATTATCCTCTGATTGATTGAGACTCGGAAAAGAATTAAAATTTTGAGCTTTAACTGAAAGTTGCACCAATCTTCTTATTCTTTGTAATGTAATGAGGTTTATAGGGAACAATAAGTCCCTTCGGATGAGCTTCATGCTTAGACTAGTGGGTTTGGAACTTGCAGAAGAGGCTTTAAAGAAGGTTATGAAATAGAGAAATATAATAGAAATGGGGAAAAGTGGGAGTTGAGCCATATTTTGAAGTTGAGAATGAGACTGTAAGTGATAATTTTCAAGCCATGTTGTGTGCAAATTTATGGTACCTAGAATATTCTTATTGTTTTGCTAGGCTGGCACACAAGAATCATTAGTTAACCATATTTGTAGCTTACAAGGAATGAATTAGCTATGGTGGAAAAGTGTCAGAATCAATGATAATGAAGTTGAGAAGAAAACGTTATTAACTTCATTAACTTCTTGAGAGTAGTAAACAGAGTATTTAATACAACCAGATAATAGCTAATAGTTAACTACTTTGTTTAACAACAAACTGACTCCTTTTAACTGACTTCAACAGTAATAGTAACTAATGAAATACTTATAACATGCCCCGTGCTCGTTGATGTTCTCTCCCTCCTGTAACTTCATGATCGTTGGTAAAAACTCTAAGCTGACTCCTGAACATATTGAACAATCCTTCTGATAATAGTTTAGTCAAGATATCTACAATCAGATCTTGACTTGGCACATGACCCACTTGAAGGGATCCTCTTGCAACTTTCTCCCTCACAAAAAATAAATCCAACTCGACATGTTTGAATTTTGAGTGCATAACAGGATTCCTTGCTACTGCAACAGTAGCTAAACTATCACACCACACTAATGCCTTACTCTTAACTAGAACATATAGTTCAGATAACAAGGACTGAATCCAGACCATTTCTACAGTGACATGAGCAAGACTTCTGTATTCTGCTTTAGCTGTAGACTTGGAGACCACTTGTTGTTTTTTGGAACTCCAGCAAACTTGATTCCCTCCAAGAAGCACGCAATAGCCTGACATCAACCAACGATCATCAACATCTGACCCCCAACTGGCATCTGAATATCCTTCGAGCAAAAACTTCGAAGTTCGAGTGAACCTTAATCTATGATCCAAAATCCCCTGCAAATAACGCAAGATTCTTTTGACAGCTTGAAAGTGAATATCCAATATCTTGTGCATAAATTGACATACTTTGTTCACAGAGAAGGCAATGCATGGTCTGGTAATCACAACATATTGTAAAGCACCAACTATACCTTTGTAAAGATGTTCATCTTCAACAGGACTACCTGCATGAGCTGATAAACGACAAATGGTTATCATTGGTGTAGGAGAGTCGTTCGATCTATCTATGGAGGCTTTTCGAAGTAGATCAAGAATGTATTTCTTTTGGCTAAGAAAAAGACCATCTTGAGTGTAGTTGACTTCAATGCCCAGGAAGTAACTCAACTTCCCTAGGTCTTTCAAAGAGAATTGAACATCGAGTTCCTTAACAAACTGATCGATGGCACGAGAGTTAGTCT
Organism: Gossypium longicalyx; assembly: GCA_025698465.1. Classification (NCBI taxonomy): domain Eukaryota; kingdom Viridiplantae; phylum Streptophyta; class Magnoliopsida; order Malvales; family Malvaceae; genus Gossypium; species Gossypium longicalyx. The sequence continues at coordinate 88,698,256 of CM046995.1, forward strand.
CAGTAACAATAATGTCATCCACGTATACTAGAACATAGAGCAATTGAGACCCTGAACGATGAATAAAAAGAGAGTTGTCAACTTTTGATACTTTAAATTTTGCAATTAAAAGAAATTCCTTTAGCTTATGAAACCAAGCCCGAGGTTCTTGCTTAAGGCTATACAAGGCCTTTCTTAACTTGCATACCAATTCTTGGCTATTACTCTCTTGTTGTTCAAAACCTGGTGTTTGCACCATGTAAATTTCCTCATGTAAATCACCATTCAAGAAGGAATTATTAATGTTCACTTACCTGAGAGACCAGCCCAAGGAAACAACTAGTGCTAGAACCACTCTAATCATCATTGGTTTGACCATTATACTAAATGTCTCCTGAAAATCAATACCTGCCTCTTAGAGGGAACCCTTAGCCACCAACCTGCATTTGTATTTGGCCACCGAGCCATCAGTATTTCTTTTTGTTTTAAAAATCCATTTGAAACCTACGACCCTACGACCTATAAGTAAGGGCATAAGATCCCAAGTGTGATTGAAAAGTAAGACATCATATTCTTTTTGCACAGCTGTTTTCTAAGTAGGACTTTAAAATACTTCTGCAATAGATATGGGCTCCTTCTCAGTCAGAGCAGATGAGAACACTTTAGGTTTGAAAATGCCACTCTTTGATCGAGTTTGCATGGGATGTGAATTCACAAAGGAAGCAGGTCTTTCATGATAGTCAGATTGATCACAGAAGGTAGGCACACAAGCTACTGCTGATGATTTTGCATATTGACTAGTAGAAGAAGATCGAGCAACAACAGTTAAACTGGAAGAAGAACTCATGTTAGAAGAAGCATGAAGTGAACCTGCCACAGGAAAAATCCTGGTTGACCCTGATGAAGAAGTGGAGGTATCAACTGAATGAGCAGTAGCTACAACCATAGAAATATGTGACCGTTGATGGAAATACCTAATAGAGCCCAAGTTAGAATGTGAAGAGAAACTATTTTGAAAGGGAAGCTGTGATTCATCAAACATAACATGTCTAGAGACAAAAATTTGACTATCTTCATCAAGGTACTTATAGCTTTTTGATTAGTACCAACTCCAAAAAAGACACATTGTTTGGATCGAAATTAAAGTTTTTGTTGATGGAAAGGCCTCAAATAAGGGAAATAGGCATAGCCAAACACCTTTAGTTGGGAATAAGCAGGTTTAACTTTATAAAACTTCTCATAGGGACTACTCTTTTGTAGAATATGAGTGGATAATTTGTTGATCAAATGAACAACATGAGCAAATGCATATGACCAAAACTCAAGAGGTATAAATGCCTGAGCCAAGAGTGTGAGTCCCATGTCAACTATCTGTCTATGCTTTCTTTCAGCAACACCGTTCTGTTCTAACGTATGAGGGCACGTGACCCTCTGCTAGATGGCAAGTAGGGAGAGCTCATTCAAAAGAGATCAATACTCTTCCCACAGTCACTTTGAAGCTTTTTTATGGAACAATCAAATTGAACTTGAACTATTTTCTGAAAATGAAGAAAACATCGGAAAACCTCAGACTTAGTCTTGAGAAAGTACAACCAGTTATACCTGCTATGCATATCAACGAAGGAAAAATAATAGGAGAAACTATTGGATTGTGTGTGTGCTGGTCCCCAAATATCAGACATAATCAAAAGGTAAAGAGTACACTGTTTTTGAAGAGCTAAAATACAACTTGTGAGCTTTGCTTAATTGATCTTGTTGTTTTGTGACAGGTTTTAAATATTTATAATTAATCGTTCTTGAAACTAACTATTATCACGATGTAGGCAAGTGTACCTATCGAACAGTAGTATAGTTTTAACAAGACAGGATTGTCGAACCCAAAGAAACTAAAAGTACTAGTAATGAATGTCTTTTTATTATCTAGCCTAAGAATAATGGGGTTTGTTTTAACTAACTAATTAACTAAACTAAGAATTCATAGAAAATAGAATTGAGGGATTACTTTTGGAAAATGATTGAATTAAGACAATACCCAATGAAGAATCCACCTAGACTTTACTTGTTATTCTGGCTCCGAATCGGACGATTTATTCATTTGACTTGATCCGTAGAAATCCATAAGTTATATTATTATCTCTCTCGAGACTAACAACGTCTAGCCCTAGGTTGAATAATTGAAATATCTTTCTAATTAACTTCCTAGGGTTGCATTAACTCGATCTATAGATCCCCTTATTAGGTTTCACCCTAATCCGGTAAAATCTTGTCACCCTATCTCTAGCTGCGCAATCAACTCCACTTAATTATGACAATTGTACTCTTAGACTAGGTCTATTCCTCCTCTGAATAAGAGCGTAACTTGAATCAATATCCTAGAATATCAAAACAAGAATTAAGAACACATAATTAAGAACAAGTCAAATATTTATCATACAATTCAGAAAATAATAACAAGATCCGTCTTAGGTTTCATCCCCCTTAGGTATTCAGTGGATTTAGTTCATAACTAAAAGGGAAAACATCTCAGAAGAATAATGAATACAAAACATAAAGAAAAACCCAAAACTCCTGAAGGGGAATTGAAGGGAGATCTTCAGTCTTGACAGTGAATCCGGCTTCTGAGATGGATCAATCTGCTTTCCTTGAGAAATTCCTTGCTTCCTCCTCTATGTGTCTCCCCTCTTCTCCTCCTTTAAGTTGTATTTATAGGCTTTAGAATGCCTAAAAGCCCTCAAAATTATCCTTTTCTGAATTGAACTTAATTTGGGCTCGGCAGGGACACGCCCGTGTACGATTTACTTCAGGCCGTGGTCAAGCCTATTAGAATGGCACGACTGTGTGGTCTATCCGTGTGAGTCTTGCTTCGATTCTGCCAAATTGACACAGCCGTGTAGTCTGCCCGTGTGAGGAAGTCCTGGCCGTGTTGATCTCGTACGTTGGCCTATTTTCTCCGTTTTTGGCTCGTTTCTCATTCCTTTAGCTCTTCTATGCTCACCTAAGCATAAAACATGAAATTAAGGCATTAGGAGCTTCGAATTCACCAATTCTAAGGAAAAATCATCCATAAAATGCGCTAAGCATAGGGTAAAAATATGTATAAATGATGGTTTATCACTAATTGACAAGCTGGACATAGATAAGGTAAACTGTTGCGTTTGAAAGAAACATTACAGTCACGCAAAACATGAATAAGAGTACTATTACAAGGATGGCCAAGTCTGTTATGCCATAACGTAATAGAAGAAGAAAGTTGAGCATTGCATATAAGTGTCGATCTTGACCTTTGAGCAGCAATAGTTGTGTTGGAAGCAACACGAGAAACATCAAACCTATAGATTCCATCATGCATGTGACCCACTAGAAGAGTTTTCCCTATCTGAATATCCTTCACAAAACACAGAAATGGGTGAAACTCAAAATAGACACCATTATCCCTTGCAAACTGACCTACAGACAACAAATTCTTACACACAGTAGGAACATGTAGAACATTCGTGAGTCGTAAAAACCTAGAACCAACCAATAAAGTAGAAGCTCTTATGTTAGCTATAAAGACAGAGTCATCATTTCCCATAGACACCTGACTTGTACCTGTATAGGGAGATGCAATTGTGAGACTAGCCATGTCAGGAGTCATGTGGTTTGTAGCCCCGGAGTCAGGATACCAAGTCTGATCAGTTAGAGTAGAGGAAGAACCTCGAGGAGTGTTCTGAAGGGATGGAGAATGAGTCTGTGAAGATGAACCACAACAGTGAGACATAGTAGAGTAATAAGGTGCAGGAGAAGAGAAACCTTACCCATTGAGTTGATGATAGTTGGCTGTAATCGAATGGCTGTGATCAATACCAGAGAAATTTTTATCAAATTTGTGTAGGTTTGGACCACATTACAAATTTTGCCACATAATTGGCACTATGGTCTAGAACGTAACCAACTCCGACCATTACCACGAGATCTGCCACGAGACCAACCTCATCCTTGCCCTCTATGTTCTTGTTTAAACTTCTGTTGATAGCTGTTGGAGTCCTCAGTATGTTTCGATCTTGCTACGGTATCTTGTTTTTGGTGAAATGCCAAATTAGCTTGCAAAGGAACTTCTGTCAACAAAGCCATTTGTCGTGCTTCACAATTAAGAAGTATCTTAGTCAGCAAGTTAAGGGACATAGGAGTTACTGAGGCGATCACACGAATGGACTCATATTCTATCGAAAGGCCAGCCAAGATTATGCCCATTTGTTATTGTTCAGTAACCAGACTACCAGCTACAATTAGATTATCACTCAGACTCTTTACTTTGGACAAATATTCTTTGATGGTAAGATTTTCTTTCTTGAGCAAGTATAAAGCATGGCGCATACTCTAGATTTTGATGTTGGACTTGGCACCAAACCATCTTTTAATGGTTGTCCAGACTTCAAAACTAGTCTTGGCCGTCGTAAGACATTATCTGTGACTGTAGACAATAACCAAGAGGCGAGAAACTTGTCTTTCTTCTTATGAACAAGAAAGGCGGGGTTTTCAATTAACTGACCTTTGTTCCTAGTTATAAGTGGAGAAGGAATAGTAACCGTGCCTAACACAAACCCCTCAAGATCATATATTTCAAGAATCAATAAAAGTTGATGTTTCCATAGGAGAAATTTTTTTTCACCGAGTTTGATTGTGTCATGTTTGGAAAAATAATGAACTGTCTATAAAGCAATATTGCCATGATCCTGTGAATGAACTACTTCCCTAGTGTTAGAAGAATGACGAGGAGTATCAACCACTGGAACAACCTCTGTAGTCATGAAAACAGAAGGAAAAGAGAGAAAAAAAAATCCAGTTATACTAAGAAAACCTTAGCTCTTGATACCCTGTCAGAATCAATGATAAAGAAGCTGAGAAGAAAAAGTTATCAACTTAATTAACTTCTTGAGAGTAGTAGACAGAGTATTTAATACAACCAGATAGTGGCTAACAGTTAACTACTTTATTTAACAACTAACTAACTCCTTTTAACTAACTTCAACAATAATAGTAGCTGATGAAATACTCATGACAAAAGGAATCTCTTATTTCGTTTCACAATTCAAGATTCTTACTTGAACCCTTTGAAAATTGAAACCATTGGCCTCTTAACTTTGATTCATGATCTTTCTCAAAACAGCAAGATTCCAACCTCCTTACACAAAAAACAAAGAAATAAACCAATTTGGCATCAGATAAACTGACCAAATGCGAACTCGACAGCAATGTAAAGGTTTGGAATCACAGAAACAAAATAACCTTTCAAATTGACAATGCAGAATATACTTGTGCTTGCCAACATGCATGGCTTTGATTATGGTGTAAACTAGCCACGTTTATTTAAGATAAATTGACATCCATGTGGAAAGACAAACTTGGAAGTCCAAAGAATCATAGACACAAATTTCAAACTTTTTCCAAATCTCCACCATGCACATCTTGTAACTATTATCAAATTTCAAAGTTTTCCAATGAAACAATCGTAGCTGTAGTAAGTAATGTATATTTTAAATAATGGACCTGAAAATTTTAATATAACTAATATTTGCAATATTTAATAACATAAAATCATTTTTTGGTAAAAAAAATAATCCATATAATTTATAAAATTTCAAGTCACTACATATTAAAGTAATTTTATGTTTATTTTAAAATTTTAATAACACTAATGTGACAACCTAAGTGGTAGTTTCCATGTATTACATTTATGAAATGGTTAATTTATTGAATTTTTTAAAATTTATCAAAGTTTTATTATTTTTTTAAATTTTTATGTAGAACATGTGATTTGTCACGCAAATTACTATGTTGGTTCCATTAATTTTTTTTTAAAATTGACTAAATTTTTCAAGGATAAAGATACCTCTCTCCTCCTTTTCATATTTCCTTTCTTTTAAGGTTTTTTATTTTAATATTTGATCAAAGTGCGCGCATTCTCGATACTTTTAAGAGTTTTAATTTTTCTTTTTCTTTTTTTTTTTTAAATTAAGAATTTATCTTCTCTTCGATTATTTTTTAAGTTAGACTCTCATTATTATCTACTTCATTAATTTAAGAGTTATTATATCTCTTTTCATTCTCTAAATTAAGTTCAGTAATGACCCCTCAAAGGATTTGGCTTACATTAATTAAAGAAACTCATGAGTTATCAAAGTCCAATATTGGTGTATTTAAGCTCCACTTCATATCTTTGTTGACCGTTATTTCTTGTTAGTTGCCTCCACTCTCTCTATCGATGCATGTGTGTTCACACTCAATTGCATGCTCCATTTTCTTCATTGTTACGTTAAGACATTTAAAATTCCTGAAGCTTATTCATTGAATAAGTATCATATTATCTTTCATTCTCTCCACCTCTGCCATGGATTTATTCCTCTACCTATTCTACCTTCTTTTTACAATCAATAAACCCACTTGATTCATCATTCAAAGGTATTAGAGATATGGATTAGTTAGAATATTTTTATAGATAAAAATAATGAACTAATACTAACACATCTTCGTATTCTAAAACTTCAATTCAGAACTAATACCATTTTCCCTTGATATTAGAACCTACAATTTAATTTAAGGGAATAACTTACATTATGCACCAATAAAAATTTGCCACATCGTCACATTTTAAAGATATATGAAATTACTATAAGGGAATAAATTATATTAGAATCCTTCTAAAAGGCACAATTTTTAGGCACCAATAAAATAGTGTCATGTCATTAAATTTTAAAGATAATAAATTATTATTATACACTAATTTATATCTAATATCTTCTCTAACTTAATTTAACTTTAATTAATTAATTTAACTTTAATTAAATTACTTAAAATGATTAATTTTTTAAATTATAAACAAACATCTTTTCTTCTTTTATAAATTTTAAATATTTTGTTTTTTTTTATAAGTTAATACTTTTTTTTTATTTTTGTGCAACCAATTTTAAAAAATAGTAATTTTTATGCAATTTTTTCCATGTCATTGATATATAATTTTGGTAATTATTTTACTTTGAACCCCAAACCTCGAACTTTAAACTCAAACCTTGAACCCCGAACCTTGCGGTTCAAGGTTTGGGTTCGAGATTTAGGGTTGAGGGCTTAGGGTTCAAGGTTTAGGTTTGGGCTTCAAGGGTTTGGGTTCAATGTTTATGGGTTCAGAGTTACGAGTTACGAGTTACGAGTTTGGGATTCATAGTTCAAGAGTTTGGGGTTACAGGTTCAACGTTCAAGTTTGGAGTTCTATATTTTGGGTTTAGTGTTCGAGATTCTAGATTCAGAGTAAAAAAATATCAAAATTTTGTGTACGTGGAAAAAATTGTTAAAATGTTATTAAATAATTAAAAAGGGACTATAATTAATGTGGTGGATAGGGTCCATAAAATTATTTCTTCATGAATGAGTATATAATAATAATTTTATGTCTTTAAAATGTGATGGTGTGGTAAAATTTTATTGATACCTAAAAACTTTAGTTTTTATGATCATCTTAATGTAAGTTATTTTGTATATATAAATATTTAAATGTAAGAGTTTGAAAAAGCTTTTGAATTGGCAAGAATATTTTTTATTATATTACTAAATTTTCAAAAAATATATAATTATAATTAAGTTATAATTATTAATTACATTTATTTTAAGTTGTGTAAAATTTTAAGCATTAAATATAATAATGTAATAATTTACTTTAGGATAAATTATAAAAATAGTCATTCAACTATACTTTTAATATTTTTTTATTTAATCAATTAAACGTATTATGGATAATTGATGTGAGATTTTTTATTGGCCAAATAATAAATTTAGTGATGCAATATTTATACATTCTATCAATTTGCTTTAATAAAAAATTTAACAAATTTAGCCTTTAATATTTTCAAAATTTATTATTTCAGTTTGAATTCTATAAATTCAATAAATTTAAATGTTGATTTCCAGCTGGAGCTAGAAGGTTCTAGAGCTCTCTTTTTGTCGTTTTGCTGGTTAGTTGATTGGGCTGTTTTACTTTGTGTTTGGGCTCATTTTTCTGGACATTATTTTTGGGTTCGTTTTTGCCTTTGTTTCTTGGTTTTTGCTTTGTGATGGGCTCGTCTTAGACACTATTTTTTTGGGCTGTTTTTAGGCTCGTTTTGATATTTGCATTGTTTTTTGTTTTGGTTTAATTTAGTTCTAATTTTAAAAATTTAAAAGGAAAAAGAAAAAATACTTAAAATTTTTTCCCATTATTCCATTGCCTCCTTCGTTTCCCTACAACCCTAATCCTTACTCTCATTCGTCTTTCCGTTTTGTTTGAATTTGTACCTTTCCCAATTTTCTTCTGCTTCGTCTTATTCTGCCCAATTGTCTATTCCTCTTCTTCTTTTTTTTGTCTCATTTCTTTTTTCAAAACTATTTTTTAATGATTAAGCAAGTGAAAATGGAGGATGTAGACAGGGTTAGTGATTTGCCTGATTCGATTTTATGTCACATTCTGTCATTCCTTTCTACAAAAGATGCAGTTGTAACCTCCATTTTATCTACCACGTGGAGATATCTTTTTACTTTACTTTCTAATCTCGACTTTGATTTGGGTGAGTTTACATCCAGCGACAGAAGGCCTAAACGTTCCAGCATTAAGATCTTTTTCTCCTTCGTCGGCAGAATGTTGTTTTTCCATAAGACAAATGTGGATAAATTTCGTCTGAAATGCGGGATAAGGGTTGATTGTTGCCATGTTTACGGGTGGATATTGGCAGCAGTGTGGCGTGGGGTTAAACATCTTGATTTAAACATCTCCTACACAAATGTCAAAACTTTGCCAGATGCTTTGTTTGCTTGTAGGACATTGGTAGCTTTGAAACTGGATATTCATTTTGTTTTGGATGTTCCAAAGGGTGTTCATTTTCCCAGTCTCAAGACCCTTTGTCTCACTTCATTAAGTTTTTGAATGATGATTCAGTTAAAAATCTTCTCTAGTTGCACTAGTCTTGAATATGTGGTCATTGAGAAATGCTACATGGAGAACATAAATAACTTCAATATTTCACATCATTTGCTCCAGAGTTTGACTATACTTCACTCTAATGATAGTTCCAATTGTTGGTTAATTATTGATGCCCCAAATCTAGCCTACTTCAAATACATTGATCATGTAGTCGGAGGGTATTCACTGGAGAATTTGCAATTTATTGTTAGTGTTGATATTCATTTTATAATTGAAGATGATGATCTTCAAGCTGATGCAACAGCATTGTTTAGAGGGATCTCTAATGTTCGTTCACTTCTTCTGTCATCTACTTCTCTCAAGGTTTGTTTTCTTCACAATTGCTTAGTCTAATAGTCTTATTTCTTCTATCAGAGTCTCGTTATTATTGATTATTGAAAGCATATTTACATACTTTTACAATCTACTGACACTGCAATTTTTGTGATTAACTTAGCTACTTTTAAGCTGTGAATCGCTTCCTATTTTTGCTTCCATGGTCGAACTGAAGCTATATTGTGAGCATTCATATGAGTATTGGGAAAAAGGACTTGAATCTTTACTGACAAGTTCGCCTGAACCGGTAAAACTTGACTTCGATCAGGTATTAATCTAAGTTCAAGTTTAATTTAAGTTGCGAACTCATACTGACTACATTTTGTGTTGTGGTTTTAGGAAGTTCTCATCTCTCTACCCGGAAAAGTGCCTTCTTGTTTGTCGTTTAAACTGAAGGTGACCGAATTTTCGAACTTTAGAGATGACAAAGATTGTATTGAAAAAGTGAAGTATATCCTAAAGCATGGCGGAGCTCTACAAAAGTTGACAATACGTACAGCATCATACTATCATGATGAAGAAAAAATGAAGATGGCTGATGAGTTATTTGCTTCACCAAGGGAATCAAAGCAATGCTGCATCTTGATTGTTTGGTAAAAATATAAACTTGTTGCTATTCTTGTCATGCTTTTATGAATGTCACTTTTAATTTGTTGGAGTTTAGAAAAGTTGAGAGAACAAATACAAAGAAAATACTCGGCAGAATTTTTTACTGCTATCAAATTCTCATCATCATTTTCTTTACACATGAAATACAATATATACGAACAAATCCTACTAATACATCTTGAAAATACAAAGACGAAAGTTATACACAAAATAATTAAGTAAAAAATCAGTACCTAAAAAAATTCAAATCAATACTAACTCTGCTTGCTTTAGTAAGTAATCTCATCAAACAGGCTAAATACAAAATACCAACTACAGAATATGTGAACCCTAATACATTTGGAGAATTTGCCAACAATACATAACAGCTCGCATCTGATTTACCTAGCAACTTGAGTTGAACTCACATGATCTTGATGAGCTAGCAAATGTAGAGCTCGTAGTTTCACGGGAAGAGTTCGCCATTGTATGAATGGCCACTTCACAATACTTTTGCTTTTAATTTCGAGAAATTTTTCTTATTTACCAGTCATTTTGTAGATGTAAAAGGGAAGCACTGAAATTGGAACCTGTTAACTAAAGATGTAAAGCAGAAATGAAAATATTTTACTTCTTCAGGATCATATTGCCTTGCTTCCCTTGTAGTTTGTTTGAAGATCCTCCCTATATTCAATGGTTGCCATAGGCTTTGCAGGTTTTTTCTCAGGCATTTTAATCAAGCGACCAACAGTCTCTTCCTCAATGCCTTCTACTTTGTGATTCGACTCTTCTTCTAACTTTGTTCGAAGTTGTGGGACATATATCCTGATGCAACACAGACAAGCCCTACAACAAATCAACTTAAGAAGCTTGGATTCTCTAAGCTTTCCCAGAGAATCTTCTAAACTTGTAACTTGTTCACATCAGATTTCATATTCCTATAACTGAAACCTGAAATCCCAACTCATCTCTTGTCTGAGATTTTCACCATGGAACATATGATTGGTGTTAGCTTGTTGCTTCCCCTCTTTTTGTTCCTCTCAGTTGCTACAACATGCCCGACAATGTATTCATGTGGTGGCGGTTAAAACACTATGTTAGGTTTAATTAGAGTATTATTTTTTACAAATATTTTAATATATGTTAATAATAAACTAATTTAATTTGTAATATTTAACTAATCTTATGCCCTACTTTTAATAAATAAAATGGAAATTTTCGCTTGTTTTGAAGATATCTAACTTTTTACAAAAAAATTTCCTCATCTTTTTAATTTCAAGTTTAAATTTGTACTAATTATTCTGTACTGGTAACTAAATGAGTTTCTAATTATTGGTTTTATTTTAATGTTGTTTGGTTCACACTACGATGAATCATCCATTTGGTCAGGATTTTGCCAATACAAACTTATTCTCTTGGTAGTGTCTTTTTCTAATTGAATATTAAGACATAAATGTAAGGGATAATGTTACATTTGGTATTTATATTTTCATAAAACGTTGAATATGATACATGTACTTTGAAAATGTTTAATGTGATATTTGAATTATTAATATGTTTTTTTTTATTATAGTATACTTTCATAAAAGGTCTAATGTGATACATGTACTTTGAAGATGTACAATGTGGTAATTGAACTATCAACATCAATATGTGTTTTATTATAGTGCCTGATGTCAACACAGTTAGTGAATTGTTAGACTAGTCAATGAAAATTAAACACAAGATTTTTTTCCTAAATTATTAAGTCTACATAAATAATATAACATTATGTGAAAAACTAATCAAATAAAAAAAAAAACATATGGCTAATAAAAAAGAAGTAATAAATTTAGTATTTACTTCATTTATATCAACCATATATTTAGTTATATGTCTAATTTAATTTAACTTTTTGTTTTATTTGATTTTTCACATAATGTTATATTATTTATGCAGACTTGATGATTTGGAAAAAAAAAATTATATGTTAAATATCTATTGACAGATTTAACAATTTACTAACGGTGTTAACATCAAGTACCATAATAAAATACATATATTGGTTGTTTAGGTACACATTGTACTTTTTTTCAAAATACAAATATCTCATTAAACATTTTATGAAAGTACAAATTCTATAACAAAACACATATTAATAATTTAGGTACTATAATAAACATTTTTAAAATATAATATAACTACCACATATAATATTATCCGTAGAAATAATAAGAAAAATGAAGAGTCGAATGTATGACTAAAGTCTCTTAGTAGAAATGAAGTAATAGTCAAATGATGCCTCAAGACTAGCTAGAAGAATGGAAGTAAAGTGTTATTGCTTAACTAATAAGAGCAATAAATATCAATGCATAACTTAAGTCAGCCCCTTGTTTGCAGCAAGTGTATGTCTTTTTTTATTTTTCTCTTATCATCTTCGATTGATTCTCCAATATTTACGACATAGTTTTGTCTCTCTTGTTGTATAAATACAACAAATTATGGGAATAATAAATCATTCGTATCAATAAGTGTATGATGAGGTTAGACCATACACAAATTAACCTATTCTGGTTTGAAGGTCTGTTTAAAAAGTGAGAGAATTTCGATAAAAATATGTCTAACAAATAGATTTAGACAAAAAATAAGACCCGTTTTCTAAATGGGTTAGGCCTCGAGTAGTATTTTTTTGCTCGAGCTCGGTCCAGCCGGGCCCGAAATTACCTAATGTTTTCATTGTTGTTTACTGCTATTTTAATGTTGTTTTGTTACCATTTTGCTATTATATTACTATTATTTTGTTGTTACTGAAATTTTTTTAATGTATTTTTAATTGTTTAGAAAATATTTATTTTAATTTTTTAGTGTATTTACTGTACTATATTTTTTAATTTTATTTTTATGTAAAAAATAATATAAAAAAGTTTAATATGAGCGGATTGGGCCAGGCCAAATTTGGATTTAGCAATTTTTTTATTAGACCTGAAGAAAATTTTAAGTTTATTTTTTGGAGTTAAACTTGAGCTTAGAAAACGACTTAAAATTTTGCATTGAATGATTAAGTCTAGATAAAAAATACTAATCTCCTAAACAATAAACTCATAATTGAACCTTAATCATAAGAAGAAATTGCTACCAACTTTGAATGAATTAGTTTTCATCTAAGATATCTTAATCATAAAAAGAAATCATTTATTCTCCAACATTTCTATCCACCTTTATGGTATTGAGAGCTATAAGAAAACTCTAACGAGTTCAATCATATGCCACCAACGCCAACCCCATAGTTATGCAAATTGTCCAATTCAACCTGATTTCACAATCGTCCCTCGAACTTTAAAGCAGTAACTTGGAAAGCTTAGTTGTCACTATTGTTAGTAGAGTTATCAATCATCCTAAAGTTGTGGATATTGTTATTATATTTGTTCTTTTTAATATAATGTATATATCAAATTATTCATAGTCCCTCATCAACTCATAAATGGGAGGATAACGTGCTTTAACGCATTAGAACTCCTGTTCCCCTACATTAACAACAATACTCATATTAATTGAGCCAAAATTCAATTCTTGATTTGATTAGAATCAATTTTTTTCATAAAATATTAAAATTTTTTATAATTATTTTTTAGTGATGATAGTTTTGATAATTAGACTCTAATTTGGATAGAGTCAATGAATTTAAATTAAACAAAATCATAACACACCCCTAAATGTTAGCATGGGATATGACCCTCAAAATATATCCTTTAATTTCTTTTTATAAAAAAATACACACTTTATTCTAAACTCACAGCACAAATCCAAAATCATCACTTGCTTTTAGGGACTAGCATGCATTCAAATAATTATCTTTAAATCTAATTTTTTAAAGAATCATTATTCTTCCTATTCACCATATTAAGATTATCAAAGCTTAATCATCATAAGGAAAGATTAATAGCCTAACACCTTCCGGAGATGTAACAAAACTATTAAAAATATGAAACGATAAAAAATAATTAGAGTAAATTATTCAGATCGACACTCAAGTTTTAAGGTATTTTTGTTTTGGTCACTCCTATTAGATCAAATTGCAATTTATAATCACTATACTGTTAAAATACATTTGGTCAATGGTCACTAGGCCAAATTCTGGTATAATAACAGATTTAGCACTTAATGTTTACACAATTTGTTAATTTAATCTTGATTTTAAAGAAAGTTCAACAAATCTAACATTTAACTTTTATACATTATATCAATTTAATCTTAATTTTAAAAAATTCACAAAAATATAAAATATTTTAAAAGTACATAAAAAATTCAAAACTTATTAAGACTTAAGCCACTATTTGAATAGTTTACCCAAATAATTAATATTTTACATTTTAATTTTAAAATACTAATTTTTTATTTGTTTATTATTAGAGAAAAAAATAGTAAATGCAACATAAATATTATTAAAACATAGTTGTCTTTTTATTTAATATATCAAGGATGTGGTTTTTTTTTCCCCTAAAATCTATAAATAGGAAGAGTAGTTCCTCAATCGAAATAGTCAATATAAAAGAAAAACCCTAATATTAGGCATCATCTTCTCTCTCTTGCTGCCCGTCTTCATTCTTGTAGACGGGCTTATTCCTTTTTCATCTTCAACTTCTTCGGGCTTTAGAATGGCTGAGCAAGTGAAAATGGAGGAGGTAGACAGGATTAGTGATTTACATGATTCAATTTTAACTCACATTCTGTCCTTCCTTTCTACAAAAGAAGCCATTAAAACCTCCGTTTTATCTACCAGATGGAGATATCTTTTTGATTTACTTCCTAATATCGACTTCGATTTGGAGGAGGATTTGTGCCGCAAGAATATTAAAAGTTACAGTATTGATGTTATTGAGAACTATATGTGTTCCGTCGATAAAATGCTGTTATTTTGCAATACAACAAATGTCAATAAATTTGGTTTCAAAAGCTGGATAAGAATGATTGGTTCTAATCGTTTCAACGGGTGGATATCTGCTGCAGTTGATCGCGGAGTTAAACATCTTGATTTAAGCACCTCTGTTCTCCCCTCAAGTACTTTGCCTATATTTACTTGCAAGACATTGGTGAGTCTGAAACTGGGTAAATATTTTGTTTTGAATGTTCCAAAGGATGTTCATCTTCCGAATCTAAAGACTCTTCATCTCCACTCAGTTGGGTTTTTGAATGATGATTCAGTCAAAGGACTTTTCTTCGGCTGCCCCCATCTTGAAAATATGGTCACAAGGAAATGCGACCTGGGAAAAATAAGGAACTTCCATATTTCACATCATTTGCTCAAGACATTGACAATACGTTACTCGTATAATAGTTACCAGTGTTGGTTATGGATTAATGCCCCAAATCTAACCTCCTTGGAGCACTATGACCGTTTAGTAGCAGGGTATTCAATGGAGAATTTGCAATCTCTTACCAAAGCTGTTGTCGATATATCTGCATGTAAAACTTTACGAGCTGACGCAACTACAATTTTTAAAGGGATCTGTGATGTTCCTTCACTTGCTCTGTCAGATACTTCTCTCGAGGTTTGTTTATTCACATACTCTTTCACCTTCTTTTTTTTCTGCTATATATATTAAAGTTGTTGCATGTTGCAATATGTACTGACATAATGCCATTTTTGTGACTGTCATCATAGCTTCTTTTAAGATGTGAACCGCTTCCTGTTTTTGCAAACTTGATCAGACTGGACTTACCTTGTCATCTTCGATTCCGATATTCTAATCCATTGCAAAAAGGACTTGAAACTTTACTCTCAAGTTTGCCTGCACTTGAAAAACTTGAGTTTTATCAGGTATATATTGTTTTAAGTTTAAGCTTAATTCCATTTAAGTTGCAGGCTCGTACTGACTCCCTTTGTGGTTTTAGGAAGTTCTCTGCTCTCTTCCAGAGAAAGTGCCTTCTTGTTTGTTGCTTAAACTCAAGACCATCAAAATTACAAACTTTACAGATGAAAAGGATTGTATTGGAAAGGCCAAGTATATCCTAAAGAATGGTGGAGTTCTAGAGAAGTTGATAATAGTTACAGCATCACACATTTCTGTAGGAAAGAAATGGATATCCAAAACCTTGTGTGCTTCAGCAAGGGAATCAAAGCCATGCTTCATTTTGATTATTTGATGTAAATTTATAATTTTTATACATGGGACTCTTTTGCTTCTGGTTTCTAGGATTTTAATTATGCCTTGTATTTATCAGTCATCTTGTAGCTGCGCAACTCAACTACTTACATGGCCAACCTTTCCATTGAATTTTCTGCTACTATAATCTCAAGTTGATTTGTTTCCTCTTGTTAGCACCAAACATGCCTGATACTCAAGGGCCCTTGATAGGAATTTCTTCGCTTTTAAAGGAATTTGTGGGATATTATCCAAGGTTAAACAAGCTAACATGAATGATAAAATGATGATTAAGAACATTTGATTAAATCGTGCGTACAATAAAAAATTTAAATTATTTAACATTTATAATAAATAATTAAATATTATTATGATTATATTTATGTCTAATAGTACTTTTATTATAATTAAATATTATTTTTATATTATTTTATATAATGTTTCAAAATTAATCATATATTAAATATACTTGTTCAATTTATTATTATTTTATTTATATAATTATATATTTTATCATATGTTTATATATTTTTTATTTGCAATTATGTATTTTTATATTATATATAGAATTTCCATTAACAACTTTTTGTATTAATTCATTAAATGAAAAAGAGCAAAAATGGTATGTGAGCTGCAAACGCACGGAATGAGTGATTACAAATAAGGAGAATATCTCTATTTATAGTTGAATTTTTTTAGATCTGACGGTACAGATCAAATTACGATTAACGGCTGAATCAATAATTTTAAGTTTAAAAAATGTGCATGATTTTATTATTAAAAAACTACTTTGAGTACACTCATATCAAAACATATACTTCTACCAAATGCATATATAAAATCATCATATGTTTTAAGAAACTTGGGGTACATTCAATAAATTGTACTTCAATTTAAAATTTATTTTTCAAATTATAAAAGTGATTTTTTTAAAATCATCGTATCTTTATTTTTTATTTTTTATTTTTTTTGTAAATTGAATATACCTAAACACAATTCATATTTTAAAGTCAAGTAGATTTTGATGTTCTTGAACATTTGCAGTAGCTTAGTAGCTTACTCTCAACTAATTATCTTTAAATCTAAAATTTTGAGAAGCTTTAAAAAATTATTATTCCTTCTATGCAAAGCTGAGAGATTAGTTATAGTGTTCGCTATTACTCGGTTCCTATACAGACCCGTTACCCGGCCCATCTATTCCTACCTCAATAGGTATATAGTTCGTTATCATATAGCTTGCCATTATGGTTTACCTATACACTAATCCTAGGAGAGGGTATGTCATAGGGCCTGTCTAATTTTAGTACATCACATCAATGGACTATATCTTATAAATATAGAAATGAAACATCGGGTGAAAAAAAAAAAGAGAAAAACAAACACTCAACAAAATTAATAGTCTAACACTTAGCAAAAAGATCAAAGAAAATTATCCAAAATATGAAATGATTAAAATTAATTAAAATAAATTACATAAATAATCACCATTTTAGGGGTCGGACCTGCCAGCCCCTTGGTTAGTACCCTAATCAAAATAGACAGATAAAAAAACCCTAATATTAGGCTTCATCTTCTTTCACTTTCTTGTAGACAGAAGAATTATTCCTTTTTCAAACGTCCCATTGGAATGGGTAAGAAAGTGACTTACCTGATTCAATTCTAATCATTCCTTCCTACAAAGGAAGCAGTTAGAACCTTTCTTTTAACTACTAGATGGAGATATGTTTTTGCTTTAGTTTCTAATCTCGACAGAATGTTGTGTTTTTATAATACAACAAACTTCGTCTCAAATGCCGGGTTAGGGTTGATGCTAACCATTTTTACGGTGGATATCTGCTGCAGTTCATCGCGGGGTTAAACATCTCCCTTGACACTTTACCGGATGTTCTGTTTACTTGCAGGACATTGGTGAGTTTGAAAGTGGATAAAGATTTTTGTTTGTTCATCTTCCGAATCTAAACACTCTTCATCTCGAGTCAGTTGGATTTTTGAATGATGGTTCAGTTGAAAATTTCTTATCCGGCTGTTCCAGTCTTGAAGATATGGTCTTAAAAGACTGAAAATAAAAGCACCTTAAGTATTTCACATCAGTTGCTCGACTATACAAATCTAGCCTATTTCAAATACCTCCACCAAGTAAGAGGAGCCAAGTCTTCACTGCAGAATCTGCAATTTCTTGTCAAACCATATATTCCAATATTACATTACTCTTCAAGCTGATGCAACAACACTTTTTAGAGGGATCTCTAATGTATGTTCCTTCACTTAGTCTCTCATACTTCTCTTCAGCTTTGTTTCTTTTGCCTTTTTTTCTGCTATATATATATAAAAGTTGTTGCTTTTTGCAATATCTACTGATAGTGCAATTTTTGTCTGTCATAGCTTCTTTTAAGCTGTGAACCACTTCCTGTTTTTGCTACCTTGGTCAAACTGAATTTAAGATATACTATTTTTTTTCATGAATTTAGAGGATATCATCATTAATCTTCATCTCTCACTTTCAATCTCAAACTCTATACATAGAATTACTAGGTTAAGTATTAATTATATGTTTGTTTTATGATTTATATGATTTATATGTGTTGCGGTGTGGTGTGTTTAACTTATTTTTTGTCTCATGTTATAATATCGTTACAGTATCTAATCTTACCGTCACCGCTATTTTTACACTAATCACAAATAAATGTATCGCCTATCCAAACCCATCCTTATTAATGCTAACATATTTTATTTTTATAATCATCATCAGTCACATATGTTAATAATAATTAACCATAAAATCATAAAATTTTAGTAAATCTTTCCGCAATCTCCGTAGGTTAATAATAATAAACAAATCATAATTGAAATTAGTCACCAATTTCCCATCCATTACTAAACTTAATTTAGTATTTGGAAATTCATTTAATAATTAGATTTGAATCTAATTGTTTGTAATTACACAAAAGTAACATATTTGGGTAATAATTGAAATTAGCGGGTCTCACCAAATTAGTTGTAATTGGAACACCACAATTATACTTTTCATTTTTTAGAGGTAGGATGAGATATTGAAGTAATTACATAGGTAATTATACCCAAATCTACTTTTAAAAAGTTATTTTTATACAAATTATAAAAAATTATATTATAAGCATGAATTCATATGAATGTTTAGATGATTATAGTAAAAAAAATTATTATATTATAAAAATGATATTATTTAAATCCTAAAAAATCTAAATTTATGAAAAAAAAAATTATAAAAATTAATTTACATGTTATAAAAGTGTTACAATATATTTATTTATAAAAAAATTATGGTCGAGAAGTATAGACAAAACTTATTTATATGTTCATGTTATATATTATAAAAATAATATATTTATTCAATAAAAAATGTTATAGTTTTGTTAATCACAACTTATTTATAAACAATATATCACTTTCTAAAGTTATGATAAAATATTATACTATTTATAGGAATTGTTACAAAAGTTTTAAATAATTTATAAAACCTCAACTTAATAAAAAGTTGACACTCAAAACCACGTTCTCTTACAAAGGCATACACATACCAAACAAGCTAATACTCAACAATAAATTTATATAAAATTTAATAATTAAAAATACATACTAAAACTCAATGCACCGTACATTCAACCTAATCAAAATAGTCTATAAAAAGAAAACCCTAATGTTAGGCTTTATCATTCTTCTGTTTCTGCCGTCTTCTTTTTTGTAGACAGAATTATTTCTTATTCAACTTGGAATGGCTAAGCTAGTGAAAATGGAGAATGTAGACAGGATTAGTGGTTTACATGATTCAATTTTAATTCACATTCTGTCATTCCTTTCTGCAAAACAAGTCATTAGGACCTCTATTTTATCTACCCGATGGAGATATCTTTTTGCTTTACTTCCTAATCTCCACTTTGATTTCGAAGGCGATTTGTGGCGCCCGGGTTATACAAGTTACAGGCATATTGACATTTATAGCTACGCATGCCTTGTGGACAAAATGCTGATTACTCATAATATGACAAATATCGATAAGTTTCGTCTCAAATGTCGAACAATGATTGATCCTGACCATTTTCACGCGTGGATATCTGCTGCAGTTCATCGTGGGGTTAAACATCTTGATTTAAACATCTCCCCAGGCAAGTTCACTACTCGGCCGGCTGTTCTATTTACTTGCAGGACATTGGTTACTTTGAAACTGTGTATGGAATTTGATTTTGTTTTGGATGTTCCCAAGGGTGCTCACTTCCCGAATCTAAAGACTATTCATCTTGAGGAAGTTAATTTTTCGAATGATGATTCAGTTAAAAGTCTATTATCCGGCTGCACCAGTCTTGAAGATTTGGTGATAGAGAAATTTCTCATGAGCAATATAAGCAACTTCAATATTTCGCATCCTTTACTCAAGAGATTGACTCTACTTTACTCCTATCAAAGTGACTATGGTTGGATAACGATCGATGCCCCAAATCTAGTCTACCTGGAGTACGACGACGAATTAGTAGCAGGGTATTCACTGCAGAATCTGCAATCTTTTGTCAAAGCTGATGTCGATATATCCAACAGTCTTGAAGTTGATGGATCTACTTTTTTTAGAGGGATCTGTAATGTTCGTTCACTTATTCTGTCGGATACTTCTCTCGAGGTTTGTCTCTTCACATATTCTTTCACCTTATTTCTAGTACAAAACTTATTGCTTGTTGCCTTGTCTAGATTTTTAGATACTTTACAGTCTACTAACACAGTGCAAATGTTGTGACTGCCATAGCTTCTTTTAAGCTGTGAACCGCTTCCTGTTTTTGCTAACTTGGTCAAATTGAAGATACATTGTTCTAATGATCTACGCCCATACTATGATCAATGGGAAAAGGGACTTGAAACTTTACTCTCAAGTTTGCCTGAACTAGAAAAACTTGAGTTTAATCAGGTATTGATTGTTCTAAGTTTAAGCTTCATTTGATTTCAAGTTGAAAAGCCTTACTGACTCCATTTTTATGTTGTTGATTTTAGGAAGCTCTCATCTCTCTGCCTGAGAAAGCTCCTTCTTGCTTGTTGTCTAAACTCAAGTCCATAAAAATTTCAGACTTTACAGATGAAAGAGATTGTATTGGGAAGGCAAAGTATTTCCTAAAGAATGGTAGAGCTCTAGAGAAGTTGACTATACGTACAGCATTACGCTATTCTGGAGAAAGAAAATCGAAGATATCTAAAGTGTTGTCGGCTTCACAAAATCGAAGATATCTAAAGTGTTGTCGGCTTCACCATGGGAATCAAAGCATTTGTGCATCTTTATTTTTTGATATTAATAAATAAATATTGTACTGTTGCTATTTAAATTAGTCTTGCTCTTACCAATGACTCATTTGCTTGTGATTCAAAGAGTATCATTACGTGATGGAAATTGTTTACAATTTCAGTACCTAAATTCTTATTAAATATAGAAAAATTTGAAGATGTGCATGTTACCTGAGTCTATCATACGCCCAGATAATTTTAGATTTTCTTTTCTTTTCCTTTGATTCTTTTATCATGTTTGTTCTTTTTGTTCTTTTTGATCTTTTTGATCACTTTCTTTTTCTTGTTATGATTTGTTGTTCTTGGGTGTTATTCAAAGATTAATGGAGGATTCAAAGATCAATGGATCAACAGAATGCCACAAATTGGAGATGATGCAGTTAGTGGTACTTCTTGTTAGAAATCAAACCGACTTTTAAAGTCGGCTAAGCATGCTGACAAGGTGGTAGCAAGCTGTCAAAAGAACTGGTCTGCAACTTGGCTTAACGTGCAAATTTATTAACAAATACTTAGGATTAAATATGATGAGTTGGCTAGGAATGACTTGGAGCATTATCCATAATAATGGATAATTAACAGCTGGATTTCATGAAGGTTAAGGGATAAGAATGGGCAGCGGCGGCAACATTTAAGTCGGTTTAAGTAAGTCTATAAATATGATTTATGAGTTAGTATAGTAGCAATTGAAAAAGTGAGTGAATGTTTAGAGAAAAAAAAGAAAAATGAGTGTTGAGAAAAAAGGAAGAAAAAAAAGTGAGAGTTGTAAATTAGCAGTAGCTAGTATAGAGAGAGAAAAAAAAGATATTTGTATTGTGTGTTATTTGTATGTAATAAAAAAAAATAATATTTGAGCTATTTTTATTACACTTCCAACAAGTGGTATTCGAGTTAAGTTCATGTCGACGTCACAATGGCAAATATGATTCAATCGCAGATCCTGAAATTAATAAAGATAAATTATGGCAATTAGAGCATTCAGATGAAGGCTTTGTTTGGCTCTCAAGATTGTTGGGACGTTGTCAAAGAATGTAATGTCAAGCCCGAAAATGTAACTGTCGAAGCGGCTTTGACAAACGAAGAAAAAAGAATATTGAAAGAAGCTTGTAAAAAGGATAAGAGAGTGTTGTTCTTTATTGTTTAAGGTGTTAATGAATCAACCTTTGAAAAAATTTCAGATGCGAAGACATCAAAGGAAGCGTGGAGAATTTTGCAAAAATCCCTTCAATGAGGTAAAAAAAGGTACGTTTACAAACCTTTAGAGCCGAATTTGAGCAGTTGAAAATGAAACCTTTAGAAAGTGTTGATGATTATGTCATCCGAGTGAAAGTGGTGGTAAAAAAAAAATTAAAATGAATGAAGAAACACTTGATGATATCAGAGTAATGGAAAAAAATTTGCGATCATTAACACGCAAATTTAATTATGTGGTGGTTGCCGTTGAAGAGTCAAAGATTTGTCACAAATATCAATCGACGAGCTTGTGAGTTCCCTCCAAGCCCATGAGCATAAAATCAAGCAAAATGATTATATTGAGAGTTTGGAGCAAGTCTTGCAAAGCAAGCTGCCCTTCAATGAAAGCGGAGCTAGCAATAGTTTTGGACAATGTACAAGCAATCGTTGAGGATACCGTGGAGGATATAAAGGCAAAAATAGAGGTGGACGAGGAACACGTGGACGAGGTCAAGGAAAAGGTAGATTTCAACAAGGAAATAAATCTAAGATACAATGTTATAATTGTAATAAATATGACCATATTAGTTATGAATGGAGATCAACTTCTAAGGTGGAAGAGAGAAATCATGTAGCAGTAGCCAAAGAAGAAGAAAACATGGAATCTAGTGTATTCCTCATTTATAAAGAAAGTGAAAAATTAAGTAAAAATATTTCGAATCTTGATAATTGTGCCAACAATCACATGTGTGGCCGAAAAGACTTATTTCCAAATTTGGACGAGAATATTCACTGACAAGTAACATTTAGAGATGAATCGCATACCACAGTCAAAGGTAAAGGCAAAGTTACTATTACACAAAAGGACGGAGAAAGAAAGTTCTTCTCAGATGTTTGTTATGTACCAGCTTTGAAAAGTATCATCATCGGCCTTGGACAGCTTCTAGAAAAAGGATATGAAGTACATATGAAGGATTGCATGCTCGCTCTAAAAAATAAGAGCGACAAATTAATTGCCCAAGTTTATATGACGTGTAACCGCATGTTTACTATTGATATTGAATCTAGAGAGGTGAAGTGTATGAAGAACGCAACCAAAGATGATTCATGGTTATGGAATTTAAGGTTCGAGCATACTGGATTTTTCGGTCTAAAGTTATTGTCAAAATAAAATATAGTGAATGGATTGCCAGAAATTAATCCTCTTGATCAACTGTGTGAAGCTTGCATTAAAGGAAAATAACACAGACAGAGTTTTAAAGTCGGAAAAAGCTCAACGAGCCAGGAGTCCATTGAAAATTGTGCACTCCAACATAGCAAGTCCCTTTGACATACCATCACTTGGTGCAAACATGTACTATCTTACTTTTATTGTTGATTTTATTTGAAAAAGTTGGATATATCTTCTTAAAACAAAATCAGAAACATTTGACAAGTTTATTGAATTCAAAGCTATGGTAGAAAAATAGAATGGACATTACATTAAGATACTCAGAACTAATAGAGGCAGTGAGTATACTTCAAAGCTAATTGAAAGCTTCTACAATGAGCATGGCATTATTCACCAGCTAACAACTGCGTACACGCCACAACAAAATGGAGTTGTTGAAAGAAAAAACTGCACTATTCTTGATATGGTAAGAAGCATAGTTAAAGGTAATCGTTTACCAAGAACTTTCTAGGCGGAAGCTGTTCAATGTGTTGTTTATTTGTTAAACCGGTGTCCAACAAAAAGTGTGAAATACAAGACGCCGAACGAAGCTTAGAGCAATCAAAAGCCAGGAGTCAGACATCTCAAGTTTTTTGGATGCATCGTATATGCTCATGTTCTTGACCAGACGAGAAAGAAGCTAGATGACAAATGAATGAAATGAATTTTCATTGGTTATGAAAAAAGAAGCAAGGCATACAGGCTATACAACCCTCTCACCAAGAAAGTTATTATTTCAAGAGATGTTGAATTCGATGAATCTGATTACTGGAGATGGAGTGAAGAAGAAAAGAAAATTGAAGGATTATTTTTCAGTAATGACAAAGAAGATGATTTCATCAATCAAGAACGAGGCGATGATCAAAGCCTGATGCGGTCATTGAGAGCACCAAAAATATCCTATCCCTATAAAATATTGAAAATAATAAAAATAATAGTATAAGGGAAGTAGGGTCAAATCCTCACGGACCGGATTTGCACAATTGCTTATTCCTCGAAATCCTAGTCAGAATCGTGCCCAAGAAAACCTAAAAACCTAGAAAAAAAAAGAATTAAAAGTTTTGATTTGAAAAAAAAAAGAATTAAAAGTTTTAATTGAAATTCTGAAAATTAAAATTAAAATAATATAAATAAATAGAGTTGAGGAAAAGGTGTTCTTATAGAGAGTGATGGACGTCGAATCCACCAAATATAATTCCTACAAAATAACTCTAATTAGCAGTAAGAGTGATAGTAGGGTCGAGTCCACAAGGATTGGCTGTTATAATCAACTTCCGTGTATAACTTATGATCAGATTGTTTTTCGTGTCGAAGGTCGTGGCAATAGTCGTGCCCACGACTCCAATCGTACCTGCAAAAAAATTAGAAATAAAAGTAAATCAGGGTTTTTTTGAAATGTTTATAAACTAGATAATTGAAACAGCATAAACAATTAATTAAATAAATTAGAAAATAAATTCAAAATTTTGCAACAGATAAAATAATCCTTAGCCTTAGACTCGGTCAATTTCGTATCAAGAATTGATCCTCGAAAATTAATCTTCTCCTCCAATCGATAAGCTAGTTATAGCAGTTAAGAACGTCCTAACCAGTAATTCTTTCTTTAGTAGCTGGTTCTGTTACGACCTGCAAACCAACCCTTACCGATTATCTAACCGAGATACACGTGTTCCCGATTCAAGATTCTGACAGCCTTGCGTTCTAAAGAACCCAACTCGAATTAACGGCCTCAATCGTATGGGTCGTTTAAACCCAATCACCTCTTCCTCGATTTGTTCTCAGAAATCCGAATACAGCACGGCCGACTCGAATCTCCAACTGTAAGCAAACACGACTCCAACCCAACATGCACTTTGACTTGAAATCGAATTTGACTTTAAGGGATGATTGGTCTATCCCGATACTTAAGAAAAAATGAATACCGATGGGACGAATTTTTAACACAAATTCGTATCTCACGATTCCCGACCGGAAAGAACACCGGCCTAAAGCTAAGATGAAATTTAGTTAAGCATGAAATTGTTCATGCTTTGTGAGCTTGGAAAGAAGATTGATGATTATGCTGATGGTGATGGAAATTGGATAGGAAAAGCACTTGGAAGGCAATTAGCCCAATTTTAGAAAAGAAACAAAACCAAATGAAAAATGAAGAATGCTTAACGCCAATTTGAAAGGGAAAAGGAGAGTATTTCTATTCCAAATAGAAGTTGGAATACAAAATGAATGGATGATTTCCTAAGAACTAAAAGCCTCTATTTATATACATGGGGTTTACTAAAAATAGCCTAACCTAAATTAATAAAATAAAATAATAATTAAAATAAATAATTAAAATTAAAATATAATATAATAAAATAAAATCTTCCTATTTTTAGCGTTTTACAAAGTCAAAATATATGATCAATCCTTGGCTTTTTCCATCCTTCTGGTTCGACCCCAATTCAACAATTTGTCTTTCAATTTGGCCCCTTTTTGCTCCTTTTTGACCAATTGCATCCCTGACAAGATTAAATCATAAAAACACCAATTAAATAGGTATCAATTCAAAAATAACCCAAATTAAACACAAAAATTATGTAAATTAATATGTTTATCAACTCCCCACTACTTAGCTCATGCTTGCCCTCAAGTATGTTGTTCTTTTCAAACATTAAAATTTATTCTACAATTTATTAAAAATCGAGCCTCTTTTCCACATACATAATCAATGTAAACAACTTAGGCAAAAATAAATAAATGCTTAAGATATATGTTGTGATCAACAAGTTTCATAAAATGAAAATATGTGAACCAAATAATTTCATTAAATTGAGTTTGAATAAAATAGTTTGCAATGCATTATTAATTAACTGTGCATTAGAAAAATAAAATTATTGACGTGGTTAAACCTTTTTACGCGAACTAGGATGACAACCCAAGCACCCTATCCCGGTTACTCAGTTCGAACAGTCTTAAATTTATTTATTTATTTATTTATTTTATTTTTTGTGTGAAGGCTCAGTTAGCGGAATGTTTATAAGTTATCAACTTGTCACTCGAACCTTTTTACGCGAGATAAGATGACAACCCAAGTACCTTACCCCGATTACTCAATCCGGTCACGTTTTCGAAACTTCATTCATGACTTGAACCTTTGTTTATTACTTATTTATTTATGCACAAGCAAATGTAATTTTCCAGACAATTAATTTATACAAAAAATATAGCTACATATATCCACCTTAAAACACAAATGTTAACTAATCTATATACTTGAACATTTTAATTCAAAATTTGCCCAATTGTCCAAATTAACTATGTATGAGATTAAAGGCTCAATGTTGAATAAACTATCGAATGAATTTAACGTAAGATTGAACACATGCAAAAGAGAGACATACAGCAAAAATCATGCATATTTATTTACCAACTCAACCCCCTACTTAATCTATGCTTGTCTTCAAGCATGTGTTATATGCAATAAAGTTTAGTAACTCAAACAATAAGCAAAGAGAAAGGTTAAGTGTACTCCCCATGTGTTTCAATCGATGTTGCCGGAGTTGGGAAATAATTGTCAGCATTTAGCACGGCGTGCCCACGCCACCATCATTATCTGACTTCTGGAAAACCTCCATTACGTTCCTGAAAATAGAAAATTCACTAGATTAAATAAAAATTTTATTTATTTACAACCTAAATCTTACTAAAACTCAAAATTAAATAAATGAAAATAAATTTGGGTTGCCTCCCAAAAAGTGCTTTTATTTAACGTTGTTAGCTCGAAAACCATAAATGTTATCCGTTTGGCTCATTGAAACTTAATTTTTCCATCTCTTGCATTTGGATGTTCTTGTAGAAAAGTTTTGACCTTTGCCCATTATCTTTGAAGCCCTTCTTGGATTCCCCTATCATTAGTGGATTGCGGTGTCTTTGAGCTTCTCCGTTCAAGTTTCCATTATTCTCTATCGAAATTCTTGTACGTTCTGGAAACGGTTTCAACTCTAATTTCGAGGCCTTCATGACAGCTTCACGTATTGGTTTATGGATCATCGATAATTCCTCTTGCTTAACATCGAGATCTACATTCCTGTAAGGCACGATTTGTAACTTATCATTGTGATGTCCCATATCCTCATAAACATTAAACTTAACCATTTCATCGTCAAATTCCATGGTGAGTGTTCCTGTAAGGCTGGGATCTCTCTGATAAACATATTAATTTACATAATTCTTGTGTTTAATTTGGGTTATTTCTGAATTGATCCCTTAAAGATCACATTTTAAGGGATATGGACAGAAACGTCAGCCCCGTAAAGCGGAGAAACGATGAATATTCGTTGAGATGGCTAAGTACGGATTCTAAGCCTCATGAACCCTTTTTAGGAAACTTTGACAACCTTTGGCTAAATAAATTTAGTGGCTCATGATTTTTGGGGAAAAAGAAATAAATATAATGAAAATAGAATTTCTATTGAAAAAAAGAATATGGAAAGAAAAAAAGGCTAAACTTATGAAGGAGAGAGTGTTTACAGAAAAAGATGAGTGCAATTTGTGTCACTTCATCCCCTATTTATAGTACTAAGAAACCTAGCCTATTCCTAATTAAATTCCAAAAGATAAATATAAATAATTAAAGATAATTAAAGATAAATGAAAATAAATCCTAAATTAAATCTAAATAATAATCCTTAATAATTATCCTAATATAATTAAACATTAAATAGAGTCTTGTGCTATAAAATCTCTTCTTTTACACTTTTGCCCTTATGTCTTCCATACTTGCATTTGTGGCATCACCTTTTTCCCTATGTCGCATGTTGGTCCATTTTATCTTCAAATTTTCACTTTTTGCCTTTAAGTTTCCTTTTGCCTCCAATTTAGTCCCTGAAAGATAAAAGACCATAAATAGCTCAAATTAGTAGGGTCATACTCAAAATAAACATGCAATTAGCATATAAAAATATGTCGTTCTAGAGTATTATCAAATTCTCCCTACTTAGCCTATGCTTGCCCTCAAGTATGGTTCCTATTCAGTATGAAATTCAGAAATTGCCATGAAAGAAGTACCACTTTAAAGTTTTATAAAAATTAGTCAAAATGCATATGAAAAATAAAGAGAACCCTTATATTGCTTTAAGTAAAATTGAAAAAGTATTCCAATTAACATACACAAAAATTAAGATTAACTTGGATTATTTCATGAAAATTAGGTAATTTATCAAACCTATCAAGACACCCTATTTGTTTCTACCTTTAGCCCCCAAATTTTATTAATACATCTCCTTCATTTATTTAGTTATTTTTGCTTAAGAATATATTGAACCTTTTGACTCGAAGATAGATGACAGCCAAGCACCTCACCCCGGTTACTCAGCCCAACACACTCTTAATTTTTATTTTTGCTTAAGAGCATATTGAACCTTTTGACGCGAAGAGAGATAACATCCAAGCACCTCACCCCGGTTACTCAACCCAACACATTCTTAAAAATTAATTTCGGTTACTGGAGTTTTACCTAACACGTCTCACAACTTTTTGACGCTAAATAGGACAACGACCCAAGCACCCCACCCCAGTTACTCAGCTAGTCACGTCTTAAGCTGCACTCATAACCACAGAAACATTATTATTATTAAACAAAATTTTAATTTTGGAGGACTTAAGAGCAACAATCAAGTGTAAAAAATAAGTTTCAGCAACCACCTTAATAGTCATGAACATATTTTAAGCATGCAATTGTATTAAATGTCCTCTATGTATTTAGACTTAATCAAATTTACTAAAAGCAAAATAGGATTAACTCTATTAATCATAATCATTTTAACATAATATAAATAAAACAGTGGAGATGAAATCAATTATAGCAAAATCATAATTTTCTCAGAAGACAAATCATGCTTGTAGGTCAAACAGTGGGCAATTCCTGGTAAAAATCTTGGGCATGAAAAGAGGCAAAATATTCTAAAAAAATAAATATGGGCAGAATTCAGCAGCAACAACCTTATAACAGCAAAGACAGCAGATAAAATGATAGTAATAATGAGGAATATCTCCTTCTACTTAAAACACATTGTCCTCGATGTGGAAGAAAATAAACAAATAAGAGGAAAAAGTTTAGAAGAACTCCCCATGTAATTACTGTCGTTCGCGCATAATGGTAATAAGATCGACTAGTTGCTGGCCAAAAGTGTCGAGTCGAGCCTCGATGCGCTCTAAGCATTGCTCAATAGTCATCGAAGGTTGGGCTTGAGTGGGTACTTCATTCTGATTTTGCTGTCCAAAGACTCGTTTAATCGGTGCAGAGCGAACGCCTGGAAGGACAAAACGGAAGGAAAATGGAGTGCTAAGAAGCAGTCACATCGAGTCGAGGTATCAAGCATATAAAGGATCGGCCCAGTAACCAAAATTTGACAACACTAGGTGTATCTAATGAGATTTGACTGTGCCGCTGAAAATGAAATGTGGAATAAAATTCCAAAACTAGCTCATAATAGGCACAGTGAGTAATATCAAATTTTCTAACCCAACCAGTATTGCAAAAATAATTAGTAACAGCAGTTTCAAAATATAAAGCATCCGAAATAGGTAATGATAAACATTTGCAAGGCACGCGTTATTTATGGCGTAAACGATCATATCTATTCTAGTTGGTAGTAGTATCAAATGCTAAGTTACCGTGTAAATGGCACTCGGGTGGTAAAACATTTACTTGAAATCTGTAGGTTCGGCCGCGAGTGGGCAGCGGTCGTTGGTCGTTGCGACGCTTAGAGAGGCTGGCGTGAGTGGGCTGTTCGGCACTACCGAAGTCGAAGTCGATGGAAGAACCGGCGCTCGACAACGTTGGTCGAGTTGATGAACGAGTTGACATTCGACGGCGCTAGTATCATGATGATTCGAGTGCCGAATCTCATGGTTGTACTGGTGGTAGAAGGCAGAGAATGGGTTGTTTGGCATGTAGAGGAGAGGGCGAAAATGGTGGTACGACGCGCGGCGGAGATGAGGAAAGAGGGGCGATACATGAGGAGGAAAAATGAGAGGGGGACGGTACTTGCGTCGCGCGAAACAGAGAAGAAAAAGGACAAGTCGGCCTGGTCGACATTTGTGTCAGAGAAGATGACTTCGAGGAGGGCGAGTCGTGCGGCGGTGATGGGGAGGAGATGCGCTGTAAAGAAGAAGAAAAAGAAAAAGACACCCTGTCGGTCAAATCAACAAATTGAGGAACGAAAAAGCGACGCCGACAGGAGTTGAAGGTGAAAGACAGTTCAGCGGCAGCGCGGCTGCGAGTTCTCACCATGAGTTTGGCAAATCGGTGGTCGGAGAGGTTGGGAAGAGGTTTCGACAGCTAGGGAGATATTTGGAAAAGAAAGAA
This sequence comes from Gossypium longicalyx, assembly GCA_025698465.1. Classification (NCBI taxonomy): domain Eukaryota; kingdom Viridiplantae; phylum Streptophyta; class Magnoliopsida; order Malvales; family Malvaceae; genus Gossypium; species Gossypium longicalyx. The sequence goes on from CM046995.1 coordinate 88,729,272, forward strand.
AAAATTGGTAAATTTTTTTAGGGGTTTTATTTGGCTGAAAATGGGTGTTTGGCTGCAAGTTTTGGATAGTCTACGGCAGGAACACGCTATTCCTGGATTGAATAGAGTTGGAATAAAGGTTGTTTGGCTACATGTTTTTGTTTCTCTCTTTCTTTTTCTCCTTATTTTCGCTTCGATTTACCTAGACAGAAGAAGAGAATTTTATCAACATCCAAAAATAAAATAATAAATAATAAAATAAAATTAATTAAAATTAATTAAAATTAATAAATAAAAATAAAAATAAAAAATGGGTTGCCTTCTAACAAGCGCATGTTTAACGTCGTTAGCTCGACGCCGTGAATGGTTCTATGGTGGTTCTAGATGAATCTTTTTAACCGTGTGGGCTTGAAAATTCTCGTAAGATGGCTTCAATCGTTGGCCATTGACTATGAATCACTTTCTTGATTCTTCACTTTCTATTTCAATCGCACAATGTGTAGATACTTCGATCACAATAAAAGGTCCTTGCCATCGAGGTCGAAGCTTACCTGGAAATAGTTTTAATATGGAGTTATAAAGTAAAACTTTTTGTCCTATCGAAAAATTCTTCTGAGCTATTTTCTTCTCATGGAACAACTTTGTCTTGTCTTTATAAATGCGAGCATTCTCTTAAGCATCATTACGAATTTCCTCCAATTCTTGGATGTCTAATTTTCTTGCCTTCCCTGCAGGTTCTAACTTCATGTTACATTGTTGAACAACCCAATAAGCTTTATGTTCCAATTCTACTGGAAGATGGCAAGCTTTGCCAAAAACAAGTCGATACGGGGTTATGCCAATTGGTCCCTTATACGCCGTCCAATAGGCCCAAAGTACGTCACTAAGCCAAAGACTCCAATCCTTTCAGTTGGGCCGAACTGTTTTCTCTAAAATAGTCTTGATTTCCCTATTTGAGACTTCTGCTTGGCTGTTCGTTTGGGGGTGGTAAACTGTAGCTATACGATGGTGAACTCCGTATTTTGACAATAGTGCCTCCATGACTTTATTGCAAAAGTGGGTGCCACGATCATTGATCAAAGCTCGAGGTGTGCCAAACCTAGAAAAAATAGTTCGTTTTAGAAACTCCACAACAGTTTTAGCATTATCACTGCGAGTAGGCTTTGCTTCTATCCACTTAGAAACATAGTCTACTGCAATAATTATATATACGTTTCTAAATGAATAAATAAGTAAGCCCATGAAATCAATGCCCCACACATCAAAAATCTCAAATATATGAATCGGGGATAGGGGCATTTGATTTCGTTTAGTGACGTTACCTATATATTAGCATTTATCGCAAGACTTATAGAAATTATATGCATCCCGAAAAATTTTAGGCCAATATAGCCCACACTCTAATACCTTATGAGTAGTCTGTTCAGGACCAAAGTGACCTCCACAAGCCTCTGTATGACAAAAAGTAAGGATAGAGGTTACCTCGATTTCTGGAACACATCATCTTATTATCTGATCTGAACAGTGTTTCCATAAGTATGGGTCGTCCGAAATGTAATATCGAGCTTTCCGTCTAAGCTTGTCCTTCACGGAACGTGCTAATTCAGTAGGCAACGAACCTATGCTTAAGAACTTTACTATATCCGCATACCATGGGTAATGAGTCACGGTTGAAAATAAGTTCTCATCAAGGAACCCATCCTTTATAGGAGTGTCATCGTCGGATATTTTTAACCTACTCAAGTGGTCGGCTACCAAGTTTTCACACCCCTTTTTATCTAGAATCTCGATGTCAAACTCTTGGAGCAGCAAAATCCATCTAATGAGCCTTGGTTTTGCTTCCTTCTTCACGATCAAGTACCTAAGAGCTGCATGGTCAGAAAAAATAATCACCTTAGAACCCAATAAATATGACCAAAATTTATCCAAAGCAAATACAATAGCTAAGAGTTCTTTTTCTGTGGCGGTGTAGTTACTTTGTGCAGCATCTAGGTTTTTTGAGGCATAACAAATGACATGAGATGCTTGGTCTATCTTTTGCCTTAACACAGCCCCCACACTATGTTTTCTTGCATCGCACATAATTTCAAAGGGGTAGTTCCAATCTAGTGCTTATACTACAGGAGCGAACACCAACTTTTGCTTGAGTGTATCAAATGCCTCATTGCATTTTAGGCCGAAATCAAATTTCTTATATTTCTGCAATAACTCGTACAATGGTTCAGCTACTTTTGAGAAATTCTTTATAAATCGCCTGTAAAATTCTACATGGCCAAGGAAAGAACGTATCTCCCTTATAGTAGAGGGATATGACAAAGAATTTATAATGTCAGTTTTGGCATTATCAACCTCAATTCCCTTAGCTGAAACTATATGACCTAGAATCAAACCTTTATTTACCATAAAATGACACTTTTCATAATTCAAGACAAAATTAAATTATATGCACCTATTTAAAATTATCGTGAGGATTTTAAGGCATTCATCAAAACAATTCCCATGCATAGTAAAATCATCCATAAAAACTTCAATAATTTTTTCCACATATTCAAAAAATATACTCATCATGCATCTCTAGAAGGTGGCCGGTACATTGCAAAGTCCAAATAGCGTCCTTCTGTACGCAAATGTGCCGAATGGGCACGTAAAAGTGGTCTTTTCCTAGTCCTCTGATGCAATTAGGATTTGGAAGAAACCTGAGTATCCATCAAGACAACAAAAGTGAGTTTTACCAGCTAATCGCTCAAGCATTTGATCTATAAAAGAAAGAGGGAAATGATCTTTTCTAGTGTAAGAGTTCAACTTCCTGTAATCAATGCAGAAACGCCACCCATTTTTCACTCAAGTTGGTACCAAGTCACCCTTGGCATTTTTCTTTACTGTCACGCCTGTTTTATTAGGCACGAATTGTACCGGACTTGCCCATCTGCTGTCAGAAATGGGGTAGATTATGTCAGCATCTAGCAGCTTGATTATCTCCTTTTTTACCACCTCTACCAAGTCTTGTTGCAACAACTCTTACAACATCGTCATCACCAATCAACAGCAGTACCAGTAACTCATAAAAAGCACCTGCAAGAATGCGTAGTATACACGATATTTATGAGGTCACATAACCCATAAAAATAACACTCAATTATTAATCATTTTGTCTAATGACAGAATGTGATCCAATAACATATGAAGATGCAATTGAAGATGTCAAATGGATGAAGGCAATGGATGAAGAAATTGCAACAATAAGAAGAAATGACATGTGGGAGTTAAGAAGTCTACCAGAAGGACATAGTCCATTGGAGTCAAATGGGTGTACAAGACGAAGACCAACAAAGAAGGAAAAGTGGAGAAATTAAAAGCAAGACTGGTTGCAAAAGGCTACAAGCAAAAACATAGAGTAGACTATGATGAAGTATTTGCTCCGGTCGCCAGAATTGACACGATAAGGCTTCTCACGACAATTGTAGCATAAAATAAATGGACTATTTATCAAATGGACGTGAAGTCAACGTTTCTTAATGGCTACCTAGAGGAAGAAGTTTACATTGAACAACCACTTGGATATAGTAAAAAAGGACAGGAAGACAAAGTCTACCACTTGAAGAAAGCTTTATATGGACTGAAGCAAGCCTCGAGAGCATGGAACACGAGAATAGATGAATACTTTTAGAAGAGCAAGTTCATGAAAAGCCCATACAAGCATGCCCTATATAAGAATAAAAATGGAATTGGTGACATCATGATTATGTGCTTATACGTGGATGATATGATTTTCCCTAGAAACAATCCAGGTATGTTCAATGACTTTAAGAAAGCTATGACTAAAGAATTTAAAATGACAGGTATTGGTGAAATGCCATACTTTCTTAGAGTTGAAGTGAAACAAATGAAATATGGAATATTTATGTCTTAAAAGAAGTATGCCGAATAGATTTTAAGCAAATTCAGAATGAAAGATTACAAGCCGGTAGCCACGCCAGCCAAACCAGGCATGAAATTAAGTGTTGATTCATTTAGAGAGCTGGTAAATCCAACGTTATTGAAAAGTATCGTTGGAAGTTTAAGGTATTTGACTATCACGCTACCAGATATAATGTACACAGTGAGAATAGTTAGCAGATACATGGAGAAGCCAAAACAAGATCACCTGATTACAACAAAGAGAATTTTGAGATACATCAAAGGTATGATGGATAATGTTTTATTTTATACACACTCACAAAGTTCAAAATTGGTTGGTTATTCAAATAGTGATTATGGTGGTGACTTGAATGATTGTAAAAGCACATCCGGATATTTATTCCATATTGGCTCTGCGGTATTTTCATGGTCGTCGAAAAAGCAACAAATAATAGCCCTCTCAACATGTGAAGTAGAATACATGGTTGTTGTTACATGCACGTGTCAAGAAATTTTGTTGAAGAATATTTTGAGTGAATTATCTATTATACAATAAGGTACAATTACAATTTATGTTGACAACAAGTCTACAATATCTCTTGTAAAAAATCTGATGTCTCATAGTCAAAGCAAACATATCGATACAAAGTATTATTTTATTCGAGAGCAAGGGAAGAATAAAAATGTGGAATGAAATCAATTGCTAGACATTTTCACGAAGCCATTAAAAACAGACGTATTCCACAAACTCAAAGACAAGCTTGGAATGAAAAGCTCGATTTGATGGGGAGCGTTAGAAATCAAATTGACTTTTAAAGTTAGCTAAGCATGCAGACAAGGTGGTAGCAATGTAATATCCCGAATTAGGGCCTAATCAAAATAGTGGTTTTGTGACCACAAATCTGAGATAGAAATAATTATTTTATAATTATTTCTAGGTTTATGATATGATTTCATGATTGTGTGAAAATTTCGTGACGAAATTCTATGCATAAAGTGCTTAATTTGAAATTAGGGACTAAATCGAATAAGTTGCAAAACTTGCATTCTAGAAGTTTTTAGTATGAAATTAATTTGGAATATTAATTAGGAGGTCTTAAATAGCAATTTTATCAATTTCTAAGTTTATGGACAAAAATTGGACATGGATGGAATTTTTGGAAAGTTTAGTAGTAAGGGCATTTTGGTCATTTAGGGATAAAATGAATTAAAATACAAAATTAAAAGCCAATTTTGCTCATCTTCAACCCCATGGCAGAATATAGCAAGGAGAAACCATGGCTATGGTTTTTCAAGCTTCCAAGCTCGATTGTAAGTCCATTCTAGCCCCGTTTTTCAAGTTCTTTACGTTTTTTGAGTCCCGGTAGCTCGATTTAGCTTATGCTAGCAATAATTTAACCTAGGGTTTATATTTGGAAAAATACCCATAGGTGAAATTTGTGTATTTTGGTGTTTTATGATAGAATATGAGGTTTTAAATTATGTTAGACAACTTGTGCTACTCGGTTTTAAGTGAAAACGAGCAAAAGGGCTTAATCAGTAAAAATACCTAATAGTCATAAGTATATGTTAGAGTGAGAATTTGATATTGCCATAGAAGGGAAAAATGATCAGCATGTCATAAAACATAAGAAAATAGGCTGAAGTTTAATTTACGAGCTTTGGGGCAAAAGTGTAAATATGCAAAAGTTTAGGGGAAAATTGTAATTTTTCAAAAATATGATTTTGGGTCAATTTGAATAATGTGAGTCCTAATTAGACTATATTTTAAATGATAGAGCAAGGAAAACTGAAATTCAGGCTAAAATGGGGAAAATACCAAGTTGTGGACGAAATGGTAAAAGTAGCCATTTTCGCATACTAGGTAAGTTCATATGTAAATGTTGGTAACATAGTTATTATTTTAAATGTTTTTATATTATTTAAATGATATGATAATTATTATGAAATATTATACTCATGATAATTGTTTGATAATATGTCAAATTATGTGATATACTTGGAAAATGTGAAATACTACCGAGTATCGGTATCGGTATTCCGTAGAAGATGGTTGAGACACATGATTGGGAAAAAAGTCCCGTTGAACCTTAGGAATGGATTAGGATACAAGTGACATGTCACTGGGATATTTGGGCATTCGAACTCGTTGAGTTGAGTCCGAGTTCACTTATGGATGCGAATGTCTGAACTCGTTGAGTTGAGTCCGAGTTCGTGAAATGTAACTAGGCATCCGAGCTCGTTGAGTTGAGTCCGAGTTCACTTATGGATGCGAACGCCCGAGCTCGTTGAGTTGAGTCCGAGTTCGCTTATAGGCGGGTTACATAGTAGCTTGGCTACATATGTGGCACTTATGTGCAAACTTTCCATGTATCCGAATTATATTCTGATGTGTTCAACGGGTAAAGTTCTACTCAAATGGAGGAATACTCAAGATGAAAGGGACGTATTGGTAAGTGTTGTGAAATGGATACTTTGAACAGGTATGTACTTAACCCTCGGGTTGAAAAATCGATATAACAACAATATGGTAAGATGATAAATGAAAATATGATATGAATGTCTTGGTGATGATTATGCAAATGATGTTTTATGTTTGCTTATATGGTTATGTTACTTGCTATTTGCATGTGAACTTACTAAGCATTTATGCTTACTCCTCCTTTTTCATTCCTTGTAGTGTTGACAAGCCAGCTCGGAAATCGAAGCGGTCGGAGGCACGCTCACACTATCCGTATACCATCTTGGCATAATGGCTTGTATATTTTGAGTATGGCATGTATAGCATTATAATCATTTTGTATATATAGTCTTATGATATGGTTATTGAGTAGTATAAAAATGCTTGGTAATGATTAGCCATTGGAATGGCTAATTAAGATCATATTTGGTGTTATGTATGTCAAATTGCTAGTTAATCCATGGAAACCATGAAATAGGTAAAATTTACCATAAAATAGATTCAGACAGCAGTAGTGATGTGAATTTGAAAAATCATTAAAAATAGTATAGATATAATTAGATGATGAATTAAACATGGAATTGAATAATTATGAGTATATTTTCATATGGAAGAAACGAATCAGGTATATGAGTTATATTTTATGAGATGTTTAAATATTTGTGAAACAGGGCCAGAGCAATTTCTGGATCCCCTGTTCTGATTTTGGAAATTCACCATAAATTGTATAAAAATAATTAGAAGTCATAATTTATATGTACAGATTTCTTATTGAGTCTAGTTTTAAGAGAAACAAACTTCATAGTCATTGAAATTCTGTACAGAGAGATATCTGATTCGTAATACACAAAGGTCAGAGTAGTCGAACCCTGAAACAGGGGATATTTTAACTAATAAACTGTACTAATTGGCCTAGCCAAAAATTCTAGAAAAAAATTAGTAAATAGATATATGAGTCTAGTTTCAGGGAAAAGTTACGGAATTAGATTTTGAGTTTCAGAACTCAAGATATGAATTTTTAAGCGACTGTGACGCAGTTAGCCAGCTTGTCTGGAATTTCTAAAATTAAATTATTTGAGCTATTTAAGCAATGAATTAAGTCTGTTAACACCTCGTATTCGACTCCAGCGACAGTATCGGGTACGGGGCGTTACATTTTGTGGTATCAGAGTAGGTTTAGTCGGTTCTCGGACTAACCTAGCATGTGTAAAAGTTTAGCTATACATGCCACTGATCTGTGATAGTGTGATGTCTTCCGATGCATATGAGTACCGTCTTATTTAGACAGGATACTCTCCAACTGAGCTGCGCCGACCATGTTCAACGTTATGTAAAGGTATTTGAGTAAAATTATGATTATGATAAGTATCGGTTCAAAAAAGTATGAATAAAGGTTTATGATACATATGTGATAAATATTCATATTTGCTTAATGCTCATATGATGTAGTGTATATGGCTTACTTGATAAGATGAACAGAATAAATAGAAAGTAGTAGAGGCATGAATAAAAGTCATAATATTATGATACGAATGAAAATGTCCTTGTTTTGATTTGGACGTCGAATGTTGATGAATGCTAATGATATATAATTTTTATGAGATAAAGGATTATAATGAAATGAACTTATCTGTGTTAAATTGTTGGACTGAATTATATGATTGTAATGATATGTACATGATGATGCACGAAAGGAAAGTTATGATTGTGGTGCAAATATCTATGTTTGTTTTGCCTTATATGATGTCATGAGCATGACTTAATTTAATTAAATGAATGGATAAGTAAAGCTATCTAGAAAACATAGAATGTATGCATAAGTATATTGTCTAAATGGGACAATAGAAAAATTAGTGTAAGCCAACATGAATGAATGACATGATTTTGATGATGTTGTTATGATGATGGAAGTTGTGTCATATGTATATGTATAAGAAAGTCGAGTCAAAGGTCCTACAACCCCTCCCCCTTACCGAAGTGGTACTTATAATGGAATTTCATGAGATTTGTATTGAATAAGTTTCCGGTTGAGAACCTAAAGAGTTCAGTGATAGAATAATTATAAGTATGATCAGAGATTGAAAATGAGCTGATAAGTAAAGTCGAGCCGATAAAGTATCGGATTGACGTAAAGATTATTGGAATTATGCACTTTCCAGTTAGAAAAGGAATTCTCCTTGGTAAACCGAATTACTCAGTGCAAGGTCGAGAAAAGTGTAAATCAAATTTATTCAAAACCGGCCTTCTTTAGTGAATGATTTAATATGAAATTTGTGACGACATGAACTAGTTGGGGAAATGATATTTGAAATGCGAACTATCTCGAGTGTGATAGTTATGACTTGACAGAGTTTAGCGATCTCTTTTGAGATGTTCTATGTGTTTACCCGTTCTCGAAATATTTCTATAGCTATTGATCTTCCGAAGAAATTCTTGTTATATGGGAATGTCTTTTAATCCTCGGTGTTGGATGGAAGCATTGGTAGTCCATCTGTTTTATAATTTATATTGCTCTATTTCATCGGGTATTCTATTTCATTTAAATCGATAAGAATTGATGAGAGAATACATATGATGTTATGATTCTGCTTTCTTCTACTTGATGCTTCATCCGATATATATGTATGGGAAGATATATTGTTCTTGTTATATTTGATTCCAAAGGGATTAAATGATGTTTTCCTTTGGACTTTCTTTCTTTGAAGAATTATCGGGGTATTCCGTATTTTCTCTATGAGTTTGGTTTTGATTCTCCTGGCTTGGTTTTCGATTCTCCAAAGATAGTATCGTATCTTGGGTTTCTTTATTCGGATTTCTTTATTTTGGATTTCTTTATTCGGTTTTCTTGTTATCTTTGTTCCATAATTTGTCAATTATGACTCGTGTTCAAAGTGCGTTCTTCAGCTCGTGATAATCATGTCAAATATGACTATACTTCTAATTTGATCTTGGTAATGTGGTGATTTTAGTATTGGGGTTTTTTTTTCTAATTTTTGTGTAAGGATTTGACATCAGTAAAGGCATAAGTGATAAAAGCGCGAGTTTCAGTCGATATGGTGAATTATCTATTTGAAAAATTTCATGCGACAATTATTTTAGGATTATTTTTCCCAAGTTTGATAATAGAATTTCATTTTGTACGGATAAAAGAGTAAATAGTCTGAACGAGAAGTGTATATTTATTAGAAAAAGTTTGATATTAGTTAAAGTCACTACGAATGATAAGGTTTTCATTTTGTGAAAGCTGAAAAGTTTATTACATGTTGACAAAGTTCGGATAGATGAGAATATTGGTAACTGAAGCGTCTGAACTAGACTAGTCTACATTGAGTAAAGACTTCCTGACTTTCAGTAATGTACCGTGGTATGAATTGTGATGTGTTTCAAGACAAAGTGAGAGTAATGTGATAGTTTAGAGCATTCGATGTTACATAAAATCGGAGTTGTTAAAGGGGTTAAAGCCGAGCATTGGGATCTATCAAAATTATCCTTGTCGTTGTTGATATTGGGATGGAAATGAGAAGGATTATTCTTGAGGCCATATCGAATTATTTCCATGGCGAAAGAGGAAAATGTGATGTATCTTATTGTTAAATGTTTGGCGAGATCTATAAATCATATCTCAGTATTGAATGAATTCCTACTCATCGATTTATGGAAATTCGTGTCTCTTTGATTGTTGGATTTCTTGGAATTCCGGTCTCCATTAATCAAGTTAAGATCCGGATTTTATGTCATGATATCATGGGAAACTGAGAAGGGTTGAAAATTTAAGAACAGTTGAGAGTTGAGATGTAAGCTTTCAGATCATATGAGAAATTAAAGAGATGTATTGGAGGTACAGTCTAAGTGAAAGTTCTTCAGCACCGAATATGAGATTAAAAGTGAAGACCACTTTTCTGGTAAGATTTTCGGGGACGAAAATCCCTAAAGGGGGGGAGAGTTGTAATATCCCGAATTAGGGCCTAATCGGAATAGTGGTTTCGTGACCACAAATTTGAGATAGAAATAATTATTTTATAATTATTTCTAGGTTTATGATATGATTGCATGATTGTGTGAAAATTTCGTGACGAAATTCTATGCATAAAGTGCTTAACTTGAAATTAGGGACTAAATCGAATAAGTTGCAAAACTTGCATTCTAGAAGTTTTTAGTATGAAATTACTTTGGAATATTAATTAGGTCTTAAATAGCAATTTTACCAATTTCTAAGTTTATGGATAAAAATTGGACATGGATGGAATTTTTGGAAAGTTTAGTAGTAAGGGCATTTTGGTCATTTAGGGGTAAAATGAATTAAAATACAAAATTAAAAGCCAATTTTGCTCATCTTCAACCCCATGGCCGAATATAGTAAGGAGAAACCATGGCTAGGGTTTTTCAAGCTTTCAAGCTCGATTGTAAGTCCATTCTAGCCCCGTTTTTCAAGTTCTTTACTTTTTTTTGAGTCCTGGTAGCTCGATTTAGCTTATGCTAGCAATAATTTAACCTAGGGTTTATATTTGGAAAAATACCCATAGGTGAAATTTGTGTATTTTGGTGTTTTATGATAGAATATGAGGTTTTAAATTATGTTAGACAACTTGTGCTACTCGGTTTTAAGTGAAAACGAGCAAAAGGGCTTAATCGGTAAAAATACCTAATAGTCATAAGTATATGTTAGAGTGAGAATTTTGTAACACCCCCTACCCGTATCCGTCGCCGGAATAGAGTACGAGGCATTAACGAGGACTACAAAAACACTTACAGATAATTTAAATATATTTTCATAACATCTTGTCTTGAATTCATACTATTTCATATTTAAGCTTTACTCACCAAAGTATTTGAAATATCATCTTTATGCAAATAGCACACATGAGGTACATAATTCCATAATTAAGAATGAACACATTTATCAAACATATTGCACATTCATATATCAATGTCTCACATTTTCATATATCAATAACCGTCATTTTTCTTGTTTTTCAGATAATTATGTATAACCATTGATAAGCATGCAACTCACTGTTTCTTCTTGTCAATCACAATTTCAAATGACAAATTCGTGTGAATGAGCTCAACCTCATTAGGTATTTAAATTCTGTCATTTTGATTCACATACTCATAATTTACTAACATATCCTGTCAAACACAATCTCTGAATGACAAAATCACATAATTGAGCTCAATAATAATAATGATAACATTACTTATATTTCTTTTTCCACATGTTACATTTACGACTTACCAACTTGTCCATTCAAGGAACAGCTTATGGATTTGAGTACATCATGATCTGAAGCCCGAAGTCTAGCTGAAGCACATAAGTGCTAGACGGAAGCCCGAAGGCTAACTGAAGCACATAAGTGCTAAACGGAAGCCCAAAGGCTAATCAAGCTCACTGTAGTGAATCAAACCCCAAAAGGGTTAACTGAAACTCATATGAGTTAACGAAAGCTCGTAATAGCTAAACGGAAAGCAAACACGAGAATTCGCAACAAATGCTGAATCTCGGTTTACTTGGGTAATTTACCGTCAATTCATCTTTTTCACTAAAAGATTGTACTTATTTCCTGCGTTTCGTTCCTCCAAAATTCTCAATTCAATTTCATAACTTTTGTACATAATTTACTTATTTTCAACAATTAACATACATAATTATTAATCACCATTCATAAAATAATATTGAAATTTAATAATATTAACAAATGGTCACTAAATTTAGTTATATAAACTCACAAGTTCGATTTTTATATTATAGCGATAATCATAATTTCATAATAAATATTCCAAATAAAACATTATATCGTTTCTAATTCAACACTTATCGATTATAATCAGGCATGTGATCAATTTATACACGAGTCATTCATATATTTTTGTATATTTTTCTCCTCCTCCTCTCCATCCACATCCTTAGTATAAACAACACACTTGTAGATAACATTATCCATAATTTTCACTATCTACTTATGTGAATATTCAAGCTGTCCATCTATGTCATAGTCACTAAATTATTTATATCTGGAGCTATAGAACTCCAAATTAAGTTCTGCTAATTTTTCCTGAAACTAGACTCATATATCTTCTTACTATAAAATTTTCATAATTTTTTGTTAGGCCAATTAATACAGTTTATTCATTGAAATCTCCCCTGTTTCAGAGTACAACTACTCTGACCTCTGTGTACTACGAACCAAATTTCTCCCTGTAAAGAATTCCAACGACCATGCCGTTTGTTTCCCTTAAAAATAGACTCAATAAGGAATCCATGCATGTAAAGTATGACTCTTGATAATTTTTTTACAATTTATGGTGAATTTCTAAAGTCAGGACAGGGGATCTCGAATTCATTCTGACATTGTCTCACAAAATTTATCATATCTCATGATTTACAATTCCATTGCTTACATTATTTCTTCTATAAGAAACTAGACTCAATAAGATTTAATTTCATATTTTATTCATCCTATAATTCCATTTCTACAATTTTTGGTGATTTTTCAAAGTTAGACTACTACTGCTGTCCACAACAGTTTTAGTGCAAAATGTTGATTTCCATTTTGCCCCAAATTTCACAATTCATACAATTCAGTCCTTGCTCAATTAACCCCTAAATTAAGATAATTTTCTCAATTAATACTTTTACTAGACATTATAAGTTATTTCATAACTATTAAAATTCATAATTTCCTCATAAAACTCTAACTTCAAACTCTTTTACACTTAGGTCCCAAACATTCACTTTCTATTCAATTCTTTCAATAAAATCAACATATAAACAATTTAAAGCTCTAATTCCATGCCAAATCATCATATACTTCCAGCACATATTCATAGCAACTTTCAATTTCTTTCATGGAATCAAAAACTAATGAATTCAACAAGTGGACCTAGTTGTAAAAGTCACAAAAACACAAAAATTTCAAGAAATAATCAAGAATTGAAATTACTTGCAGTAAAAATATGAAAAACCAGCTTGAGGGAACTCTTTCCTGGTGTTTTTGCTGATGAGAATGCAGAAAAATAAAGAGAAATCTAGATAATTCCACTTTAGTCCTAACTTTATTAAGTAAATTTTGCAATTTTCCAATTTTGCCCTTAATTCTCCTTGTTTTCTTGCTGATTTCATACCCTTGCCGTCCAGCCCAAATAGACCTTGGGTCTATTTTCCTTTTAAACCCTCTTTCTTTTATCAATTAAGCTATTTAATCATTTCCTACAATTTTGCATTTGATACAATTTAGTCCTTTTTATTCAATTAATTATCAGAACTTTAAAATTTCTTGACGAAACTTTAATACTAACATATTAACACTCCATAAATATTTATAAAAATATTTATGGCTCGATTTAAAATTTCCGAGGCCTCGATACCTCGTTTTCGATTCTAATTATTTTAGTATTTATTTTTAGTACACTATTCACTATTTCAAAAATTTTCCTAACTTCACATTTAACTTATAATTACTAAATTAATAATATTTCCTACGCATTTGTCGGATTTAGTGATCTCGAATCACTGTTTCGACACCACTAAAAATTAGGCTGTTACAATTCTCCCCCCCTTTAGGGATTTTCGTCCTCGAAAATCTTATCAGAAGAAATTGCTTTCAACACTCATGAAACACTTTTACTAACTTCTCAGTTTCACAAAGAAAACCCCACTTTAGCATTTAACGTAGTTGAAATCAAATCATCATCAAATAAAGCCAATCATGTAGTCAACATTCACAAAATAATCAAGATTTTTCAATACGTATATAATGTAGAGTAACAACCCGTATAAACAGAATAATAGCTTTACATGAATCTCACCATTTACTTTTATCTTCAACGTAATAGAATAGTATAACAAAGAAAAATGAAGAAGTCCCAATCATAATTTAATCGGACCAACGATGCTCTCATCAAATATTTTAGCTAGCTAGCATTCTCATACAATAAGAATTTCATCGTAAAAACGAACAGCCACATATTCCTCCTCGACTAATTACATCATCCCTAATCCCATAATATTTCATTCATTAACAAAAATCAATTCAAAAGAATTTTCCGGTAAGTACACTCTTTAGACATAATATTTGAATAAGTCAATTTACTGCAATTAGCTTCTTCTTTAATCATGACATTGCATATCTTGAATGATCTTTAAAACATTCTAATACCTTTTTCCAGAACTGTATTTACTTTTCAAACTATTCTCGTTTCTATATGCCTTACTAATCACTTCAACACTATACTCTCCAATTCTACAGATGTGAATTTATTAACATAATTCTCATGAAATTTTATCATAATTACAACTCTGGTAAGGGAGTGAGGTCGTAAAGCCTCTAACTCAACTCTCATAATTACACACATATGACTTGACATTCATACATAATATTATTGTTTTCACATATTTCACTTCAAGCAAAATTAATACACTTATATAGTCTATCAATATTTTCTGCCATATACAATTTCAAACGATGAATTCACTTAGTTTAGCTCAATATCAACAATTAATCAATTTCAATCTCTTAAGTTCATTTATCACTTACCTTTCTTAATCAATTTAGGGAACAATTTCGGAATTAAGTACTTCGTTTTCACCATGCCATAGTAAAACTATGGTCTTGCACATAGTCACATATCACACACCGAAGCCATAGCCCAGCCATGGTCTTATATGAAAATCACATATCACATGTTGCCATGGTCCAACCATGGTCTTTTCCTTCAATTCATCTTGTCACTGAACTCAAATGCTCAATTTGATCATTTATTCAATTTTCATGCTTTTAAATTATTCACGATTTTATCATCAATACATATGAAATAACACATCATGAAATTCATAAAATTAACAAATAATCACTAAAATTTAGCCATATAAACTTACTAATCATACTTATTCAACCAAGTGTACATAAACATACACTTATTCAATTTTGAATAAAATTTACTTAATCAAACATGTTGGGCACATAACATCATAGACATGCCAAACAGACACGGATAGCCTTATCATAATATAAACTTTCATTTCATTTCACCTTTTTATATTTCAACTTATGGTTATCTCATTTCGTACATTATCACATACATATCATGAACTTCTATTCATACCTTGTCAAGTTTCAACTTAACACAAACACATTTTCAATGTCTCAACACCAAATTTTCGCACTGTCAAGATTAGCTCGATTAGAAAGCACCTCGGTCTTAACAAAATAATTTCGTTAGAGCCAGAAGATATCACACTATCACAAGTAGTAATATAGCATGTATAGCTAAACTCACATACGCTAGGTTAATCCGAGAACCGACTAAACCATAGCTTTGATACCACTAAATGTAACACCCCTACCCGTATCCGTCGCCAGAATAGAGTACGAGGCATTAACGAGGACTACAAAAACACTTACAGATAATTTAAATATATTTTCATAACATCTTGTCTTGAATTCATACTATTTCATATTTAAGCTTTACTCACCAAAGTATTTGAAATATCATCTTTATGCAAATAGCACACATGAGGTACATAATTCCATAATTAAGAATGAACACATTTATCAAACATATTGCACATTCATATATCAATGTCTCACATTTTCATATATCAATAACCGTCATTTTTCTTGTTTTTCAGATAATTATGTATAACCATTGATAAGCATGCAACTCACTGTTTCTTCTTGTCAATCACAATTTCAAATGACAAATTCGTGTGAATGAGCTCAACCTCATTAGGTATTTAAATTCTGTCATTTTGATTCACATACTCATAATTTACTAACATATCCTGTCAAACACAATCTCTCGAATGACAAAATCACATAATTGAGCTCAATAATAATAATGATAACATTATCGACATTTCTTTTTCCACATGTTACATTTACGACTTTACCAACTTGTCCATTCAAGGAACAGCTTACGGTTTGAGTACATCATGATCTGAAGCCCGAAAGTCTAGCTGAAGCACATAAGTGCTAGACGGAAGCCCGAAATAAAGCAAGCACATAAGTGCTAAACGGAAGCCAAAAGGCTAAGCTCAAGCTCACGGTGAACCAAACCCCAAAAGGGTTAATTGAAACTCATATGAGTTAACGAAAGCTCGTAATAGCTAAACGGAAAGCAAACACGAGAATTCGCAACAAATGCTGAATCTCGATTTACTTGGGTAATTTACCGTCAATTCATCTTTTTCACTGAAAGATTGTACTTATTTCCTGCGTATCGTTCCTCCAAAATTCTCAATTCAATTTCATAACTTTTGTACATAATTTACTTATTTTCAACAATTAACATACATAATTATTAATCACCATTCATAAAATAATATTGAAATTTAATAATATTAACAAATGGTCACTAAATTTAGTTATATAAACTCACAAGTTCGATTTTTATATTATAGCGATAATCATAATTTCATAATAAATATTCCAAATAAAACATTATATCGTTTCTAATTCAACACTTATCGGTTATAATCAGGCATGTGATCAATTTATACACGAGTCATTCATATATTTTTGTATATTTTCTTCCTCCTCCTCTCCATCCACATCCTTAGTATAAACAACACACTTGTAGGTAACATTATCCATAATTTTCACTATCTACTTATGTGAATATTCAAGCTGTCCATCTATGTCATAGTCACTAAATTATTTATATCTGGAGCTATAGAACTCCAAATTAAGTTCCGCTAATTTTTCCTGAAACTAGACTCATATATCTTCTTACTATAAAATTTTTATAATTTTTTGTTAGGCCAATTAATACAGTTTATTCATTGAAGTCTCCCCTATTTCAGAGTACGACTACTCTGACCTCTGTGTACTACGAACCAAATTTCTCCCTGTAAAGAATTCCAACGACCATGCCGTTTGTTTCCCTTAAAAATAGACTCAATAAGGAATCCATGCATGTAAAGTATGACTCTTGATAATTTTTTTACAATTTATGGTGAATTTCTAAAGTCAGGACAGGGGATCTCGAGTTCATTCTGACATTGTCTCACAAAATTTATCATATCTCATGATTTACAATTCCATTGCTTACATTATTTCTTCTATAAGAAACTAGACTCAATAAGATTTAATTTCATATTTTATTCATCCTCTAATTCCATTTCTACAATTTTTGGTGATTTTTCAAATTTAGACTACTGCTGCTGTCCAAAACAGTTTTAGTGCAAAATGTTGATTTCCATTTTGCCCCAAATTTCACAATTCATACAATTCAGTCCTTGCTCAATTAACCCCTAAATTAAGATAATTTTCTCAATTAATACTTTTACTAGACATTATAAGTTATTTCATAACTATTAAAATTCATAATTTTCTCATAAAACTCTAACTTCAAACTCTTTTACACTTAGGTCCCAAACATTCACTTTCTATTCAATTCTTTCAATAAAATCAACATATAAACAATTTAAAGCTCTAATTCCATGCCAAATCATCATATGCTTCCAGCACATATTCATAGCAACTTTCAATTTCTTTCATGGAATCAAAAACTAATGAATTCAACAAGTGGACCTAGTTGTAAAAGCCACAAAAACACAAAAATTTCAAGAAATAATCAAGAATTGAACTTACTTGCAGTAAAAATATGAAAAACCAGCTTGAGGGAACTCTTTCCTGGTGTTTTTGCTGATGAGAATGCAGAAAAATAAAGAGAAATCTAGATAATTCCACTTTAGTCCTAACTTTATTAAGTAAATTTTGTAATTTTCCAATTTTGCCCTTAATTCTCCTTGTTTTCTTGCTGATTTCATACCCTTGCCGTCCAGCCCAAATAGACCTTGGGTCTATTTTCCTTTTAAACCCTCTTTCTTTTATCAATTAAGCTATTTAATCATTTCCTACAATTTTACATTTGATACAATTTAGTCCTTTTTATTCAATTAATTATCAGAACTTTAAAATTTCTTGACGAAACTTTAATACTAACATATTAACACTCCATAAATATTTATAAAAATATTTATGGCTCGATTTAAAATTTCCGAGGCCTCGATACCTCGTTTTCGATTCTAATTATTTTAGTATTTATTTTTAGTACACTATTCACTATTTCAAAAATTTTCCTAACTTCACATTTAACTTATAATTACTAAATTAATAATATTTCCTACGCATTTGTCGGATTTAGTGATCTCGAATCACTGTTCCGACACCACTAAAAATTAGGCTGTTACAAATTTGATGTTTCCATAGAAGGGAAAAATGATCAGCATGTCATAAAACATAAGAAAATAGGCTGAAGTTTAATTTACGAGCTTTGGGGCAAAAGTGTAAATATGCAAAAGTTTAGGGGCAAAATTGTAATTTTTTGAAAATATGATTTTGGGTCAATTTGAATAATGTGAGTCCTAATTAGACTATATTTTAAATGATAGAGCAAGGAAAACTGAAATTCAGGCTAAAATGGGGAAAATACCAAGTTGTGGACGAAATGGTAAAAGTAGCTATTTTCGCATACTAGGTAAGTTCATATGTAAATGTTGGTAACATAGTTATTATTTTAAATGTTTTTATATTATTTAAATGATATGATAATTATTATGAAATATTATACTCGTGATAATTGTTTGATAATATGTCAAATTATGTGATATACTTGGAAAATGTGAAATACTACCGAGTATCGGTATCGGTATTCCATAGAAGATGGTTGAGACACATGATTGGGAAAAAGGTCCCGTTGAACCTTAGGAATGGATTAGGATACAAGTGACATGTCACTGGGATATTTGGGCATCCGAACTCGTTGAGTTGAGTCCGAGTTCACTTATGGATGCGAATGTCCGAACTCGTTGAGTTGAGTCCGAGTTCGTGAAATGTAACTAGGCATCCGAGCTCGTTGAGTTGAGTCCGAGTTCACTTATGGATGCGAACGCCCGAGCTCATTGAGTTGAGTCTGAGTTCGCTTATGGGCGGGTTACATAGTAGCTTGGCTACATATGTGGCACTTATGTGTGCAAACTTTCCATGTATCCGAATTATATTCCGATGTGTTCAACGGGTAAAGTTCTACTCAAATGGAGGAATACTCAAGATGAAAGGGACGTATTGGTAAGTGTTGTGAAATGGATACTTTGAACAGGTATGTACTTAACCCTCGGGTTGAAAAATTGATATAACAACAATATGGTAAGATGATAAATGAAAATATGATATGAATGTCTTGGTGATGATTATGCAAATGATGTTTTATGTTTGCTTATATGGTTATGTTACTTGCTATTTGCATGTGAATTTACTAATCATTTATGCTTACTCCCTCCTTTTCATTCATTGTAGTGTTGACAAGCCAGCTCGGAAATCGGGAACGGTCGGAGGCACGCTCACACTATCCATATACCATCTTGGCATAATGGCTTGTATATTTTGAGTATGGCATGTATAGCATTATAATCATTTTGTATATATAGTCTTATGATATGGTTATTGAGTAGTATAAAAATGCTTGGTAATGATTAGCCATTGGAATGGCTAATTAAGATCATATTTGGTGTTATGTATGTCAAATTGCTAGTTAATCCATGGAAACCATGAAATAGGTAAAATTTACCATAAAATAGATTCAGACAGCAGTAGTGATGTGAATTTGAAAAATCATTAAAAATAGTATAGATATAATTAGATGATGAATTAAACATGGAATTGAATAATTATGAGTCTATTTTCATATGGAAGAAACGAATCAGGTATATGAGTTATATTTTATGAGATGTTTAAATATTTGTGAAACAGGGCCAGAGCGATTTCTGGATCCCCTATTTTTATTTTGGAAATTCACCATAAATTGTATAAAAATAATTAGAAGTCATAATTTATATGTACAGATTTCTTATTGAGTCTAGTTTTAAGAGAAACAAACTTCATAGTCATTGAAATTCTGTACAAAGAGATATCTGATTCATAATACACAGAGGTCAGAGTAGTCGAACCCTGAAACAGGGGATATTTTAACTAATAAACTGTACTAATTGGCCTAGCCAAAAATTCTAGAAAAAAATTAGTAAATAGATATATGAGTCTAGTTTCAGGGAAAAGTTACGGAATTAGATTTTGAGTTTCAGAACTCAAGATATGAATTTTTAAGCGACTATGACGCAGTTAGCCAGCTTGTCTGGAATTTCTAAAATTAAATTGTTTGAGCTGTTTAAGCAATGAATTAAGTCTGTTAACACCTCGTATTCGACTCCAGCGACGGTCTCAGGTACGGGGCGTTACAAGCAAGCTATTAAAAGAATTGGTCTGCAACTTGGTTTAACGTGGAAATTTGTTAACAATTACTTAAGGATTAAATATGATGAGTTGGCTAGGAATGACTTGGAGCATTATCCATAATAATGGATAAGTAACAGCTGGGTTTCATGAAGGTTAAGGGATAAGAATGGGCTGTGGCGACAACATTTAAGTCGGTTTAAGTAAGTCTATAAATATGGTTTATGAGTTAGTATAATAGAAGCTGAAAAAGTAAGTGAATGTTGAGAGAAAAAAGAAGAAAAATTGAGTGTTGAGAAAAAAAAAGGAAAAGAGTGAGAGTTGTAAACTAGAAGCAACTAGTATAGAGAGAGAAAAAAAAGATAATTATATTGTATGTTATTGTGTGTAATAAAAGAATTAATATTTGAGCTATTTTTATTATGCTCCTAACACTTGTGTTAAACTGGAATTATTTTTTTTGATTAGTGGATCTCAATCACTACAATTCTATCCTCTTGTCAATAGAAATGACAAGTATATTGTTAGTCCCCCTCGAGATTATAGATGAGGGTTTTGCTCAATAGGTGAATGGATTAGTAGGACAGTTTTTAGAAAAATCTCTTAATTTTAGTCTTTTCCAAAAGGCTACAAATCTATTATGGGGTAAACAAGGTGGTGTTGAAGTTAGATTTCTTAGGCCTAAATTGTATCAAACTTTATTTCCGAATCAAGAAACTAGAGATTGGGTGCTTGAATCAGGGTAAGGCACTTGTGTTAAGGAAGTGGGAACCAAGTTTAATGCCTCTTGAATTGGATTTGAAGAAAGCTCTAGTGTGGATTAAACTCGGTACATAGATAGGGCTACTCCTATGAGGAAGCATCTTGATTGTGCTAATGTATATATTGAAGTTGTTATAGAAGATGAAATACTAGGAAGTATTATGGTTAAATTGGAAAAGGGGGTTTTAATTGAAGTTATTTGGTTACCTCTAAAAAGTACTGGTCATGGTACCTTTAGTCATTTAAATAAGTAGTGTCGAAGAGAGATTAATGTGAAAAAAAAAGTTAATCTAGCATAGAAAGAAATGGATGTTCATGCTAGAGTTATTCTTAAAGTAGTGGTTAAAACATAGGATGCACTACTGCAGGAGGAGTTTTGAGAGATCATGATGGGAATTGGATCCTTGGATTTAATTGTAAATTAAGAAAATGGTCAATATTCGAAGCTGAATTGTGGGATATTCTTAATGGTGTGTCGTTAGTGCAAGGAAGACAACATGATAGGATATTGGAACAGACAAACAAAATGGAAGTTATTAGGGCTATCAAGGAATCTTTGTCGAAGTGGTTAAATTCAGCAATAATCAGATGCATAACTCAACTTTTGCAAAATGTGGAGAATTGGTCAATTGAACATATCCCTAAAGAAGAAAATGTTGAAGCTAATCATATTGCCAAGTTGGCGTTTGACAGAGAGGAAAACTTACAGTTATATGTAGCTTCTCCTTCCGACTCTTTCTAGCTTAATATAAAGTGTTTTAATCTATTTACCAAAAAAAAAAAGTAGTGGTTGAAACTATTGAGGAATGCTTGGGTTCTAATATTGGTTTTATTTAAAAATTTTACTAAATAATTCTACTTTCCATTGTTGAACTTATTTCATTGATGTTCATCTAAGATTTCTGGATTATTTCGGTTTAAAAATTTTTTCCTCGAAACCAAATTTTTTGACATTAACGAAATTAGTTGTTACATATTTCCTCTCTTTCTTCTTTCTTTCCAAGGACACTCTTTTTTTTTTCATCTATTGCTTGATAGAGTTGAAAAATAAAAAGAAATAAATAAAATATTTGAAAAATGCATAATTTTGAACTAAGATAGATTATTTTCTCCTCTTATCATTTCAATTATGAAGGATTGACTTTTATGCATTAGGATGAAAAGTTATCATCTCTCATATTTTCTTTCTTACCAAGTACACTTGAAATTTATTTTCTTTTCACTTTTTTCGCTTATTTTTCAAAAGTTTCATTTTCTTTCCTCTTATTTTCAACTCTACCAAGCGATGGATGTAAACAAAATTATTTTTTATTTTATTTTCTTTTCCTTTTTTATCTTTCCTACCAATCACACCTAAAAAAATAATTATATTTTCTATCTTCTTATTTTTTCACACTTTTAATTTTTCAACTTTCCAATTTTCTTTCTATTCTACAAAGGAAACCCTAAGTGCTTTGGGCAGTGATCTAAAAGAAAATTTCATCAGGTTATTAAGACCCACAAAAAAAATACTTGAAAATATAAAATTAGTAGATAGTGACAAGTAGAGTTGTATACAAAAAGATTAGTAATAATTTTATTTCTTAAGTAAAAACAAATTAAGTAATAATAGGGGTTTTTTAGAAACCCAAAAACTAAAATTGAATTAAAAGCTTAACGAAAAAAACAATATGATAATACTCTAAGATGACATATTTTTATGTATTAATTATATGTTTATTTTGAGTATGACCCTACTAATTTGAGTTATTTATGGTTTTTTATCTTATAGGGACTAAATTGAAGGCAAAATGGAATTTGAGGGTTAAAAGCGTAAACTTAAAGTTAAATTGGGACAGCATGCGAAGTAGGAGAGAAATGGTGCCGAAAATGCAAAGTGTGGAAGATTTTGGGAGCAAAAATGCAAAAGAAGAGATTTTATAGCAAAAGATTCTATTTTAATTCTAATTATATTAGGATAATTATTAAGGATTATTATTTAGATTTTATTTTAGCTTTTATCATTATTTATCTTTAATTATCTTTATTTAATTGTATTTATCTTTTAGAATTTAATTAGGAATAAACTAGGTTTCTTAGTACTATAAATAGGGGATGGAGTGACACAAATTTCACTCATCTTCCTGTAAACACTCTCTCCCCAAAAAGTTTAGCCTTTTGTTCTTTTCATATTTTTCCAATAAAAAATCCATTTCCATTATATTTTTTCCCCAAAAAGCTTGAGCCACTAAATCTATTTAGTCAAAGGTTGTCAAAGTTCCCCAAAAAGGGTTCATGAGGCTTAGAATTCGTACTTAGCCTTATCGATGAGTATTCATCGTTTCTCTGCATTACGGGGCTGACGCTTCCGTCCATATCCCTTAAAAGGTGATCTTTCCAACGTGTGCAAAGGCGGCCGCTTTGTATGTTTTGGGAAGGTTGCACAATCGGTTCGTTAGCTTACTGCGTCAGAGGTTGGCGAGCCCAAGAGATAAAATGGCGTGGGATTCGCCATTGAGAAGTGATGATCTAGCATAAGATGATCCCATAGAAGCGATTTTTGGCTAAAGTCAGGTTTTGCTAAATCGTAAGTCTAAAATCTTGGAGCCAGTGGTCGCAGGCATCCTCTTCCACTATAACTAGCTTATTCTGTTTGAGAAGGATCACCTAAAAGCCAAGGATTGAACCCAAGGCGGATCGAGACAATTGGAGGCTGGAATCTCTCTATAAGAAACTTTTTCTCAACCCTATTTATCTCTACTATTTCAATTTTAATTTTTACACTTCCAATTAAATCAAAAATTTTAATTTTTTTTCCAGGTACGCAGGTTTTCTTAGGCACGATTCTGTCCAGGATTTCGAGGAACAAGCAATTGTGCAAATCCGGTCCCTGAGGATTTGACCCTACTTCCCTTATACTATTATTTTTATTATTTTATAGGGATAGGATATTTTTTATGCTCTCAACGACCGCATCACAATAAATATTTTTTTTTGAAAAATCAATGAGAAAAAGCTTTAGTCGAAGATAAAATCTTCATTTGATTCATAAATCTGATTGTCGATGGAAAGATATCTTCAATGCTTTTAATAAATTAATTTTAGTTTTTGACTCAATGTCATTCAACTAATAAATCTGATTGTCACTGGAAAGATATCTTCAATGTCGTTCAATTAATTTTAGTTTGTGAGTTACTCTCCATTTAGTTGAGATATTTTAGGAGAACTTTTAGTTTAAATAGACCATTATTCTTGGTTAATTCACTATACTATTTTTTTTTGTTTTCCTTATATTCTCTTAATTGATTGAGTAATAAAATTCATCATTCTCTCTATTTTTGAGGGTCCATATTTTTGTCATTTGGTATCCGAGCTAGGTTGGTCACCAAGTTTTTGGTTTTATTACTCAGTTAAGATGAATGGCGGGAGTACTTCTTCGGGTATTACAGTAGAAAAGCTTGTTGGTAACAATTATAATTACTGGAGGTTGTGTATGGAGGCTTTTCTACAGGGGCAAGATTTGTGGGATTTGTTTGAAGGTGATAACACAACGATCCCAACAGATACTCCACAAAATATTGAATTGCGACGGAAGTGGAAGATCAAGTGCGGCAAAGCTTTATTTGCTTTGCTGACATTGATCAGCTAGGAATACATAGATCATGTTCGTGATTTGAAGTCACCGAAACAAGTGTGGGAGACTCTTCAACAACTGTTTACTAAGAAAAATACAGCGAGATTGCAATCTCTTGAGAATGAATTAGCCTTGGTAGCTCAAGGTAATCTTTCTATTGAAGAATATTTTTTGAAAGTTAAAAATTTGTGTTCTGAAATTTCAGAATTAGACGTGGAGGAGCCAGTGAGTGGTGCACGGTTGCGTCGTTATCTTATTCATGGACTACGAAAAGACCTTATGCCGTTTGTCTCTTCAATACAAGGGTGGGAAAATCAACCTACAATTTTTGAGTTAGAGAATTTGCTCTCTAATCAAGAAGCTTTGATAAAACAAATGACAAACGTTAAGCTTTCTTCCAAGTCAAAGGATGAGTTATTCGTTAAGGATCAAAAGAGGAAAAATTTATACTCGAATTCTTCCTCAGGTGACAAAAACCAGTCTAGAAGTGAAGAGTAGCCCAAAAGATCTTTTAAATCTTGCTATAGATATGGAAAACTTAGACATATCAAACAAGATTGTCGAGTGAAAGTGGTGTGTGATCGATGTGGGAAACCAGGTCGTATTAAGGCAAATTGTTGAGTCAAAATGCAAGAGGAAGCAGCAAATGTTGTACTTGACAATAATGAGTTTCAACAATCAAATTGGGAGCAATGTTTATCTATTGAAGTATTTGATCAACCAACAAATGTGACTTCTCTTGTGCACCAAGATGATGTACCAGTTGATGCTCATGCTTTTATCAACTATGACAAAGAGTGGATTGTTGATTCTGATTGCTCTCATCATGCTACCCAGAATGATACTCTTTTATAGGATGTTCTTCCACATCACGTGAAAAAAAGTTATAGTAACCGCTAATAATACACTACATCCTGTGACGGAAGAAGGTGATTTGAATGATTGAGGTGTTTTTCTCAAGGATGTTTATCATGTTCCTAGCTTAAAAAAAAACCTTGCTTCTGTCTCACAAATAACAGATTCAGGAAGGTATGTTCTTTTTAGCCCCAATGATGTTCAAATTCTTTCAAATATAAAACATATTGCTGCTGATGTTTTATTTTGTGGAAGAAGGAAAGAATCTTTGTATGTTCTATATGCAAGTGATGAATATGTTAAAAGGGCTGGTCATAATACAAGTTCAACACTTTGGCATTCTCGTTTGGGTCACGTGGGTTTTCAATTGCTACAGAAGATATCAAAAAATCAACTTCTTGATGGTGTTCATGTGTTTAAAGACATTTATTATGATGAGATTTGTCCAGGATGTCAATATGGAAAATCTTATCGCCTTCCTTTCTTCAATTCAAAGAGTAAAGCATCGACGGCATTAAAATTGGTTCATTCCGATCTTTGGGGACCAACGAGAACACCAAGTTACACTGGTCTTCATTATGTTATGGTGATCGTGGACGATTTCTCGCTTTTCAGTTGGGTATATTTTCTGAAACACAAGATTGAGGTTTTTTCTAAGTTTGTTTAGTTCAAGCATGAAGTAGAAAAAGAGTTTGGGCTGAAAATCAAGGGCTTGCGCATGGATAATGGAGGGGAATTTTTGTTAGAAGAATTTATGGTTTACTGTAGAGGGCATACAACTCAACGTCAAATGACTTGTTCGGACACCCCACAACAAAATGGGGTTGTTGAGCGCAAGTTAGATCATCTTACAACAATTTGCTTATGTTGGTTACATGCAAAGAACCTTCTGAGAGAACTATGGGCAGTAGCTTTTCAAACAGCTTGTCATGTAATAAATCAATTACCTCCATGACCAGGGACAGAACCATCACCTTTTGAGTGTTTGTACCATCATAAACCCAATGTGAGTTACTTTTGCATTTTTGGGTCTATTTGTTTTGTTCATGTATTAAAACACAATCGAACTAAGCTTGACCAAAGGCCAAGAAATGCCTTTTTGTTGGCTATGATGCCTATAGGAAAGGCTGGAGATGTATGGACCCGGAGACAAAGAAGGTCATCATTTCTCGCGATGTGGTGTTCGATGAAGTCTCTTATCATAAAGATGATGCTAGTGGCAACGAAGGCACAACTAGTCTTCCACTTTTTCTTGATGATGTTTCATCAATTGAGAAATGCACTCAATCAGAGCAAAATGTTGAAGCCACCACAAGTATTGAGGATGCCACACGGAAAAATCCACCAAGACAGAAAAGGCCTCCATCACATTTGTCTGATTATGTGGTTGAGATGAATCATTTTTCTGTTATGTCTTTTTTTTTAATGGAAAATTCATGTGAAAGTGAGCCCAAATTGTACAACGAAGCTAAAGGAGCTCCAGAATGGGAAGATGCAATGGTAGAAAATATTTAAGCACTTAACAAAAATGACACGTGGGAGCTTGTACCAAAGCCTGTTGATGCCCACTTAATTATTTGTAAGTGGGTTTACAAGTTGAAGAAAAAAACTGATGGTATCATTGATAGATTTAAAGCCCGTCTTGTTGCTCGTGGTTTTTCTCAACAGTATGGTCGAGATTATGATGAGACTTTTAGTCCCGTTACAAGAATGAAAATTGTACGAGCAATTATCTCTCTAGTTTCTAGCAAGGGTTGGAACTTGTGGCAACTAGATGTGAAAAACGCTTTCCTTTACGTTGAGTTGGATCACGATATTTTTATGGAACAACCACAGGGATTTGTATCTAAGGAATATCCTAATCATGTGTGCAAACTTAGGAAAGCGCTATATGGTCTCAAGCAAGCTCCTTGTGCTTAGTTCAGTAAGATTGCCCAATATCTTGATTTTTGTGGTTTTAAATCTTCAAGTACTGATCCAAGCTTATTCGTTAAGAAAATAACTACTGCATGCACTTTACTTTTACTTTATGTGGATGATATGATTATTACGGGTGAGGATAGTGCTGAAATTATCAGTCTTCAAGATTTTTTGATGGTTCGTTTTGAAATGAAAAGTTTGGGTGAAGCTAGTTGTTTCCTTAGTTTAGAAATTGAAAAATGTGATAGTTATTTTGTCTCTCAAAAAGGGTATACAGCAAGCTTGTTACAAAGGTTTTGCATGGAGGGTTCAAAAGCAAAGTTGACTCCCATGGAATCTAATCTCAAGTTAGCTAAAAATGAAGGAAATCCTTTAGAAGATGCATCGCTTTTTTGTCAACTTGTCGGTAGTTTATTTTATTTAACTATCACAAGGCCTGATATCACGTTTTCTGTTGGAGTTATTTCTTAGTTTATGGACCAACCATGTGAGGGTCATTTAATTGTAGCAAAGAGGATTCTTCGTTACATCAAGGGCACTCTAAGTTATGGTTTAATGTACGAGTAATCTAAGATTTTTTTTCTTTGAGTGGCTTTGTAGATGCAGATTGGGCTGGTGATGTGAATGACTGATGCTCTACAACAGGTTTTTGCTTTACAACGGGTTCCGCTGCAATTTCATGGTGTAGTAAGAAACAAACTACTGTGGCTCTTTCATGTTGCGAAGCAGAATA
Organism: Gossypium longicalyx; assembly: GCA_025698465.1. NCBI lineage: Eukaryota > Viridiplantae > Streptophyta > Magnoliopsida > Malvales > Malvaceae > Gossypium > Gossypium longicalyx. The sequence goes on from CM046995.1 coordinate 88,757,720, forward strand.
TGTAGCAGCTACAATGGCTACTCAAGAATGTTTGTGGCTAAAGAGACTCATTCAAGAAATGGCAATTATTTTCAACTATCCGATTCAGATTTATTGTGATAATAAGAGTGCTATAAAGCTTGCTAGAAATCCTGTGTTCTATGCTCGTTTGAAACATATTGAAACTCATTATCATTTTGTTCGAGAAAAAGTGTTATCTCAGGATATTGAGTTGCAAAAAATTCGGACTGATGAACAAGTTGTACACATCTTTACTAAGGCGCTCGCAAAGACTAAGTTTGAAGTTTTCCGTGGAGATCTTGGCATTATTGATAGGAAGCTTGCACTAAGGGAGGCAGATATTTTAGGAGAACTTTTAATTTAAATATACCATTATTCTTGGTTAATTCACTGCACTTTTTTTTTCCCTTGTACTCTCTTAATTGATTGAGTAATAAAATTCATCCTTCTCTCCATTTTTGAGGGTCCATATTTCTGTCCAAATTCACTGCACTGTTTTTTTTTCCTTGTACTCTGTTAATTGATTGAGTAATAAAATTCATCCTTCTCTCTATTTTTGAGGGTCCTTTTAAACAAAAAAGAAACAGTGCAGTGAATTAACCAAGAATAATGGTCTATTTAAACTAAAAGTTCTCCTAAAATATCTCAACTAAATGGAGAGTAACTCACGTACTCTTTATCTGCACAAATCAAGGAACTAACTTTTGACTCCTAAAATAAAGGACTTGACTGATAGTAAGTTGCACTAACTTGTAACAGCCTCCCTTAGTGCAAGCTTTTTGTCAACAATGCCAAGATCTACATAGAAAACTTCAAACTTAGTCTTAGCGAGTGCCTTAGTAAAGATGTCTGCAACTTGTTCATCAGTCCGAATTTTCTGCAACTCAATATCCTGAGATAACAGTTTTTCTCGAACAAAATGATAATGAGTTTCAATATGTTTCTAACGAGCATGGAACACAGGATTTCCAGCAAGCTTTATAGCACTCTCATTATCACAATAAATCTGAATCAGATAATTGAAAATAATTGACATTTCTTGAATGAGTTTCCTTAGCCACAAACATTCTTGGGTAGCCATTGTAGCTGCTACATATTCTGCTTCGCAACTTGAAAGAGCCACAGTAGTTTGTTTCTTACTAAACCATGAAATTGCAGCAGAACCCGTTGTAAAGCAAAAACCTGTTGTAGAGCGTCAGTCATTCACATCACCAGCCCAATCTACATATACAAAGCCACTCAAAGAAAAAAAAATCTTAGATTGCTCGTACATTAAACCATAACTTAGAGTGCCCTTGATGTAACGAAGAATCCTCTTTGCTACAATTAAATGACCCTCACATGGTTGGTCCATAAACTGAGAAATAACTCCAACAGAAAACGGGATATCAGGCCTTGTGATAGTTAAATAAAATAAACTACCGACAAGTTGACAAAAAAGCGATGCATCTTCTAAAGGATTTCCTTCATTTTTAGCTAACTTGAGATTAGATTCCATGGGAGTCAACTTTACTTTTGAACCCTCCATGCAAAACCTTTGTAACAAGCTTGCTGCATACCCTTTTTGAGAGACAAAATAACCATCATTATTTTTCAATTTCTAAACCAAGGAAACAACTAGCTTCACCCAAACTTTTCATTTCAAAATGAACCATCAAAGCATCTTGAAGACTGATAATTTCAGCACTATCATCACCTGTAATAATCATATCATTCACATAATTTAAAAGTAAAGTGCATGCACTGGTTGTTTTCTTAACGAATAAGCTTGGATCAGTACTTGAAGATTTAAAACCATAAAAATCAAGATATTGGGCCATCTTACCGAACCAAGCACGAGGAGCTTGCTTAAAACCATATAGCGCTTTCTTAAGTCTGCACACATGATTAGGATATTCCTCAGATACAAATCCCTACGGTTGTTTCATAAAAATATCGCGATCCAACTCACCATAAAGGAAAGCGTTTTTCACATCTAGTTGCCACAAATTCCAACCTTTGCTAGCAGCTAGAGAGACCATTTCTCGTACAGTTGTCATTCTTGCAACGGGACTAAAAGTCTCATCATAATCTCAACCATACTGTTGAGAAAAACTACAAGAAACAAGACGGGCTTTAAATCTATCAATGGTACCATCAGTTTTTTTCTTCAACTTGTAAACCCACTTACAAGTAATTAAGTGGGCATCAACAGGCTTTGGTACAAGCTCCCACGTGTCATTTTTGTTAAGTGTTGAAATCTCTTCTACCATCGCATCTTCTCATTTTGGAACTCCTTTAGCTTCGTTGTACAATGTGGGCTCACTTCTACATGAATCTTCCATAAAAAAACAAGACATAATAGAAAAATGATTCATCTCAACCACATAATCAAACAAATGTGATAGAGGCCCTTTTCTGTCTTAGTGGATTTTTCCGTGTGGCATCCTCAATACTTGTGGTAGCTTCAACATTTTCCTCTGATTGAGTGCATTTATCGATTGATGAAACATCATCAAGAAAAAGTGGAAGACTAGTTGTGCCTTCGTTGCCACTAGCATCATCTTTATGACAAGAGACTTCGTCGAACACTACATCGTGAGAAATGATGACCTTCTTTGTCTCCGGGTCCATACATCTCCAGCCTTTCCTATAGGCATCATAGCCAACAAAAATGCATTTCTTGGCCTTTGGGTCAAGCTTAGTTCGATTTTCTTTTAATACATGAACATAACAAATAGACCCAAAAATGCGAAAGTAACTCACATTGAGTTTACGATGGTACAAACGCTCAAAAGGTGATGGTTCTATCCTTAGCCATGGAGGTAATCGATTTATGACATGACAAGCTGTTTGAAAAGCTGTTGCCCATAGTTCTCTCGGAAGGTTCTTTGCGTGTAACCAACATAAGCAAATTGTTGTAAGATGAGCTAACTTGCGCACAGTAACCCCATTTTGTTGTGGGGTGTCCAGACAAGTCATTTGACATTGAATTGGATGCTCTCTACAGTAATCTATAAATTCATCTGACAGAAATTCCCCTCCATTATCCGTGCGCAAGCCCTTGATTTTTAGCCCAAACTCTTTTTCTACTTCATGCTTAAATTGAACAAACTTAGAAAAAAACCTCGCTCTTGTGTTTTAGAAAATATACCCAACTGAAACGAGAGAAATCGTCCACGATCACCATAATATAATGAAAACCAGTGTAACTTGGTGTTCTCATTGGTCCCAAAAGATCAGAGTGAACCAATTGTAACGCCGTTGATGCTTACTCTTTGAACTGGAGAAAGAAAGGCGGTGAGATTTTCCATATTGACATCCTAGACATATCTCATCATAATAAATGTCTTTAAACACAGGAACACCATCAAGAAGTTGATTTTTTTATATCTTCTACAATAATTGAAAACCCACGTGACCCAAACGAGAATGTCAAAGCGTTGAGCTTATTTCATGACCAGCCCTTTTAACATATTCACCATTCGCAGATAGAACATACAAAGATTCTTTCCTTCTTCCACAAAATAAAACATCACCAGCAATATGTTTTATATTTGAAAAAATTTGAACATCATTGGGGCCAAAAAGAACATACCTTCTTGAATTTGTTATTTGCGAAACAGAAGCAAGGTTTTTCTTTAAGCCAGGAATATGATAAACATCTTTGAGAAAAACACCTCCATCATTCAAATCACCTTCTTCCATCAAAGGATATAGTGTATTATCAGCGGTTACTATAACCTTTTTTATGTGATGTGGACGAACATCCGATAAAAGAGTATCATTCCCGGTAGCATGATGAGAGCAACCGGAATCAACAATCCACTTTTCATCATAGTTGATAAAAGTATGAGCATCAACTAGTGCATCATCTTGGTGCACAAGAAAAGTCACATTTGTTGGCTGATCAAATACTTCAATAGATAAACATTGCTCCCAATTTGATTGTTGAAACTCATTGTTGTCAAGTACAACATTTGCTGCTTCCTCTTGCATTATGACTTGACAATTTGCCTTAATATGACCTGGTTTCCCACATCAAACACACGCCACTTTCACTCGACAATCTCGTTTGATATGTCCAAGTTTTCCACATCTGTAGCAAGATTTGAAATATCTTTTGGGCTACTCTTCACTTCTGGACTAGTTTCTGTCAGCTAAGGAAGACTTCGAGTATAAATTTTTCCTCATTTGATCCTTGACGAATAACATATCCTCTGACTTGGAAGAAAGCTTAACATTTGTCATTTACTTTATCAAAGCTTCTTGATTAGAGAGCAATTTTCTATCTCAAAAATTAAAGGTTGATTTTCCCACCCTTGTATTGAAGAGACAAACAGCATAAGGTCTTTTCGTAGTCTACGAATAAGATAGTGACGCAACCGTGCATCACTCACGGGCTCCTCCACGTCCAATTCTGAAATTTCAGAACACAAATTTTTAACTTTCAAAATATATTCTTCAATAGAAAGATTACCTTGAGCTACCAAGGCTAATTCATTCTCAAGAGATTTCAATCTCGCTGTATTTTTCTTAGTAAATAGTTGTTAAAGAGTCTCCCACACTTTTTTTGGTGACTTCAAATCACGAACATGATCTATGTATTCCTTGCTGATCGATGTCCGCAAAGCAAATAAAGCTTTGCCGCACTTGATCTTCCACTTCCATCGCAATTCAGTATTTTGTGGAGTATTTGTTGGGATCGTTGTGTCATCACCTTCAAACAAATCCCACAAATCTTTCCCCTGTAGAAAAGCCTCCATACACAACCTCTAGTAATTATAATTGTTACCAACAAGTTTTTCTACCGTAATACCCAAAGAAGTACTCCCGCCATTCATCTTAACTGAGTAATAAAACCAAACATTTGGTGACCAACCTGGCTCGAATACCAAATGACAGAAATATGGACCCTCAAAAAATAGAGAGAATGATGAATTTTATTACTCAATCAATTAAGAGAGTACAAGGAAAACAAAAAAAAATAGTGTAGTGAATTAACAAGAATAATGGTCTATTTAAACTAAAAGTTCTCCTAAAATATCTCAACTAAATCGAGAGTAACTCACGTACTCTTTATTTGCACAAATCAAGGAACTAACTTTTGACTCTTAAAATAAAGGATTTGATTGACAGTAAGTTCTTCTTCTGTCACTCCTTGCGTGATATATATATATATTTTTAAATGTACTTTAAATCTAAAGAATTGTGGGGCTCTTTTACAATCAATGTCGATAAAAGCCTAAAAGTTAGATTTTGTCAACAGAACCAGTAACTTTACAATCAAACACTTCAGGTTGCCAGCTAAGGCTATTTCGTCCTTTGGTATCGATAATAACATCCTCGAAGAAAGGCCTTGGAGCATAGGCCAAAAATTCAAGCCCCTTCTCATTCTTCCAAGTAAAAGTAAGCCTCTATGATTTTCTGTAGGCAAAGATGAATTGCAGAAAAACAAATACAGTAATCATGTGATGGCACTATATTTGAGTTTCATTAATTGCTTCATTTTGATATCTTTGGTCTTTAATAATCTCTTAAATGAAAACTGGATAGGTTCAAATTATCTTATACACCTTGTCGAAAGGAAATCAAACCATAGGTCATCTCCTGGTTTCATAACTGAACCATTCAAGGAAACCATAGAAATTTTTAGTTGGAACTGTAAATCCTAATTTAAAAGTTGTTCCATTTTGCTGCAAATAAATTGAAGCAGCCAAGCACTTTTACTGTCTTAAGACTTGGAATTCAAGAACATTAGGGATTCATGCTAAAACATGTTATTTGATGTTGCAACAAATACCAGAAATACATATGCGATTAAATCTTAAAACCCCAGAAGTGGAATTATTGTTAATGCTTAAAATCCCCATCTCAGGCATTAGGTGCAAACCCTGCTTTGAGCTTCTGAATTGTATAAACATCTGTTTTGAAAGACTTTGCTCAGATATTATCATCAATGCCTGTTGCCAACACCATTGAAGGAACTGAGACAGTGCCAGCAGTTGTACTACCGAAATCTGAAACGGCGATCGCGGAATCATTTTCTGCACAGTTGAACTGATAGTGGACTAATCCATTTGGGAACACAAAAATGTCACCAGCTTGAAGTCTTTGAGTGAATAGCTTGTTAGTAGTGTCAACAAATCCAACTTCAAGTATGCCATAGGTGAGAAACAAAAGTTCGGTTGAACGAGGATGAGTATGAGGAGGGTTAACTGAACCAGCAGGGTACTATAAAACAGCATAGGAAACACTTTGTCCATTAAGGGCAGGGAATTCAGCCATGGTTGCTTTTGTTACAGTGAAATTTGTTGGTGGATCAGAGGTAATGAGTGGCCTCATGCCAGTATAGGTGAAAAAGTTTCCATCCAATAGAGTGACATTGACTCCAAATGGAACCACAAAATCAGAGGTAATATCAGGATCTCCACTTATTGCTGATAAAGGGAAGGCAAGAACTAGTACTGCTATGAAGAATTGTCGCTTGATAGTCAAGGCCATGGTTGAAAAACCCTTGGAAACAATGCTTCTATGCTTTGGAAAGAGTTTCATATGTGTGTGTGTATATATATGGAACAGTTTCTTAGTATTGCCAATTAGATATTTGTTTGATCATTACTCCTTAAAAGCTGATGAAAAAGACAAGAATTATGGTCATGGTAACTATAGGCTCAAAATTTCTTGTCTATGTTCTCGGGTTTTGTTTATTGAAGAATCTGGGATGTTCCTTAGCAGATTCAGATGATTTAGTTAAAGGCATATCCATATTTCCTGTCTTCAATTCTCCAGGGGAAACAATTTCAACTATAGTCCCTAACTACTAAAATAATAACAAATAAATAATTTATTATTGAAATAATATGATATTAAAATTAGAGTAAATTACACCAATAGTCACTCAACTTTGATACAGCTGACAAAACAGTCACTTTGATTTCAATTCAGTCACTCAACTTTCAAAAAATAACAAAACGGTCCTACTAACCATTTTTCGTTAGTATTTTGCTTATTGCGCATTTGTGATGGGTTGCGGCCTTTGCTCTCGTAGATCCCCCTATCTTGCTACTTGTATTTTATTTTAACAAAAATTTAGGTCACACAACTCTAACACTCTCATTACCATAATTAAAAGCTTGATGGTCTTTAAGTGAAGATCATCAATGATGGAAATAAATTGCTGATTAAAATAGGAGGATTTGGGATCAAATACAAGTCAATTTTATAAACTCTTTTAAATTTTTTTATTTATTTAATACATATTACATATGTGTTATTATTATTAATTTTAAGTATTATATTTTATTATTTATTATATATTATTTTTAAACGCAAATTTATATTTTAAATATCTACTTTTAACACATATAAATATATAAAAAATTTCTACTATCACTAAAATATTTGTTTAGAGGGTTTACAAGGGTAAGTTTATAGATTTTATATGAATAGTAGTTAAATGAGTAACATAAATCATTCTACCGCATAGAATTTAAACTCCAACTAGAATTAAATCTCGGCTTGACTCAGGGGTATTGAAAAAAACTTATTAATTTAATATATTATTTTCAATAATATAAAATATTTATATATTTTTAGAATACTTTAATTTTATATTTTAAATAATTATTTTGTATTAGGCTTAATGTTCAATTTGGTTCTTGGACTATATTTGATCTTTTTATTTTGATATCTATTTTTTATTATCTCAATTTGATACTTAAATTATTATTATATTACTTATTTAAACTCAATTTTTATAAAAGTGTTAAAAAAATCAATTAGTATTGTTTAATTCAAAATATGTCATGTGACATCTCTAATCATTTAAATTGAAACAAATAACGTTCATATTTATTGAAATATTTTTAAAATATAAAAATAATTTTAAAACATTAAAATATTTTTTTTTAAAATACTATCGACTTTGGTCGGTGTTGACCATCGTTGCACAAATTTTATTTTAAATTTTAATATACTTTTTTTAAAAAATTCAAATTATTCTATAGAAAATATATTTTTTGGCAATTTTTTTAAAATATTTCAGTTTTTCTAGAACTTTTTTTTCAATTTTCCATAGTTAATCTTTTTCAAATTTTTAATTATAGGTAGAATGCTTTATATAGTTTTGGTGTTTCGCAAATAAAATAAAATTTATTACATATTTTTAGAATATATTTTTTTAAAATTTGAGGGTTTTTTTGTAATTTTTTTAAATTTTAACTATTTTTTTCTATTTTTATAAATATTTGAAGTTTTTATATACTATTTTGACTTTTCAAAATTTACATTTATATATATTTGAAATTTTTAAAAAATAAATATTAAATTATTTGAATTATTTATATGTTATATTTTATTTTTTAATTAATTTAATTTATATAATATAAAAAATAAAAAGAAAGCGATGTGATTCATTTTAATAGCTTCACGTGTTAATTTTTTTCCCTAATCGTATGAATTAAAATATATAATGAAATGATAGTTTATGCATTAAAAAATATTAAAATAAATATTAAAATAAAAGGAGTGTTATTATTTGTGTAAAAAAATAGATTTAATTCATAAAAATATATAAAAATTCAAAACATATATATAAAACAACCTCCAGGTATTGTATATAGAAGTGAGTATTTGATCGAGTCGAATCGGATCGAGTCAAAAATTTTCGAGTTAGTCGGGTTGGCAAATCATATTTTAACAACCGAACTCAATTTGAATTTTTTCTAATCGAATTGAATAGAGTCAAAAAAATTCGAGTCAAATCGAGTCAAGTTAACGAATTTTATTATTTATACTTAATGTTGGATTTAGATGGACCGATTATTTAACTAGTAGACAAAGTATAAGATTATTTAACTATATAAACAATATAATAATTTTGCCTTTTAACTTAATGGGTAAACATTTATCAAAACGACGTAGTTTTACCATTTAACTTAATTACTTTGAATTTTAACTTATAAAAAAGTAAACATTTATCAAAACGACGTAGTTTTACCATTTAACTTAATTATTTTGAATTTTAACTTATTAAAAAGTAAACATTTATCAAAACGATGTAATTTTGTCTTTTCTTATTCAAATTTTCGGATAACTCGAATTGTGTAATTCACATTTGAGTTAAACTGAAAACTTAATTTTTTATTCGAGTTGATCCGAATAATTTGATTAACTCAAATAATTCGAACTATTTAATTCAAAATTTAAATTTTTTATCGAGTTTTTCGAATCGAATCGAATCGAATTTTACTCACCTAATTGTGTAGAAGAATAAAATAAAATAAAAAAAAATAACAGCTAGGCAAACTAAGCACTAGAGGTGTTCATGGGCCGGGTCGGGCCGGGTTCGGGTCGGGTTCAACTAAAAAATCATACCCATTTATTGGGCTCGGGCTGGGCCGGGACCCAAAAAATGGGCCTAAAATTTTGCCCAAGCCCGACCCGGATAAAAAAATAAAACTCGGGCCCGGCCAGGCCCACCGGTATTTATATTATTTTATTATTATTTTTAAATATATATAATACATCAAAAATACTAAAAATATCAAAATAAATATTTCCCAACAAATTGAAAATAAATTTTGAAAAATATGTAGACTTAAATAACACTAACATAAATGCAACTTAACAAGCAATTGCTTCTAAAATAATAAAAAAATTAACAAATGCCTTTAAAATAATAAGAAAATTAACAATAAAATAAAAGTTATACAATATTCAAACAATAACAACAAAATAATAGCAACATAATAGTAAAATGGTAACAAAATATGGAGAAAACAACAATAAAATAACATTCAAAAATAAAAAAAAAATGCAGATTTTTTTTGTCATTTAGTGAATTCGGGCCGGGCCGGGCTGGGCTGGGCTCGGGCTAAAAATATATTACCCGAGGCCCAGCCCATTTTTTAAACGGGCCTTTTTTTTGTCCAAGCCTATTTTTCGGGCCTATATTTTTGCTCAAACCCCCACACATTTCGAGCGGGCCTTCGGGCGGGGCCGGGTAGCCCGGCCATGCACACCTCTACTAAGCACTAAGCCTTTTATTCATAGAAGGTCAAAAGATAATGAAAGCTAAATAGTACATTATTGTTAAAATAGTCAACCAAATCAACGGCCAAGAACACTAGTGCAAGATAATATGCAACAAAACAAAACACACTATCAAACATTTCTTCTCCAAGACAATGAGTGGATAGAAACTTGAAGTGAAACGAACCACTTTCATTTACTTGTCTCGCAGAACCAAAAAAGAACAAATCAAAAGAATCAATGGCTTCAATCCCATGTACTTTTCAAATACCCTTTACTTCAAAACCCGTAAATTCTCTTCCATCTCTGCCAAAACTCAGTTCCAAGTTTCTGGGCTCTCAAAAAACTCTATCTTGGTCAAGGCCTTCAAGAATTGGACCCTCTAATGGTTCAAGAACTCAATGCTGGTTCAAGTTTGGTAAGAACGGCGTTGATGCTGAAGGTGCTGGCATTTATGGCAGCCAGGTCAGAGATGATTTTGACAGGGATGATGTTGAGCAGGTTGTTCTTTAAGCTTTATACTTTTGCAGCTTTGCTTTTCTTTGTCGAACAACTTGTTCTTGTTCAATTTGTTCAGGTTATAGAAAGTGTGAGATTGTTTGCTTAATGGGTGTTTTTAGCTTTTTAATGCTATTTTTTCTTGTTTTTACTTATTGGTTGTTTGGTAATGAAGAAAAAGAGCTAGGGAATTCAAGCATTTTCCCTGCCTGGAACAGGAACCTAATTCTTCACCAGAGCTCTTAAAAGCTTGGATAGAGGATGCTAGATTGAAGGGTAGAAAACAATTTTCTTTTTAAATTTTTTGAGATGATTTCATGATGATATATCATTATTACAAACATATAAAGAGGATTGAAAATTAATCAACTTATTGAATGGTTGTTAATTATTATGTCATCTCCAGAGAATGGAAATCTGTGGATGTTAATAGATGAATCTCTTGTGAATATGTTGAAGTATCGTACCCTAGATTCATGCCCGAGTATGTGTTTGTTCGAACATAAATACTCTTTTTAAGGAACTGTTTGATACACATATGTATACGAAAGCTTTCTTTCTTTCTTCCATTGATGGAGCTATAATTTGTTTTGCAGTACTTCAACTACATGGGGATGCTTGCTGTCGAAGGTTCCTACGATAAGATGGAAGCTCTTCTGAACCAAAACATACACCCAGTAGACATTTTGTTGATGCTGGCTGCCTCAGAAGGCGACAAGCCGAAAATTGAAGAGCTGTTGAGAGCTGGAGCTAAGTATGATGTCAAGGATGCAGATGGGCGTACTGCCCTTGAGAGGGCTGTCAATGAAGAAATAAAAGACTTCATTCTCGGTTTCTCTGTGCAAAAAGCTTGACATGGTCAAATCGATATATTTCAATCACTGATATAAAACTTGATCTTGTATGTTTATACCTAGTTTGAACATTGTTGGATAGAGAGAAAAAAGTTAGTGTTTCGTGTATTAAATCTGCCTATAAATTGGATAAACTTCCACTACCAGCTCAAATGATGATATAACTTTACTGATTTACACTGTCATCTGTATAATTTCATTCTGAACTACAGAAAATAAAATGGTGTTTATGGAAGTTTGAACATCTATTTGAAGTAAAGCTCAAGCAGCTTCTTCAAAGTGTCAAATACGCTCGTAAAAGGGTTAAATGCAACAGGAGCCTTTAGTTCAAGATCAGGGAATTCGTTTGTTAGAGCTTGTTGCATCCCAGGCATGGACATCATAGCAGCTAGCTGACTGTTGGACATCACTTGACAATCTTGTGGGGTGTCCTTGATTTTGCTTGGGTCATATCCGTAATTTGACAAGTACGATTTGTACTTCTCTATGAACTCATGTCCCGGATTTGGTGTTCTTGAGTAGATCTGAAACAATAATACCAGATTCACAAAGAACCAGTTTTACATATCTGAAATATTGAGATTCTGAATCAACTGTTGTATTTCTGTATGATTTGAACAAGAAATCAGTCTTTTGCCTCGATATACTCGTATCTAATATCTGTGTTTAAAAACAGCCGTACTGTAATTAGTATTTAATGTATGCTTCATCAAATATGCTATTTGTTTACCTGGATAAAACTTGTGTCTTTTGCTCCTGAAACAAGGGAGAAATTGTCATAATCGGTAGCAATCACATCGTAAGGTTCTTTGGGGATGAAAGGCAATGTAGGGAAACGAAGGTAGCACTTCTCTTTAATCATCTCTTGCTTTTCTAAATCAGTTTCATTCTTCACCAAATCTTCATCTGAAAGGCATTGAACCTTTCCTCTTATTCCAGTAATATACCCGTCCGGCCCTCCATGAACACAAAACGTATCAACCTGTATAGCAGGTGTTTTCATGTCGAATGTATAAACTCCCTGCAAATTAATTGCAAATTAATTGATTACAACATGAATGGTTTTAGCAATCAAAGTTTGGGAGTCAAAAAAAGTTTTGACAGGATGAAATCTATAACAATAATGAAGATGAGATAAGCAACTAGTACTAGTTTCCAGTTCTGAAAAAACTAGCTTGAAATCCGGTTCGATTTTTTATTCGTTGAATTGCATATGGTAAAGTGAAACTCAAGAAACCTATGATGATTGAAATAGTTCAAGCTTCTGTCAGTCAAAACAATAGCAGGTAAAATTAAAATATTGGAGGAGACCTGCACCCGTATAGTGACCCGAAAGTTTTACAGTTTCCCACAAAAAGTGACTCTCAAGTATGAGCTTAAGTCTCTACAAATATATTATAGCGGTTCCTCAGAGTTTCTCAATATGGGAGCAAATCAGTAAAGTGTCACAAAATCAGTTATGTATCTAACTTTTAGGGTGTGTTTGGTTAGGTGGAAAAGTGGAGAGATGGGAGGAGGGAGTGGAAAAGTGTAAAGAAAATATATTTGGGGTGTGCTTGGTTGGAAAGAAAAGTGAGAGAAAAGAAAATAGGAGGGGTGGTCATTTTCCATCCTCATGCCTTAAAACCAATTCTTCTAAATTGGAATGATGTGAGAGAAAATAGAAGAAGTGTATGTTAGTTCAAATTATATATTTTTCAATTGTTTTATTTTATCTTCCCTACCAAGGACACCTATGGAAAGAAAATTTATATTTTCCATCTTTCTATTTTTCTACCCCTTCAATTTTCTGTCCTTCCAATTTCCTTTCCACTCTACCAACAAAGCCTTAATGTTTACCTGAGTGCAATGACAGTCTTCTTGACCCTGTCCTGCAAATCCGCGTTTGAGTGATGCTACTTCGAACCACCTTCCAGAATATCTAACAGGATCAAAGTTCTTTGCTGTCATCCCTCTCATCATCATTAGCTTTCCATTTCCTTCACCAGAATCTTCTTCAAGGGGTAGAGTTAGTTCATTATCCGTGGCACTTGCAAGCTGGCAGATGCTGGGGTGATGAGATAAATCAGCTGCAAGAACCTGCCAACGAATGGCGATTAAGTATAAAACATAAAGCACTCCATACTGCAATGCTATGGTTTCCACATAGGGGGCATTGGAATTTGGAAAGTACTTATCCCAACATCTAGACAACTTTGAAGCTTAATTTGAGTGGATATTGGAATTTCTTACAATCTTAATAGTGTTACCACATGCAGGGATGCCTTTTTCATACTGAAAAGAAGCTTATAAACTGACGAACAATTAGGCAAACCTCTTCGGATAAATTCATCAAACAGTGGCAATAGCATTGGGAATAGAAAAAAGGCAACTACCTAACCTGGTTTGTTTGAGACAAAAATATCAAAGATGAAAGGCCTGAAACAATATGACTTGCAATAACTTTATTAGGAGGGCTCTTGATAGAGCAATTTAATGTCAGCTTTCCAGGCAATCCCCTGTAATAGCAACACAGTCAAATGTCAAAGATAAGGGTTAAATGTTTGAGCATGTTGATGGGTTTCTAAAAATCTAAAAACCCATCAATTAAGACACATGAAACATCTAAAATGAAGTACCCTATCCCCAACCTTTATTATGCGAACTCAATACCAAAACTGCTATTAAACCATATATAATTATGAAGCTACGATCATCTCGCTTTAAAGGTTCACAAATGCCCTCATACATAATAACAAAATGTCAAGTAAAACAAGCAGCATTTTCACCAATTCTCCACACTATTCGAGCTACCATTTTTCTCTTTCATGAATTCTCAACTTTCCAGTAAACTTCAATCAAAAACCCTATAATAAAGCTAAATGAACGAAACCCAGATAAAAAAAAAAAAAAGACCCATAAATAAGAAGAATGGGAGAAGTTGAAGGTACCTGGGAATATGAGGAGGATGAGAGGATGAACAACATTGGAAGAGAAGCAGTGGTGAAGTTTGATGATAAAGAATTGCATTCACCATAGTTATCTGCCTTTAAGCCCTTAACTTTTTGTCTATAATGCTTCAATACAATCTCTCTCTTTCTCTAAAAGCTGTTCCAATTGAACTCTCTTTAATCTGCTTTCACTTTTTTCTTTCTTTTTCAGCTAATCTTTTCTTTTGAGCTCCAATTTATTTCACTGTTGGGAACTTCTGAAAATATCTAGAAAAGGAGGACGTTTAATGTTTACAGTTAATAATGGTTAACATCATGCAATAAAACATAGTAAATCTGTAAATGGGATATTTGTGATGTTGGGTCAGTCTCCAATCTTTGCATTTTGTATATAAATAAGGTCCCATGACATATACTCAACTATACAATTTTTTTACATGATTTTGACGATTCAGTTGTTCAACATGACAATTCAGTTTTTTTTTTTTTTTTTTTTACATTAACGTTGAATATTTAATATACTAATAGTGTTTTTTTTTATTTTATAAATAATTTTAAAAAATTGATATAAATTTTTTTATATTTATTTTTAAATATTTTTAATATACTCAGAACATTTATTTAAAAACATTATTTAATAAACTTTTAAAGGTGTCCTTTTTATATAAATTTCTAATAAATATATATTTTCTCAATTTTTTTAATAATATTCTTGACCCACACATCAGTGATAAGTGTAGCATGATTTAATTTTTCAGTCTATTTTGAAGCCAGTAGGCCAGTACGAATAAAACAAGAAAATAAATTTTAAAAAATACAACCCATGAATTACAGGCCTGTTAACAGCAAGATGAAATGCCACGTCATTCTTAAATAGCAACCTACGACAAAGATTACGCCACGTCATTACCTTCCAAATAGGAGATGAACACTCTTATAAACTAACTATTTTCAATGCTCTTGTTTGTTTCCCCCTTTTCTTTTCCCCCCTCTGCCCTAACCCAGCCGGCATACTTTGGAAACCCGACCCGACAATATTCGGGTTCCTAACTGATCCCTTCAGCTTCTCCATACTCAGGTTTTAGCTTCTCTCTGTTAAAATTTCTGTTTTTATTTGCACTTTATTGATTTCTTATTTGTGCTTAAATGTAAAACTTTTTTTATAATAACTTTTATAGTTTTAAGTTGTTAATCTGATAAAATATGGGATTTTGAGACTTGGGTTTGTTGAAATGAGTGATCTTGAAATCTGGGTTGACGTCGAAAGCACTTGTTTTTGTTTTGTTTTGTTTGTAATTTGTTTGTGTATAGTAATGGGTCTTTCTTGTTGTTTAGTATTGTAGGTTGGCTTCTGAATTGGACTCTTAAATTAGACGTTCAAAAGTTGGACTTAAAATAAATTGAAGAAATTTTATTGAATATCTACAAAATTGGTTTGTGAAGAAATGTCTTTGATACATTGTGACAACCTATAAATTATTAAATTCCAGTTGTTTAGGGCTCTAGTAATGGATTTGTCTCTATGATCCTAAAAAGGTATTTTTGAAGTATAGCATTGAGACATATGGGTAGTTAAGTCTTGGGAGTATTCTGTCTATATTGTGAGAGTTTGAAGAGTTACAATGTGTATTTGAATTACGAAGTATTTATCCCTATGTGATTTTCAATGATTTTTTTTTTTTTTTATATGCAGACCTTTTAGTTCTTCCATGTGACATGCATAATTGATAGTCACATTTACTGCTTTTTCAGAGCTTCGAAATGTCAACTGGCCCTGGACTTGAGTCTCTTGTAGATCGTAAGCATACTGTGATAACCCCTTTATTTCTTTGAATGTTATAGCGCAAACAAAAAGTGGGGCTGCATCCGCCTCAACTTTCAAACCCTTTCTCTATTCCTTATCTTCTTGAGCATTTTCTGTCGAAGTTATTGTGTGTTGGCATTGTTTATCGTCTTTGTCTTTTTATCAAACTCTGAACCATCTTCCTTTATGAACAGAGACAATCTCGGTCATCACGAATGATGGGCGCAACATAGTGGTATGTTAAGGAATTCTTGCTATGCATTTCTTTATCCTTTTGAAATAAGATAATTTTATTTGCTTAATTCTAAACTATTTTAGTTTCAATGAGATCCTAATTTGCAACATTACTCCTTTGTTTTTCCTCTCCCAAATGCACAGGGAGTCTTAAAAGGCTTTGACCAGGCCACAAATATCATTCTCGATGAATCTCATGAACGTGTGTACTCCACCAAGGTTCGTGCCCTTATTCAACTCATTTTATACATTTAACCCCTGGCACCTAGTTGATTGAAGAAGCAAGAGGTTTTTCTTTATCATAATTCAAAATACATATGAACAACTTCTTAGCCTCTACTTGATCCTTTCTTTCCCGTCGTTTCTTCATCCTAAATATGATATTATTCAATTGGAATAGTTTTATTATGATTTACGAGTTGAAATTTGCAGGAAGGTGTTCAGCAGCTTGTATTGGGTTTGTACATAATAAGAGGCGACAACATGTACATCGCTTTTCGGTTTCGTTTTCTATTCATTATTTGGAATTTTCAGTTGTTAGCTTGGTTGACTTAGCATTTTATGCTTTTCATTATTGCAGAAGTGTTGTTGGTGAACTAGATGAAGAGCTTGATTCTGCTCTTGACTTGTCAAACCTTAGAGCACATCCTCTGAAGCCTGTTATCCATTGATTGAACAATGAAAGCTCATAGAGTTGCTATAGACAACATGTTGGATTAAATTCCTTAGACAACATGTTCGAAGAACATATAGTGATGATGAGAAACCCAATATGTATTAATTTTTTGATGCATTTTTATGTTATATTTTATTAGCTGTTTAAATGCTACATTCATATTGATCATGAGCTAGCATAAAAGGTGAAAATATTGAATGCTGATATCTAATCTGGGACTCAATGTAAGGGTTGCAAATTCAACTGAAAATAAATGAACTCTCTAATTTGCGAAAATCCAATGACATATGTACAAAATTAAATATCCTCTTGTAAAACCAAGACTAACCAAAAACGAACTGAAAGAATGGCTTGTTGAATTGAACAATCATCCGAAGAGACTATTATTGAGGTTTCCACGGGTGAGCAAGCTATAAAATGCATCTGTCTTGTCGCTTCCGCTGCTTTCACTTCCTTTTGAACGAAGATCAGTTGGATTCGTTGTTGATGAGCCAGCCCTTAATGGAAGATCAGTTGGATATGCTGGTGAAGATGCTGGCCTTTTTACGGATACAAAAGCCACTTTCCTCGCATTAGACATCACTTTTAAACTATCAGAGATAGCAGAAGTGCCGGTGTCTGGAACCGAGTAAGCTTGGGATACATTTTTCAGTTCACTGTTTTCTATGAAAACAGCGTCATCTACGTTTTCAGCAACATTTTCAACCTGCATCTTCTCACCGTCATGGTCTATTGTGATGTCAGTTATAGAGACTTTCATAGGAGGTGATGTTTCTGCATCAGCCTTCTCAGCAGTTGGTTCATCATCTACTTTTTCAGCAACATTTTTGATGGATCAGATTATTGTCTTAATCCAATTAAGGTACCCTAGTAAAGAGTCTAGTTGATGAACGTTTTTACCTCCAAGAAACGACTCGATAGTCTCATACTGCACTGCATTACCTCCTGCTGAAACTTCTCCATCATTGCCCCTTTCTTGCATTTCAACCTCACATCTATTCGTCCTCTCAACCAATACAAACTTATCCGTGTTCCAGACACACTCCAGGGTGACAAAGTCCTCTTTTTTCGGAAAAAACTCTCTATATACCTGCATCATTGTGAAGTAAAAAGGCTAAGGCTCCACTTCTATGCAACTGGACCATAAGAATCTATCAAATATGGACCATGGGTCAACCTCAATTCCTTGATGAGTTATTTTAATGGACTGCTTCTTTTGGGAGAGAGAAGAGACGGTGTTGAACACTGGGACCGTATCAAGTAATATCTGCAAAAAGGAAAATAAAGTTTGAATTCCATGCTACTTAACACAGGTCCATTAACCATGTAAATTCAATTAATGCACTCACATAATGACCTAAATGGGGTATATAACTGTTTCTACAAAATTCAACTATTCAATTGGAAGTTTTTAAACTTACTTGTTGAACCAAAACTCGAAGGCGTGCAAGGAGAGCTAAAACAGTCAGAGAAAATCCCATAAAAAATGAGCGAGCTACCAGAGTAGATATCTCACTATAACATTGTCAAGGTAGTCAAAAGATGATAGAATTTCTTTGATGGCTTTAGCACATGTATTTTAAGGATTCACCAATATATGAGTCACTACCTAGCCTATTAACACAAAACAAAATCTAAAGTCAATTTTCAACCTCTATTTTGAAGTCTCCCAATCCTTATGTATTATCCAATTTAATAAAAGAAACTCATAGAGGATACGTCGCTGCTCTCAACATTGGCTCAACAATCTGCAAGAGAAACACAGAAACCATCCATATATAAATACTGAGGCAGGAAGCAGGATGAATGCGCATGATTACATAGTTATTTGGTCACAATAATCCTCGATAGTTGCATCCAGTCAACTGCCTCAAGGATGTGGTATTGCTCGAATTTAAAGATACCAAAAATATAAACTAATAAAAGTCATCAAAGAATTAATACACGATAATCTTAAACGGGGACTGGTAATAGAATATCTGAATTTTTATAATATACACCATTATGTCAACTAATTTTCTTTTTTTTATATTTCCAGTACAACCAAAACACTGAACAAGGGAATTAAAGAAGTAAGTTGAGATGCAACATAAACATACAGATAGACAAGAAGGCTACAGGCACAATAATGTAAATGAAAAATAATAATGAAATCTAAAGATGATAAATCTAAGACCAAAGGAATCGGAATAAATTTTTGGATTGAGGACAAAGTCAGGCAAGAAAATCAATAAGCTAGCAAAGTAAAAGATAATAATTTCAAGGAAACTGGTAGTAGCAAACAATATAGTATGAGGACAAAATGAGAACGAAATATGTACTTGTGATAGTAAGCGTGCTGCCCCCAAAAGTCTGTCCATAAAATTAGGTTTTCCAACATCATTTTTTCTCCTCTTCAAACTGTAAAGCAAACAAAATGAATGAACTCCAAAATTTAGTCTCCGCTAAATACATATCAATATCTGATCATAGAAAATGACATGATTAAAGTTCAAGCTTAAGAGTGATTGTCAGGTGAGACAATATTGCAACTCATTCTTGCATCACCTCCTATACCAAAAGATGCATTAGACAAACAAATAACAACCTACGTATCCTTGGCTGCAGCATAAATAATCCTTTTGATTTGAGGCTCCCTAAGCTACTGCAAATTTGCATCAACCAATAGAAAACAAATGCATTGCTTTTTTTTCTCAGTCCTTGTGAAGACAAAGCCAGTATTCAAATACATGTAGTTCACCGATCAAATGTAAATGTAGTAACTGTTAATATGCATACCTTTCTAAAAGTTGCACCTTTTGTTTAGGTCTGATTCCAGTGATAACTAGAAAGCAGGAACTTATTAATTCCTCCAAATTAGCAGATTTCAACAATCTCAAGTCCCTCCTTACCTAATTTCACACAGAAAAGAAAATTTTGGCACGCATAAGAAGAAAATAGAATTAACATAAATTCTCGAGTATTAAATTGGTTATATAACTCATCACCTGGGAAACAAGGATTTTAACTCGTTCCTTCTTTAAAAAAACAACAGATAGAAAAAGTTCAGAGCTTATAGTTATAATGTCCTTTTCTCTTCCCTCAGCTTTCTCGGCAATCAAACATCTTTTCTCAAACTGGACATTATCCTTTCTAACAAAAAGAACCATATACAACCCAAAACTCCTATAAATTTATCTCCTCCTCTTTCGCTCTCTCAACTTTCTCACCATCCAAACAAACCCCAGAAAACTAAAACCCCAACAAAAATCAAATTAAGAAGAAATAAAACTAACCTTTAAAAGATACTGAAAATATGATGACCTTCTATGCTGGTTCTTGTTCTTGTAAACAATTCTTTCGAAGATGCCACACTCTACTTCAAGCTGACCCAAAAGAGACTTCAATTTCTCTTCTTTCGTAGAATCAATTTCAGAATCCATCGTTTTGCTTCTTCCTGTTTTCTTTCGCAAATTAATTAATCAAAATTCAATACAGGTAAGGGTTTAAGGTTGTTTTTTAAGGGTTTTGGACCAAGAAGAAGAAGAAACCGCTAGATCCTACAAAATTTGGGTTTTAACCTAAGATTTACTAACGGGCTGGAAAAGATTATAAACGAAGATTTGGGTTTGGAGCAATGAATCCAATTAAATTGGGCTCATACAAAAACCAATTTTTTTTCTTGCATAAACAGACTACTTCAGTACAAACATCAAGAAGACGTATAGTTGATTGAAAACTTGAAAATAAAAAATTGAACAAGTATATTAAGATATTGTTTAATCAAATACTGTACCAACAATGAGATATGAAAGCCTGTTTATGGAGGATTTGATGAGAAGTTAGAAAAAAAATTTTAAAGGTTATAATGAGTTGATTGAAAGTGAAAAAGTAGACTATACCAAACAAGAAACTAACACCCAAAATTTGATGTTTGTGTACTTGTGTTATATGGTTATAATAAAAAGAATCTAATTCGGGGTACGATCCAATATAATAAAATATTATCAATATCTTAAATATTGATATTATATTTCGCATATTTTTTTAATTATATAATTATGTTTAATTCTTTCTAAAAATATATATAATTTTTGATGCATTAATAATTTCAAATTATATCGATTTTGAAATATCTTTGATCTCATATAACTATTTTCTCTTTGGGAAGTGGGGTGCAAAGAAAATCTTTGCTAGTCATTTCTATAGTTTCTGTTTGGTGCAAAGATGTCGGTGACAACTTTTTTTATATTTATTTAATTTATATCATAAGCTTTTTACCTATAATCTAAACAGTTTATCTCTATCTATATTGGTGTAATGAATTAACTAAATATTAATTTAGGTGAGAAATTATTTTATTCTTTTACATTTTTAATAAAAATTAATACATAATTTGTAAATATTGATGTTTGGATATATGACATATCACCTGTATTAATAAAATATTTTATTTATCACTTCTATTAAAGTATTATTTTAATGTTTTACACAAGTAGATTATGAATATATATTAATAATATCGTTGATTAAGTTAATGTTAGAAGTCAACGTGATAGAGCTTAACAAAATTGATAATATCATAATAAACAATTTGAGTGCATTTCATATTCTTAATATGATATATTTACTTATTGAAATTTCCTTTCACTCACAATTTAAACTAATTTTTTTCTATTTTAATTTTGTACGTATGGTATATGTGTTATTATTAGTTTCAAACCTTACATTTTATTATTTATTATACGTTATTTTTATATGCACACATTTCCACGTGTATAGCATGTGATAGAATTTCTAGTATTTATTTATTCAGTTTGGCATAAATTAAAAGGTTAAAATATGTTATTAGTCATTATACTTTGACAAAATTTGAGATTTAATCACTGTAGTTTAAAAACTAATAATTAAGCCCTCCAACTTTTTAATTTATAAATCCCAATTCAGTCATAAAATTAGTAAGTATTTTCTATCGAAATTTGCCAATTTGACATATTAATTAAGCTACCCTCATGTGACATGAGTTGATAAATTTTAATGAAAACTGTCAATAAGAAATAATTGGGTTAGAATTTTTATTTTTATTTTTATTTTGGTAGAAATTGGACTAGAATTTTTAAATTAAAAGGTAAGTTAAAATAAAAGTATTAAATATCAAATTCTATACAAGTATAGGGACTACTAGCATATTTTAACCAAATTAGAAATGCTACTAGATATAAAATTTTAGAAAAATTAAGATATAACGTCACATCACATTTATTAAAAAATAAATTAAGTTAATTTGAATATAATAAAAAAATAAAAAGATTCACATAGATGTAAAACTAAAATAATTAGACATCTATTTAAAAAAATGAAAAATTAATAAATATAAAATAATAAAGCTTGTTGGAAATTTTCATACCTTTTAATAACTTCTCTCATGTAAAATTAAATACATGTGACAGAAGCTATATTTTAGATAAAGACAGTCTTTAAGTCCAGAATTAAATTATTTTTAAAACATAAACATTTATTATAAATAACATCTTAATTTAATCAATCATCTTCACAATATATTAATTATTCATACAAGAGTTTAAGTGTCAAATCGCTATCCCTTTCTAAAAATATCTATAATAATTAATCTATTTTAAATATATACTTTCTTATTTATATAATTTAAATAAAAATATTTTTAATTTAAATTTAAGTTAAAAATTCAACTCAATCAATAGTGAGCAAAATTGAGTAAATTGGTCTCTCTCTCAATCAATATTATAAAAAAAATAATTAAAATATTTATAAAATATTCTAAATAGAAAGTTAATTTTTTTTTCTAAAATAATAATTTTAGGACCTAAATAAGTTAATTAATGATTGAAGTTTATCATACTAAAGTATCTTTATTATTATTATTATTATTATTATTATTATTATTATTATTATTATTATTATTATTATTTTACTTTGAAAAAGTTTTTAAATATATATGGTTTTAAATTTATGTGCTCTAACATAGAATTAGTCATACTATAACAAAATTTAAATTTGACATGTTTAATTTTTTTAATTTAACTCGAACATTTTTACTTAATGCAACTCAATTAAAATTTCATTTTACTTGACTTAATTCAAAAAAAAATTAAATCTTAATTAAGTTAAAAAAGAAATTTACTCAATTTAATCTAACGATATCCCATCAAACAAGAAATGCCACTAGCTTTGGATAAGTATAGTTCACTTTTTATTATTTTTTTTCTTGATGTGTTGTTGAACGATAGGAATCATAATAAATGATCCCTCTCATATTTCTTTTCTTCTAGAGAACTAAGATGAAATCAATTAAATGAGTTAAATTTATTCTTATAGTTTTATTGCAACAATTAAATACATTTTCTTTTGTTGGTGCTTGACTTAATTTAGCTTGGAGTGAAGTGAAAATGGTTAAGCAACAAATGGGTGGTTTCCAAGTCACATTAGTCCATTCACATCACATGCACTCCATTTTGGCACCCTTGTGGTTTGTCATTGTCAACCACTCCCCCTCCTTTCAAAACACTTCTTTGCTTTCTTTCCTTCTTCCCCTTTTTATCTTCTTTTCATTGCCTTACCATATTTCCCATTGGTTCAAATAAAAAAAAATATTTAAAAAATATAGCAATAACAAAACTAATAATATATTTTAACCTTTCTCATTTACACTTACTTAAATTCTTGAACTAAATCGGATCATAACTTATTATAGTTTAATTTAATACATCTTAATAGTGAAATATATTTTACGATTGAATGCGAAACATCACAAAAAAAAAAATTTAAATGTGGTTGTAATGTGAAGAATATTATTAGGTGAAAATGATTGGGGAACTTACTATATTACTTAAACAAAATGATTTTGGAGAGACCCTTCCCCTATGTTGAGGACCCATACATCCACTCTCCAAAGTTTTCTTTGTAATCATCCTTTTTTCTTTAACTATCTTTACATGTGTCAACATGTGTGGCTTAACCCCCAAACAACAAACTTTGGTTTGGAAACTAAAATTGAAAATAAATAAATAAGCAAAATTGGGTAATGTTATCTTCAAAAAGAAGACCTAACCATACAAATTTATAGCTAAAATATTATTAACAACATTTTATTAATCAAATTCTAGATTAACAATAATTCTTCAAAACATTATTTTAAATATGGGAAGAAATTCATTTATGTTGGTATAAAATTAAAATTGGAGTAGTTTTATATTATTTTGTATATTTTGTACGATTAATATCTTAATGATTTAACGGTCATATTTTATATTTTATTTATATAGATCTTGCATGTTAAATTTGACGAAAATATAAAATTTCTAACTATTTATTTTATGTAAAAAAAATTTCAATAGTTTAATAAATATTAATATATATATATATATAATATTTTAGATCACTATGATAGAGATATCAGATTGGTTAAAAAATTTACATACATGATAAATACAATTATATTGATAAAATTAATATAATTGTTGAATTGTTTAAAATATTAATCAGACAATACATTGTACAAATGGATCTCTCTTCTTTAAAAATAGTCAAAATTCTACTCTCAATTCTTGTATTATTCACACATTTAAAATTTAGCCTTGTTACTTTTAATTCTAGAAATTTAAGCTCTTTACTCTTTTGATTTAACAATTAAAGTCCAATTAATAAGATTGTTAAAAAGTTGCTATTAAATTAGATTATGTTGTCTTTTCAAAATTAAAAAGAAAAAGTACTCACTGCTTGAAAATTTCATTTTACTTCTCTGAAATAGTGTTGAAAAATCCTACAATCTCAAATTCAGAATTGAAAACCTTGCAACCCGTATTAAACATTTTTCTTTTACTTGCTTGACCTCTCACGCTAGTAATATTGATCATCTGAGAAAATTTTATTATTATAAAAATGCTTTATAATCTAATTTAACAGAGATTCTTTAATGATGTTATCAATCGAACTTCAATTATTAAATCAAAAGATTAGAGAAAATAATTTTTTAAATTAAAAATTAAAAGATTAAATTTTAAATTTTTGAAGAACACATATATTAAAAATATAATTAAACAAAAGAAAAACATGCAAAATGATAAGATTAAGATTATATATTTTTTTAATTGACATCTTTATAATTATCATAACTTGGAAAGTTGTTGATTGAAATAGTAATAACTATTATTTTAAGAAGGAGAGCATTACACGTAGCTTAGTAATTGTACAAAAAACTTAATTTTTTTCTTATTATAATTATTTAATAGTTAGTGTCTGGTATTAGCTTTTCATGTCTTACCCAACTCCATTAACTTTTCAATAGCAAACAAATAAGTTTATACAAGTTAGTTAGGTGGTTCTGGACTTAAATGTCAACTATGGTCCCTCCCACTCGTAGGACATTAATTTCTTTACCAAATAGATAATATATATTAACTAATTGATCATTTCAATGTTTTGCTTCGGACAAGGACCCTTCCATTGTTTCATTACCATTTTTTTTATTTTTTATTTTTTTGTTTTTGAAACATCAAATCCTAGATTATTGATATTATCAGTTCCTTTTTTATGAAACAAATAATAATTCTAATTATATTAATTAATTGATTAGGTTACACCATCATGCAATGTTTATATATATTAACTATTTTTAAATTTATTAATTGAATCTTAATTCGATTGGTATTAATACTGTTATCAATATAGAAAAATATAGGTTCGAGTGTAGTAGTAATATATATATATATATATATATATATATAAATCCTACCAATTCTAACATAAATACAATTATCAACAAACATATATATCTTCATAAATTATATATAATATAACATACCATCACTTTTTTCAAAGTGTTTATCAAAATTTTTAAACCCAAAATCCAAGCACCACTTTTGAGAAGCATAGAAAGATTCAAATGCATAATGACACAAATAAGAAGCATCATATACAAATATAATTGCCTTAACAATAAACCTTTGGCTATTGTGAACTACCTAGAGAGTTGTTAAAGCATGGTCCGTTGGAGTATGGTTCTAAAATTTTATGAAAAGAATAAAAAATACTAATGAGAGCAAAAAAAGGAGGCATTTCCAGTGGTGGGTACATATAATAATATTAAGTTTGATTGGATGAGAAAATTAATGTAAAATAGGTAGATTGTAGATGAAGATTCAATGCCAACAACCTAAGAAATCAAAAGATTTTTTCTTTTCCTTTTTAAATAATATTTTTGGTAACTTTATATAATTTTTTTTTGGAAAAGAACCAAGTATTATTATTATATATATATATATGTATATTTTTTGTTTCAAATTGGATAACACATTTTTAAGATTTATTCTAAAAAAACTATTTAAACTATATCAAAAACGAAGCCTTACATTGTATAAGTAACTTGCTATTAAAAAAAAAAAAAAGCTGCAAAATGGTGGGGTTTATATGTCATTCTATTGATGCTTGAAGCTTTTGCTTTATTCCCTCAATGTGCTTTAGTTGGGTTGTTTGAGTTCTTGGTATCATTTTGAAAAAATATAATAGTAAATTTAGTTTTTAATTTTTAATTTTCTCTACAAAACTTTTATTATTTAACTTTTTGTTAATTTGTTTTTTTTTAATTTAATTTGGTCAATTAATTTTTTAAGAAGAATTAAATTAATTTTTAACGAAAACGTTAATTAAAATATTAATGTTTTTAATAATGTTGGTGTAACAATTCACATGTCAGTCTATGTTGTGGGGCGTGTCTCGCATTTATCGGACAATTTGTAGGCAGTTAATAAAGACAAAGATGAAATAGGTACGACTCCACGACGTGGAGGACACCAACGTCGTGATGAAGGGTGACAATTCACATGGCAATCCATTTTGTTGGGTGTGCCTCATATTTATCGGATGTCATGACGATGTGACGAGTTCTACAATTGACGAAGAGGGCGTTATCGCGACGAGCATACATGGGACGTCACGACGATGCAGCAAATTCCTCAAGTAATACAACTGCGTTTTGACAGCCAAACATGACTGCTTCTCCCAGTCGAACTCTAATTACTTCAAGGATATTTTAGTCATTTTAGCCTTTTAAACTTAGCCTATTTAAAGGGGCCTTATATCCCTATTTCGATAAGTCAATTAAATATGTAGTACTACAAAACTTTTCTTTTGGGGGTAACAAGATATAGTCGCAGATGAGTTTTTGTGAAAGTTTTCATGGTAACTATAGAGAAAATTTTTGTACCCTGAGAAAACTCTATGAGAGTTAGTATTTTATTTTTAGGGTTTGATTTTGCACGTTTAATACATTTAGGTTTATTTTCTCCATATTGTACTCTTATTTGTTTACTTGTTTAATAAAAAGTAGAAGCCTTCTTTACTGGAAATTTTTATTCTCTTTGTAAGAATTTTCCATGTAAAATTTATATTTGATCCTCTTTATTTTTTTTTATTTCGTTGTTTATAGACATCAGTCCCCAACATGTATATTTCAAATTTTACATAAACATTAAATAACTAAATTTATCCTTATAGAACCAATCACATGCCTTAATCTTGGACTAAATAATCTCCCCTTACCTCTAAGTTTTTAATGAAAAAAAAAAAACACATTTGCTTTATTTGAAAATAAAAAAAAAAAGGATTAAAATTGGTTTAGTTGATCTAGATCTACCAATCAAAAGACAAAGGATTTTATTGTTGTTTTATGACATTGATGATGCCATTATAGTTAATTTCTCTATTTAACCTACCAACAACTGCGTCTATAATATTCCTTTTGATCTAAACCTAATAGATAAAAGTACAAATGGATGGTTTTAATTTGTTGCTTGTCTTCATTAACCCACAGTTTTTGTCACTTCTCAACAACAACAACAAAAACATTTTATAAATATTATTTTATAAGCATAGGTTAAAACTTAAAATCATGTGCAATATATATATATATATATATATATATATATAAAAGAAATAAAAATTGTGAAATTGGTGATGATTAAAGTAAAATTTGAATAAATGTTATAAACCATCTTTTCCTAATATTTTTCATTTTCATTATTTACAAAAATATCACCTTTTGAAAGTACAACCATCTCTTGTCCACCATGTTAGTTTTGATACTTTTTATTTTGTGTTATTATTTTTTTAATAAATTAAAGAAAAATTAACTTTATAAATGAGATTAAAAGATTGATATATATATTTAATAGTAATCTCATTTTTAAGTTATACTTTTAAAACTTTAAATATAGTGTAAAATATATATTACCTTACTAATATTGCTTGTAAAATCTATAAATCCACCATTTTTGAGCATATATTGACCTTCATAATCCCAAACCCAACCTTCTTAAATTAATAAAAACATAATGTTCTATTTTTTTTTATTTTCTAATATCAAGTTTTTAATTAGGGTAAACTATACAATTAGTCACTAAATTATAAGAAAATTTTTGTTTTGGTCACTTAATTAAAAAAAGTTACAATTTAGTTACTAAATTATTCAAAAGTTTTCATTTAAATCACTGGATTGATAAAATCGATACTATACTGCTTTATTTGTTCGCATTGCTTACACCAATTGAAAGTTCTCTTTTTCCTTCTCTTTTACCATTCAACTTTTTTTTTTTATGAAACAACTTATGAATTTGTGAACCAAATTCAAATAGTCTTTTTTGTTGGCTTGAACCTAAAGTATATTTTTTTACTCGTCAATGGGTACTGAACTATCGTAACGATATTTGAATCATCTCTTTTAGTTCACTAACAAAATTTAAAAAAAAACCTTAAATCCCAATAACTTATATAATTTTTTTAAAATAATTTAATAACTTAAATAAAGATATTTGAATAATTCAATAACCAAATTACAACTTTTTCAAATAAAAATTTATTCATAACTGAATAGCTAATTTACCCTGTTTCGAATTTAAATTTTTATTTAAAAAAAAACACGCTCACACACTTCACAAGATGCTTGTGCTTTGTGTATGGATTGTAGACAAAGATTTATCCCTTCAAAAATATAAATTAAAATAAAAACATAAAATATTTTCATCTTCTCCAAATTACCCTTTTCACTAAATGACCAAATTGCCCTTTTCATCGTTATATATTAGTCTTTTTACTTACCGTAATTGACCCAAAATGCCCATCGTACGTAGACCCCAAGAAGCCGGCATTTTGGACTATTTGGGTATACCGAAAAAGAAAAAAATACCGGTCAACCGTTATCCCCTATTACATTACAAATATACTAAGCTTATTCAACGCATAAGCTGAAAAAAAAAAAACATTAAAATACTATGTCGAAACAACAACCTATCTTCCATTTCCATGTCCGATATCATTTATGAAGCCGCCGGAAAAGATGACACAGCTTTGTAGAAAAATTGTTCACGTCAATATCAAATGGAGTATACTAGGAAGGGTATCGATTTTTCGAAGGTTTTTTAGATTCATTTGGGATAGAATTCTTGTTTGTTCTATAGGAAGACGCCCTGTTAACTACACGAAGTTGGCTCGCCGGGATTCTTCTCCGGTGGAAGGGGTAGTGGTTTACGGAGATGAAGACGACGAGGCCGACCTCTCCCGGGTGATATGTAATGGGTACGAGACGGATTCGGATTTGGTTAGTTTGAAGATCAGTTTGTTAGGTGACTGTCAAATTGGAAAAACAAGCTTTCTGGTAAGAAATATGATTTTTGGTTTCATTTTGCTTTTTTTGTGTTCGATGAAATTCCACTTAGAATAAGTTGTTTTTTTCAATGGAAATAACCTTCTTCTTTTTTTTTTTTTTCTTTTTGGAAGATCAAATATGTTGGGGATGAAGAAGAGAAAAGCTTACAAATGTCAGGATTAAATTTAGTAAACAAAACATTATCGGTTCAAGGTGCTAGGATTGCTTTCAGCATATGGGATGTAGGAGGTATTTGTGTGATTCAATAAATTTGGTTTTCTCATTTAAAAATTTCACCTTTGTTTTTCTGCAGTAACACCAGAGCTTTTTTTTTTTTCTTGTGATTATTCCATTGCAGGTGACAGTAACTCACTTGATCATCTTCCAATTGCTTGTAAAGATTCAGTAGCAATTTTCTTTATGTTTGATCTAACTAGCCGATGCACCCTTAACAGGTCAGCTCAAAAACCTGTTTTTTTCAACTGCAAACCACCACAAATGCAAATTGATGATATGGTTTTTCTGATATTTGCTGGATTTCTTGTTGGATTTTTTGCAGTGTTGTTGGATGGTATAGTCAAGCAAGAAAATGGAATCAGGTACCAAAATTAGCTTTTCATGGCATTTTACCGTCAATCAGTAGTTAGTGTTAGCTTTTTTAGCTAAAGGGGTTTCGCCGTTACGGTCGGAAAGTTTAACCTCGTTGATTCATACAATCAATTTTCGAAACTCAAAGACGAGTATATATAATCTAAAAAATAAAGGGTTTTGATTTTTTCTGAAACTGCAAAATTTATTGATGTGTAATTTAGTTGCAACTTTAAGCTGCTAATACATCAAGAAGGTGTTGTTGATGAATGTGGGGAATAGGATGGGTGAACTTAATGAGGAAATCATTAGATTGGTGTCAAATTTCAGGTTCAACTTGCAAATGATAAGAGAGATATCAAGTTTTCAGTGCTAGGCCCATAAAATTAGTGCTCCAATTAATATAGGTGGTCTCAGTATCAAGTAAAGGATTTTATGGAGTGGGGCCCTTAAATTTCATGGTGTTTTTTCCTGTGTTTTTATATCAGTTTCCCAGGTTTTCAACTGTTCTTAATTTTAATGTGGTCCTTCTCATGATTTTTGCAGACTGCAATTCCAGTATTAATAGGAACAAAATTTGATGACTTTGTTAGACTTCCCCCAGATTTGCAATGGACTATTGTTACACAGGTACACAATTTACCTTAGTTCTTTTGCATATTTTATTGAAAATCTTGTATTTTACGCTCATTCTTGAGTCCAAGAAACATACATACGACCTGAAATTACTTAAATCATGAACGTGTGGTTTATGTTAGAATGAAGTGTTTAATTTAATCTTAAAAGTGACGCAAGAGGAATGTGATGGGGGGAGTCTTCCTTTGTCAATTCTGATCCATCGCCATTTGACAAACCTTCCCCAATCTTTCTCAAACCGTGTGTAAAAATCAAACGGACAAAAGGGGCCACTCGATTTAAAAGTAGAAAAATTGGAATTTAATTGCTTTAGACAAAGAAATTTCCTTTTTAGATAGTACATCAAGTGGCAATTTGATATTTAATGTTCTGACAAAAAGAAAAGCATTATTATTATTTTTATTAGTTTTTAAAAGCAAGAATTAACCAAAGTTGAAATTTGGAACAGGCAAGAGCATATGCCAAGGCAATGAAGGCAACCCTTTTCTTCTCAAGTGCTAAACATAACATCAATGTGAACAAGATCTTCAAGTTCATCATGGCTAAACTGTTTAACTTGCCATGGACTGTTGAGAGAAACTTGACTATTGGAGAACCCATCATCGACTTCTAAAAACATGTTTCTTTTTTTGGGTTTGGGTCCCCCCCCCCCCCAACTGATCGTTATGTACATAGTTGAAATAGAAAGAAAATGAGAACATGGAAAAGAGAAAAAATAAACAAAACTTTTTCAATTCTTAGCACCAAATTTGACCCCACAACCACCAAACTTTGGTCTCTGATTGTTTGGTTCATTTCTTTTCATTGCCTTTGCCTTTTCCTTGTAACATACTCTCGTTTCAAAGTTAGCCTCTCTTCCTTTAATTCGGTGATGAGTGTCGAATATGAGTGTATTTAATTTATAAGATTTTATACTTATGTTCGGATAAATAAAAATATTGAACACAAATATTTAAAGGAAAACGAATCTGATATTTCAGCTGAGCCTTTTCTGAGTTTCCTTTTCTTTTGCTTCTTTCTCATTCTAATTTCATATATTCTTTCAACTCATTTTCCTAGTGAAAAAAGAGAGGCGAATCTGCTTTGTTTTCCTGAAAGGATTCTTTATTACTAAAAAAGAGAAAAAAGAAGATATAGGGGAAAATGAATGATGCTTATGAGCGGAGTTGGAATAATTCCACTTGGGTTTCAAGCAACTTAAAAGAATATGAAAATGGGATTAAATTATAGGTTTCTTAAAAGGAAGTGGGTCCAAATTTATTCTGTTAAAGCTGTAAAATATTTGGTAACAAATAAGCACCAAAACTACCCAGAAACAGGGTTGAGTAGCCAGGAATTAGCTTTGAATCTGGCCTACTCAAAACACCTTTATTATTATAATGCTATCTTATTAAGGTCATACAAAAAATTGTATTTTGTCAGATTGACATCTGCAGTTTCCTTGAGGCCTTTTTCAGCTGCAGCAAATAATTGAGCTGGGGCTATACATTAAATATTGAGATTAAAATTAATGATGATATGTGCATTTCAATTCAATCGAAATTAAAAAATAATAATAATTAAAGATATTAAATTTAATTATATATGTTAAATAAATAATCATATTTCATATTAAATTTGTATTTATGTTAAATAATAATTTTATTAATAATTAATTAATTTTTGATTAATTATATTCATTTTTATTATTTATTATTCATATATCTACTTATTTATGATTAATTAATATAAATTTTTATATTGAATAATATATTTATTATATCATTATATAAAACAAAACTTATGCAATTATTATATAATCATAAAAATCATAAAATATATTTATTTTGTATGTAAAGTTAATTGCTTACTTTTTATAAAAAAGAAAAGAAAAAGGAACGTCGTACTCACCACACCAGTGTGGTTAAAGCGGGAAAAGTATTTTCACTGCAAATGCTTTCTTTTAACTGGTGCTTCAAGTTCCAGTAAAGAATTCAAGCACCACTGTGGTGTTGAGTGAATTAGGCAACAGCTGAATATGAAGGACATTAATTTGTCAAGAAGAAAGGACTTTCTATATTCCATCATTAGTTTTGTCTAAATGGTATATAGCCGTAATGATAATTAGACATGTACAAAGTTTTCTTTATGCACTGTGTTCTTTATTGCATCTTCAACCTTAAAAACCTGTCTGCCACTCCAATTCCATTTTAGAAAATTGCTCATTACTTGAAAATCTGAAGGTTAATCCATAGGACGAAGGATGTTCATACGACAATTAAGCATTTGCAGTTGTAAATCTAATGGTCTTTTTGTGCCGCCATTGACATTTGTTCATCCACCGTGAAAAATATATATTTGTTTGTCCCATCTCTTACAGAAATTACTGTCTTTTTTCTTAAAGAAAAAAAACTATTCCTTATGTGTTAGTTGCTTTGTTTTACACACGTATGAACACAAATTTCAGACAATTTCTTTAGTTATCCACAGGTACAACCTCAAATGTTTATGTTATCTAATTTCTTATCATGTCATGTTCTGTATCATGTATTAATTATTATTTTTTGTATCATATCCTAAAACCTACCGCCCATGGCTTTTAAAATAACACCATAGTCTAACAGGAAACATAAAATAAATAACATTGTTCTTGTTCTTATTCATGTCAAGACTAAATGGGACCAAGGCTCACAACATTTAATCCTTGTTTATTCCGACAGATTCCCTCTCAGCCGCACTAAAACATGAAGAGAAAAAATAACATTCCTATATGACATTGTTTATAATCATCATTATTGTAAAATATCTACATTATGACAGACTTTATCTGTCCAAATCCCAGCATTCATCAATTCTAAAAGACAGTAGTAATCTATAAGAACTCATCTGAGCTAAATTCTTTTGGATACCGATTTTGTCTTTCATCATCTATGTTGTATGATGAATCAAAATTCTCGAACCCCTGGTTTTTCTCACGCTTTTGCCTGCAAAAGAGATCAAACGAACATGATTTAGGAGAAACCAAGGATCTTTAACTATGGCAAAAATAAAAAACTATGCATGATCTTGTCTATGGTTAGGTCGAAACTGGTCCGCATAGTTTAATTGGTACATTCATATACTGAAGATGTCAATTGTCGAATTGGCAACTAGTGCCGGCTAGCATCTATGGATTCATATTGTTCAAATATCACAAGATTCAAAAGATACATCTAAGCACTGAACCATTGCAGGAGGCATTGAGTAGGCGAACATAAAGCTGTTCCACAGTTCGTAGTTACATGATCACTCACCTGAGAATACAAGAAGGTTCCGAGGATAGCGATGGCAGCTCCTAGAGCATTGATTGGCTGGACAGGTGTGTGGAAGATGATGATGGAAGAGACTATAACTGATATACGTTTCATGGTGTTGCCAACGCTAAATGTCAAGGGAGATATCTCATCAAGGGACATGTATGAGACCTGGTTGTAGAGATGATAGAAAATACTTTGGGCCGCTAACCACCTATCAAAATACAACAAAATACACAATTTTGTTAAAATGACGGAAAGAAGTAAAAATATCGTAAATCATTACAACATGTCAATAAAGAGTAACTAATAGAAAACTAATATAATATCAACTCGCGATGCACAGAAAACAGGGTGAAAAGATGAGTAGATGACAATTGTAGCATTTAATCCGAATGTTCTAGGAGCTTAACCGAATCTTCAATGGAAATATAATTGATTATTAATAATTTCAGTCCAGGTTATATACAGGTCTTGAGGCATATATTAATTAAAGATTAACTAAATGAATAAATCATCCAATTTTGAGCAGCTCTTGAAAAGGAGTATAGAATTCAAGATCCGCGTAAGCATCAATAGAGTATAAAGGCTTTTCAGATGGAATTCCATCATCTATTTGTGGTTCAGATTAAAATAGAACAAATACATATTCTCTTACCAAGTTGTAAGGGTGATGGGGCATCTAAATTGTTCCATTTAGTAGAACCCTAATCAACAAGTGAATGCCAGTAAGTTTATCTAATGCATGAAAAGCATCTGGCAGAGTCAAACACAAAATCCAGACAAATACTAAGCGGATAGAAACAGAACAAAGAACTACGACTTAGTAATTCATGTTGTTACCAGATAAACTGTGGTCCAATTTGAGATAAGGCCGTTTCCCATCCTGCAGCCCACATCTGCGGTCCCTCTACAGCAATTGCAAAAGGTGTGAGAATTACAAGAGACAACAAAGATAGACAGGCGTAGTAGTTCATCCCGCTAACGGATTTCCCCTTCATGCCCTTCTTCGAGAATATGTTACGGAGGACAAATGCCAAGTTCGATATCATAGCTCCCATAAAACCTGAAAACAGCAAAAAAAAAAATATGCAAACCAAATTACCAGCTAAAAAAAACAAATATATGGTAACACATTTGAAAAATTATAACTGAAAATAAAGGTCATATATTGAACCTTCTTAGATTTGGTTGTTAAGAAAACCGAGGCTAAAACGAATTTTGTACATTCAAATCATATAAGCACAAATTTAGAGAGGTTTGTCTTCCAGAACACCTGAAATATAAAAGTAACAGAGAGGTTATGATATTTTTACCAGTCATATTGAAGTTGAGTTCGGTTAAAGCGGAAAGAGCACAACCGCCAATGATCGGGATAAGAGACAAGTAAACCGACAAAGGGAAGTTCTCTCCAAGCAAGAACCTTGAAACCAAGACACTGAAAGCAGGTTCACCACTCTTGATGATGTGGGTGAATGAAACTGCAACCTTAGACATACTCACCGTTGCTGCTACATGTCCAATTGTATGTGCCACAGCAACCTATGAAGAAAATGAAATGAAAAAAAGTAAACCCAAATGTTCTTTAATATTGTAATTGACTTAGGGTCTCAAGAAAAGATAACAACTGTTGATGGATTCAGATATTAATTTGAAAAATTAAAAAAATTCATCTAAGTTTCATTTTGTTCTGTTCCATCAAAATTTTCATTTTTTAATTTTTAAGATAAGATGCATAATACCAAAATTTAGTTTCCCTTTCTCATTTCCTTCATTTTCTCTACAATCAGACAAACTGTATTTGTTGCACTTCTAACTTTTTCCTCCAATACCGTCCAAAACAACATAAAAGAACATTATCCTACAGCAGTAACATCAAAACCTTAAAAAACAAAAAACCCAATAAGGCAAGTTTCAATCTTTTCCCCTCACTTTCTCATCAACCAAACAAAGAAAAGGGGAAAAAAAAAACTCACCGGGAACAAAGTCTTCCAAAACTCAAAATCTGTTTTTGGGGTCTCAGCAATCCTTGTAGCCCATGAAATTAACATCATTAAAGAACCACAAGCAAGGGACAATGTTGAAGTCAACCAAGGGTAAGGGTAAGCATTCAAAACCTTCTTGTTATAAATATTGAAAACCACGTTCAACCCCCACCATGTTGCAAAATAAATCCCAATTTTCACCCTTTTTGCAGCTTCTGATTTCACTTGCTCTGCTGCCTCAATAGGCTCTGACTTGTCAGCTTCATAAGCGTTGCATTGAATTATTGGTTTTTTCTCCTTACCAATACTCTCAACAGATGAGATATGCAATGGTTTTGAGACCAAAACGTTGGTTCTTTTCGGGATGTTTTGAAGATTCAAAACTGGTGAAAAGGGATGTCTACGAATTGAAGGTGATCTTTTGTAAACAAGAGAATTAGAGACATCTATGCATGTAGCTAAAGCTGATTGTTTAATGGTAAAACCCATTTTCTAATCAGAACTCAAGATCGGAAAAAGAAAATCTCAAAACTTGTGATGGGATTCTAATGAAAAATCAAAAGCTATTTCTTAAAACTTGAATAGATCAAGAAAAGACAAATAAAAACAAAAACTTTGTGAACAAGCTTACCGGCAATTACTAAAAGACATAGTAATCAACGATGAAAAAAGGAAATTGATTTCATTAATGATCAAGCAATCCAAATAAAATGATATATGCGAAATAAAAGAAAGAAAAAAAAAAAAAAAAGGGCTGAGGGTTTTTGGAAGAGGTTTTGTTGGAGGTTAAAACGAGAGCAGGTAGTAAAATCGTTGAACAAAAAAAGGGTTGAGAGAAAGCTCTGAAATCTCAGTCCAAAACCTTTTTATTTTATTTTACTTTATTCCTTTTGGGTGGTTGAAAGACATAAAACCCAATGAACTGATTGGTTTCATTTCATGTGATGTGAACCGCCCACAGCTTTTTTTTGTATTAAAGTGATTAGATTCACTTTCCCTACTGGAAAAGTTGTTTGGTTCTTTGTTTTAATTACACTAATGTGAAAAAATTATTAAAATATGAAATAAAATATTACTAATATATAAATATCACTATGATTGGAAAGTATATAAATATCATTTTTATATATTAAAATATAAAATAGTTACGTCACAAAAAGTGGAATGTCAATACAATATATGAATACGATTATGACACTATATACATTATCATTTATACAGTGTTCCTTTAAAATAAGCAGTCGGAAACTGTTAGACCAACTTGTGAGAATTCTTGACAGTCCATTTCAACTTGCACATTATCAATCTCATTTGCTTTGAGTCAGGAGAAGACCTCTCGAAGGGAGAAAGAGGTGAAAAAGGAGAGTTGCAATGGCCTGAAACTGTCGTCACGCCATTACCTTCTGAGTTTGTGGCTCATTCTATATGAAAAATACTTCTGTCAATGTTGCATTTTAGAACGCTATTCGGCGGACGAGTCCATCAATCAGCAGCAGGCAAATAATCTCATGTGATTGATCGACTGAGGGGATTGGGAGTGTAGCGCCAAGCTTGCAAAAAATTATCCGCCATCCTAACGATATCTTGACTAGGAGTACTATTCTGCTGCCAGACAGCTTTATTAAGTGCATACCAAATACTCCATAAAATTGCTACAATACGAACAACAAGAGGAGAGCCGTTGTTACCAAAAACACTTCAAATGAAATCAACATAAGGTTCAGTGGGAGAGATACCAAAAATTTGCCACACCTCCCTAGCCTTTAAACAAATCACTAAAATGAGGTCTAAAGTTTCCGGTAATCCATAAAACTCACAATCTGCGCTAATAGCAACTCGATGCAGGTTCAAAGCCACTTTACACGGCAAGAATCCCTGAGGACACATGAGATAAAATCCTTTATCTTGGGAGGGAGATCAAGATTCCACGGTTGCTGCCAACAGCCGCTAACAGCTAAATTGTTGATACTCGTGTACTTAGCCACTGCCAGCCTATAACCCGACCATACATCATAGGTGCCCGACTTTGAGAAATGCCAAATTAACTTACCTTCAGGTTTGCCATTGCTAATAGGAATGGACAGAATGCGATGAGCATCATAAGACGCAAAAAGTCCATGAACCAAACTAACATCTCAAGAAAGACCATTGCTCGAAAATAGCTTGGTCGACCATGGCATCTGAATTAACATAAGTTTGCATCGTTAATAAGCCATGGTCCCCCAAAAGCATGAATCAACCACATAATTTATACACAACGAATTAGTAAAAATACAAGTAATCAAGTACTAATCAATAATTCAACAATTTATATGCAACAAATTAATAAAAATTAGTTGTTCAAGTTCATGAGTAAACTAACAATCGGACCAACCTTTTTGTGTCTGTAAAGTATCGGATCAAGTTTTGATAAATTAGAGTAGAGAAATTAATTTCTCAATTTTTTGTAAAATAGATGGATTAAGTTCATAATTAGATCTAAATTTATAATACTTTTGTTATGTAACAGGCCAATTTTATCATAAATTAAAAAATAAATAAGTCCATCTTACAAGCCCAATAGCAAAGTCCATTTATAAAATCCCAACCCAAACCCAATGTTACACAAGCCGAAGCCCACAACCAAATTTTTTTCAGAAAATAAAAAAACCCTGGATCCCCTATGCACCGCTACTCCTGGCTATGTCAGTGGATGCGTTGTCCGAGGACTACCTCCCCCTGCCATCGTTTCACCGAAATGGCAAGGGTGCAACTCCCTATGGTCGTTGACCACCATCGCAACCCGTAAGAAGAAAGAGATAGAAAAAAAAAAATACAAAAATGAATATTTTGTAATATATTTGGCTATAAAAGCCATAATAACTACATGTATTATTTTACACAGAAGTAATCAAATAGATTCAAAAAAATTGAATACAAAAATGAAACGTTAAAAGAAAAAAGGTGATTCATTTTTTTTTACATATTCGAAAAAGCATAATAAAAAAAATAAAAGCTTTTCTTTACTTGTTTATCGTCACTATGGAGGTTGTCATCTTCGATGAAAGGTGACTCTTTTTCTGATGAAAAAGGTTTTCAAAGCCTTCGGGGTTCACTAGGACTCCGTCAGAAAGGAAAATACAAGGGTGTCATTCAAATAAACCTGGAAACCGAAAGGTTCTTTAGGATTTTTACGATTTTTGGCGGGTTTTCAGAGATATTTGGCCTCAGATTTGGGCTAAGGGAGGCAAAACGGTCAAAATGGGGCTTTTTTGTGAATTTCGGCCACTGGGGGTGGCGGTCTTTGTCCCTGACGACTGATGGCTGTGGCGAAAGTTCACCGGACCACATGGTCGGCCTAAGAGCCTTCTTTAGAGGAAAAGAGAAAAAAAAAAGTTTTTTTTAAAGCAAGGGGTGAAATGATTTTTTTCAGAAAATTTTGACTTAAATAAGGCATTGGTACAACATTGTTTTGGCATGGTTTCAAAAGCCCCAAAATGATGCCGTTTTGGGCATGATCCGACAACCCGACCCAGATCCCCTTTAGATCTATGTGTTTTTAAATGGGTGGGATAATTGTTGCCCAAATCCTCCCACTTTTGAGCATGTTTTGATATAGTCCTAATTTAGTTTTTCTTTTCTCTTTTAAATTTACCATTTAAATTAATTTTATTTTCATTTTGGTCCTCTGACCATCTATCACTCCTGGAAACAACACGTGTATTAGAGCTTGGAGTAATTACCCATTTGATCCCTGATCCTTTTCGCATGTTCAATTTTAGTTCTTTATTTTGCTTTATTTATTTATTTTATATAATTCATACTTTGGATTTCATTTAAATTTCAATCTAATCATTCATTTATTTAACTTCACCCCTTTAATTACTGTTTTTTTATATATTTTATTTTAGCACTTAAAATTTATGTTGTCACATTCCTTTTTTATGCATTTTTTAGGCGGTTATTACATATTTTATTTATTTATTTATTTTGGTATTATGATAGTGATATGACTATTGCTATTAGTATTATGAATTAGTATTTTTATTATTATTTTTGTTGCATTATTATTATGGTATTCATTTATTTATTTATTATTTATCATTCTAATATAGATGTTCTACCCTCATGGCTATTTTATATCATTTTGTTATCACTATACCATGTATCATGTTTAAACATATTTGTCTATTTTCATATTATGCCCAAATAAGCTAAATGCACATCGCTTTAAATGTTACATTCATTTTTACTCGATGCATAAAAAAGGAAAATTTTAAAACTGAGGCAACATTCTTTATTTAGAGATTTAAGAAGTTGTGCCCTAACTTACGGGGTTTGACTTTCTCTTTGAACCTAAATAACCGAACATCCTTTTAAAACTAAAAAATACATAAGATTTAAATAATAATTAAATAATGAGCAATATTATTTTTATGGATTCGAGATGTCGTGCCCTAATTTACAGGACATGACATTTTCGTTTTGTTTACCTCAAGATAAGAAGGCATTTTACATAAGTTTTAATTTAGTTATGTAATTTTAATTAAAAAAATTATGCAAAGAGGGATTGTATTTTAATTTCTCTTCGAATTTTCAACTTTCGACATCAAAACATTAAGTAATCAACTAGGTACTAAATTTGGGTGTTATGAGTATACTTGGTTTCTATGTTTCCAGATATGATCCAACCGTTATTAGTGGATTTTTGACTAGGATCAGATTGGTGGTAATCATGAATCCATTGGCTTACCCATTCCCTAATATCAAAGATCCCACTGTGTTTCGTATGTCTTGTCCATTGAGTGGCAAACCAGACAACTTTGGAGAAGGAACATGCCCTGAATAGATGGTATAAGGATTTATTGTCATTTTCACATAATGGTCAATGAGAGGCTATGGTTATTCTACTATTACTGAGGGCGTTCCGTAGAGGGATGCTATCATAGCAGAGTTTCCATAGAAAAATAAGAATCTCTGGGGGGAGCTGGATAGCCCAAAGAGCCTTCCAATTGATGCAATAGGTGTTTTCGGTAGTTTTTAATTGGCATTGGCGTAGGAGAAACGAGGGTTTTTTACTTGTATATTATTAAAAAAACAATACTGAAATGGCATGTTCCAAAAATTATGTACTAAAATGGTACATTCAAAGGGGTGGAGGGTGGTGCATAGGCGGCACCAC
This sequence comes from Gossypium longicalyx, assembly GCA_025698465.1. Classification (NCBI taxonomy): domain Eukaryota; kingdom Viridiplantae; phylum Streptophyta; class Magnoliopsida; order Malvales; family Malvaceae; genus Gossypium; species Gossypium longicalyx. The sequence continues at coordinate 88,799,027 of CM046995.1, forward strand.
CTTAGTATTCAGACAACATTCTGTTAAAAAAATAATATTTTAGTAGTGGTGCCAAAGTGATGGCGGGACCACTTAGGGGTATAGGAGTATGGTGCCTATCTGATAGGCGGCACTAGTGGTATTTTCCCCCTCCCCCATCCGGCTCAATTAATAAAAATAAATAATTTAAATATGATAATTATTTAATACATTAATGGTGAATTTTTTTAATTCTACCATTTATTTTTAAATTATATTTAAAAAATTAAAAATAATAAAACATGTGAAAAATATCATTAAAAATTTTCACATAATTACTCATTTGGATATATAATTCTCTGCTTACAAACTAAAAATGAAAAAGTGGTGCCACCTATCACTTTGGCATCACTACTAAAATATTATTATTATTTTAACAGAATATTATCAGAATATTAAGGTGGTGTCGCCTATGCACCACCCTTCACCCCTTTGAATGTACTATTTTGGTACATAATTTTTGAAACATGCCTATTCAGTATTTTTATTTTATTTTATATTATATAAGTAAAAAACCTAGGAAACGATAAGCATTCTAAATGGAGAATTGACCAGAGAAGTTGAATTTCCAAACATGCCTATATTGTTTTGGGGTTATTGTGAATTCACGAGATTTGAGTTCATGTGCCCAGCAAGTGCCACTCTGTTCTCGAATGCGACGTGTGTCCTATTGGTGAGCGTGTGTGTCTCATAGTTCTAAGGCTAATGTCTCATTTGAGCTTATTAGTGATTGGCTATGTAGTGCAATCAGGCAGGAGTTACGAAATTTGGATTGTGGAGATCAATTTTTTAAAAATTAAAAGGTCTACAAGTTATATAAATTAATGCATATTTTTTTCCTGGTTGTTTTTCCTCTATTTCACTAGTAGATTTTCTTTTAAAATATTTTCCCATTCCTATTAAACATTTAGAATAAAAATATCTAAGCCTTAAACATATAAAGGTTTTCATGAACCCAACATACCAATAGTAATTTTCTTTCACAAAAACAAACATCACTTAAGTGCCTTTTCGTGTCATGAGAATGCAATAAATCAAAATTTTAAACATAAGATTCACATTAATTACACTAGCAACTATAATTTCTAAATAAAAATGCTAAATTTCTAATCAATTCTAATTTCTTCAAGAGTTTGTATTAATCAACCATAGTTTCTTTAAGGATTTGTATAAATCAACCTCTAGACATTATTACTCAATAACGATGTTAGGAATCTCATACAAAATCAATAGTCTTGTTCTACATCAATAGTCACCGACCAACCTGAATCCTAGAAGGGATTCGAGTCTCCGACTCGCGACATGGATAGCTCCCACCAGAGGATTAAGTACAAAGTGGGCCCTGAAGAGAACAATTAGGCGAGTTTGCGGATCCTGTTCGTAGAGCGAGCTCGCGGACCCAACTCACAAGGCCAAACCAAAGGCCTTACTCGCAATGCAAGGCCACCGTCCCAGCTCGCGTACACCTAGGGAGCTTGCAGAAAGGGCCGCGTGCCCTCCATGCCACCTAGACATGCGTCTAGCAGGTACGGAACCCACCTAGAATGTTAGTCCCAGGAACAGAAAGGACCGCGTGCTCCGTAGACACATGCCCAACAAACCTGGAGTTTATAGATAATGTCAGTATTAGGGACAGAGGATGTCAATACTAGAGGCAGCGGGGTCAAGACAAAATAGTGAGACCCTATCATGAGCTGTAATAGCACTTGTAACATCATGTATAAATACCCAAACATTCTTATTAATAAGACACGAGAAAATATTACTCAACAAGTCTCAAAATCATTCAACAAAAAAAAAAAAAAAAACTACAAATTATTCAAAATAAAAATTGTCTTGCATAAAAAGCCTAATCTATTATAAGAAAAGCCACAATCATAAATCAATAAAACATGAAAAGAAAAGAAGAGTTGTTACTAAATTGGGAGACATAAAAGTATTGAAAGATTGAACACTTATAAAAATTTCAGAAAGTAAGAGACTAAAAGAAATTTGAGGAAAAGTGAAGAGTGTTGGAACAAAATAAAAAATTTAAAGACTTTTGAGTTTTAATCACTTGAGAGATTCATTTATTTTTTATATGAAGTAATTTATTTTATAAAATAATTCTTTTTTCAAAATTTTGATAGATCCTTTTCAAATTTTTATGGGTCATTTTCAAATTATTTTTGTGAATTAATACATAAATTATATAAAAAAATTAAAAATTAGAAGTACTACTTATTTTTAAATTTTTTTGTGGGGTCAATCAACCTATAACGTGGCTCCGCCATTGAGTGCCACGTCGTTCCCAATGGTTGTGGCCCTTTTCCCGTTCCAAATTTGAATGTCTAATCCTTGGATGCGTATGTCCCACGCTTGTTTACAAAGGAGCGCGTCATTCATGAGCTCCCTTTTCCTTATACCTAGGACTCTTTAAGAGTTTTGTGTTGGCAGAGTTCATCCTAGTGGCACATCTAAAGTTTTTCTTTGTTATGATCGTGGCCCTACCAAAAGTCTTGGATGGTTCTATCGATTTGGTCAGTTACCAATTTGGGCACTTTTGTACAAGATAAAGTATATAGCAGGGTGGTCGATAGGGTGGATTGAATGAGTACCGCCTTGCCAACAGGGGATAGAAGTTTTGCTTTCCATGCTTCCACCTTCTGTTGTAGATGTTCGATTGTAGGTTGAAAGAAAATACGACGTTGGTTTAGGTGTCCTAATTAGAAGCCTAGGCATTTGCCTGGACTATTGGGGCGTCATACTCCCATGATTCTTGTGATCCATTATTTGTCTTGTGCCTTGCCCGCTTTGCTAAAGAAAATATCAAATTTTGCGTAGTTGATGGAAAGTCCTGAAAAATTGCCATACATTTTTATTCTCTCCTTTAATGCTTTCGTGGATTGTACTATTGCTTTGTAGAAGAGGTAAGAATCATCAGTGAACAAGAGATGATTTAGGGGAATGCCATGTTTGCTTATAGGACTGCCTAGCACTTATGATGAACGATCAGCTTGTATCAACAGAGATAGGATGTTCTGGCATAGAAGAAACAAGTATGGAGAGAGTAGGTCTCCTTGACAGAGACCTCAGTATGGGTGAAAAGGTTTAGTAGGGTGATCGTTAATTAGGATCCGATAGGATATTGGGATATAAGGTGTATCTTCCATAATGCAAAGTAAGAAATCCCAGTTGATTCGATCATATGCTTTGCACCATGTCAATTTTTAGGGCTGCCAATATTCCTTTGCCTTACCTTTTAGATTGGATGGTATGGATGAGTTCACTTCCCAAAAGAATGTTTCCATGTTGTTTCTGTCTTGGATGAATGCGTTCTGGAATTTGGTGATGACAGCTTGCATGATCGGCTTTAGACGGTTCACGAGTACCTTTGTACAAATTTTGTAAATGACATTGCATAAACTTATTGGATGAAAGTCGCCGAGTGATTTTTGTTGTATGTGCTTTTGGGAATAAGGACCAACAAGGTTCGGTTGAGTTCTTTGAGTAGAGAACCCGGGTTTAAGAATCCAAGGCAGGCCTGAGTGGTAAGTGGACCAACAAATCCCCAATTCATCAATTGATCGGTTTAATCCCTCTTCGATTCGATCCGATTTTAAAAATAGTAAAATAAATTTAATTTATTTTAATTTTTTAATAAGTTCATAAAATGAAAAAAAAGGCTATTATTAATTTTTAATAAATTATAACTATTCAAAGTTAAATTTTAGGTCAAATTCTACTATTAAACCTTGTACTTTACGTAAGTTATAGATTTGGTACATGTACTTTAATTTGATCAAATTTAGTCCCTATATTTTTCGAATTTTAAAATTTTAGTCTTAACCAAACGGTAGCAGTTAAATCTGTTTGGTTAAAATACGCTATTAATCTTGCATTATATGTAAAGTTGTAAATTTAGCTCATGTTCTCCAATTAAATCATTCATAGTCAATATATTTTTCGAATTTTAAAATTTAGTTTTCTGCAAACAACAATCCTTAAATCTATTAACTAATTTTTGTTAATAATGTGTAAAAATAACAAGCTAATATAACATTACACATGCAATAATATGTTAGCCGTACCAAATTTTAAAAACAACAAATCTTAATAAATTTAATAATGCTATCATTTAGTCATGACTAAAATTTTAAAAATATAGAAATTAAAAACCATCAAATACATATTCTAAATTCACAACTTACTCATACTATGCTAATAGCAAAATCTAACCTAAAATTTAAAGTATCAACTATTTTTCATGAAATACAAAATATTCCAAGCGAATACTACTAACAAAAAGATTGCTTGAAACAGTTTAATTGAAAAAAAAATGATATAAAAAATAAAATAAATTTAATTTTATATATGAAATTAAGTTAATTAAAATTATTAATATATTTTAATTATCATTTTTTGGTAAGTCTTATTTACTTTTCTAAATTTTCATATCATCATGGTATTTGTGTCATCCCTCCATGCTTCTAATAATAGCCTATTAATTGTGGGAGTACAAAATTATTAAAATCTATTTACTCGTGTGAGTGTGAGATATTGATATATATATATATATATATATTATATTTGAAGGATATTAACAATCATTTCTCGTATCATTTTTAAATATGTTGCAAAATTCTCATCACTCAATAAAAAAGATGGAAAACAATGAAAGGTTAATATTGCAATATTTTCATCCCCTTTTGTTGGGTGAGATTGCTCATTTGTTGGCTAATACTCAACAATAAAAGAAAATAATTTTTTTAATCAAATAAAGGGGTGTAGGTCATCAGTGTGCCAGCACCCCAATTTTTTTTAAATATTGATATAAATGTATACCAGTATGATACGATTTGAAAAAAAATACATGGGTGTCGGTAATCTAGTGTTTAAAACCCCAAAAATTATTTTTTAATAGAAAAAATAGTGGTGTCGGCCATCTAGTCCCCATAACCCAATTTTACTGTTTATTTCAAGTTATTTAGGTGATTGTTTTTAAATTAGAGGTATTTATGTAATTAATTATTTTTATTTGGTTATTTAGATAGAATGCTTATTCAAAGGAAAGAAAAATGGTTACAAACATATGAAAGAAATAAATTGGTTTATATTTCCATTGTATTCAAGTGTGTTTTTCAAAGGCCACCATATATACACTCTATTTATATACATATCATATACTAAAATTAACCTAACTCACTTAATAACCAATTACATGAAATCAAATTTATATAAGATTTTTTCTAAATATGACTTTTACAAAGTCAAAAATCTAATTAGCCCTTAAATGTTTTAAAATTTTTGATTTGGTCCCTCTTTTATTGCTTGTGCCTTAATTTAGTCATTTTTTGCTTTTTTTTTTATTTAAATTATCCGAATTGCGTTTTGACAGAATTTAAATATAAAATCACTAATTTAGCAGGAATTAATTCAAGAAATAATTGATTTGAATACATAAAACATGGAAAATAAACATGCTATGAGATATTTATAAATATTCTTTATATAAATATATAATATTTTTTTAAAAAGTTAATAAATCTAAAATGGTACATTGAAATAGACCAATACCGGTACATGCCAATACTAAAAAAATAAAGATACCTCTAACAATACTATAACGACGTAAAATTTTTCTACTTCGGTCGCTAATTGAGGCGATTTATTGAAAATTTGAAAACCGACTTTCGATTTTATAAAAAGGGAGTCGCCATCGATCCTTTTTCCTAGGTGTGATCGGACACCTAATAAATCCTCTTTTTTAAAAGATTTTTTTTAAACGAAATGAAGGCCGAGTTTAGGTCTACGTCAAAAGCCAGAGAAAAAATAGGGTTCGGGAGTCGGTTACGCACGAGGAAGGTATTAGCCCCCTCGCGACGCCCAAAAATCTCGTTAAGCATGCGTTGTCTTGAATTTCAAAATTGCGAATTCAATATAACATTTAATCGTGATCCGATTAAAACACGAGAAATTTCAAAAAAAAAATTATTTCTTTTGAGAAGGACATTCCGTTTTTAACATGACCCGATTGATATTCACCCAACATAGCGATGAAATCGAAGACTAAATGTTAAATCGGTATGTTGCCTTACTTGTTGAAATTAGTTTAAAAACACGAATGAAAATATTTCTAGACAAAAAAAAGAGTAAAAGAAAACTAATATTGATGTTGAAATATGATATGAACAAATATGCTAAATTCGGAACAGACAAATAATAATAAAGAGTTAAGAATATACGAAGTAGATAATATATAAAACATTAACAATGTATATGCGATAATAATAGTATAAGGCAATAATAATGCATATGGTATTAAACATGATAATAATAGTATTAATGCAAATATGAAATAGTAGTGAACATATATATATATATATATATATATAAAACATATAATACTTGATTAAAAATATATACGATATATATATTGAAAACAATAATAATATAAAAAATAACTAATAATAACGATATATATATGTATTAAAATATATACGTAATAATAGGAATAACAGGTATATACATAATATTAAAAATATGTACATTACATAATGTTAAAAATACATACATAATATAGTTATTAAAAAAATAGATACATGAGATAATATGATATTAAAAATATATACATAATGTAAAGTTAAAATAATATATAAAAATATATACATAATATCTATTAAAAGAATATACACATAATATATATGCATGTATTAAAAATAATAATAATATTAAAAAAATAATTATTAATAATGTTACATAAAAGTATATATATATGCATGTTAAAAATATTAATTGAAGCTAAAACTAATACTAATAATAGTAAAAACTAATAATATAATATAATATAAAATAAAAATAAAGAAATAATAGTAATAATACGAAGATTAATAATAGTAATAGTAACAATAATGATAATATATATGTAAATGAATAGTACTACTAATAATAATAATACTAAAGTAATTAATTTTAATAATAATATAATTAAAAGAGGATCGAATCGAATTAAAAATAAAAGGCTTGGGGCAAAATTAAAATAAAAAGAAGGGAAGGGGACCTATTTCAACGCGCACAAATAGTGGAGGGACTAAAAACGAAATAAACCCCTCCACCCAAAACGCGCAGCAGCATTGATGACCAAATTGGAAAGCGCAACAAATTATAGGGCCAAATTAAAATACATAAAAAACCTGATTGAAAATAATAGAAAAAGTAGAAGGACCGCGCGCGCAATTAGCCCCTAAGAGCAAAAACACGCGGATCCTGAGTGGGTAGGGTCGGGTCGACCCGATTTAGGGCAAAATGACGTCGTTTTGGGGTTAAAAGGCAGCCCCCAAAACGACGTCGTTTTGGGAGGCTATAAAAAGCCAATTTTTTTCAAAAAATCATTTGCAGCCAAAGTGAAGGAAAAAAAAAAGGAAGAGAGGGAGCTGGGGGAGATTTTCGGCCACAGGGCCGATCACCATCCGGTCGCCGGACCGTCGCCGGCCACGGTGGCCGAAAATCACAAAGATATTTTTTTAATAATATGTATGTATGTGTATGAGAAACGAAGAAAAAGAAAAAAAAAAGAAAGAAGAACTGATTTAAAAACCAAAAAGGAAAATAGAAACAAGAAAGAAATCACCTTTCGATTTCGGTTTCTGTTCGTTTTTGTGTTCCTTTTTTTTTGTGATTCTCATTGCTTTTGTATTTAGCTTTCTTGTTTTGTGTTGTTTTTTTGGATAAAAATTTCTTGTTTTTATTAGTAAAAAATGGCCGAATCCTTTACAATATTTTTGTTTGGCTTTTTGTAGCCACTTTACATCAATTTTTTTAACATTTGCTGTCACTTCTTCTCTGATTTTGCAGATGCAAGTGGCGGCGAAGCAGGTGGCGGTGGGTGGTGGTGGCAGACCTAGGTGCGACGCACCTAGATGTTAGGGGGCTAGGGTTTTTTTGTTTAGTTTAGGTATTGGGCTTTTTGGGCTGCTAGGTTTTTATTTTGGACCATTAGTTTGGGTTTGGTTTTGGGCTGATGTAATTGGGTGGGTAGTTGGGTTAGTTTATTGGGTATTGGGGTTAAATTTGGATTTAGTTGGTGTGGGTTTATTTAGATGGGTATTTGGGGTTGGGATTTAAGGTTTAATGGGCCCGGGTAATTTGGGCTTCTACAGCTGCCCCTCTTTGCTCATTGTCGTGCAACGGGAATAGAGCAAAGACTTTCAAGGAAGACCAAATTTACCCGGTCTTGCTGAGTCTTAACTTGCTTTGGAGCTCCTCTTTTTCAAGTAGTCTCGTTCTAATCCACCGTATCTTGTAGCTTTGGTTCAATCCATCGCGACTTCAGAGCTATGACTTGTAGCTTCAATCAACTCCAATGTAACTTCAAGGATATAAGATTTATGACTTCGATCTTCTCTGCAACTTCAGGAAGATAAGATCTACAACTTCAATCTGTTATTCTACTGCTTCAGTGAGATAAGGTTTGCGGTCTTTTCTTCTGCGACTTCAGAAATGTGAGGCGAAATCTGGTGTCTTCAATCCGCTCCAATCTTTATTCTTTACTCGGCATGTGATCCTGAGCTCAACTCACTTCTCACAATATGAGTTGACTATTTAAAAACAGATATTAAAAACAGAAATTAAAAATAGCTCAGCACGTGAGCCGAGGCTCAACTCACCTCTCACAATATGAGTTGATTTTTGAAAACAAAATTTGAAAAACAGATTTTGAAAATACCTTGGAATGTGACCCGAGGCTCAACTCACCTCTCGCAATATGAGTTGATTTTTGACGAACAGAAAGTAAAATTACCTCAGCGTGTCCTGAGGCTCAACTCACCTCTCGCAATATGAGTTGATTTTTTTGAAAGACAACAATTGAAAATACCTCAACGTGTCTTGAGGCTCAACTCACCTCTCGCAATATGAGTTGATTTTTGAAAACAGAAATAAAAACATCAGAATACCAAAACATGTCATCTGGTGGAACTCAAGTGTCTTTTCCTTTAATTCAATACAGCTACCATTACATCCCCTTGCTCTACTAGAGTACCTGTATATGTCATGCATGATGTTATCATGATATGCACATGTTTGTCTTAAATGCCTTTATGCCTACATGATTATGCTATGTGCTTTGGACTTGTTTGTCATATATCTCTTTTCGTCACGATTCTTGTGATGATCTACATTCATTGCTTCGATTCTTGACTTTCTCTTCAGGCTTTGCACCTGTTCTCCAGCTTTATGAGTAATCTGTATTTCTCAGATACCATTCTTTTGCCCTTGGTTGAACTTTGTCCTTGCTTTGAAGCTCTTATACTTATCAAATTCTTATCTGGGTGATACTTAACATTTCTTTTGTTTAGAGTATGTCATTTCACTATTTATCATGTAAATAAACCACGTAATGAGATGCATGAAAATAGTCAGGTAGGGACAAAAGGGGTACCTCACATTTATTTATTTCAAATGTAGCAAATAAAGAAAGTTAACCAATGATAGTAAAAAAAATGTCATAAAAAGAAAAGGGATTGCATTCAACGGATACAAATGCTCTAGATATTCAACGTATGAACTTTTCCACGTTCCTCAATCAAGAATCTTTTCGAGCATGGCTTCTTGCATAGAAGATTTCGAGCTGCTGAAAATGCTTCAAATACGGGTTTTCATCCTAATCTTTTGTGTAAATCAAGATGCCTCTTCCGGGTTTTCATCTTGATCCCTCTTTTTTTTTTAAGCATGATATTTCTTTACAGCATCTGAGTTCACTAGATTCGGTAACTCCTTCCCATCCATCTCAGTGAGAATCAAAGCTCCACCCGAGAAGGCCTTCTTTACGACGTATGGTCCTTCCCAATTTGGTGACCATTTTCCTCCCAAGTCTTTTTGTATTGGGAGAATCTTTCTCAGCATGAGTTCTCTTTCGTGGAATTCTCTTGGCCGTATTTTCTTGTTATGGGCCATGATCATTCTCTTCTGGTACATTTGTTCATGACAAATTACCTTCAAACGTTTTTATTCGATGAGGTTTGACTGGTCATATCGAGCTCGAACCCACTCTGCTTCCTCTAGTTGCGACTCTATTAAGACTCGTAGAGAAGGGATCTCAACTTCGATGGGTAGCACAGCTTCCATTCCATAGACCAGAGAGAAAGGAGTTGCTCCTGTAGATGTTCGCACAGATGTGCGATATGCATACAAAACGAATGGTAGCTTCTCATGCCAGTCTTTATAGGTTTCAGTCATTTTCCCAATAATCTTCTTAATATTCTTGTTGGCCGCTTCAACAGCTCCGTTCATTTTCGGACGATAGGGTGATGAGTTATGATGCTTTATTTGAAATTGCTCACACACTTCATCATCTTGTTGTTCAGATTTAAGGCGTTATCTGAAATGATTCTTTCAGGTAAACCACATCGACAAATGATTTCCTTTTTCAAAAACCTGCAAACTGCAGTCTTCGTCACATTGGCAAACGAAGCGGCTTCTATCCATTTTGTGAAGTAATCAATAACCACAAAAATAAACCGGTGTCCATTAGAAGTTTTTGGGGAAATTGACCCTATAACGTCCATGCCCCATATAGAAAAAGGCCACGGAAAAGTCATGACATAAAGGGGTGAAGGGGCTGCATGAATTTTATCACCGTAAATTTGACATTTGTGGCACTTTCGTGCATAACTAATACAGTCACTTTCCATCGTCAGCTAGTAGTAACCGAGTCTCATAATCTTCCTGGCCATAGTAAAACCACTGGCATGCGTCCCACAAATTCCTTCATGGACATCTTCAAGTATTTTTCTAGCTTCAAGATCATCCACGCATCTCAAGAGCACTTGATCTTTTCCTCTTTTGTACAGGATGTCTCCATCAAGAACAAATCCCGCTGCCATTCTTCTGATTATTCTTTTGTCATTCTCATTTGCTTGTTCGAGATACTTTTGATTCTTGACATATTCTAAGATATCATGGAACCATGACCATCCATCTGGCTCTTTTTCAATGCTGAAATAATGTGCAGGGACTTCATATATGCTCATTTGAAAAGACATTATTTTTGTTTCTCTGTTCGCTTTGAATATTGAAGCCAAAGTGGCCAGGGCATCAGCCAATTGGTTTTCTTCTCGTGGGAAGTAATTAAAAGTTATTTCTTTGAATTCTTTAATCAACCCTGCCACTAGATCGCTGTATTTGGCTAATTTCGAATCTCTCACTTCCCAATCTCCACGAATTTTAGTATATCACCAACGCTGAGTCCCCGTACACCTCTAAGATTTTATCGTTTCGTTTAATAGCTGCACGAAGTCCCATGATATAGGCTTCATATTCTGCTATGTTATTGGTATAGAAGAAATTCAGCCTGGCAGTGAAGGGATAATGGTTCCCTTCTGGTGATACTAAGACTGCTCCAATCCCATGCCCCAATGTATTCGATGCACCATCAAAGCTCATCTTCCATAACTTCTCTTTGGATGACTCACATTATTTTTTCGTAATACACATCAAGTCTTCATCTGGAAAATCGAATCTCAATGGCTCGTATTCCTCCGTTGTTCGAGTTGCTAAGAAATCAGCTATTGCCCTCCCTTTATCAACTTTTGGTTCACATAGACGATGTCGTATTCTGATAATAGGATCTGCCATCGTGTCATTCTTCCTGAAAGTGTAGGTAATTCCATCATGTACTTTATTGCATCCAGCTTTGAAATTAACCATGTCGTATGATACAACATATATTGCCTGAGTCTCTGAGCTACCCAAACCAAAGCGCAACAGAATTTTTCAATTGACGAATACTTTGCCTCATACTCTGTGAACTTTTTACTGAGATAGTAAATCACCTTTTCTCTTTTCCCTGACTCATCATGTTGCCCCAGTACGCAACCCATTGAATTTTCAAACACAGTTAGATACAATATTAACGGTCTTCCTGGAGTTGGCGGTACTAGCACCAGGGGGCTAGACAAATATTGTTTTATCTTGTCAAAAGCCACTTAACACTCCTCGTTCCATTCTCCCGGATTATGTTTTCAAAGAATTTAAAAAATTGGGTCACATTGGTTGGTAAGTTGAGCAATGAACCGAGCGATATATTTCAACCTCCCTAAAAATCTTCTGACTTCTTTTTGCGTGCGCGGAGGTGGTAGTTCTTGTATGGCTTTTATCTTATCTAGATCAACTTCAATGCCTCTCTCACTGACGATGAAGCCTAGCAATTTTCCTGAAATAGCCCCAAACATACACTTGGCTGGATTAAGTTTCAGTTGGAACTTTCTCAGTCTTTCGAACAACTTCTTGAGGTTCTCAACATGCTCTCTTTCCCCCTTGAATTTGGCAATCATACCATCAACGTAGACTTCTATTTCTTTGTGCATCATGTCATGAAACAACATCACCATGGCCCTCTGATATGTTGCCCCAGCGTTCTTTAATCCAAATGGCATGACTTTATAACAGAATATTCCCCACATCGTTACAAAAGTAGTTTTCTCCATATTCTCAAGAGCCATCTTTATCTGATTATAACCCGAGAATCCATCCATGAACTAAAACAATGAATACTTGGCTGTGTTATCCACCAATGTATTGATGTGTGGCAAAAGAAAATTATCTTTAGAACTTGCTCGATTCAGATCGCGATAATCCACACACATTCGTACCTTGCCGTCTTTCTTCGGTACTGGGACTATGTTAGCTACCCATTGTGGGTACTTGGAGACTTGTAGAAAGCCAACATCGAATTATTTCTTGACTTCTTCCTTTATCTTTAACAGTATTTTAGGTCTCATTCGTCTTAGATTCTGTTGAATAGGTTTGCATTCTGGTTTCAGTGGGAGTCTATGGACCACTACATCCTCATCCAATCCTGGCATGTCTTGATACGACCATGCAAATACATCTTTGTACTCATGAAACAAAATGATCAAATCATGTTTGGTGTTATCTGAAATAGAAGTCCCGATCTTCACTTCTTGCCTCTTTTTTTCATTTTCCAAGTTTACTATCTCAACAAATTCTTGATGAAGTAGAATCTGTTTATCTTCTTGTTCTACCATTCTTAGTAAGTCAGGAGACGAGACATAGTCTTCAACATTTTTATCAACTTCGAACTCTCCTAAACAAATAGCCTTCTCGAAATCGATTTCAAGATTTGTAACGAGTTTGTTCATATCATTGATATTTGAGCACCTGAAAGTTGAATGGAAAAGAAAACTATAGAGGAGTATCAAAGTATTGGGACCAACAAGCATGATGTGAGATATATGCAATGATAGGCTGTGAGAAGAGGGGAAAAATTATGAAGTTAATGAGAATGAAAAGACCATGACAAAATGCATCTCCATTAATGTTCATTTAAATGATAAAGAGCAAATCATAAGCTCTTACAAAAGAATCCCTACTATTACTTAGGGACATACAAAAAGAAGAGTGTTAACATTGAGCATTACTCTGAAGAAGACTTAGAAACTACAAGGAGATCCACAGCAGTCCAATTGTTCAAAACGAATCTAGGAGGACAAGGGCGTATCATTAAAACATCTTTAATTGCATCATGTCATTTGTCAATGACATTTATACTGACATTTTGAAGACCCCTTTCAATTAATAACAGCATGCTTCATGGGTTATCTTACCCGGGGTATATCATTCCTGCAGATGTAAATGTTTTTGACAAAGGAAAGTACGTTATAGGCTCCCTTTCTAATTCTCGGCCTAAGGCTCTTATAATCCGCCTTTCTTGATCTTTCTATAACTGTTTTCTTCTTTGTCGCATATCTGGCTGGAACCATAAACCATATCGAGCCTTATGGGGCACTGGTTTTAGAGCTCTGACTATCCCTTACTGATATCTTCCCAAACCTTTCCTCGCTCGGGCTCCCTTTCCCACAGTCAGCTTAATTCCCATCTTGGTATTCCTTGACAGCTTAGGCATGAGAATCTTATTTCTTTTAGCAACAAACGTAGCATTGATGAATTCAAAGGAATGGAAGGAACATTCTACTGCATCCTTGCTTACTTCGAGGTATGGTGTATCAGCATAGATAGATGTGACCATGTCTTCCTCACCCACGACAGTGACCAAAAGACCATCCATGATAAACTTCACTTTTTGATGGAGAGATGAAGGAACTACTCCAGTAGAGTGGATCCAAGGCCTTCCTAAAAGGCAATTATATGAAGGCGTGATGTCCATGACTTGAAACTCGATGTCATATATATAGGGTCCCACTTCTAGAGGAATTTTAATTTTTTCCATGACTTCTCATCTTATCCCATCGAATACTCTTACTGTAGAGTGACAAAGCCTCAGATAAGATATATCAATTGGAATTCTAGAAAGCGTGGCCAAAGGCATGACGTTGAGTGCTGACCCGTTATCAATGAGCACATTCGATATTATATAACCCTTGCAACGGGTTGTGATATGTAATGCTTTTACGGAGCCTCTACCATTTGACGGTATTTCATCATCACTGAAAGAAATAAAATTATCCGCGTTCAGGTTATTCACCCACCTATCAAGTTTTTCGACAGATATATTACTTGCCACGTAAGCTTGATTTAACACTTTCAGCAAAATATTTCGATGTGGTTCTGAATTCAATAGTAGGGATAATACCGAGATTCGTGCCGATTGTTTACTTAACTGTTCCACGATGTTATATTCACTATGCTTGATGAACTTCAAGAATTTATGTGCTTCTTCTTCATCCACAGGCCTTTTAACTTCTTGTTCGGATGGAGTCTCAAGTTCGACCTCAGCCTCGTGCATCGGTGCCTTTTCTTTTTGCTTCAAGTCATTAGTTTTCTTCATTGGTTCGACCGCTTTAGAATAACACCTCCCGCTATGGGTGAAGTGTCCTACTTCACCAACATTTCCGGTCGTGATTTTGGATTTTTCACCTTCAGGTATGATAATGTTGACATCATATTTCCATGGTACTGCTTTGTTGTCATTGTAAGGGAAAGGAGATGGTACTTCAATTATCATCTTTGGTTTCACTTACTCCTTTTTTGTATCGTAATAAATCACCAATGGTCGATTGGCACTATAAGGGAAACCTGATGATTGATTATCAGAAGTGAATACTTCTCCTTCATCGGCCTCTTTCATTTTGTTAAAGATCTCGACTTCCTTATTGTCTATTATGTCTTGAAGTAGTTTTCTAAATCCTTCACAAGACTGGATGTCTTCCCCCTCGATCCCATGAAGATCACAAAAACACTTAAAAGTTCTGTTGGAATGACAGAACAACCCCTTTTCAACCATTACCTCCCAAATCTTTCGCAGCGGTGTCTTTATTTCAGAAATACAACTTTTGGTACGCCACTTGTCTTCTTTTATCACCGCGTTCACGTTCCCTTCAGTGTGGTTAGGGAGCAGGTTTCCAGCCGTATTGCTAGCACCATCAAATCGTAGAATGCCTACATCAATAAGATCTTGAACCCTCCTTTTAAAGGCCAAACAATTTTCTGTAGAATGCCCCTGATTTTCAGCGTGGTACATGCAATTAGTATTAGGATCGTACCATTTTGGGTATGAAGGCTTCAGGGGTGCCACATAATGTGGGGATATTAATTGTTTTTCTAACAATTTTGGGTACAGCTCTCCCTATGACACGGGAATTGGGGTGAACTGAGGTTTTTCAGGATTGGATCTTGTCGATCTTTGTTCATTTTTGGGTTGGCTTTGAGCAGGCATGGTATTTGGTGGAAACGTGGCAAATGATTTTTGGTTATCTATGGCGTAGACGGGGTAAGGAGGAGGTGCTTGATAGTAAGGGTTTTGGGGTGGATAATAAAAGTTTGGAGGTGAGCGATATCGAGGTCGTGGCTGGACTGGGTAATGATTAGAAGTGTGGTGGCTCTCAGTTCCCACCATATGGGCTTCAGCCTCTTTTTTCTTTACAGGTGCTGCCCTTTTCGAGCTCTCGGAACCTTCCATCCTTCCACTCTTGATGGCATTTTCTATAAGTTCCCCGGATATTACAATATCTGCGAAGTCTTTCGTAGTGCTTCCTACCAACTTATCATAAAACGGTGCTCTCAAAGTATTGATGAAGAGGACCGTTATTTTATTTTTAGTTAACGAGGGTTCTACTTGGGCCGAGATATCTCTCCATCTTTGCGTGTACTGCCTAAAAGTCTTAGTTGGCTTCTTTTCCATCATCTGCAGAGTTAGTCGATCAGGCACCATGTCGGATACATGCTTGTATTGTTCGCAAAATGCTGATGCCAAGTCTTTCCATGATCGGATCCTTTCTCTACTAAGTTGATTATACCATCGGGCGGCCGATCCGACCAAGTCATCCCCGAAAATGATGTATTAGCAATTTATCTTCATTCACGTAACCAGTCATTTTTCGGTAAAACATGACAAGGTGTGCCTTTAGACATTTCGTTCCATCATATTTTTCAAAATCGGACACTTTAAATTTTGGAGGCAGAACCAGATCGGGCACCAGACTAAGCTCTTTAGCACTCAATGCAGAGAAGGCTTCAGTACCATATATCGCTTTGAGTCTTTATTCCAAACTCCTATACTTATCCTAAACATCATGATCATCTATTTTTAATCTGGCTATTTTTACCGGATCATCCAAATCTGGAACATTGAGAATAGCAGGATTAGCTCCGGGGTTCGATACGAATATACCTTGCCCTAGATGAGCAGGGGGTGTGGGTCGTTGCTCCAGGCTTGCAGGTTCTCCTCGAGGACATTCTCTTTGCATTACATGTGCATGAGGTGGAGTGAATCCTGGGGGATAGAGCGGATCCTGATCATGATTAGTTCTTGGCTGAGGCTCTATAGTGTCAGGGTTCTGCATAGGTCATTTTTCTTTGACCAAAGCTGTTATCATCTCCATCATTTTGGCCATCTGATCTCTTTGTTCAAGCGATTCCTCTCGAGATCTTAACATCAAATCTCTTGCTTCTTGTTGTGACTTGGTCAACTGCTCTTGCAATTCTCTTTGGGCCCTTTCCATCCTTTCAATTCTCTCATTGAACTCGGCTTCCATAATTCTTGTTTTTCGGCACGTCCTATAAGAATAGCGTGATTCCAGACTTGTAGTGTCGCAACTGCGGATTATACGGTTTTAGCCTCAGTGAATGATTATGGTGATATGTACATACAATGAATAGATGAATGAATAAATGACAAATGAATGTTGAATAAATGACGAATGAATGTTAGTTATGAATAAATATGCAAGAATTTTGGTGTTGATTTCAAGATAGCCCCATACTTAGGCATTTCATTTATCAAAAGAGTCTATTACAAAACGTTTCGCCACTTTTTTGATTCAACAGTTACACCAATTTCCTAGCCACATCGCCTTGTTTCTTCACTCGCTCTAAAAACTCTAACATGCTTGATCTTTGGCCCGGAGGGAATTGGCAATTGAGAGTTTCAACTTCATCTGATAATTGCACAACTTGCATAGTCGCCTTGCGAATTTCATTGATCAAAGAGCCAAGTTGCATTTCTTTTTCTTGGAGAGCTATTTCGCAGGCGTGAGTCTCTATGTCGTACTGACTATTCTTTTCTTCCAGAGCTTTTAGGAGATTATTCAACTGTTGCTGTTGAGCTTGCAGCTTATTTTCTAAATCTCGTAATTTTCTTCTTAGCTCTTGACGTTCGGACTGACTAGTTACAAATTCTACAGTCACAGTTTCATACTCAGCATTCTTCTTTCTTAACTCCATCATAGCACGCGTAGCTTTTTCCTCTTCTTTCTTTACCTTTCCTTTCCAGAATTTCATCCCACCTTTGATGTTGCTTAGCTCTTATTTCCATTCTGCTGACGATTTTCCCAACCCACTATTTTTTATAGTGCTTCTTAATTTCTTATTTTCCAAATGAAGGTCCCTTAAGTCATTTCTCACGATCTCAACTTCTCTTTGGATTTTTACGGTTTGGGACTTTTCAATCTGAACATCGATCTTTAGTTGGTAGTTTTCCTTTTGAAGAGAGCTGATATCCCGTAACAACTTAGCCTTTTCATGTTCAAATTCGTGTCTTGTTACTTCCAGCTCGGATGGCATTTCTTCTAAGAAAGGATTCTGAAAAGTGTAATTCGTCGATGAGACTTGTTGACTATTCACTCGTCGTTTTCTCCATATATCATAATCTTGAGTGATAGTATCAGCATAGAGAGCTAACTCTATTAGGTGAATTTTTTTCCAAGCCTTTGCAGTCTCCCGGACTCTTTTCATGTAACCTTCACCTATAAAGGCAAACTCTGACTGTGCTAACCCTCCGGTGGCAGGTATGAACTGTCGTGAAGCAAACTGCCTTTGAACCATTAATGGAGCATATCCAACCCCTCCCCATAATCTAAGTAAAGGCACCCAATCTTGGCTTCCGCATTTATATATTAAAACTGAAGGACGGATCCATGGTGCTCTCCAGGTTATCTTTTCAGCATGAAGGTTTTGAAAAACTAAAACCCAGTGCTGCTCGGTGACATCTTTCGGCCAATCTTTCTCAAAGTAAGCCTTTGATGGGGCGAATTTTTTTGAGAACATGTGGAAAGGTGTGCGCTCTACTTTTCAGAAATGGCTCAGAATCCAGACATTAAGTAACTGCGCACATCCGATAAAACGTCCTTCCCTTTTTCTCCTACAACTACTTAGAGATCTAAAAGTCTCGGCCAAGATAGTTGGGACGGGGTTGATCCCTTGCCCCAACCTTTGGAAGAAATCCACTACTGCGACTTCTATATGCCCCAAAACTTTTGGGGAGACGATCAGTCCATAAATGGCTAAAGCAAACAGATCCATTCTCTTCGCAATATCTGGATGATTTTGAACTAAGTATCGTAGAGAAAACCACGGAACACAACTGACTTCATTCTTTTTCTTTATCTGTTCTTCAGCCCATATGTCTGTCATTCCGGTCAACCTCACTAGCTTTTTCTTGAAGGTCATTGGCTTAGGCTCTTTCACATATATCTTGTTGAATTGCACGTTGTCAACACGAAGCAAAGCAACATATTATTCTATGGTCGGAGTCATATCTTCCTGATTGAAAGTAAAGCACTGGTAAGCTGGGTCCCAGAATCGAACCATGGCTTGAATCAACTGTTCGTCTACGTTGATGGCGATCAAGTGAGCTATATCCCCGTATTTTTCAGTGAAGATGCCCCTAGTGTCTGAATCCTACTGTTTCCAAATCCGAGTCAAATCCTCGAGGTTATTCTGATAAGCATTCGAAGTTAGATGCTCGGGAAGATTAAAGATACATTCTTCCGTTAGACTGTCCCCTTTTACTTTCTGAATTTTCAAAGACCAGTCTCGAACCACGATATTTTTCTCGGTTACTTGTGTAATTGACTCCTCCATCAGAAACCCGTTTTTGGCAACCAACCTCTAATCAACACCTTCCTAATAAGATGCCTATGATGCATGATGCAAAATAAAAACAAAGACAAATATCTTGGTTAGTACAACAAATATGAACAGAGGAAAATTACAGAAAATCCAAATAAAAAGTGTAAATGTCAAAGAATAAAAGGTAAGAGGCGTTTCTCCCGTGTACTTATTTTGGTGATTATTAACGGACGGAGGTTCGGCAAGGCTCTAGTTAGGTGGCTCGTATGGTTCACTATATGCGGTTTTAGTTCTAGACAGGTACTTGAATTACTCGTATTATAGTCTACTAAGACTAGTACGAAGTCTCGGTCGTAGCCCATCATAAGCTCACGAGTTCAATTCGAGGGATTACATTTACTTATGCCTATGCGGAGGGACAAGTTAACTCACGGAAGCATAAGTCATATGTAACCCGGAAGTATTCACTAGCTTGTGCGGAGGGACGAGTTAACTCACGAAGGCATAGTGTTTGCTTCCACTTAAACGGACGGAGCCCGGGTAGAGAGCTTATGTTATGCAAGTGCACGGTGTGTGGGGAGAAACTCACAAACCTTTCATTTTATTTTAAAACTACGAAACTAAAACTATAAAGACTTAAAGCTAAAAAACATAAGATAAAACAAGTTAGAAAAATATTTACAATATGATGCAAATGCATGATTTTTTGAAAACAAAATTTGAGGATCACGACTAAATATTAATTTGAACAAGGAAATTTGAAAGTTTTGACAACATGCGTTTAATTCGACTTGACTCTCAAGAATGTATCCCCAGTGGAGTCGCCAACTGTAACGACGTAAAATTTTTCTGCTTCGGTCGCTAATTGAGGCGATTTATTAAAAATTTGAAAACCGACTTTTGATTTTATAAAAAGGGAGTCGCCATCAATCCTTTTTCCTAGGTGTGATCGGACACCTAATGAATTCTCTTTTTTAAAAGAATTTTTTTTTAAACGAAATGAAGGCCGAGTTTAGGTCTACGTCAAAAGCCAGAGAAAAAATAGGGTTCAGGAGTCGGTTACACACGACGAAGGTATTAGCACCCTTGCGACGCCCAAAATTGGTATCTCGTTAAACATGCGTTGTCTTGAATTTCAAAATTGCGAGTTCAATATAACATTTAATCGTGATCCGATTAAAACACGAGAAATTTTAAACTTTTTTTATTTCTTTTGAGAAGGACATTCCGTTTTTAACACGAGCCGATTGATATTCACCCAACATAGCGATGAAATCGACGATTAAATGTTAAATTGATATGTTGCCTTACTTGTTGAAATTAGTTTAAAAACATGAATGAAAATATTTCTAGACAAAAAAAAAAGAGTAAAAGAAAACTAATATTGATGTTGAAATATGATATGAACTAATATGCTAAATTCGGAACAGACAAATAATAATAAAGAGTTAAGAATATATGAAGTAGATAATATATAAAACATTAACAATGTATATGCGATAATAATGGTATAAGGCAATAATAATGCATATGGTATTAAACATGATAATAATAGTATTAATGCAAATATGAAATAGTAGTGAACATATATATATATATATATATAAAACATATAATACTAGATTAAAAATATATACGATATATATATTGAAAACAGTAATAATATAAAAAAATAACTAATAATAACGATATATATATGTATTAAAATATATACGTAATAATAGGAATAACAGTATATACATAATATTAAAAATATGTACATAACATAATGTTAAAAATACATACATAATATAATTATTAAAAAAATAGATACATGAGATAATATGATATTAAAAATATATACATAATGTAAAGTTAAAATAATATATAAAAATATATACATAATATCTATTAAAAGAATATACACATAATATCTATGCATGTATTAAAAATAATAATAATATTTAAAAATAATTATTAATAATGTTACATAAAAGTGTATATATATGCATGTTAAAAATATTAATTGAAGCTAAAACTAATACTAATAATAGTAAAAACTAATAATATAATATAATATAAAATAAAAAAAAGAAATAATAGTAATAATACGAAGATTAATAATAGTAATAGTAACAATAATGATAATATATATGTAAATGAATAGTACTAATAATAATAATACTAAAATAATTAATTTTAATAATAATATAATTAAAAGAGGATCGAATCGAATTAAAAATAAAAGGCTTGGGGCGAAATTAAAATAAAAAGAAGGGAAGGGGACCTATTTCAACGCGCACAAATAGTGGAGGGACTAAAAACGAAATAAACCCCTCCACCCAAAACGCGCAGCAGCATTGAGGACCAAATTGGAAAGCGCAACAAATTATAGGGCCAAATTAAAATACATAAAAAACTTGATTGAAAATAATAGAAAAAGCAGAAGGACCGCGCGCGCAATTAGCCCCTAAGAGCAAAAACACGCGGATCCTGAGTGGGTCCCGATCTAGGGCAAAACGACGTCATTTTGGGGTTAAAAGGCAGCCCCCAAAACGACGTCGTTTTGGGAGGCTATAAAAGGCCAATTTTTTTCAAAAAATCATTTGCAGCCAAAGTGAAGGAAAAAAAAAAGGGAGAGAGGGAGCTGGGGGAGATTTCCGGCCACAAGGCCGATCACCATCCGGTTGCCGGACCGTCGCCGGCCACGGTGGCCGAAAATCACAAAGATATTTTTTTTTAATAATATGTATGTATGTGTATGAGAAGCGAAGAAAAAGAAAAAAAGAAAAGAAAGAAGAACTGATTTAAAAACCAAAAAGGAAAATAGAAAAAGAAAGAAATCACCTTTCGATTTCGGTTTCTGTTCGTTTTTGTGTTCCTTTTTTTTTTTTTTGTGATTCTCACTACTTTTGTATTTAGCTTTCTTGTTTTGTGTTGTTTGTTTGGATAAAAATTTCTTGTTTTTATTGGTAAAAAATGGCCGAATCCTTTACAATATTTTTGTTTGGCTTTTTATAGCCACTTTACATCAATTTTTTTAACATTTGCTGTCACTTCTTCTCTGATTTTGCAGGTGCAAGTGGCGGTGAAGCATGTGGCGGTGGGTGTTGGTGGCAGACCTAGGTGCGGCGCACCTAGATGTTAGGGGGCTAGGGTTTTTTTGTTTAGTTTAGTTATTGGGCTTTTTGGGATGCTAGGTTTTTATTTTGGACCATTAGTTTGGGTTTGGTTTTGGGCTGATGTAATTGGGTGGGTAGTTGGGTTAGTTTAGTGGGTATTAGGGTTAAATTTGGGTTTAATTGGTGTGGGTTTATTTAGATGGGTATTTGGGGTTGGGATTTAAGGTTTAATGAGCCCGGGTAATTTGGGTTTCTACAAATACGATATTGACTACCTTGAAATGAATATGAACCCTACTATTAGGTTTTTTTTTATTAAATAAACTATCTTTTATCAGAGGAGATGTTACTCTTATTGATAAAAAAATACTTGAGAAAAATTAGGAGAACTGTTGTTATTATTATTTTTGGATAAAGAATATTTAAAATTATATAAAGATAATAGATTTAAAAAATATTTATCAAAATATCGTAGGTCTAGATTAATTACGAACATGGAAAGCAACAACTCGTTGCCAGGGGCGAAGCCAGGGGGGCTGGCATGGGTCCTGGCCCCCGTTAAAATGTAATATTTCATTTTAGGCCCTTAAAATTTTTTAAAAATTTTAAATTAGTAAAGGTAAAATTGCACTTTGGCCCCCCTAAAATTATAAAAATTCGATTTAATCCTTTACAAATTATAAATATATAAACTATAAAAAATTAAAATTTCATCCAGCCCACCCTAAAATTTTTTTCTAACTTCGCCTCTGCTGGTTGGCACACAACCAACGCTCCAGTAAGAAAGAAACATTGTCCAAAAATATTGCATTTCTTAGCACATTTTGAAGCAACCTCAAAATACCCATCAAAACTGGATAAAAGCATTCCCTTTCATCATGCCTCTTAATTTCAAAAAGGACGATATAAAAGCAACTCATTGCCAATAAAATTAAAACAACAATTGCAATAAATTATCAGAATATTAGTCATAAATTTGTGCTAATCATTACAATACTATATTTTAATATCACCCAGTTTGCTTATATTAGCTCCCTCCACTTTTTTCAAAAAACCATTCTTGATATTCACTTATTTTTCAAAAAAAGAAAAGAAAAAAGAATGTGTTAATTTAATCTTTAACAATCTTTTTTGATAAATGTATCTTTTACCTTACATTATATTTACTTAATTATTTTAATCCTTGAATTTCTCATGTGTAGTATTCTTTGTTTGTATCCTGCTCCTATACTAAAATTGTGTGTTGGGTGTTGGTATCACAGTCCCAAACTAAAATTGGTAACCAACTAAATGTTTTAATATAATGGCTAGTTATAAAAGAAAACTATTAAGTTATCCAATTCATGCCGCATTGTGAGATTACTCTTACCATTCTATAAAAGGATGTTTGATAAGTGTTTTCACTTCATCAAATTCAAATAAAAGAAATTGAGTAATAGCATGTATGGCTACTATTACAGATACAACAAGGCTTGCTCAAGTCATAAACAAAATACAGAATGTAGAAATCGAATTGTGCCTTAGCAAACCTTTTCTAGAGACACTTATTCCCTACAAACCTAGCCATCGTGGAAGACCACATTCGTGTGACAGACCAGAGGACACTGGACCTTGAGAGTAGAGTGAGAATGTTGTGGGTGGAGTAGGAGTAACTCAACAACAAACACGAAGTCTATTTTACATTAAATTTAATTATCCTCTAATATCCTAAGCAGGGGAAGTCAAAAAAAATTTTTTGGGGCCAAAATTAAATTGTATATTTTTACGATAATAAAAATCTAATTTTACCATTGTATATTTATAATTTTCAAATGATTAAATTAAATTTTTATCATGGTGTCAAAATGTAATTTTATCATTACTAATTTAAAATTTTATAAATTATAAAGTGACCTAAATGAAAAAACTTTCCATTTTAAAGAGGCCGAGACTCCTGTCAGTCCCCAGCTTCACCCTTGATCTCAAATATATTTTAAAAAATATCAATTAAAAAATATTTAAATATTTATTATCCTTCGATATCTCAAAAGCATTTGAAAAAAATATAAATTAAAAAGAAATGATGTGATTATAATAATTATTAATTTGATAACTACAACTTTTTTTTTGGTAGTTTTTTAAAGTACAACTTTTAATAATTGATAAAAAGATATATACTTGCATAGAAGATAAAATATGTGATAATTAGGTGGTACACAAATATAATGTGCTTCAACGGTCTATGCATGATTGATGTTTATTTTTTAAAAATTATTTTCATGCATTTTAATTAAGTTTTATATAATCCAACATCCAAACAGATAATCTAACTGTAATACAAAGCTTGCCTTGCAAAATCATTAAAAATTTAGCAATAAGTTTGGTTTTGCTATGATGGATTAGTATTTTTAATTTATAATAGTATTATTGTGTTTAGTTTTAATTAAAATTTAAAAAAAAATAAAAATTTTCAATTTTAGCAAATAAAAAATAGAAGTTATTATCGATTTTTTTTTTCTTTTTTAGTTAGTTGTGTTAAAAATGAAAATTTTAAACTATGTGTTGAAATTCAAAGAAAATTAACTTTTAGGAATGCCTTGAAATCTAGACAAAATTAATTTCATGAGTCGATTATGTACAAAAAAAAGTTATAGCAACCTACCACATTTATAATTAACAACCCATTAGTTGCACGTTATAAAAAAAAATTCTAAATATTAAAAATATGAAATATAATATTTAGGTAAGACCCCTTGAATTAATTACAAATAATAAAACACTTTTTATTTTTTGGGTGGGATAAATTTTTCAAAATAAAATGACTTTCAATATTTCTTAATGTCAAAATATTGAGAACTCAAATTTTATAATTAAAATTAATGGATTCACTCGATTCAAAAAAAGGGTATCCAGTCACAAACAAGCATCGCTGAACTCTTATCCGATGCAATGAATGGGTCATTGATTAAGTTAATTCAAAGACATTGCCTCGTTATTTTGAAAGCTAGTTGCTCGTATATATTTCATGAATGCAACCTATACACAATTGTAATAACATACACTCAACATCAACAACACTAATACTATGTTTGGTAGGAGTATTATTTTTTTCACTACGTTTTGGTGTTAGAGTTAACTATAAATTAACTTCAATTGGTAATTTTTAGTTACTCACATTACTTGTGTCTGAAAAAGAGAAAAACTTATTTTGAAGAAATCATTTTTTTTTTTACAAATTTTTTTTTCAACATTCTAATTTGAAGTTTAAATTTGTACTAATTATTATTTATTGTATATCTAACTATTATAGTATATATTAAATCAGTCTTTTTCTTATATTATTACACTAGTAATTAAAGGAGGCATAATTACATAAATAGTAAAATAACTAAAATAAAAATGATAGTTACATCTATGTACACAAATTTTGATATTTTTTATTTCTTTATATAATTTCTTAATACCATATTAGCAAAAAAAGTAATTAGAAAAACTAAAGAGAAAAAAATACTAATATGACATAAATAAATAACAATAAAACAAATATTT
Organism: Gossypium longicalyx; assembly: GCA_025698465.1. Lineage (NCBI taxonomy): Eukaryota > Viridiplantae > Streptophyta > Magnoliopsida > Malvales > Malvaceae > Gossypium > Gossypium longicalyx. The sequence continues at coordinate 88,824,979 of CM046995.1, forward strand.
AAAAAAAGTAAATAAAACTCAAACAAAAATAAACTAAAAGTAGTAAGTAATAAGAGAGTAATGATTAAACTTTTTTTTTTGAAATAATACTGGATCTTTATTCTCCTCAGGCTCAAAACACAACGAACAAAACAAAACTAAGACCAAACAAGACAAAAACTACCAAAAAATCAACCAAATGCAGAGAAACACAAAACAAACCGAAAGCAAAATAAAACGGCCCAAGGTAATAGCCCACACTAACAAAGACCCAATAGACGAAAATGTGGGGTATCTTTAAGACCATGCGTCCTAATTGGATTCAACAACTACCTCCACTTGAAAATAACGCCACCACCTGGAAAACAACAACTCATAATTATCATTCGTCTCTTCCATCCATCATCAGTAGACTAAAACACCTACTCCTTGAAAATCCATTACCCTTCTTGAAAAATCCAAACGTTATCTTTCTTCAAAAAACTCTCCCATTTCTTCTTCAATAAACCGTCCCCTCATCTCCCTTAAATGCTTCGTCCATCTCCGCTCCTCATTCGCCATAGCCTCAGCCCCTAGAGGAACCTTACTCAACAGATAAGTAGAATCTCTATTCTTGAGTCCCTCAGTCGCTATAGCATGAGCAACTTTGTTAGAATCCCTGTTGATGAAACGAAAACCACAGTATAAAAATTTAAACTCCGTTGCTTAGAATCTTTGATAAGTGCTGCGATTTTAGATCTGTCCTCTTTTTCTTCTTGCTGTTTGCGAATTACCATTTGAGAGTCTCCCTCCACTTCCACTTCACTCAGACCAAGTTGTATTCCCAGATCAAGAGCTTGGAAGCACGCCAACGCTTCAGCTGCGAAAACTGACAGTATATTCACATTTAAAATTGTACTTGAACAAATAACTTTCGCTTTTTTATTTCTTACTACTAACTCAGAACAAGATTCTCTCTTTTGTCTGTTGAAAGCGGCATCAAAGTTTATTTTGACTCTCGACCCTATCGGAGCAACCCATCTGTCCGTATGGAGCCTACTTTCAGGTACAAATTGATTCAAATCATATAATTTCTTTAGGTAGTTTAAAACAAAATCTGCAACTTGAGATCCCGATTTCTTTTCCCCTTGATAAACCATAATATATACATATTTTACCCCATGCTTGGCATATTTTTGGAAGATTTATCATAAGATTTAATGAATTTGATGCTCCTAATCCTTTAATTTCATGTTTTATACTTAGGAGAGCTTAGGATAGCAAAAAGAGAAAGAAACGAGCCAAAAATGGGCAAAAAACGGATAAAATAAGCCTAATTCAGTGTTTCACACGGCCTAGGCACTTCCACACAGGTAACCCACACGCCCGTGTGTGACACACGAGTTGGCCACATGCTCGTGTGTCATGAACGTGTCGACTAAAAACCAACTCAGAATCACACACGGCTTGAGCACTTTCACACGAGCGTGGCACACGATCATGTCCCTGTCGAAGTCAAGTCTAATTCTACTCGGAAAAGGCTAATTTTTAGGGTTTTGAAGCATTCCAAAGTCTATAAAAACACCCTAGAAGAGGATCAAAAGGAGGACAGAGAGTAGAAAGTAGAAAATACTCGAAGACAGCCATCGGAATCAGCTCAAAAGTAGGACCTACTTCAAGATCGAAAATCTCCATTCAATTTCTTGGGAAGTTCTTTGGGTTTCTTTATGTTTTGTTGTTTTTCCAATTTTGAGATGTTTTCCATTATTATGAACTAAACTCTCTAAATACCTAAGGGAGATGAAACCTAAGACGGATCTTATTACTAATTGAATTTTATGATAAATACTTGTTCTTATTCTTAATTGTGAGTTTAAATCCTTGCTTTAATATTCTAGGATATTAATTCAGGTTTTGATGTGCTTATTCAGCAGAGCAAAAGTCATTGTTTAAGAGTAGATCCTTCATAATTATGCAGAGTTGCATGCAATCCTAGAGATAGGATGACATAAATCAGCCGAATTAGAGTCAAATCTAATAAGGGAATCCATAGATCGAGTTAATGCGACAATAGGGGTTTTAATTAGAAAGAGATTTCAATTAATCAACCTAGAGTCAGTTGTTTTTAGTTTCGACAGAGATATTAACATAAATCAGGGATTTCTACGGATTAAGTCAAGTGAATAAATCGTCTAATTCAGAAGTAATAAGTGAAGTCTAGGTGGATTCTTCCTTGGGTATTGTCCTCTCCATCGATTTTCCAATAGTATTTTCCAACATCTACCTCTGTCGTATTCTTAGTAAATTAGATAGTTAATCTTAATTTAAAAACATCTCTTTAATTCTTAGGCTAGATAATAAAAAGATAGTAGTTACTAGTACTTTTAGTCCTTGTGGATACGATATTTTCGGTCTCACCATAACTATACTACTGTTCGATAGGTGCACTTGCCTTAGTCGAATTTTTAGTTTGTTTAGTGGCCACCAAGTTTTTGGCGCCGTTGTTAGGGACTAAGATATTAGGAACGTTTGATTTTTATTACTTTAGCCATTTTTACTTTTATTGCAATTTACTTTTTGTTTTTAGTTTAATTTTTCTTTTCTAATCTTTCTTTTGTTTTCTTCTGGCAGGTGTTTCTAGTTTATGACTAGAAGGAACCCGTCAGGGCCCCTACTTTTTGACAACGAAATAGAGAGTACAGCTCGCAAGAACCGTAAAGAAATAAGGTGAAGCCTACAGTATATAGAGGAAGGACACGAGGACGATACCAGTACTACCGAGGAGATGGCTGAAAATCAGAATAATCAGCTACCTCCTGTGGTTGCTGCAAATTTAGTAAATCAAAATCCTACTCATCGTATTAAGTATGATTATGCTAAGCCCAATTTAACAGGAACTGAATCGAGTATAGTTAGACCTGCTGTTGCTGCAAATAATTTTGAACTGAAACCTAACATGATTCAAATGATACAACAGTTTGTTCAGTTTGATGGTTTGCAGGACGAGGATCCAAACACTCATTTACCAAATTTTCTGGAATTCTGCGACACCTTTAAGATCAATGGCGTTTTTGACGATGCCATTCGCCTTCGGTTATTTTCTTTTTCATTAAGGAATAAGGCTAAACAGTGGTTGAACTTGTTACCACGAGGGTCAATCACTACTTGGGAACAAATGACCGAAAAATTTTTACTCAAATTTTTTTCGCCGGCTAAAATGGCTAAATTGAGGAATGATATCTCTTCTTTTGTGCAGATGGATTTAGAAACACTTTATGATGCATAGGAGAGATACAAGGATCTATTGAGAAGATGCCCTCACCATGGGTTACCTTTATGGCTACAGGTTCAAACTTTCCACAATGGTTTGAACCCATCAACTAGACAAATGGTCGATGTAGCGGCCGGTGGAACCTTAAATAACAAAACACCTGAGGAGGCTTATGAGTTCATTGAAGGGATGTCACTGAATAATTATCAGTGACAAGTCATGAGGACAAAGCCTAATAAAGCAGCCAGCGTTTTCAACCTTGACACAGTCACTATGTTATCGAACTAAGTAGAACTTTTAAACAAAGAGATTGATGGTTTATGTATCTCTACGCAGGTACATCCGGTGATGCAACGTAACACAAGTGGAAGAGGAATGAATAATACAGAATGCCTAGCTTACGACACTAGCACTATAAGCGAACAAGTCAACTATATGGGTAATAATTCCAGATTTTAGAATAACCCATATAGTAATACTTACAATGCAGTTTGGAAGAACCATCCCAAGTTCTCTTGAGGTGGTTAAAGCAATCAAAGACCACCACCCCTTCTAGGCTTCCAACCAACTTACCAGTAAGAGAAAAAGCCGAACCTTGAAGAGATGCTAACGAAATTCATCTAGGTGTCAGAAACACATTTTCAAAACACAAAAACAACACTTAAAAATTAGCAAGCGTCGATTCAAGGTCTTGAGACTCAAACATGTCAGCTTGCTAAGTTGATCTCAGAAAGACCACAAGGTAGCTTGCCCAGCAATACCGAGGCTAACCCAAGAGAGTAGCTTAATGCGATTACTGTTCAATATGACGAAGGGTTAGTTGAGTCCACACCAGAACCAAAGCAAGAAACTGTGGTAAGCCAAAATAAGGTGGATAAAATCCAGAACAAACAAAAATCAGTGACCAGAGAATATACACCTCACATGTCATACCCTAAAGCGACAAAGAAAGACCACACAGATGAACAATTCGGTAAATTTATTAACATTTTAAAGAAGTTACATATTAACTTACTGTTTATTGAAGCTCTTTCGTAGATGCCCAACTCAGTTAAATTTTTAAAGGAGTTTCTGGCAAACAAGCGGAAGTTAGATGATTCGTCGCATGTGGAATTAAATGCAGTTTGCTCGGTAATTTTACAAAATAAACTACCCAACAAGTTAAAGGATCCAAGGAGTTTTACTATTCCTTGTTTAATTGGTATTTTAAATGTTGATAATACTTTAGCCGATTTAGGGGTAAGTATAAATGTTATGCCCTATAAAATGTTTAGACAACTAGGCATTGGGAAACCTAAACAAACTAGGATGAGTATACAACTGGAAGATAAAACTATTCGATTTCCTAGAGGTATTGTTGAGGACGTACTCGTTAAGATTGATAAATTCATATTCCCAATAGACTTTATTGTTTTAGATATAGAAGAGGACGGTGACGTTTCCTTAATCTTAGGACGACCCTTTTTAGCGACTGTTAGAACTATTATTAATATTGGTACAGGTGAACTGACACTTCGTGCAGGTGATGAAATGGTTATTCTTCAAGTTCGTGATTCAATTGAGATATTAAGTAATGAAGATAACCTTATAAATCCGGTTAATAAGACTAATTGTGTGATTCAACCCTTCTTGTAGGAAAAAAATTTGAGTAACATAAATGAGCCACGTTTTAGTTCATTCACTAATAATGAAGCCATCCATGAACGACAAATGCTATAGATAGATGAACTAGATGAATGGCAGACTAATGGCAATGAGGAGAAAAAGCAACACCATGACGAGTTCAGTAAGAGAACCAATCAATTCAAAGTTGGGGACCAAGTCTGGTTAGACAAAAAGGACCCTCGAATTACTGCTATAGAGCTCAACGCAAACGGGGCGACTCCTTTTACGGTACTCAAAATCTTTCTACATGGTACAGTCGAGGTAGCCTATTCACATTGCGGCACATTGCGGCACTTTTAAGGCAAGCAGTACTCGACTCAAACCTTATTTAATTAAAAGAATTAACAGCGAGAAAAAGAAGTTTCAATTTTGTGATCCACTGTGACCATGTGAATACGAGGTAAGTCGAGCTTAAACTCTAAATAAGCACTTTTCAGGAGGCAACCCGAGCACTAACTCCACTAACTAGTTTATTTTATTTATTTTTCATGTTTAAATGTAGGATTTTGACCCACACGGCCTGAACACACGGGCGTGTTCTTGGCCATGTGGAAACAGGACTTAAATCCCCAAAAATCGGTGGAATATGGGCGTGTGACACAACCGTGTGGATCACACAACTTGGACACACGGGCATGTCCCAGGCCGTGTGAAAACTGGAGCTAAATTTTCAAAATTTTAAACAAGTCAGAGAGCTCCATGGGCGAGGCATACGGCCATGTGTTCAGACACACGGGCGTGTGAGATACCACACGGGCGTGGGAGAAGCGAACAATATTTCACACGGTCGTGTGAACCACACGGCCTGGACACACGGGCGTGTCTAAGGCCATGTGACGAGAAACATGGGCTAAACTCGAGCCACACCGGCGTGTGACACGACCGTGTGGCCTAACACGGGTCTTACACGACCGTGCCCCATTTAACCCCCCAAAACCTAATTTTTCTTTTTGTCTTTATTTTCTTCCTCCTAACACTCTCCCAACCAGCCGCCACTGCAGCTCCCTCCCACCTCCTCTCCTCCCTCCTCCCTGTTTCTTTTTTTCTTCCCCTTTCTCTTTCTTTTCGTTTCTTCCTTCTTCCACCCCTTCTTTTCCTTTTTTTTTCCTTCTTTCCCTTTTCTCCTCTTTTTTCCCCTTTCCTCTCTCTCCGACCAACCACCATCGCACCCCAGCCACACGCCCCATTGTTCCACCACCGTCCGCACCTCCGACCACTGCCTGTGGTTTCCTCTTTTACCCTCACCTTTATTTTATTTAAGTTTACTTATTCATTTCTTTCTTTCTTTCTTTATTTGTTATTTCTTAATTGCATTTCCATTTCAATTTTAGTAAATTTTTCGTTATTTTAGTCTTCATTATTATTACTGTTTTTATTCATTATCATTATTATTATGATTAGTATTTTTTATTACCACTTTGTTTGTTTTGTTCTATGACTATTTCATTTTGTTCTTTGTTTTATCCTATTTTATTATTTTTATTATTTATATCTTTCTATATTTGCATCCATCTGTTTCTGATTAGCTAGATGTTCCCATGATTTTTTTTTAATTTCTATTATTTAGTACTATTGTTATGTTCCTATATATATATTTATTATTCTAATCTTTGCTACGATTAGTGTTAGGATATATTCTTTTTAGGACTATAGTTTTATTTTTACTACTGAGATTCTATTTTTTTTCCTTTGACTTGCGGTTGAATTTGGTGCTATTTTTGACTTTTGTTATTTCAGGAATACCATGACAAACACATGTGGCAAGAAAACTACAGTCCTCACTTTGAAAAAGCGGAAGGGTCCTGGCGCAACCTTCTCGAGCACCTCAACAGAAGCTCGTCACCCTCTGCTTCGATTTTCGTCAGGCTCACAAGACGACTTGTTTCAGCTTTTTCGCGTACGACCATTAGGAGTGGGCCATTGTATTGATTGGACCACCTTGGAGCAGGTCCAACTTGCCCACCTTGTTCGATTCTATCTCGCTATTGCCCTGTGGGATCGGTTCTTTATAATTATCGAGCCTACCTATTCGGAGCTTACCTTGGAATTTTGCAATACTTTCCATCTACAGCATGTGATGAGTACCCATGACGAGGCCGGTACTATCACTTTTAGACTTGGTGGACTCATAAGACACATGAGTGTACTAAAGTTTGGAGCTGCTTTAGGCCTCTACACGGAGGAGTTTATGGCTTTTGAGGATTTTTTACATCTTAACCGTCACATACACTACTCACCCTCCTGCTGTTGGACCGACCTTACGGCAAGTACTGTTCCCTATGACGCAAGTCCCTCAAAGGTGACTTCTCTTCCTCCAGCACTACGCTAATCCAGCCATCTTGGCTCACACCTTGACTGAGAGGAGAAGGAGCACCGGCGTCGTTAGCACCACCGATGCTTACTTCTTATGGAGCATGGCGACTGGTAATGTATTTGATTTGGCATACTTTATCGCCTTCGCTTTTCGCCACCAGACAGATCGCCATAGGAGGGGCCCCATCTGCCTTGGCCCTTACGTGACTCGCCTCGCTCGACACTTCGGCCTTTTCGACACTCACACTAGTAGGCCAGATGTCTCCTCAAGGAATTTCTAGTAAGATCCACATGAGGATGATAGAGCGACGCCGTGGATTCAAACCCCCTCAGTACAGACTCGTCCACTTTGATGATCAAGATAATCCAGAGGACATTACTGATGATGTCCATCCACTTCATGAGGACCCAGCTCCACCACTATCACAAAGTCATCGCCCCACTGCTGCCACTTTGATAGATATATCTGAGTGACTCACTTGCTTTGAGCAGTAGTGTTTTGAGCGGTTCGACAGCATCGATGCCACTCTTCGACGGATTTGCCACCACCTCCACATCTCTCCTTCGGCACTGTCGACCCACGAGTCATTCGATGATGATGACCTTTGAGTCTAATTATTTTTATTATTATTGTTACTTTTAATTTTAATTTTAATTTTATTTCTCTTTTATTTATTTTTGAAAACTTATATTTTATATTTTGAACTATGTTTATCTTTATGGTTATTATCGAGTAATCCCTTAATTCTCTTCCACAATTGTGTTTCTTTTCTTATTAATAATTCTGAATCATACCATTCATTGACCTCATCTATAATTCTAGCCTTTGCTATTCCAAGGATTTCATCCAAAAATTCAGGGCAGTTTCGCTTCTCTCCCTCTCTTCTGATATTACGTTTATATAGTTATTATCTATCTTTGTACATTGAGGATAATGTACATCTTAAGTGTGAGGAGGTTATTTATATGATTATCAGAAAATCCCTGAATTTCTATCTCGTTCTCAAATAATTTTCTCATATTATTATTAGAGTGAATTCTGATTAATTTATAATTTTTATTGATATGTTTTAAATTAAATCATAGGTAATTGTGCATTGATTGTTTAAACTTTAAGACATTAGAGAATCAAGCATGATAAGTTGACTTCTGAGAATTAAAATTGCTAGGTTGTTTCCCTGAATTGAGGTATTATCTTGAAGTTTTGAATTTATGGGATTGACATCAAATACCCATAATTTTCGTGAGATTTTGAGCCTTTTAGAGCATATATCTTTCTTGCTCACTTATTTTATTGGTTATGAGTGTGTCAACATTGATTTGTTATTCTAGAACTTGCTTCGATTATGCATGTCAAGACCACACCTTTGATTTGATATACTGAGATGATAAAGGCACTTAGGTTTTAACCTGCTTACCCCATAAAAGCCTACCCACATAATTGACCCTTAGTGAACCCCTTTGAGCCTTAACCATTGTTTCTTGATTTTCCCCTTAATGTTAACCCACAACTTAACCCTTTTTGATTCGTTAAGAATTTCTCCCTTTTTATTGACTCATTTTTTTATCGATATTTGATTTGATTAGTTACCTAACTATGTTCGTTCATTTCAATTGCTGAATTATTTCTTATTATGTACTTTCCACCATTGTACTTGTTCTTATTCTTAAAAAAAAAACTCACATTATTAATATTAGGTAACTTTAATTCTGGGTACTTGTTTGTAATTTAGTAATTAGCTTTGTTTTTCTAGTTTGGTAATTATTTAAATTAATCTCGATTCTAACCCTTTTTTTCAGCCTTTATCCACACCTTTAACCCCAGCCCTATTACAACCCTGCTAAAGACCTTTTGATTTGTGTATCATCTCATTTATAGTGGTGGAGATTTGATTTTCATGCAAGCCTATGGTAATAACTTTTCATGTTTGACTATTGAGTACTTGATTGATAAACCTTAAAGACTTTGAGTGATTTGAGTGGATCTTTATTAAGGATGTCAACTCTTGTCGATTCAGAATTAAAGGTAATTATTTAGATAAGGGGAGGTACCAATGATTTTATGATTAAAATGCTCAACATGGATTGTTTGAAACTTTGATGTTCTTTTAGTTGAATTCTCAATGTATGGTTATCTGTGGATTATTTCGAAACAATATTGATGAGAATTATAAGTTAAGAAGAATTAATTTTAATTATGAGTTGAGAATTTTGCTTGAGGACAAGCAAATGCTTAAGTGTGAGGATATTTGATAAACCATAATATATACATATTTTACCCCATGCTTGGTATATTTTTGGAAGGTTTATCATAAGATTTAATGAATTTGATGCTCATAATCCTTTAATTTGATGTTTTATACTCAGGAGAGCTTAGGATAGCAAAAAGAGTAAGAAACGGTCAAAAAACGAATAAAACGAGCCTAATTCAGTGTTTCACACGGCCTAGGCACTTCCACACGGGTAACCCACACGCCCGTGTGTGACACACAGGTAGGCCACATGCCCATGTGTCAAGACCGTGTCAACTAGAAACCAACTCAGAATTACACACGGCTTGAGCACCTTCACACGGGCTTGGCACACGGCCGTGTCCCTGTCGAACCCAAGTCTAATTTTACTCAGAAAAGGCTAATTTTTAGGGTTTTAAAGCATTCCAAAGTCTATAAAAATACCCTAGAAGAGGATCAAAAGAGGGACAGAGAGTAGAAAGCAGAAAACACTCGAAGACAGCCATCAAAATCAGCTCGGAAGTAGGATCTACTTCAAGACTGAAGATCTCCATTCAATTTCTTGAGAAGTTCTTTGGGTTTCTTTTTGTTTTGTTGTTTTCCCAATTTTGAGATGTTTTCCATTATTATGAACTAAACTCCCTAAATACCTAATGGAGATGAAACCTAAGATGGATCTTATTACTATCTGAATTTTATGATAAATACTTGTTCTTATTCTTAATTGTGAGTTTAAATCCTTACTTTAATATTTCAGGATATTAATTCAGGTTTTGATGTGCTTATTCAGTGGAACAAAAGTTCTTATTTAAGAGTAAATCCTCCATAATTAAGCGGAGTTGCATGCAATCCTAGAGATAGGACGACATAAATTTGTCGGATTAGATTCAAATCTAATAAGGGAATCCGTAGATCGATTTAATGCGATAATAGGGGGTTTTAATTAGAAAGAGATTTTAATTAATCAACCTAGAGTCAGTTTTTTTTAGTCTCGAGAGAGATATTAACATAAATCAGGGATTTATACGGATTAAGTCAAGTGAATAAATCGTCTAATTCAGAAGTAATAAGTGAAGTCTAGGTGGATTCTTCCTTAGGTATTGTCCTCTCCATCGATTTTCCAACAATATTTTTGAACTTTTACCTCTGTTGTATTCTTAGTTAATTAGATAGTTAATCTTAGTTTAAAAACATCCCTTTAATTCTTAGGCTAGATAATAAAAAGATAGTAATTATTTGTACTTTTAGTCCTTGTGGATAAGATGTTTCAAGTCTCACCATAACTATACTACTGTTCGATAGGTGCGCTTGTCTTAGTTAAATTTTTAGTCAGTTTAGCGACCATCACCCCCTCATGTAGAAATCTGTTTCTTGAAGTCCAACTAGCCCATAAAGCGCATGTGATTATTCTACATTTGGAAATAGAGTGAGATTCAGAAATATTCCTAAGAACTTCTTGAAAATCAACAGTCACTTCTGTATTAGTCCAACAAATATTTAACTTCTCTCATGTCTCTTTTGCAACAGGATAGTCTCGGAACAAGTGCTCCCTTATTTCTGCTTCCATTTGCCACCTTCGGCAAATGGCAGAACTCATCAACCGTCTATAGTGTAGATTACTATAGTTAGGTAGATAGTTACGAGAGCAACGCCAAAATGTAATTTTGATTTTAAATGGCAACTCAAGATTCCATAGTCACTTGTAAAATTGTTTGTAACTGTTCTGTAATTGGTTTGGACCTTCATGTAAAAGATACTTGTATCCACTGCTGACCGATTACTCACCAATTAGCTCTCCTCTTCATATAGTTTGGTCCTCGTGCGAACTTAAGGACAAAGGAATACATAAGATTCTCTCAGCCTCCCTCTCTGTAAAGGTACTATAAATCAATTCAATATTCTATTTCCTTGTATAAGTATCAATCAGATCTACAATGTTCCTCAATCCCGATTTGGGATTTGAATTTTGGAGTCTGACTGCCTCTATTCCAGGGACCCAAGCATCTTCCCAAATGGAGACTTGTTGACCATCCCCAATCCGCCATCCCAACCCTTTTATAAGGAGTCCCTTTGCAGCCCATATACTTTGCAAGGTAAAGGAAGGTAAATTACCCAACATAGAGTTTAAAAAATATCAAAATCTTTATAATATCTTGCCTTCAAAATATACGCTAGTAAAGAGTTAAGATTACGTAATAAATGCCAACCCTGTTTGGCCAATAACGCAATATTAAAAGACAAAGATTGCGAAAACCCATACCACCCTCCTCCTTGAGCACACTTAAAGCCTTCCAATTGCACCAATGCATACCCCTCTTCCCATGCCCTTTTTGCCACCAAAAGGAACTCATTATGTTTTCCAGATCTGAACATAAAGATTTTGGTAAAAGAAAACATGACATCGTATAGGTGGAAATTGCTTGCAAAACAGCTTTTATAAAAACCTCTCTACCTCCTTGAGAAATAGCCTTTATGCTTCAACTATTAATCTTCTATTTCAACCTATCTTTTAGGTTTTGAAAAGCCCTCTTCTTTTTCCTTCCCACCTTATTTGGTAGTCCCAAATATTTCTCCATATCTTTCGAACAACGCACATTCAGGCCCTAAAAGACCAAATTTTTCCCTCGATCAGTCACATTTGTACTGAAAAAGACTGTGGATTTTTCAAAATTAACGTACTTCCCCAAACAAGTATCATATTCCTGAAGAATTTCTTTAAGTGCATTTATCCCCCAATTTGACACTTCACCGAAAAGAATGCAATCATCTACAAATATAAGATGTGTGATTGTTGGAGATGATCTACACACCTTAGCCCATAAATCTTTCTTTCTTGGCTTTCCAATCTCATTAATGCCGACAAACCTTCTCCAAAGAACAAAAATAAATAAGGGCTTAATGGATCAGCTTGGCGCAATACTCTTGTTTCCTTGAAGTTAGACCCCTCCTTCCCATTAATTAAAATAGAGTATTGAATAGAATTAATGTAACGAAGAATAACATCAATAAACAAATCTGCAAAGCCTATTTTTAACATCACATCTTTGATAAAAGGCCATTCCACTCTATCATAGGCCTTAATCATGTTAAGTTTCAAAGCCATAAACCCTTTTCTTCCAGATATTTTATTTTTGAAAGAATGAAGTACCTCATATACTAGCAGCACATTGTCCGTAATGAGCTTCCCAAGGACGAATGCGCTCTGGGCTACATCAATATAATCATCTAGCACCTATTGTAATCGATTTTCCACGGTCTTAGCGATAATCTTATAGATCACCGTACACAAACTGATGGGACGAAAATTTTTCAAATTAATAGGATTAACAGTTTTTGGAATCAATACTATTTGTGTCCTGTTAATATCTTCCAGTGGATAACCATGACTCAAGATATTCAAGCAGAATTCACTAGTGTCTTTACCAATAATATTCCAATACTTCTGGTAAAACATTGCTAGAAAACCGTCAGGCCCAGACGCTTTTGTAGGCTCCATCCTTTTCAGTGCATCCATAATTTCTTCCTCTATGTAAGGAACCAGCAACCTCTGATTCATGCTATTAGAGATACACGTATGGACTCCAAAAAGGATATGCTCTAAATTTCCAGCTCCTTTAGACCCAAAAAAGTCTGAAAAATAATCCCGTGCAATATTCTCAATGTCCTTCCCCCCGTAGCAAGAGACCCATGAATTTTTTGTAAACCACGAATCCGATTGATGCGTTGTCTCTGAGAAGCATACCTATGGAAAAAAGGCAGTATTTTTATCGCCCATCTTCAGCCAGTTAACTCTTGCCTGTTGCTCCCAGTACCTTTCCTCCTTGTCTATCTCCATATTTAAATGTAATTTCACCTCCACAAGTTTCTCCAAACTCCCTTTCGATCTATCCTCACAATTCAATTCCTCCAGTCTTCTATTCAACAGTTGTACTTCTCTCCCTCTGTTGTAATTTATCTTTCCCGCCCACTCCTTCAACCCCGAAGCCAGAATTGACATACGGTTAAAGAAAGAACTAGAACTCCTAGTCCATAACTTCCTAATCACTTTTTCGCACGATTCTACCAATACCCACCAGGTTTCAAACCAGAATCTAGCATGTTTTCTGTTCAACTCTCCCTTATTCGTCTCAATGAGTAAAGGACAATGATCCAAGAAAGATTGAGGAAGATGCCTTAAAGAATACGTTGGGAAAAGTTAGAGCCAACCATCAGTAGCAACTCCTCTATCAATTTTTTCCCTAATATTCTGATCCATTATTCAACCCCTTTTCCAAGTAAACCAGAGACTCAAAAAACCAATATCCACAAATTGGCAATCATCCAACGTTCTTCGAAAAGCCTCCATTCGAACCTCTTCCCTAGGTAAACCCTCTTATTTTTCGTGAGCAAAAAGGACATCATTAAAATCACCACCTGCAATCCAAGGAAACGAATTATTTTTCCCCAATCTTCTAAGTAAGTCCCATGACTCTACTTTATACCTTACATCAGGGGCCCCGTAAAAACCCGTAAAACACCACCGAGGGCTTTCCTCATCTTCTTGGATCTCTACATCAATATAGTTTTTTGAGAAGCTCTTTAAAGTGACTAATTGTCCCCCATTCCGTCCAATACTTAATCCCCCTCTAGAACCTTCGGCAGGGACATCAACACCATTAAAAAACCCACATCGTCTTCTAGCACCCTCCATCCTATTAGCATTAAATTTAGTCTCCATAAAGAATGATTAAACTTATTGATATAGTTTCTGATTGAATGGAGGGAGAAAAAATATGTTTTGCTGAAGAGGAAAATAAAAGGTATCATCTCTCAAGAGTTCCTTTCGAGAGGGTCTTTAGAATATATATATATATATATAAGGTAATTTTTTTTGAGTCAGGTAAAATATATTTTATAATAATTGTATAACAATTTATCTTCCATCTTGTCGAACAAAAGTTATAAAGTGATTTTTTGAGATAATTTTACATGCATGGAACATGTAATTAAGGGTTTACTACGTAAATTTTAACTCGAAACTTTACTAAGTTCATTCTGTTGTCTGATAGTTTGGTATATAAGTTAAAAGGCTATTTGAGAAATGGTTAAAGAAATGAACTGTATTGTAAAATACTACGAACTGTATTGTAGAATACCACGAATTGTATTTTAATCCATAAAATTTTGAAAATCTTGTATGTAGAAGGTTACGATCATAAATCAACAAAAATATAATAAAATATATTTTATCCCAACTCGAAATCTGACTCGGAATTCGACCTGGAAGAATCCACCTTATATATATTTCTAAAGACCTTAAGGGGGCTCTTGAGAGACGATACCTCTTATTTTCCTCTTCACCAGAACATCTTCTTCCTTCCTATTTCAACCAACCAAAAACTGTATCATCAAAACTATATTTATAATTTATAGTGAGGATTAAATTAAAATATTTAACTACTGCTTGAAAGAAAACACATAGCTTAAAGATTTTTTAACCGCACATGAATACAAGCCAAAAATCTAAATGCTTTCCACTTTAGATAAAGAAGATGAAGCAAAGAACTTACTTAGAGATACAAGGTTTAAGTCCAAACATCCAATGTCCCACTCTCAATGAAATTTTATCATCAACAACAATATCATTTTAGTTGTAAACTAAATGTGGCATCTATGTTGAGTTGTGGGTGGAGCAAGCAAGGCAAGAGAGGCGTGGCCGTGGGCGGAAGCCAATCAAGCAAGGGAGGTTGAGACGGATTGAGTTATGGTATCAATTATTTATCATTTAAAATATATTTTTGGGTAAACTTCCCAATTTGTAACGCCTAAAAAATTTGAATGTCTGACTATTGAATTTTGTTATAATTAAATCTCTGTATCTATGATTATGTGCTTTGTTTATGTGTTCGAGGTTAAGGGTTCGAGTTGCATCTTTGGAAGATTTTGCTATTTTATTCTAAGTTAACCTTTATTTTGGAATTAACAACATAAGTTTAATTTTGTGTGAATTGGTGTCAAGAATGAGCTTCCTCGTTTGATGGTTAAGCATTTATTTGTGTCAGTGGTCTTGTGCTTAAGTCTTGATGTATGCACTTATCGGTAGTTAAAATAGAATTTAATGTTTCCCTCTCTCAGTTTTTATTTTCCCATTTTCCTCCCTTTCTTTTCATTCTTAATTCCTTTTATTTTTCTTTTTGACTATGCCTGTAAAGTGGCTACCGAGACTGGTTGAGGGTCTTACGTTGTTCGTTGTGTCGTTGGAGGATCTCTGTGTAAGTTCTATTGTAAATTCTTTTCATTTCTGCGAGTTTTGGTTACTTTTATTCTTTGGTTGAAATTGTTTTGTTACTTGAATTCCCTATTTTAAGAGTACATTTGACTCCCTCTTTAGGCAAGGATCTTGTGGGAATCGTTTCACCAACACGTTAGTTCCATTTTTTATGATCATGTGCGAGATGAGTGTTGAAATTCGAGTGAGCAGGTTGTGTCGATGTTTTTCGACATAATAGTTAGCTTGTGCGTTAATTCTTGTGATTTGTTGAGAATAGTTGTTGAATTGGCTATTTGATGGTTATTCTCCTACGTCAAAATCTACATCAGGTACGTACAAAAAACCCAACTCTCTGCGAAATTCGGACATCAGAAACCATGACTGTCGACGTTATATGACCGTGTGGTAGGCCGTATGCTTCATACGGTCGTGTGTTAGACCGTGTTGCAGGTCATGTGACTCACTATTTGTCATTAAGGACCATACAGGCCAGAGACATGAGCGTGTGTCTAAGCCGTATGACTCACTATTTGCGATTTAAGACCATAAAGGCAGACAACACGGACATGTGTCAGGCTGTGTGAGACACACAGACAAGCACACGGGTGTGTGCCAAGCCGTGTGAGGCAATGCAGGCCAATCGTTTAGGCTGTGTGAAACCAAATGGGTATGTAGGTCAGAAATGAGATTTATCCCTGTGGTTGTAAGCATCATCTGATGCAAACTTAGGCCTTCTGTAGTGTACATATGATCTGTATTAGACCGTATAAGTTGCTATCGAATGATCTGAGACCGAGTAATCGACCGTCTAAATGTATATTGATTATGATGACTGTTGATGATATTGATTTGTACTACCTAACTATAAACTATACCTGAATAACTATGTTTATGTTATTGATATCTAACATTCGTAATCTGCACTTGCATTGGGTGGGAACTGTATGAAGGGGAAGTGATCTGTTCTAGTTTAGTGACTAAGCCACAATTTATATATGAATCTAGCGTTTTATCACAAATTAATCTGGTAGCTAGTTTGCAACCACGTTGAATGTGTCGGACTGACACTATGTGGTGTTTAGGGCTGAATGGGTATTAAATTCCCTTAATGATGTGTTGGGTTGGTTAGAGATTATGTGTAGCGGATAGGAGTAGGAAAAACTGCATCTGTTTTTGATCTGTTCTGTATCTGAACTTGAATTGTTCTACTATTCATCTGATTTGTTAAGACCGTAAGGAATATCCTCTGCTTCTGATTTGAACATGAGTTTAGGAATTTACTATTATAGTTATACTTCTAGTTGAATTTATATTGGTTACATACTGAGTTCTTGACTCATTTTGTTGTTGATTGAATTACAGGTAACTCATAGTCTTGATCGGGTCGGTGTAATGGAAGCTCGGTCAATCTGCTTTATCACCCTTTATTTATATTAACAGTAAATTCAGTATTCCTTCGTATTATGACTTTCTAAGTTTGTTGAACTATCGGCTGAGTTTTAGGATTGTTATAATTTGTCAGATGGTTTTTAACTGTGTTTATAAAAGTTGATCTTTTTCCCCTAATAATGTATATGTAACTGTTCAGACTTAGTCTTGACGTCTAGGTCAAGTTTGGGGTGTTACATAATTAGTCACTCAACTGTTCACTAGTTTCTATTTTGGTCACTAAACAATGAAAAATTTCAATTTGACCACTTAATTATCTTTTTTCGTTTTTAAGTTATTGTGCTTTAAGTATGAAATGGTTGGATTATGTGACCAGTATGAATAACTCAATTATAAGAGTGTTTTTGTTTTGATCACTTAACTATAAAAGAATTTTGATTTAATCACTAAAGTTTTTGAAACTAAATATTTTAGTGACCACGTAGTTAAGTTGATGATAGAATTTGATGTGGGTTTTATTATTGTACTAGTAACACAGTCTTAGAGTAGAGAAATGTTGATTGGTTTAAGTGGCTCCAGCTTTCACATTTTGTATACATTTGTTACATCTCCTGCAATAGTGTGAGACAATTAGTCTTTCCTTAGTTTTGAGATGATTATTAATCTTTGTTAGTAATTAATATGCTGTAAAGGAAGAATAATGATTATGGAATTTTAGATTTAAAGATAAATATTTGAATATGTTAAAGTTTCTAAAGTAACTCAACACTATCAGACTCTATGTTACTTATGAGTGTCGGGCACTGATATATGTCCAACATGTATATGTTCAATTACTTTATACTCATGTCTAAATATATAATGGCTGCAAAAACCATTAAATTGGATTTCAATAACAAGGAGAGCACTGCAAATTAAGATGAGAGATATGTATTCAGTACAAGATTTTATCAAAGCAAGAACATTGAATCGTCAATGTGACATGCACCAATTCACGTCAAAAAATAACTAAGAATCTTAAATTGTGAAATATTGTTGATAAACCAGATAAAGCTTGAAGCCTGGATGAAACCATGTTTAAAGTTATTGTGCACGGCTAAATTAGCTTGAAATAAAATATTCTTTTCTAGTACAGCTAATCCATTCCTTGTAATCAAGAAATGGATTTAAAAGAGAATAAATGATATACTACAAATATAGCTAATTGTTGATTACTATGTGCCGGCCTAGCGAAATAATAAGAAAATATTCAATGTGAGATAAATTTGCGTACAATATGGCCTAAAAATATCACTTGCAGTCTCATTGTGAAACTCAAAAATGGCTCGAATCCCTGTTTTCGCCATTGCTATACTACTCTTCTTCATAGCTTCTTTTCAAGCCTCTTCTGCAACTTCCAAACCTACTAGTCTAAGCATGAAGCTCATCCGAAGGGACTTATTGTTCCCTGGAAACCTCACCACATTCCAAAGAATGAGAAGATTGGTGCAACTTTCAGTTAGAGCTCAAAATTTCGATTCTTTTCCTAGTCTCAATCAATCGGAGGATAATGTCCTAGTACGTTTACCTATAGGTCGTGTTCCTGAGAGTTATGCATATGTGGTCGAGTTTAAAATCGGAAGCCAGCTCCATCCGGTGAAGTTGCTGATGGATACAGGAAGTAGTCTGATTTGGACACAGTGTGAGTCTTGCATACAATTCTACCCGCAAAAGGTCCCCATTTACGATTCTCGAACTTCCACGAGCTACAGCAAGCTTCCATGCACTCATGAACTTTGTCAAGGCGAAAACAATCGGTTCAGGTGTTATAATAACGAATGTGTCTACAACATTCAATATGGTGCTACATCTCGGCGTAATTCACCTAGAACCAAAGGTGTTGCATCTTTCGAAGCATTCCAGTTTCCTGTTGATACCGTCCACACTACAGTGATTAATGATATGATATTCGGATGCTCCAATGACAACCCAAATATTGATTTTGCGAATGGTCAGATTTCGGGAATTCTAGGATTAAGCAGGGGACCAGATGGACTAGCAAGCCAGTTAGCCAAGAGAGGCATCATTGAGAATCGATTCTCATATTGCTTAGTCCCTTTCCATGATGTATTGAGGCAACCGACTATCCTAAGGTTCAGAGACGATATCCCCCTACCTGTAGGAAATCTTCAATATACCGACTTCATACTGTACCCTGGTCGCAACCATTACTACGTTGAATTGTTAGATATCAGTGTCGGATTCCAGAAAATGGGGTTCGAGTCAATACCTGGAATGTTCGAGCTTAGGCAAGATGGCTCAGGTGGTTCACTCATAGACTCAGGGACTGTGGTTAGCACCATTGATGAAAACACCATAGGACGCAATGCATACAAGGAAGTGATGGCAGCGTTTCAAGCTTATTATAACAAGAAAAACTTCCGAAGAAAGGGCGGCCAAGTGGAAGAAAAGTTTGAGCTATGTTAGTATAACAAGGCTGGTTTTAGAGACTTCGTGACAATGACCCTACATTTCAAGGGTGGGGACTATTTCATAGATGGAAAATATATGCACTACTTCGCCGACGAGGAAGAGGAAGGGGAAGGGTATTTTTGTGTGGCATTGTTTAAATCATCGAAAACTATATTAGGAGCATGGCAGCAACAAAACGTGCGTATCATTTATGATATGAACGGTGGTGGATTCCAATGGATTACCGAGACCTGTGCTAATGATCATTTCCCATGATTAAATTCTAGTTTATATCATCAGTTAATGTAGGGTTGTAACATAACTAGATTCGATCTCAATTAAATTTCTGTAGACAAGATCGAGATGGAGAACAGTCCATTGCTTCCCTCTCTCAATGTAATAATCACTCGCGTGAAATTAAGGTTTAAATCCCATCATTTACAAATATTTGCGACTACTTTTCACTAAAAATAAGACTAAGTAATAACAAATCATGTTACTGTATTTCCCCCTATTAAGGAATTAATGGTTGTGGCTGTTAGCAGTTAGTTTGTTTGTATAGTTAGCAGTTCGTTAGTCTGTTACTGATCAGTTGTTGTTATTCAGCTGCTAACTATGGCTTGTATATATATCGTTGGATATTGCTTTGTTAATATATATGAAAGAATTACTCATTCTTGTTCTCTAAGGTGTGTTTCTCATTATGGTATCACAGCCATAATTTTTTTTTTAGTCATGTATTTTTATGGCTACTGAAGCTGTTTTCGAAAATGACGACGACACTCATCAGTCGTTCAACACCACTGCTCCCGGTGATGGCTCGTCTCCTGATCCTGGCCTTGGTTCTTTGCGCAAAGTTCATTAGTTTCCTAAACATGGTACGGTGAAACTCGGCGATCGTAATTTTCTTTTGTGAAAACAACAGGTGATGCTCATTCTTGAAGGATATGGTTTGCATAAATTTGTTCTTGGTACTATTGCTGCTCCTCCACAGTTTGTTGTTGATACTAATGGGGTTCTTGTTCCCAATCCTGAGTTCTTGTTTCACATGCAACAAGACAAGTTGTTAGCCTCATGGCTTTTATCCACTGTCAGTGATGATATTTTGGTTCATCTTAGTGGTGCCTGAACGAGTTTTGAGGTATGGGACAGTGTGTCGCGTAGGTTTGCTTCAAAATCTACTTTAGCGATCTCTACTCTGCGCCATCCTCTTTATTCTCAGAAGAAAGGATCCTTAACGGTCAAAGAATACTTGGCTAAGGTCCAAAGTCTATGTGACACTCTCATGGCTGCAGGAACTCTCATTTCTGAGCAAGAACAGGTTAGCATCGTTCTTGCTGATCTTCCAGTGGAGTTTGAGTCCATACGTATTGTTGCTTCTGCGATGAATGTTTCTCTTGATCTTCTTGCTGAAATGTTGTTGGATTGTGAAACTCGACAACAAGATTTGGTGTCCAGTATGTCGTTACAAGCGAATGTTGCTCAGCAGAGTGGTTCTACTAGTAGCAGCATTGGTCAGTCTGCTAAAGATTTTGGAACTTCTTACAGGGGCCGTGGTCGGTCTTCTCGTGGTAGAGGCCGCGGTAGGAAATTTTTCCACAACAAACCTTAGTGTCAACTCTGTGGCCGGATTGGTCATATGGTTCAGAAGTGTTATTATCGCTTCGATGAATCCTTTGAGGGTGTCTCTGATCAACCTATGCAGGTGCACCATAATCAGTTTCAAGGTCCCTCTACTTTGTCTTGTGATAGTTCGCATTGTTGTTCTCACTCTAGCCCGGTTCAAGGATCAAGTTTGCAAGCAAATATTGTCTCCAAAAAAGGGCTATGTTCCACAAACGGCAAGGTCTGGTATCCAGACTCGGGTGCGTCTAATCATGTAACCAATGATCTAGACAACTTGCAGGAGTCAGCACCATATGCAAATACCAACAGGCTCTTTATGGGAAACGGTGTGCCAATTTCTGTGGCTCACACTGGTTCTAGTAGGTTGACTTCTGGCAATCGAGTTTTTCACTTGAAAAATGTTTTGCATGTTCCTCATATTTGCAAAAAACTTATTGTCTGTTGCCCAGTTTGCTGGTGATAACCAAGTCTACTTTGAATTTTATCCTCAACATTGTTTTGTGAAGGATATCAAGACAAGGATCGTGTTGTTGGAGGGCCGCATGCATAATGGATTGTGTCGAGACCATTTTTAAATCGAGTTTTAGAAAATGGGAATCGACTTTAAAAACGAAAACGGAAGTCGCCACCAATCTTCTTAGGTGTGATTGGATCACCTTCAAAACATTTTGTTTTGAAATCATTAGTTTTGGTCTACGAAATCAGAAAACAGGTTCGGGAGCCTAGATTACGTCTGAGGAAGGGTTAGCACCTCGTTATACCCAAAAATTGGTACCTAATTGATTATCAAGTGTCTTTAATGTCGGAAATTCAAAATTTTTAAGATGTAGTCCTCTTTAAAATATTTTAATTTTGAAAATTGGGGTTCACTCGTATCAAAGTATTGACACTAAGTTAAACCGTTTTTGGAAATCCCTATCTCGAAACAACAAAACGCTATATCCAATAAGTTAGGACATATTGCTTTGAAATTCCAAGATAGTGGCTTGCATTTAGAAAACCTTTAAAAACTAGAAGGGTACTTGACTATTCGAACTCAACGAGAAGAGTCGCAACCCAATAAGTTAGGGCACTACTTTTCTCGAAATTTCCAAACCCCAAACATTGCCTTTATATTTTTTGAAAACTTCGGAATTTTGTTTTAGTTAATGTATAAGGAATCACATTATCGTTATGGAATAGAATATCACAATTATAAATGAACAAAACATGTATTTAAAAGATACAGTGGCAATAATGCAAAAATCATATACTAGATACATACATATAAAAAATAATACACATAGCAAATGCTTGCAAAGATATACTTAGCATATATTGTAAATGAATAAACAAAACATACAAACATTCAAAGTAATAATTAAAAACAATACATAATATACAACAAAGTAATACAATATCAATGTACATGTTCATAAAATGTAATATCAAATAATAAATATAAAATGACATTTAGCACATGATATATGCAATATAAAATAAAATAAAATGAGCAATTGTTAACAAAATATACATATAACACAAATAAAACATGATATTTAATAGTAATTTTAAAATAGTATTTAATATACAATATATATATATATTAACAAAATATTTATAAAAGAATAATAATTATATATATAAAATATATTGGTTTAAAAGTATGTAAAAGAACTTATAAGATAACACATAATATAAAAATATTATTTAAAATAAAATAATACATAATAAATAAATAATTAATAATTTAATATGAGTATAATATGAGTTAAAAATATAATTTAATTTACAAATTTTAAAATTATAAATAATATAATGAATAATTTAAACATAAATAATATAATAGATAATATATGATAAACATAACATATAAAAAAAGTAATATAGAATAAAAATAAAAATGTTATATAATAAAACATAATTTAAATATATAGGAAATAAGAAATATAATAGATATAATATAAAATAATGAAAGTATATACGTAAAAATTATATATATAAATAATTAATAAATATATAATACAAGTAAGAATATAATAATAATATAAAATAATGATGTAAAATAATAATTTGTGAAAAATAATAGATAATAAATAATATTAATATATATAATAAAATAATCTTACAATATATAATATAAAAGCAAGGTTAAAAAACAAAAAAAAAATTTACAATATATGAAATATATATATATATATAAATAAATATATATGGCTAAATTTAAAGTTCAGCAAAATTACTGGGCGAATTCAAAAGAAATAGAACTGAATTTAGGTCCTAATTAAAACGCGCGCAAAACAAAAGGGACTCATTGGGAAAATTTCCCTATTCCCAAAATGACTGTGTTTTAAACTTGGACTTAAAGCAACTACTTCAGGGATTAAATCAAAACTGAGACAAAATATTAGGGTTAAATCATAAATAGAATAAAACTTAATCGCAAACACAAAAAGGGTGGAGGGACTAATTGGATAATTAACCCATCCTCAAAAAGCGCAGATCCTCTCCCGGGTAATCGGGTCAATGCGCGGATCCTGGGGCCTTGGAACAACGCTGTTTTGGTCACTAAATGATCACCCCAAAACGTTGCCGTTCGGGAAACTTATAAATACAAAAAAAAAAACTTTAAAATTTCATTTCTATCCTCGTTTTTAAAAAAAAATCTAAAAATTTCCTCTAAAAGAGGAATATAAAGGGGCCCTCAGAGCTCTTGGCCGAACCTCCGACATAAGGTGGTTCACGCGCCTTACACGCCCACCCGCCGTTCCAAACGCCATCGCACGCGACCTCCTGAGGTTATAGACCCCGATTTTTGTTGCAAGAACGAAAGGTAAAGCCTTTTCCGTGTTAGAGTTATTTATCAAACTATTTATGCATGTATATATGAAAAAAAAAATAGGAGATTCACCTCTTTTAAAAAACTGTTTATATTTGCTTCTTCGTTTCTGTATGCATCCCCCCATTACAAAGGTTACAAAGGGGCTTTTTATAGCCACTGATTTATTACATAAACTGGGAAAGAAATCTCCGATTTCTTTCTATTTCTTGTCCACTGTATCTTTGATCGTGATCTGTTGAGATTCTTTTTAGTTTCCTTTTTCTTGCTCTATGTATCTGTTGTGTTTCCTTTTCTGCTTCGTGTCCTTTGTCTTGTCTTGCAGGTATTTGCGAGAAATCCGGAGGTGGCAAAGGCTAGACGATGGTCCACTGGTGGCGTTGATCTCGGCGTGACTCGGAGCTTGAAATTGTGGCCTTGATGGGGGTAGCTGGAACGGCAGAAACCGAAGGGTCATGAGGCTTGGCTTCGAACCTTCATTTTGCTTATGGCGAGAGAGAGAAAGCGCGAAACCCTAGGGTTTCATGCCTTAGTGTAACAAGCTGGGCCAGTTGGGCCACTTTTGTCCTGGGCTAAGTTGGGTGTAATGGGTATAGGGTAGTTAGGCTATAGTGTTTGGTTTTGGGCCTACGGGCTATTATAAATGGACTGTGGACTGTTAAATAAATATTTATTTATTATTTTTTTCAATTTTAAAGCCTGGGCAAATTTTGGTGATTATAGTTTGTAACAGTTGATTTCTGTAACTCCAAGCGACTCCAAAATAATGATTTTTCAGTAGCCACTGCTTGTACTGATTCTTGCCATTCCAGCCGAGTCAACCATGATGATTCTTCAGCTGTGGCTTATACTGCTCGTTTGAAGTCCTCCACTGCTAGTAGTTGTGTTTTTGATTTGTGGCACAAGAGACTTGGCCACCCTTGTACTAAGACTGTCATCGCAATTCTAAATAAGAATAGTATAGCGTTTAATAATTGTAAGCTGTCATCAGTATGTTCTGCATGTTAACTCGGAAAATCTCATAAACTTCCTTTTTCTCCATCCACTACCAAGTTTTTAGCTCCCTTTGAGTTTATTGTATCAGACCTTTGGGGGCTGGCTTCTGTATCTTCTGAAGGCCAGTTTTATTATGTGTCTTTTGTCGATGCTTACTCACGACATACCTGGATGTATCTCATCAAACACAAGTCTGAAGCTCTTGAGAAGTTTCTTCATTTACAGAAATTAGTTGCTGTTCAATTTGGCTGTTCTATAAAGGTCCTCCAGTCTGATTGGAGAGGAGAGTTTCGGTCCTTTCCTAAGGTTCTTGCTCAGCTTGGGATTCATCATCGCCTCTCCTATCCTCACACTTCAGAACAGAATGGGTTGGTGGAAAGAAAACATAGACATATTGTTGATGTTGGTTTGGCTTTGTTAGCTCAAGCTCAGGTTCCTCTCTGTTTTTAGGCGCATGCCTTTATCAGTGCCGTCTACCTTATTAATAGGCTTCCCACCTCCGTTCTTGATGGTAAGTCTCCTTATGAAGTCTTACATAAAGCCCCTCCTCCATACATGCATCTACGGGTTTTTGGTTGTCGTTGTTACCCTTATCTCAGGCCGTTTAACACTCATAAGCTACAGTATCGCTCTCGACCTTGCGTGTTTCTTGGCTACAGTCCTATTCACAAAGGGTATAAATGCCTGGATGACACTGGCAAGTTGTTTGTCTCTCGCCATGTAGTATTTGATGAGGCTATTTTTCCATTTACTACTCCTGCTCCTCCAGATAGTTCTGTGTCTGCTATTGCTTCATTTCAATTCCAGTGTCACAAATCTTCAGTTCCAGTAGTACGCTATCCGTCCAATCTTCACTCTTCAGGGTCTGCTACCATTCAGCCTCGTCAAACTGCTACTGTGTTGTCTCCCATTCTAGCTAGCAGTACTCGGGTTTCTCCTTCTCCTGCTGAGGTCTCTCCACAAGCCTCTCAAATGGTGTCCAGTAGTGTTCCGGTTACTGAGTCAATACCTGCTCCTCCTGTCAACACTCACCCCATGCAGACCCAGTCCAAGAGTGGAATTTTCAAACCCCGTGTCTTCTCAGCAGAGGTTGGTGTTTCTGAACCGACTACAATTGAGGAGGCTTTGTCATCTAAGGAATGGACTCTGGGAGCTCAACAGGAGTTTGATGCATTGCTTAGAAATCAGACATGGGACTTGGTTCCCTTACCTGCCAACCGGAGAGCTATGGGGTGCAAATGGGTGTTTAAGCTCAAAAGACATGCCGATGGCTCCATAGCCCGATACAAAGGACATTTGGTGGTCAAAGGGTATCTTCAAGAAGCTGGCATTGACTTCCATGAGACGTTTAGTCTGGTTGTCAAGCCAATAACCATTCGTGTTGTCCTAACGCTTGCTGTAAAGTTTGGTTGGCATCTCTGGTAGCTCGACATCGACAATGCCTTCCTTAACAGTGATTTGTCCGAAGAAATTTACATGGTTCAACCTCCTGGTTTTGAACAAAAACATGGTGATTAAACTTTGGTCTGCAAACTCAAGAAGGCTCTATATGGTCTTAAGCAGGCTCCCCGAGCTTGGTTTTCTAAGTTGAGAGACTTCCTACTCATGTCCCAGTTTGTTTTGACAAAATCCGACAGCTCTTTGTTTGTTCGGAATACTAAGGATGTTTGTCTCTATGTCCTTGTTTATGTGGACGACATCATTGTGACTGGGAATGACAAAGGTAGCATTGATGAGTTTGTCACAATTTTGAATACAACATTTTCCTTAAAAGGCTTGGGACATCTTTCTTATCTCCTTGGAATTAAGGTTCTTCCTACTACTGAAGGGTTATTTTTAAGTCAACAGAAATATGTGCTTGATCTTCTACGGAGAGCCAAGATAGATCAAGCAATAGGTTCACCTACGCCCATGGTCACCTCCTGTGCTTTGTCTCGCCATGTTGGCAGTGCAGTGGAGAATGCATCGGATTATAGAAGTATTGTGGGCGCATTACAGTACGTGGTCATCACTAGGCCTGATATCGCCTTTGCTGTCAACAAGGTTTGCCAATGCACGCATCAACCTTTAGATCAGCACTTTAAGGCAGTGAAACGTATTCTTCGGTACCTTCAAAACACCATGGATTATGGACTGCATTTCACTAAAGCTGCCAATCTGGGTTTAGTAGGGTACTCGGATGCTAATTGGGGAACTGATATGGATGATAGACGATCTACTATCGGATTCTGTGTGTTTCTCGGAGGGAATCTGGTTGCCTGGGGATCCAAGAAACAAAAAGTAGTCTCCAGGTCCACTGCTGAAGCAAAATATCGTGGCCTTGCTCACACTTTATCATCAAAATGGTTTGGCTCGAGTCTCTCATCTCTCGAGCCGCATATCTCTCTACTACTCGCAAAGTCTTTGTTTGGTGCGATAACTCTGAGTCATTGTTGTTTCTACTAATCCCGTTCTTCATTCAAATTCAAACATGTGGAATTAGATCTCTTCTTTGTCGTGGAAAGAGTTGCTTTCTTTGGACGATTGCAAGTAGGACATGTTCCCGCTCAGAGCAAATAGTGATGTATTCACTAAGCCTTTGTCTGCGTCTTTGTTTACAAAGTTCAGGTCATGTCTCAAGCTTATTGCTAGAGCTGGTCAGTCAGCAGTCATGAGAAAGCTGGAGGCATATTAAGGAATTAATGGTTGTGGCTGTTAGCAGTTAGTTTGTTTGTATAGTTAGCAATTCTTTAGTCTGTTACTGATCAGTTGTTGTTATTTAGCTGCTAACTATGGCTTGTATATATATCGTTGGATATTTCTTTGTTAATATATATGAAAGAATTACTCATTCTTGTTCTCTAAGGTGTGTTTCTCATTACCCCCTAAAGAAGCAAAAAATTTTGGGAATTTATAATATTTTCTGTGTTTTCATTAATAAGGAAATTAAAAAGAGAAAATCTGAGAAGCAAAAGACATTATCAAAATCAGAAGCAAAAGACTAATTCATAAAAGCAAGAGAGCAACAGTAGAATATTATATCAAACAATCAAGATGCAGCAATGCTTTGATTCCCTTGGTGAAGCCAACAACATTTTTGACATCTTCAATTTTTTTGCTTTAGAAATGTTTGGTAGTGTACGTATAGTCAACTTCTGTAGAGCTCCGCCATTCTTTGGGATATATTTTTCCTTCTCAATAACATCTTTATCGTTTCTAAAGCCTAAAATTTCCATTACCTTGAGTTTAGACAACAAACAATAAGCCAGTTTTTCAGGCAGCTTGCTGAGAACTTCTTATATCCACAACATAGAAAGGAGTCGGTAAGAGTCTGCAACTTAAACCAAAGCTTAAAGTTAGAATAATACCTGATGACAGGCAAGTTTTTCGAGTTCAGGCAAACTTGACAGTAAAATTTCAAGTCCTTTATCCATTGAACTTGACCATTTAACATTTATCAGAAGATCAGCATAGTCACAACTTGACTATTCACGATAATAATCACATATCTTCAGTTCGACCAAGGTAGCAAAAATAGGGAGTGGTTCACAGCTTAAAAGAAGCTATCATAATGACAAAGATTGGACTGTTAGTAGAATTTAATAAGAGAATTTAGCAGAAATAAGACCAAGGATTTGTCAAGAAAACAAACCTTGAAAGAATTATATGTCAGAACTAGTGAATGGACATTACTAATCCCTCTAAATAATGCTGTTGCATAATGTCAAAAATCGGAGAATGCCGATTGAATAAAAGCGCTGTTAATGGATTTCAGATTCTCCAGTGGATTCCCTGCTACTACAAGGTTACCGTATTTGAAGTAAGCTAGATTTGGGGTATCAAGCATTAACCGACAATCGTGACTATTAAACGTGGAAAGTATAGTCAATCTCTTGAGCAGGTGATGTGAAATAGTGAAGTTAAATAGGTTCTCAATGTTGCAGTGCGCTATGACCAGATCTTCAAGATTATTGCAGCTGGATAAAAGGCTTTTAGTTGTATCATCACTCAGAAACTCAACTGACTTGAGATGAAGAGCCTTTAGATTCGGAAAAGGAACACCTCTTGGAACATCCAAAACTGAACACCTTTTGCAACACATCTTGAGGTTCACCAAATTCCATAAAAGCTCGCACTTAGCTTGGCTTGCATCCTGGATTGAGCTCGCACTTAGCTTGGCTTGCATCCTGGATTGAGCTTGCATTTTGTTATTGAGCTTACAGCTTCTATTGAGCTTGTAAATGTAGAGCTCGTAGGCTTGCTTGATCTCACATCTTCTAATGAGCTTGCAGCTTCGCATGTTGTGTTCGCCACTGCATGAATGACCACTTCGCAACACTCATCATTGGCCATAATTCTGTGAACTCCAATATCATCTATTAGCCTTTCGAACCTCATTCTTCCAAGAGATTTTGTAAGAATATCAGCAAGTTGAACATTTGAACTGTAATGAACCAACTTCACGTCATTCGTTTGCTCGACTTTTCTAACAAAGTGATACTTTATCTTGAAGTGCTTTGTTTTTCCATGGAAGACGGGGTTCTTTGCAATTGCAACAATAGATTTATTGTCACAACCTATCTCTGTTGCCTCCACTTGCTTCAAATTTAAATCAGACATTAACTTTCTTAGCTAAAATGTTTAGCTTATTGCTACAACTGCTGCGATTTACTCAGCTTCAAAAGTTGATTGTGCAATAGTTTCTTACTTCCTTGAGCTCCAACTGAATACACTTGAACCCAAAGTGAAGAATTACCCTGAAGTGCTCTTCATATCTTCAACAGAACCAACCTAATCATTATCCGTGTAACCAATCAACTTTAGCTCATTCTCCTTCACATACTCAATACCATGACTCAGGGTTCTTTTAATATACCTGAGAACTCGCTTTTCAACTTTGAAGTGAACCACATTGTAACAATGCATAAATCTTGAAAGTAGACTAACAACGAACATAATATTTGGCCTTGATGTTTTAAATAAAACAGACATCTTATAAGACTTCTATAGGTGCCTTCATCAACCTTTTCAAAGTTACATTGGCTTACGAGCTTTTCTAATTGGACAATGGGAGTGTTCGCTAGCTTGCAGTTTTCCATACAAAACCTGTTCAAGATCTTTAAAGCAAAAATTTTTTGGCTGATGAAGATTCCTTATTCAGATTGAAACATTTAAAAACTAAAGAAATAGGTAATGTTTCCTATATTAGACATCCCAAATTTAGCTTGCATCGGTTTCTTGAACTCTTTAACTGCCTTTTACAACCCCCAGTTACCAACAAATCATCAACATATAAGGATACTATAAGCTAGGTCTCATTTCCTTCTTTCTTTACATACAATGTGGGTTCACTGATGCTCCTCTCGAATCCTAAGCTCACCAGGTACATATCAATTCTTTAATACCAGGCTCGTGGAGCTTGTTTGAGGCAATACAAAGCTTTCTTCAACTTGCATATTTTGTGCTCTTCACCATCAGCTACAAATCCTTGTGGTTGTTCAACATATACCTCTTCCTTTAGAATACCATTGATGAATGCTGACTTTACATCAAATTGATCTATCTTCCACCCTCAGCCTAATGGTGTCCAATCTAGCTATTGATACGAAGGTTTCTGCATAGTCTACCCCATATTGTTGACTATAATCTTTTACGACCAGCCTAGCCTTGAGTCTGCTTACTAAACCATCAACATTTAACTTGGTTTTGTAAACCCATTTTACTCCAATAACCTTCTTGTGAACTGGTATGTCAACCAACTCCCAAGTTTCATTTTTCTTAATCATGGCTATCTTAGCTTCCATAGCCTCTTTTCAGCCATTTTCTTTTGCTGCCTCTTCATAGCTCGCAGGCTCCGGTATAGCAACATCACATCTTTCATAAATATCATATATAGGCTTGGTGCCTCTAACTGGCAAATCATTGATGTAACACCCCTAACCTATATCCGTCGCCGGAATAGGATTACGAAGCATTACCGGGCTAATCTCTTAAATAATCATACAATTCGAATTACAATTCTCCTACTAATTAAAAACCATTTAAACACAATCATATAGTCCTTAACACGAGCCCTCAAGGATTAAAATAAGCATTAGAAGTGGTTCGAGACTAAACTGAGAACTCAAGGAAATTTTGGAAAAAACATTAAAAATTTTCAAAGTACAGGGGACACACGCCCGTGTGGCCAGGCGGTGTGAGAGAGACATGCCCGTGTCACATGCCGTGTAGACATTCAAAATGGGATCACATGGCCGTGTCCCAGCCCGTGTCTGACCCCGTGTAACTCTCTGACTTGGGTTACACGGCCAACCACATGCCCATGTACCCTTCGAAATGGCCATACACGCCCATGTGCTAGGCTGTATGCTAGGCCGTGTGGAAACTGAAGGGTATGCTGACTTGTGCCACAAGGCCAGACCATACGCCCCTAGGCTAGGCCGTGTGTAGCTACTGACTTGATTTCTAAATAAGTAACAAGGGACGTACAGCCATGTCACCTGACCGTGTGTCACACACGGCTGAGACACACGCCCATGTCTCTACCCGTGTGGACAAAAATAGGCTATCTTCCAAGCCATTTTTCTCACCAAAATTGCATCAACTTAAACCCAACAAATATCATATGACCCTAACATCAATAAGCATTCAAAACAACCACAACCAAGTCCAAATCATGCTATACCAATACCAACAACCGCAAGGCTCATAATCATCACAATTAACCACTCAAAAACATACCAATATGCCTCCAAAGTATACTTAAATGATCAAACTCACTTATTAAACTTTGTGCCTAATACACATTCAATATGCCAATTCAATACATACCAAATCACCTTCAAGCATTTACCTAAATGGTCACTTTCATTATGTATTATCTTGCCTAAAGCTTAGCATACTAGTACACTCTTAAATTCAACTAATTGCTACCTTCAATATTAATTCTCAATAAGACATTCACATAGCAATTATAAACCACATATCAAAGGGCCATTTATACATATTTACATATCAAAACATATAACTACTTACAAGCCAATTCAAATGGCCTAAATTCATCAAGACATAAAGGCTACATTAGCCAAAAAGACCTATACATGCCATATAACCACATTACTCAAAGTTCAAAAGTACTAAAACAACTGCTGGATAGTGTGACAAAATCTCCAACAACTTCCAATCCAAGCAAGCTTCGAAATCACTATAAAACATGAAAAAGTAAACAAAGTAAGTTATTAAGCTTAGGAAGCTCGTATGGCTAATAAATACATCTTACCATATAATCATAATTTAAGTGATTTAACATGGAATAATGCAACTCATTTTAATCCACAAACCTAACACATATTCATCCATAAGGTTAAACATAAAATTCACAAATTTCATAGCTTTAATGCTTTTATGATTCACATACATACCTGTAATGAGACATATCGATCTCTTATTCTTTCATACCATCAATATACCCGTTGAACCATTTGGAATACTATCAGATACTCGGGAATCTTGCACACTAAGTGCCAATTCATGGTCGAAACCATCACTATCTCATATCTCGTATAATTGCTCCCTCTTGAGCTATCACTGGGTCTGCTCACACAAGCTGATGGTCAAGACGTAACTACACAGTGCTGCTCACACAAGCTGACGGTTAACCGCAACACATGTCAGAAAACTTAGCCACCGATAGAACGTATAAGACCAGCACCCAAAACACGGTAACCCTAATAACATGTCATTTGTATCCTATTTATTCCTAAGGTTCAACCGGGATTTATACATTGCCGATAACTCATCGAGACTTTCCGTGGTGTCTTATTATCACAATTATATTAATTAATCATTCAAACACATATAATTTAATGCTTATTAAACATACGAACTTACCTCAAACACAAAAAAGATGAAATAAGATTGACTAGTCTGATACTTTATCTTTCCTTCGATTTAGATCCATACGAGGCTTAGCTTGATCTAAATAATCAAATTCAATCCATTTAGTATTAATTCTATTCAATTCAGCCCAAAATACATATTTTTGCAAATTTACGCTTTTATCCCTAATATTTTAACTTCTTTACAATTTAGTCCCTATCTCATAAAAATGCAAATTCATGCAATTTAATCTACAACCATGCTAGTCGAATTTCATACAAGCTTATAGCAGCCTATATTTTTTTATTATTTCACACATTTACCACATAAATTTCACATTTCTCAATTTAATCCTTATTTGAAATTTTCAACCAAAATCACTTTACAAAACTTGTTTATTTATCAACAAAGATTCATTTTCTTCCATCAAACATCAAAACACATACACATTCATCAATAATAAAACCCTAAAATCTTAACAGTTTTGCAAATTAGTCCCTGGGCTAGCTAAATTAAGCTACAACGACTTCAAAAACATAGAAATAATTAAAAACTGAGAATAATTGCACTTACATGCACAAGGAATATTGGCCGAACCTTCAAGCTTAGCTATGGCTTCTTTCTACCCTAATTTTCGGTGGTGAAATCTCAACTAAGAAGATGATAACATCTTTTACATTATTTTACTTTATTTATTTATCAAATTACTTAATTAACCTTATGTATAAACTTTGACTTCACTTAATAATATGTCCATATTTGTCCACTACTAATACTAGTGGTCTAATTACCACATAAATCCCTTAACTATTTAATTTCATAGACATTTAGTACCTTTAGCTTATAGAACTCTAATTTTTCACCTTTTTCAATTTAGTCCTTTTTACTAAATTAAGCATGCATACGTCGAAATTTCTTAATGAAATTTTTATAGTAGACTACTCACATGCTGTATACATTAAAATAATAATAAAATAAATATTTTGACCTTAGATTTGTGGTCCCAAAACTACTATTCCGATTTACTGAAAATGGGCTATTATAACTCTTCCCCTTTAAGAATTTTCGTCCCCGAAAATCTTACCAGAAAATAGGTTAGGGTACAGTTTTCTCATAGCTTCTTTGGGTTCCCACATAGCCTCTTCAACACCGTGACGTTGTCAAAGTACCTTCACTAGAGCTATGATTTTGTTTCTTAACTCTTTAGTTTCTCGAGCTAAAATTTTGATCGGTTTTTCGCTATACGACATATCGAGCTAAATTTCAATCTCTGCAGGAGAAATTATGTACGACGAATCTGATCAGTACCATCGTAACATTGACACATGAAACACATTATTAATTTTTTCCAGCTCTGGTGGTAACTCAAGTCGATAAGCTACTGGCCCAATTCTCTTGATAATCTCATATGGTCCGATAAATCGCAGACTCAATTTTCCTTTGCGACCAAATCAGAGAATCTTCTTCCACGGTGATACTTTTAGAAACACTCTATCACCAATTTGAAATTCAATATCTTTATGTTTCAAATCTGCATATGATTTATGTCGATCTGAAGCTGCTTTCAAACTGTCGCAAATTACTTTCACTTTCTCTTCGGTCTCTCTGATCAAATCAACCCCGTGAATCTTTTTCTCACTAAGTTCGATCTAGTACAATAGAAATTGACATTTATGACCATATAAAGCTTTATACGTTGACATCTTTATGCTCAACTAATAACTATTATTATACGCAAATTCAACCAACAATAAATATTTTTCCCAATTACCTTCAAACTCTAAAACATAGCAACGAAGCATATCTTCGAGAATTTGAATCACTCTCTTAGGCTGACCATCTATTTATGGATGAAATGCAGTACTAAAATGCAACTGTGTACCCAAAGCCTCTTGCTATTTCTTCCGAAATCATGACGTAAACCGCGGATCTCTATTCGAAATAATAGAAACTAGCACTCCAAGCAATCTAACAATTTCAGAGATGTACAATTCAGCTAATCTATCAAGTGAAAAGTCTGTACGTATTGGAATGAAATATGCAGATTTCGTCAAACAATCAACAATAACCCAAATAATATCTTTCTTTTTCGGGGATAGAGGTAATCCAGATACGAAATCCATCGTAACTCTATCCCATTTCCACTCAGGTATCATCACTGGTTGTAGTAGTCCCGAAGGCACTTGATGTTTGGCTTTGACCTGTTGACAAACCAAGCATCTCGACACAAATTCTAAAATGTCTCGTTTCATGCCCGACCACCAGTACATCTGTTTCAGATCACTGTACATCTTAGTACTCCCCGGATGAACAGATAAGAAACCACTGTGTGCTTCGTATAAAATTTTTTGAATAAGCTCAGAATTCTTCGGCACATAAACTCTACCTCAGAATAGCAAACAATCATCAGACCCGATCTGGTACTCTGAATTAGTAGTCGACTCACATTATACTCTTTTAGCTTGCAATTCATTGTCACATTTCTGAGCTTCACAGATTTGCTGGAGAAACATTGGTTTAGCTTTTAACTCAACTAAAATCGAACCATCATCAGACACGGTTAATTGCGTGTTCATCGCCCGCAAAACAAACAAAGATTTCCTACTCAAAGCATCCACGACTACATTCGCTTTCCCCGGATGATAATCAATCACTAATTCATAATCTTTCAACAATTCGAGCCATCTTCAGTGTCGCAAATTCAAATCTTTTGGAGACATCAAATACTTCAAACTTTTGTGGTTGGTAAATTTACAGCACTTCTCACCGAACAAACAATGTTGCCAAAATTTCAATGCAAAAACAATAGCAGCTAACTCTAAGTCGTGCTTCAAATAATTCTTTTTATGTGATTTTAACTGTCTGGAAGCATAAGCTATCACTTTACCTTATTGCATTAAGACACATCCCAAACCGTTCAATGACGCATCACTGAAAATTACAAATCTTCACCAAGCTGAACTAAAACTGGTGCTTTGGTTAATAGTGCTTTCAACTGATCAAAAATTTATTGACATTTTTTAGACCACTAAAGCTTTACATCTTTTTGTAACAATCAAGTCATCGGTGTAGCAATCATCGAGAACCCTTTTACAAAACGCCGATAATAGCCAACCAATTCCAGAAAACTTCTTACCTCAGATACGTTTCTTGGTCGTTTCCAATAAACAACAGTTGAAATCTTACTCAAATCAAATCAGATACCTTCCGCCGATACTATGTGTCCTAAAAATCCAACTTTTCGGAGCCAAAACTCGTATTTACTGAATTTAACAAATAGTTGTTTATCTCACAAAGTCTGCAATGCAATTCTCAAATGCTCAGCATGCTCAGATTCGTCTCGAGAATAGATCAGAATGTTATAAATGAATACAACTACGAATCTGACGAAATACAATCTAAAAATTCTATTCATCAAATCCATAAAAATTGTAGGAGCATTAGTTAATCTAAACGGTATAACAAGAAATTCATAATGTCCTACCTGGTTCTGAATACAATTTTCGGCACATCCGAATCTTTAACCCACAACTGATAATAGCCAGATCGAAAATCAATCTTTGAAAATATAGTTGCTCCTTTCAATTGATCGAACAAATCATCAATTCTCGGCAAATGATACTTATTTTTTATCGTAACCTTGTTAAGCAAACGATAGTCGATACACCGTCTCATTGATCCATCTTTCTTCTTTGCAAACAAAACTGGTGCACCGCAGGGCAAGAAACTCAATCGTGCAAAACCTCTATATGTTAACTCTTGCAACTGAGCTTTCAATTCTTTTAACTCTATTGGATCCATTCTGTACAGAGCTATCGATATCGGTGATGTTTCCAATACTAACTCAATAGCAAATTCAACCTCTCTGATTAGTGGTAACCTAGGTAACTCTTCTGGAAACACATCTGGATATTCACAAACCACTGGCATCGATTCAATCTTAGATTTTGACACTTTTGTATCAAGTACATACGCAACGTAAGCATTGCAACCCTTTCTCACATATTTC
Source organism: Gossypium longicalyx (assembly GCA_025698465.1). Taxonomy (NCBI): domain Eukaryota; kingdom Viridiplantae; phylum Streptophyta; class Magnoliopsida; order Malvales; family Malvaceae; genus Gossypium; species Gossypium longicalyx. The sequence goes on from CM046995.1 coordinate 88,861,813, forward strand.
TATGTTAGCATCGTCGATAACACAACAGGCAATCTACTTGAATCATCGGATTTAAGACGAAGAATTTCACTATTCTGACATTTCAATTAATAGTATTTCGTCTAAAGTTTACCATAACATCATGTAGAGTCAACCAATCCATACCAAAATCATATCGAATTCATCAAATGGTAAAAGATCAAATCAGCTGGAAAACAGTAACCTCGTGTCATCAAAGGACAATTCTTGCAAACTTTATCAACTAGGACATACTAGCCTAAGGGGTTTGATACTTTAATCAAGAATTTAGTGGACTCAATAGGTAAAGTCTTACTAGACACTAAATTTATACAGACATATGAATGAGTCGATCCAGGATCAATCAAAGCAATTACATTAGTGTCATAAAGAGAAAATATACCGGTGATAACATTTGGTGCTGATGCATCTTAGCGAGCGGGAATAGTGTAAGCTCTGGATGGCACTCGAGTCTCTAATCTCACAGTAGAATCCTTTGTTGCACCTTTGCTACTAGTTATATTTTATTATTTCAAGGTGGTCTCCCTCTGGCAGCTGTATTACTCGGCCTTGCATTCAGAAATTTGTCTTTCTCTAGTAACTCAAGGCAATCAGGAATAAAATGATCTTACGAGCCACATCTGAAATAGGCTTTATTATTCATCCAACAATCTCTAAAATGTTTTCTTCCACACTGTTGACACTCAGGCTTGTTGGTTTTAACACTACCAACACTCGATACTGAAGTGGCTTGAGCTTTTGGACTCGTGTGTAGCTTTCCACGATCTCTATTGGAATACCTCACTGAAGCATTCGAAAAATTATAAGAATCCCTTGATTTCTTTGAAAATGAATGATAGGGTTTACTCATTGACCTTTTTCTCGAATCTCTAGCAACAGAATCGACTCTTCTCTTTTCTTTGCTAAGCTTCTCGACTTTGCAAGCTCTATCGACTAACACAACAAATTCTTTCAGTTCAAGAATCCCTGTTAAAAGCTTAATGTCTTCGTTCAACCCGTCTTCGAATAGTTTACACATAATTTCTTTAGTAGAAACATATTCTCGAGCATACTTCTTTAATCTCACGAATTCTCTTTCGTACTCGGTTACGGTCATACGACCCTATTTCAATTCTAAAAATTCTTTACGCTTTTAATCAAGAAATCATTGACTAATATATTTCTTTCTGAACTCAGTTTCAAAGAATTCCCATGTGATCCGTTCTCTCGGCACTGCAGATGTTAAAGTGTTGCATCACTGGTATGCAGTATCTCTCAGAAGTGATACAGCAGATTTAACACATTCTGTTGGCATACAAAACATTTCATCAAAAACACGAATTGTATTCTCAAGCCAAAACTAGGCTCTCTCAAGATCATCATCAACTGTAGCTCTAAACTCTTCTACCCCGTACTTCTAAATTTTATCAACAGGTGGCTTACCCATATGCAAAGTTTCCAAACCTTGAAGAGCTACAGGAACTGGTTGGGGAATAGGTGAGGTAGAGGCTGCTGAGCAGCCGGATTCGCTCGGACAATCTTAGAAAACCATTCATTCATAATTTAGAAGTAGGCTCCCTTGGCCTCTTCTCCACAACCTTCAGATATGGGTCTCGATTCAGACGGCACTACTCTGTGAACGGAGGCTGACGCATTAGTTTCCACATCATCAGAAACTGCTCGATTGGGATCCGTTACTATATGAAAACATAATTTAAAACTGTCAGGAGATATCACACTATCACAGGTTAAACATGGCATGTATAGCTAGATTAACACACGCTACGTTAGTTTGAGAATCGACTAACCTGTAGCTCTGATACCAATAAATGTAACACCCCTAACCTGTATCCGTCGTCGGAATAGGATTACGAAGCATTACTGGGCTAATCTCTTAAACAATCATACAATTCAAATTACAATTCTCATACTAATTAAAAACCATTCAAACACAATCATATAGTCCTTAACATGAGCCCTCGAGGCCCAAATCAAGCATTAGAAGTGGTTCGGGACTAAACCAAAAACTTAAAATTTTTTTGGAAAAACATTGAAAATTTTCAAAGTACAGGGGACACACGCCCGTGTGGCCAGGCCTTGTGTCTTACAAGGCCAAGAGACACGACCGTGTCACAGGCCGTGTGGACATTCGAAATGGGATCACATGGCCGTGTCCCAGCCCGTGTCCGACCCCGTGTATCTCTCTGACTTGGGTAACATGGCCAACCACACGCCCGTGTGACTAGCCCGTGTACCCTTCGAAAATGGCTCCACACGTCTGTGTGCCAGGCCGTCTAAAGCTACTGACTTGATTTCTAAATAAGTACCAGAGGATGCACGGCCATGTCACCTGACCGTGTGTCACACACTGCTGAGACATACGCCCGTGTCTCTGCCCGTGTGGACAAAAATAGGCTATCTTCTAAGCCATTTTCTCACCAAAATTGCACCAACTTAAACCCAACAAATAGCATATGACCCTAACATCAATAAGCATTCAAAACAACCATAACCAAGTCCAAATCATGCTATACCAATACCAACAACCACAAGGCTCATAATCATCACAATTAAACATTAAAAAAATACCAATATGCCTCCAAAGTATACCTAAATGATCAAACTCACTTATTAAACTTTGTGCCTAATGCACATTCAATATGCCAATTCAGTACATACCAAATCACCTTTAAGCATTTACCTAAATGGTCACTTTCATTATGCATTATCTTGCCTAATGCTTAGCATGCTAGTACACTCTCAAATTCAACTAATTGCTACCTTCAATATTAATTCTCAACAAGGAATTCACATAGCAATTATAAACCACATATCAAAAGGCCATTTATACATATTTACATATAAAAATATATAACTACTTACAAGCCAATTCAAATGGCCAAAATTCATCAAGACATAAAGGTTACATTAGCCAAAGAGACCTATACATGCCATATAACCAAATTACTCACAGTTCAAAAGTACCAAAACAACTGCTGGATAGTATGATGAAATTCCAACAACTTCCAATTCGAGCAAGCTTTGAAATCACTATAAAACACGGAAAAGTATACAAAGTAAGCTATTAAGCTTAGTAAGCTCATATGACTAATAAATACATCTTACCATATAATCATAATTTAAGTGATTTAACATGGCATAATGCAACTCAATTTAATCCAAAAACCTAGCACATATTCATCAATAAGGTTAAACATAAAATTCACAAATTTCATAACTTCAATGCTTTTATGATTCACATACATACCTGTAATGAGACATATCGATCTCTTATTCTTCCATACCATCAATACACCCATTGAACCATTTGGAATACTATTGGATGCTCGGGAATCTTGCACACTAAGTGCTAATACATGGTCAAAACCATCAGTATATCATATCTCGAATAAATGCTCCCTCTTGAGCTATCACTGGGTATGTTCACACAAGCTGATGGTCAAGACTTAACTACACAATGCTGCTCACACAAGCTGACGAGTAACCGCAACACATGCCAGATAACTCAGCCACCAGTACAACGTACAAGACCAACACTCAAAACACGGTAACCCTAATGACATGTCATTTGTATCCTATCTATTCCTAAGGTTCAACCATGATTTATACATTGCCGATAACTTATCGAGACTTTCCGTGGTGTCGTATTATCACAATTATATCAATTAATCGTTCAAACATATATAATTTAATGCTTATTAAACATACGAACTTACCTCGCTTACAAAAACGACGAAATAAGATCGACTAGTCTGATACTTTATCTTTCTTTCGATCTAGATCCGTATGAGGCTTAACTTGATCTAAATAATCAAATTCAATCCATTTAGTATTCATTATATTCAATTCAGCCCAAAATACATATTTTTGCAAATTTACACTTTTACCCTTAATATTTTAACTTCTTTACAATTTAGTCCCTATCACAGAAAAATGCAAATTGATGCAATTTAATCTACACCCATACTAGTCGAATTTCATACAAGCTTATAACAGCCTATATTTTTCATTAATTCACACATTTACCACATAAATTTCACATTTCTCAATTTAATCCCTATTTGACGTTTTCAACCGAAATCACTTTACAAAACTTGTTTATTTATCAACAAAGATTCATTTTCTTCCCTCAAGCATAAAAAAACATACACATTCATCAATGGTAAAATCCTAAAATCTTAACAGTTTTGCAAATTAGTCCCTGGGCTAGCTAGATTAAGCTACAACGACTTTAAAAACATAGAAATCATTAAAAACTGAGCAAAATTGCACTTACAAGCACAAGGAATATTGGCCGAACCTTCAAGCTTAGCTATGGCTTCTTTATGCCCTAATTTTTGGTGGTGAAATCTCAACTAAGAAGATGATAACATCTTTTTATTTATTTATCACATTACTTAATTAACCTTACGAATAAACTTTGATTTCACTTAATAATATGTCCATATTTGTCCACTAATAATACTAGTGGTCTAATTACCACATAAATCCCTTAACTATTTAATTTCATAGCCATTTAGTACCTTTAACTTATAGAACTCTAATTTTACACCTTTTTTAATTTAGTTCTTTTTACTAAATTAAGCACGCAAACGTCAAAATGTCTTAACAAAATTTTTATACTAGACTACTCACATGCTGTAGACATTAAAATAATAATAAAATAATATTTCAACCTTGGATTTGTGGTCCCGAAACCACTGTTTCAATTTTCCTGAAAACGAGCTGTTACAATCGACACTATTACCATATTGGTGTTGAACTTCATCAGTTCTCACATTCAACTCAATCTGAATCTGTTCAACCATTTTTGCTTCTGTAGCTTTCCAATTCCATAAGGCTTCCTCACTAAACTTGACATCTCTGCTCTCAAACACTTTATAGTGAAGGGATTATAAATCCTATACCTTTTCTTACTTCCATTGTGCCAAACAAAGATACCCGATTGTGCTCTTTTTTCCAACTTCTTCCTCTTAACAGCAGGAATGAGTGCATAACACAAACAACCAAAGATCTTCAAGTGTAAAACTGATGACTTAAATCTAAACCATCCTTCAAACGATGTCTTATCTTTCACAAATTTTGTTGGTAATATGTTGAGCAGATAAACAGAGGTGCTCGTAGCTTCAGCCCACAACTTGTTTGGTAGCTTCTTTTCAAACAACAAACATCTCGTCATATCCATCACACTTTTATTATTTCTTTCACATACACTATTTTGCTGAGGAGTGTATGCGTTTGTCAATTGATGCTCGATCCCAGCATATTTACAAAACTTTTGAAACCTTTTAGAAGTGTACTCAGACCTATTAAACAAACCTAAGTATTCTCAGCTTGCAATAAGCTTGATTCTCAAGATTAGCTTTAAACTTCCAAAAAACCTCAAGAACTTCAGACTTGGCCTTCAAAAAATACACCCAATAATAACTAGTGTAATCATCAATAAATGAAATGAAGTACCTGCTGTTGCTAAGTGAGGTAGTCTATATTGGTCCACATACATCAGTATGAACTACATGAAGCTTCTCAGTAGCTTGCAATGCCTTGTTTACAGGAAATGGAAGTCTTGCTTGCTTCCCAAACTAACACACTTCGCACACCGTAGTTCGTTCATCAACTTTAGACATGTTCTCAACTAAACCATGCTTATAGAACATACCAAGTGATCTGTAATTGATATGCCCCAATCTCTTGTGCCGCAAGTCAGTACCATTAGTTGAACTATAGTAAGCTTTAAAGGTAACTAAGTTTCAATTTGGAAAAAAATCTTATCACTCATTTTGACTGACATAAGTTCTTGACCAGTTGAATTAGATATAAAACATTTATTCTTTTCAAAAACAACAAAATAATTCTTCTCAACAACCTAAGCAACATTGAGCAAGTTTTGATCAATATCTGGTACAAACAAAACATTGGTAATGACTTTTGTACCTGTAGGAGTGAACCAAAGGACTTGTCAACTTTTTTGAACATACTTTCATCTAAAACCATATGGTTTGTGCAGCCACTGTCAATCAACCAGTCCTTCTTCATTTGGTTGTTGACTGCAAAGCATGAGGTAGTGAATGCGAGCTCTTCTTGAGCTTGATTTTCATCAGCAGCTTGAGCTTGATTGTGTGCTGATATTGTTGTTGCTCTCTATTTTTACAAACTTTTTCAACATGACCAAATTGTGTGCAGTTTCTACACTACACACCAAGTCTAAACTCGTAAAATTTTTTTGAGTGACTTGTCTTTTTGCAATGACTGCATGGTGGATACTTTTTTTTCTCACCATCTCTTTTTGGTCTTTTTTTTTTTCATTCCATTTCTTCTTGCCTTTGTTCCTTGAAGAACATGGAATCTCATTGTTTCTTTCTTAGAAAGCACATTTAGTGTGCCCCTCTTCTCTGATTGCTTTTATTTGTTCCTATGCATACAGAACATTTATAAGCTCTGATAGAGAGATTATTGTTAAGTCCCTCGAGTCCTATAAGGATGAAATCTTGGACTCATACTTCTCAAGTAAGGTTGTGATGACTTTTTCAACAGTCCTTCTATCACTAAACTAATCGCTAAGTAGCCTTATGTTGTTGACAATGGACATAATCATTTCTGCATATTGCTTGATTCTTTTAGTCTCTTTTATCTTTATATTCTCAAAGTCTCTCATTAGGTTCAAGAGTTGTTGCTACCTTGTCTTCTCAGTCACTTGGAACTTTTCTTTCAGCTTGTCCTAAGCTTGTTTCGATGTCTCACAAGCCATAATCCTTATGAATAAAACATCTGGCACACCATTTTGAAGGCATGGCAAAGCCTTGTATTTCTTAGTAGACTCATCACTATGCTGTTTGATTTGAGCTATCGTTAAATTAGCTCGCAAATGTGTTGACTCTTTATCTGTCTCAACCACTTCCTATAGATCATATGCTTGAAGATATGTCTTCATATTTACTACTCAAATTTGGTAGTTTTCGCCAGTAAAAATATGAGGTGGAGGTGGTCTGAAGCTTCCAGATGACATGGTGACACTTACAAAAGGCCCTCAAAGACTTTAGCTATTGATACCAATTGTTGGTGTTTTTAACCAAGTGCAGAACATAAAGAAATAACACAACAGATGGAATAAATTGCTTGTGTATTCATTCAACTTTTTTATTGCAAAAATTACAATATATATGAAAATGATTACAAGTTATCAACTAATCCTACCTAATTTTTTAGGAAAAGTAAGCATAAAACTTGTACACAACTTGATTAGGTATATCTGTACCAATCAGGGTCATTTCAATACTAAATTTGCTTATCCTATCAAGCAATCTTAAGTAAGCAGACTTAAACAAAATATCAACACATGCGAACCCTTCTTGCAACACATTTTGGGGTTCGCCAAATTCCATAAAAGCTCGCATTTAGCTTGGCATGCATCTTGGATTAAGCTCGCATCTTTGAATGAGCTCGCATTTGGTTGTCGAGCTCGCAACTTCTATTGAGCTTGTAAATGTAAAGCCTACAGCTTCGTATGTTATGTTTGTGACAGCATGAATGGCCACTTCGCAACACAGTCTGTCAGTTTATCTAAAATCAAATTGGTATTTTTTTAAATTTTTTTTTGTGTAGTTCTATTTGGGAAGAAGGTTGGAATGTTTCTATTTTGTGAAGGCTATGAATCAACATATGAGCACCTTTAAGACTTATTTTATCAAATGCAAAGTGGGTTCAAGTAAGAATGTTCAATTGTGAAAGCTTGTCAGATAAATGCTTGAAGCCTCGCTAGCAATAAAAATAGCTTAAAAATAAAATATGCTTTTATGCTATAGCTAATTATTCCTTCCAAGCAAGAAATGGACTAAAAAGAGAGACTAAATTTTTGCGAAGTGGCTATTCATGCAATGAAAAACATAGATCTCACACTTGTGAGCTCATTCAAAAGATGCAAGCTCATCAAGTGTGCAAACTCATCAAATGTATGAGCTCACCTAATATGCGAGTTCATCAAATATCAAGAGTGCGAGCACACCAAAGCTGCAAAGTCACCAAAGATGCGAGCTCTATTAGGTGAGCTTATACATGCGAGCCCTTTCTCTGTAAGTTGCCAACTTGCTGTGAGACGATAATATTTTTGACAAGATGTTTTGGTTACTGATTAAACTAAAATCAAAGAATAGAGAGGCAAGTTGTACTGTACAAATTACAAGGCTTTCCAAGTTATAATTATTTATTCTTAATTTTAGCTTGTTTAAGCATAATTGTTCATGAAAACTGAAGTGTGAAAAATGAAAAATAGAAGTTCATAATTTGATTACTTCTTCATTGTTTTGTTTTTATTGCTTTCAGTCTCAATACAATTTTCATCAAATATCCAACAATTGGTATCAATACTAGTTATCTTTGTGGACCTTAACCTCTGTTTCATAAAAAATGTCTTCAGTAAGCTTTTCACCACCTCCACCTTTTATTTTTATAGGAGAAAACTACCATATTTGAGTAGTAAAAATGAATACTTATCTTTAAGACTTTGATCTTTGGAAGGTTGTAAATATTAAAATAGAACCACTAACCTTGAAAGCAAATTCAGCACTTGCTCATATGAGACAATATAGTGAGGACTGTGCAAAAAAAAAAAAGGCAATGTCTTGCTTGCAAAACAATGTTTCAAATGTAATTTTTACATGAATTATAGCTTGTGACACTCTAAACAAGCTTGGGATAAGCTCAAGGAGGAGTTCTAGGGTTCGCAAAAGACAAGGCACAACAGTTGATCAATCTTAGACAAGATTTTGAAAACCTCAAGATGAAGGAAGCTGAGACTTTAAAGCAATATTAAGATAGAATCATAGTAGTGGTAAGCCACATAAGATTGCTAAGGGACCAGTTTGTGGACAGTCAAGTAGTTGAAAAGGTGATTACTGTAACACCCCGTACCCGAGACTGTTGCTGGAGTCGAACACGAGGTGTTAACAGACTTAATTCATTGCTTAAACAGCTCAAACAATTTAATTTTAGAAATTCCAGACAAGCTAGCTAATTGCGTCACAGTCGCTTAAAAATTCATATCTCAAGTTACGAAACTCAAAATCCAATTCAGTAAATTTTCCCTGAAACTAGACTCATATATCTATTTACTAATTTTTTTCTAGAATTTTTGGATACGCCAATTAGTACAGTTTATTAGTTAAAGTCTCCCCTGTTTCAGGGTTTGACTGCTCTAACCTCTGTGTATTACGAATCAGATATCTATCTTTACAGAATTTTAATGACTATGAAGTTTATTTCTCTTAAAACTAGACTCAATAAGAAATATGTACATATAAATTATGAATTCTAATTATTTTTATACAATTTATGGTGAATTTCCAAAGTCATAATAGGGGATCTAGAAATTGCTCTGGCCCTATTTCACAAAAAATTAAACATCTCATAAAATATAACTCATATACCTGTTTCGTTTCTTCCATATGAAAATAGACTCATAATTATTCAATTTCATATTTTATTCATCATCTAATTATATCTCTACTATTTTTAATGAATTTTCAAATTCACATCACTACTGCTGTCTGAATCTATTTTATGGTAAATTTTACCTATTTCATGGTTTCCATGGATTAACTAGCAATTTGACATACATAACACCAAATATGATCATAATTAGCCATTCCAATGGCTAATCATTACCAAGCATTTTTATACTACTCAATAACCATATCATACAAAATGATTATAATGCTATACATGTCATACTCAAAATATACAAGTCATTATGCCAACATGGTATACGGATAGTGTGAGCGTGCCTCCGACCCTTCCCGATTTCCGAGATGGCTTGTCAACACTACAAGGAATGAAAAGGAGGGAGTAAGCATAAATGCTTAGTAAGTTCACATGCAAATAGCAAGTAACATAACCATATAAGCAAACATAAAACATCATTTGCATAATCATCACCAAGACATTCATATCATATTTTCATTTATCATCTTACCATATTGTTGTTATATCGATTTTTCAACCCGAGGGTTAAGTACATACCTGTTCAAAGTATCCATTTCACAACACTTACCAATACATCCCTTTCATCTTGAGTATTCCTCCACTTGAGTAGAACTTTACCCGTTGAACACATCGGAATATAATTCGGATACATGGAAGGTTTGCACATAAGTGCCACATATGTAGCCAAGCTACTATGTAACCCGCCCATAAGCGAACTCGGACTCAACTCAACGAGCTCGGATGCCTAGTTACATTTCATGAACTCGGACTCAACTCAACGAGTTCGGACATTCGCATCCATAAGTGAACTCGGACTCAACTCAACGAGCTCGGATGCCCAAATATCCTAGTGGCATGTCACTTGTATCCTAATCCATTCCTAAGGTTCAACGGGACCTTTTTCCCAATCATGTGTCTCAACCATCTTCTACGGAATACCGATACCGATACTCGGAAGTATTTCACATTTTCCAAGTATATCACATAATTTGACATATTATCAAACAATTATCACGAGTATAATATTTCATAAAAATTATCATATCATTTAAATAAAATAAAAACATTTAAAATAATAACTATATTACCAACATTTACATATGAACTTACCTAGTATGCGAAAATGGCTACTTTTACCATTTCGTCCACAACTTGGTATTTTCCCCATTTTAGCCCGAATTTTAGTTTTCCTTGCTAATCGAGCTTGGAAGCTTGAAAAACCCTAGCCATGGTTTCTCCTTGCTATATTCGGCCATGGGGTTGAAGATGAGCAAAATTGGCTTTTAATTTTGTATTTTAATTCATTTTACCCCTAAATGACCAAAATGCCCTTACTACTAAACTTTTCAAAAATTCCATCCATGTCCAATTTTTGTCCATAAACTTAGAAATTGGTAAAATTGCTATTTAAGACCTCCTAATTAATATTTCAAAACAATTTCGTACTAGAAACTTCTAGAATGCAAGTTTTGCAAATTATTCGATTTAGTCCCTAATTTCAATTTAAGCACTTTAGGCATAGGATTTCATCACGAAATTTTCACACAATCATGCAATCATATCATAAACATCAAAATAATTATAAAATAATTATTTCTATCTCAGATTTTGTGGTCACAAAATCACTATTCCGACTAGGCCCAAAATTAGGATATTACAATTACGACACTTCCTGAGAGATATGAATAAAATATATCATCATTAGAAGATTCGAGGGATCTGTCAATCATCTCACTCTCTGAACTAATCAATGTTCTGTATGTTCAAAAACAAAGAAGGGAACGTGGAGAAGAGGGGTACATTGAGGGAGCCTTTTAAGCTAAAAACAAAGAAGGCTCGAGCTCTTCAAATCAAAAAGGAAAGAAAAGTTGGTCAGATAAGTAAGAAAAGTAAAAAAAAAAAAAAAAGAGAGAATGGAAAGAAAAAAATCCACCATGCTCGCGTTGTAAGAAGTTGGGTCAACCTGAGAGAGTTTGTTGGTTCAGGCCAAATGCTCAATGCAGAAATTACAAGCAGTTTGGCCATGAAAGAATGGTGTGCAAGAATAAATAGCATGCACAACAACAAAATGTTCAGGCACAAACAACAGAATCCAATTAAGAAGAATTGATGTACAATGCCTTCTACGAAGCCAGTTCACTGCATCATGCGAAACCTCTAATAAATAAAGAATTGGCTTGTTAACAATGGTTGTACAAGTCACATGATTGTAGATGCAAACATCTTCAAGAGTATTGACAAAAGTTTCCACTCCAAGGTGAAAAATGGAAATGACCAGTACATCAAAGCAGTAGGAAAATGAGATGTTTTTTTATTAAAACTCCAACAGGTACTAAACTTGTGACTGTGTTTTTTTAGCTCCTGACATAGATCAAAATTTGCTAAGTGTAGGTTAGTTGCTCGAGAAGAGATATTATGTGGTATTCAAGGACAATAAATGTTTAATATTTGATCCTAGTAGATGTGAGCTCATATCAACAACGATGATTGATAGAAGTTTTGTTGTTAATTGGAACTTGGCAACTTCTATTGCTTATACCAGTTCGCTAGATGAAACCAAATTATGGCACGGGAGAATGAGATATGTTGACTACAAATCCTTAAGTCAAATTTTAAAAAAAAAAATTGGTTAAAAATTTATCAGGCATGGTTAATCATGAATATGTATATGAAGTGTGCCAGCTTGGGAAACGGACAAGGCTTCTATTTCTTACAAATAGAGTATGTCGAGCCAGTGAAAAGATACACTTAGTACATCTTGAAATTTGCGAACCTATGAAAACAAGTTCACCAAATAGAAGTAGATACTTTGTGTTGTTTATTGGTGACTGTACAATGTTCTGTTGGGTGTACTTCATGAAGAATAAGTCCGAAGTGGCTAAAATCTTCTAAGTTTAAAGCTATGATGGAGAATCAAAATGGTTGCAAGCTTAAGATGATAAGGTCAGATAATGGGGCAGAGTACACTTTAGAAAAAAAATAAAAAATTCTCTGAAGAGGCTGTGTCTATGATCAGTTGAGCAACATGTATACTCCACAACAGAATAGAGTAAGTGAAAGAAAAAATAGAACAATAATAAATATGGCTCGCTGCTTGTTGTTTGAGAGCAAATTGCCAAATAATTTTTGGGCAGAAGTAGTAAACACTATTGTTTACTTGCTAAATAGACTTTTAACTAAAACTGTTGAAGGGAAGACACCATTTGAGGCTTGGTATGGTTTTAAACTCTCTATTTCTCACCTAAGAGTGTTTGGTTGCACTTGCTTTGTTCATGTTCTAGGAAAGAAAAAAACAAGTTGGATAGTAGATCGCAACCAGGAATTTTTTTCGGATATTCCAGTGTTAAGAAATATTATAGAATTTATAACCCTTTCTCCAAGAAGATGATTATAAACAAAGATGTAAAGTTTGATAAAGGGAGAATTTGGAAATGGAATGCAATAGAGGAGGAGATGTGCAAATAGGGGGGACTGAAACTTGATCTACAACCCATTGGAGATCAAATTGAAAATGATGCAGTTGATGACCATCCAATGCGAGGGACCAGGTCAATTACTAAAGTCTATCAAAGGTGTAATCTGGCGAATTTGGAACTAGTTAACTTCGAAGAAGCAGCCCAAGAAGTTAAATGGCAAAATGCCATGAAAGATGAAATCAACACGATAAATAAAAATGAAACATGGAAACTGGTAAACAACCAATTTATAAGAAAGTAATTGGAGTTAAATAGGTGTTTAAGACTGAAATGAATCCTGATGGTTTAGTCAATAGATACAAAGCCAGAAAATTTGAGAAAGGGTTTAGCCAAAAATATGGAGTGAATTTCACTGAAACCTTCGCACTAGTAGTAAGGTTAGATACCATAAGGCTACTACTAACTATTGCAGCTCAAAAGAGTTAGATAATACATCAAATGGATGTGAAGTCAGCCTTTCTGAATGGTTTCCTGAAGGAAAAAATTAATGTCGAATAGCCTCAAGGATTCGTAATGCCTAGATGCGAAGCGAAGGTATACAAACTGAAGAAAGCTTTGTATGGCCTAAAGTAAGCACCAAGAGTGTAGTATGAAAATATCGAAAACCATTTAACAAAGTTGAGGCTTGAAAGAAATGTCAGTGAACCCACACTTGGTGGTTAATTTCAAAGAGTAGATACAAGTGAAGTTTGAAATGTTAAACTTGGGAGAAATGACATACTTCCTTGGTCTAAAAGTAATTCAAGCTCACAATACAATTTTTATAAACCAAAAAGGGTTCGCGATGAAGATCTGCGAAGATATTGTATGGAGAATTGTAAGTTGACGAACACCTTTATCATACAAGGTGAGAATTTTGCCAGCAATGAAGATGTTGAAAGAGTTGATGAAACAAGCTATAGAAACTTGGTTGAATGATTGATTTATTTGAATGAATCCAGACTTGACATAATGTACGCTGTAGGTTTGTTGTCAAGGTACATGCACTGTTGTGATGTGATTTTTCGATATATAAGAGGAACTTTAAACCATGAAGTGAAGTTTGTGAAGACTAAAAAGATCAAGTTACTTGGATACTCAGACAGTTATTGGGTTGGGTCTACTGAAGATATGAAGAGTACCTTAGGTTATTTCTTCACTCTAGGATTCAGTGTTTTTTGTTTTAGCTCAAAGAAGTAGGAAACAATAGCACAATCAACTGCTGAAGCAGAATATGTTGTAGCCACAGCTATTGTAAACGAAACCATTTGGTTAAGTAAGCTACTAAATGATTTGAATCAAAACCAATGGGAGGCAACATAAATAAAGTGCGATAATCAGTCTACTATTGCAATTGCAAAAAACCAGTGTTTCGTGGAAGAACAAAACACTTCAAAATAAAGTATCATTTTGTGAGAGAAGTGGAACAAGCTAAGGAAGTAACTTTAGTTCACTACATTCGCAAGATCAGTTGGTAGACATTCTAACAAAACCTCTAAGGAAGAGGAAATTCGAGAAGTTACGTTATGATATCGGGGTTCGCAACATGAAGGCCAAGGAGGAGTGTTGTGAAGTGGCCATCCATGCAATGGCAAACACAAATTGCTCACCTGCGAGCTCATCTAGAAGATGCGAGCTCATCAAATATGCAAGCTCAGTAAAGCTGTGAGCTCACCAAAGCTACGAAGTCACCAAAGATGATAGCTCTGTTAGGCGAGCTTATACATGCGAGTCTTTTCTCTGCAATTTGCCAACTTGCTATGAAATAATAATATTTTTGACAAGATGTTTTAGTTGCTAATTAGACTAAAATCAACCAATAAAATGGCAAGTTTTATTGTACAAGTTCCAAGACTTGCCAAGTTGTAATTATTTATTCTTATTTTTAGCTTATTTAAGATAATTGTTCATGTAAACTGAAGTCTAAAAAATGAAAAATAGAAGTTCATAATTTGATTACTTCTTCATTGATACATGCACAGATGGGGTGAAATTTATTAGATTCCAATAATCAAAATTGCCAATTTTCAGGCTTAGGAAATCAGCAGACTTTCAATGACTTTTTGGATGGTATCCTAGCATTTCTGGGTTAATATGTCTCACGGCATTTGAAGATCTATCTCTTAGCTTTGAAACGCGTTTTGAATCACTTGATTTTGAGTTCGAGAGCTCAAGTTATGACCGTTTTAGTGAAGACTGCGCGAGCAGAATTTCTGAACGGGATTATGACAAAAATTACGAGTTTTGGGTTTTTAATTCGAGTTTAAATCATATTGGATTTGTGTTTTAGGCTTAATTTTTATTATATATGAGCCCAATATTTTATTTATCAGCTCTTATTATTTCATTATTATTCTATTTCTTTTTTGAGTTAATAAATTCTCTCTGAGTTTTTCTTTTCAAGAATTTCTCTTGAGTTTCTTTTAGAAGAGTTTTAACAATCTTTTTAGATTGTGGGGATCATCTTCAAACTTTTTCTTGCCAAGGTTTTTATCTTGGAGGGGAAATTAGAGCCGCTTGAAGGGGGTTGTGGATTCTTTGTGTTTCCAAGGCTTCTTAGGACTTCTACACGCCACGTTCTATTTTTCCATTTATCTTCTTTATTCACTTCCTTAATCTTTGATTTATTATTTTATTTTAGTTATTTGTTTTAATTTTTTATCTAACTTGGATTTAATTTCGTTTCAGGTTGTATAAAAAATCCAAGTTTCTTTTCGAACATCTAGAGCCCTAAGTCAAATCCGCGACTTTGACAAACTTTACGATCCGCTTTCGCATTCATCCTTCTCATCCTTTATCATTTGGTATCAGATTTGAGCATTTTAGGTGTTCTTTTTAAACTGATTTCTAGAAAACAGCCTCAAAACAAATTTTACCCCTACAGTTTTCAGAAAAAAAATTTCAGTGGGTAAACGATTTTCAAACGATCTAAAATTTTGCATACTATTTCTTGGAACTATTTTAAAGTATAAAAAAAATATTTCCCACAAAAAAAAAGTGATAAAAAAGTACAAAAAAATACGAAAAAATAAAAAAATAAAAAAAATTCTGTGGGTTGAATTTTGTGCCGAAACTTTCCAGATCAAACCTACATTATTTGAGGAGGCTCCAGTTTAAATTTTGTGATTTTTGGAAATCGGGAACACCTTGAACGAAGTTTGTCAAATTGCTTCGCAGTTTTTCAGGTTTTCGGGTTTCAGCAATTTTCATTGACTCTTAGCTGTAAGTTTTCATTTGTTTTTCCTTTTAATTTGTTCCTTACGCATTCTAACACTTTCTTGTTTCTTGTGTTAGTAGGTTAAATCACGTTGCATATTCCTTCCTCCGTGCAACAAAATTCTTTGATCTAAGCCAATTTTGGACTCATAGTGCTATTAGGTTTGCTTTGATAGTTTGATTCTAAAACATTTTGATTGATTGATATAGGCACTTTTAAAAGACTCACAAGATTAATTCTTACCTCATTGAGAAAATTTTTTTTGAGTGCATATAGGTGAGGTTTGCTAAATTTTTCTTTTCTTGAATGTTGTGCTCTTTTCAGGCTTTCATTATAACTCGCAATAATATGATCGGGAAGTTGAGAAGGGATCAAAAGGTTCGAAATGTTCAAGATCAGCAACGTGACACTATTTTAGACACGATCAACAAAAATTTGGATCATCTAAGTACCAAAATTGAGTGTCGGAATCGTAATTGGGAAGATAAGGTTGATCAGCCTCGTCTTCGTGCAAATAATGCTCGACGTATCTTCCATGCAAATGATGAGACTTTGGTTAATAATGACCGTATACAACATTTTTTAGATAAACCAAAGTTCAACATTCCACCATTTCGAGGGAATTATGATCTCGAAGCATATTGTGAGTGGGAATCAAAAATTGAACTTATGTTTCATTACTATAAATGCTCGGAAGAGGAAAAAGTCCAATTGGCGACCCTTGGATTTTCAGATTATGCATTGAGTTGGTGGATTCAACTTGGAATTGATCGTAAAAAAAACCATGAAAGGGTAATTGAAACATGGGATGAGTTGAAGCAAGTGATGCGAAAGCGTTATGTTCCTTCTCATTACTATAGAGAGGTCTTAACGAGACTTCAACGCCTTGTTCAAGGTAATCGATCTGTTGATAAGTACTTTAAGGAGATGGAGATGCTTATGCAAAAAGCAAATATACAAGAGGATGAAGAAACTACCATAGTGCGATTTGTAGATGGCTTGAATGTTTCGATAGCCAATGCTCTTAATCTTCACACCTATATTGATCTTGAGGAGATGGTACACAAGGCAATTGAGATTGAGCAACAATTTCAGCAACATCAATCTCATCCATTTGGAGCATCACACTATTATCGAGGTACAAGTTCTAATTTTACTTTTAAGAATTCGAAACCTCCTTATGTTACTAATAAGTTGCTGTCAAAACATGCTGAGATTAAACCTTTTGAGTGGAAAAGTAGGGCTCCTACAAAACATTCTTCTACATCTTTCAAGTAACCCATTTCTACTAATTTTTCACCAAAACAACAAAGAGCTCGTGACATTGAATGTTTTACGTGTAAAGGGCGTGGGCACTATAGTCGTGATTGTGCCAACACGAGACTTTTATTGATCAAAGAAGATGGCGAACTTTGTGAACTGGAAAAAAATGATAATGAGAATTTTTTCCTTGAATCTATAGAGTTAGATGAAATAGAAACGTCATGTTCTCTTACCGAGATTTATTGTACTAAATTGAATATTCATAATACTTGTGAGGGGGATATGGGAAGAGAGGAAAAATCATGTGAAAAAATAGAGAGAAAAGAGACCTTTAGTGATAAAAGTCTACTTAATGGTCCAAATTTGGTGAGTGAAAATCCATATGAGGTAAAATTGGAGAGTTCTCAAGTGAAAAAAGAAAATGAAAAGCAAGAAAATACCCATACAAAAATGAGGAATGGTTATGTTTTAACTAACTCTAACTTAAATTTGTTTAGTGGTGTTTCTTTGTTACAGGATTTCAAGAATCCGTTGACGAACTCTCAATTATATTACTCTACCATCGATAGACAATTTTACTTGTGGGAAAGAGGTAAATTGAACATTGATAATTCTCCACAGGTACTAGAAGATAAGAAAAGTAATGATACATCAGAAATTGCAATATCTAAAGATTCGGGGACGAATCTTCTTGAGGAAGTGGGGAATGATGCAAGTCTCAAGGCACAATTTCAGACTCATGGATGTGATGGATTCACACTATTTCAAGGCTCAACAACAATGTCAAAGGCTAAAAAAATCAAATCAGGACTTGATCAAAGACAAGATTCGAGGAAAAATCTTTTTGAGGAAAGGGAGAATGATACATGCACAGATGGGGTGAAATTTATTAGATTCCAATCATCAAAATTGCCAATTTTTAGGCTTAGGAAATCAACAGAATTTCGACGACTTTTTGGATGGGATCCTGGCATTTCTAGGTTAGTATATCTCATGGCATTTGAATATCTATCTCTTAGCTTCGAAACGCATTTTGAATCACTCGATTTTGAGTTCGAGAGCTCAAGTTATGACCATTTTAGTGAAGACTGCGCGAGTAGAATTTCTGAACGGGATTATGACAAAAATTACGAGTTTTGAGCTTTTAATTCGAGTTTAAATCATATTGGATTTCTGTTTTAGGCTTAATTTTTATTATATATGAGCCCAATATTTTATTTATCAGCTCTTATTATTTTATTATTATTTTATTTCAAATTTTTTTATAATTATTAAGTATTTTAAGTTATTTAGGAATTTTATGTTAACAAGAAAGTTTAGTTTAAAACTACTTCTTGTTTAGATTAAATTAGAGTTCTAGTATACTTAGGAGTTTTATTTAGATTTATTTATCTAGCCTATATATAGGCATTTGCATTGTACATAATAGAGACAATTCATTATTATTCTATTTCTCTTTTGAGTTAATAAATTCTCTCTGAGTTTTTCTTTTCAAGAATTTCTCTTGAGTTTCTTTTAGAAGAGTTTTAACAATCTTTTTAGATTGTGGGGATCATAGGTTGTATAAAAAATCGAAGTTTCTTTTTGAACGTGTAGAGCCCTAAGTCAAATCCGCGACTTTGACAAACTTTACGATCCGCTTTCACGTTTATCCTTCTCATCCTTTATCATTCATTGTTTTGATTCTATTGCTTTCAATCTCAATACATATTTCATCAAATATCCAACATAAATGATATATAAATATGGGTAATTGTTGACTAATATGTGCCAACCATGCAAAAGGAGAAGAAAATTCTAGGTACTATAAATTTATATACAGTATGGCCTAAAAGTATCACTAACAGTCTCATTCTCAACTTCAAAAATGGCTCAAATCCCAGTTTTCCCCATTTCTATTCTATTTCTTTATTTCATAGCCTTCTTTCAAGCCTCTTCTGCAATTTCGAAACCTGCTGGTCTAAGCATAAAGCTTAACCCAAAGAACTTACTGTCCCCTGGCAATGTCATTACATCCCGAAGAATCAGAAGATTGATCCTACTTTAAGCTAGATCACAACATTTTGCTTCTTTTTCGAGTCTCAATCAATCAGAGGATAAAGTCCAACCCCATTTGCCAATAGGTTGTGTTCCTAAGACTTTCGCATATGGGGTCAAGCTCAAAATTGGAAGCTAGTGCTATGCGGTGGAGTTACTAGTGGATGCAGGAAGTAGTCTAATTTGGACGCAATGTCAACCTTGCATTAAAAGCTACCCACAGAAGGTCCCAATTTACGATTCTTGAACTTTCATGAGCTACAGCAAGCTTCCATGCACGCACGAACTTTGTCAAGGCGAAAACAGTTGGTTCAAGTATCATAGTAACAAATATGCCTACTGCATACGATATAGTGCTCGGTCTCGGCCTAATTCACTTAGAACCAAAGGTGTTGCATCTTTCAAAGCATTCCAGTTTCCTGTTGATACCATCCACACTACAGTGATTGATGATATGATTTTCAGATGCTCCAATGACAACCCAAAAATTGATTTTGCAAATGGTCAGATTTCGAGAATTCTAGGATTAAGTAGGAGACCAGATGGACTAGCAAGCCAATTAGCCAAAGAGAGGCATCATTGAGAATCGATTCTCATATTGCTCAGTCCCTTTCCATGATGTATTAAGGCAAACCAACTATCCTAAGGTTTGGAGATGACATCCCCAGACCTGTTGAAAATCTTCGATCAAAGTCCCTTTCTAAAGACCAGTCGCAATCATTACTACGTTGAATAGTTAGATATCAGCATCGGATCCAAAAAAATGGATTTCAAGTCAACACCTGGAATATTCAACCTTAGGCGGGATTGCTCAGGTGGTTCACTTATAGACTTGGCGACTTTGGTTAGCCATACTGATGAAAACACCATAGGATGCAAGGTATAAAACTTAAGAAATTATAAATCAGGATCTGTCATGTTAAATCATTAAAAATAAAACAAGAATAAAACTAAATGCGGAACGGTACTTGAATCCATGAATTCCTTGAATTTTTTCGGATCTTGGTGATTTGATCTTCCAAATTAACACACACAATAAATTTAGAGAATATTTACTCTCTCTTTGGTAAGGATGGGATATTAGAGAAGTTATCTTGTGTGTAATTTGGGTACCATAAGCCTAATATATATAACTTTGACACATTAGCCTTAATTTCTAATTAGCCCATCATTAATTAAAAATTAATTAACAGAGTATCTACACATATTTCATCCAGATTTTATTTAATAATTAAAGCCCAATAAATATTAATCAAATTAGATCACTTTTCATTTGGATTAACCTATGATGATAGTAAATAATAACGTGTAATTACCCTTATTATATATGTGATGTCCATATTTTCCAACACGCAATGCATACAATGAAGTGATGGTTGCGTTTCAAGCTTATTACGACTAGGATAATGACCCTACATTTCGAGGGCGGTGACTATATTGTAGATGGAAAACATATGCACTACTTTGCCGAGGATGGGTATTTTTGTGTGGCATTGTGTAAAGAATCAACAACTATACTAGGAGCATGGCAGCAACAAAACATGCGCATCATTTACGATATGAACGGTCCTGGACTCCAATGGGTTACCGAGAAATGTGGCAACAATCATTTTCCATGATCGAATTCTAGTTAATGTAGGGCTTGTATAACATAAATCCATCTCAATAAATTTGCTTTTGCAAACTTGGATTTGGCATTTGATCATGAAAGTATTAAACTACATTCCCTTGCACTAGAATTAAGATTTGAAAATGTTTCCAAGGAAATACAAAGGATATCAAACAACCAAGATGCAGCATTGCTTTGATTTACTTGGAGAAGCCATCAACTGTTGGTAGATTCTCGATTTTTGTTCTTCTGAAAGAAATGGTACTGTACGTATGATCAACTTCATTAGTACTGTTGCGTTCTCGAGGAAATACTTTGCCTTTCCAATACAATCTTTGTTAGTCATAAACCCTGAAATTTCAATCACCTTGAGTTGATACAATATACAGTGAGGCACTCTTTCTGGGAGATTGGTGAGAGCTTCCTAAATACCAGACCAAAGAATGGGAATCAATAAGAGTTTGCAACTTATTCAAATAACAACTTTAAAAGTAAAATTTATAATACCTGATAAAAGAAAAGTGATTGTAGTCTACCCGAATCTGTCAGTAAATTTGCAACTCCCCTTTCAAAATTGTGACAATCACAATACAACTTCAGATGGAGCAACTTGGGAAAAATTGGAAGAGGTTCACAGCATTTAAGAAGCTAACATAATGAGATATACTGCAGTGTTAGAAGACATCAAGGACCAAAAACTTAGGTACTTTGTGATAGCGAAGTTATCAAGAAACAAACCTTGAGAGAAGTAGATGATAGAACAAGTATATTAACATTAGAGATCCCTTCAAAAAATGCTGTTGCTTTAGTTTGATGACTGTCAAATCTGATGTCTAGAAAAGCAATATCGGCTCTGATAAGAGACTGCAGATTCTTGAGTGAATACTCTCTTGCTTCACAGTAAGTGTAATTGAAGTAGGCTAGAGCTGGGGTATCAATCACTAGGGAACCATAAAGTACAGACCGAATTATTTCCAATACCTTGAGCGAATTGTGGGAAATATTACACTTCTTGGTGCTGCAATTACAAATGATCAGTTCTACAAGACTAATGCAACTGGAGACAAGGCTTTCAACTGAATCATCATTCGGAAACATGATTGATTTGAGATGAAGAATCTTTAGATTGGGTAAACAAACATCCTTTGGAACATTCAAAACAAGATTAGTCTCCAGTTTCAAGGTTATCAATGTGGTGCAAGTAAACAAAACACCAGGCAAAGTGAAGTTGTCAAGAGAGATGCTTAAACCAAGATGTTTAACCCCACGCCAAATTGCAGCAGATATCCAGCCGTAAACACGATCCGAATCAACCCTTTTCCCGCACCTGAGACGGAATGCATTGATGTTTGCCGTATTATGGAAAAACAGCACTCTGTCGACGAAACACATGAAACTTTTAATGGTGGAAATTTTAAGCATTTGGCTGCTTTCGTCCAATTCAAAGTCAAGATTAGAAACTAAAGCAAAAAGATATCTCCACTTGGAAGATAGAATGGAGGTTGCAACAGCTTCTTTTGTAGAAAGAAAAGAGAGAATATAACCAAGAATTGAATCGGGTAAATTGCTAATCCTGTCTACATTCTCCATTTTCACTTGCGTAGCCATTGGAAAGCCCTCAAGAAGTCGAATAAGGAATAATCTCAGAACCTTGAAACGTTGCCAATCCTACAAGATTTTCTTTCTTTTACCTTTAAGATGAAGAAATTTTTTTCTCGAAGAAGCAGTAGCGGAAGAAAAGCAAGAAGGCGGAATAATGAGAAAGAAGATGAAGTCACAGCATTGAATCACAGTGGTTCTGAAATTGGTATGGAGTGCTTACATCTGCGTAATTTGGAGGGAGCGCAGTAACTGGCAATTCAAAGGAGTCGATGAATTCATCAAGTATATAAAAGATAATGTATAGTCGATGTTTTCTAAACCCCACCTGATATCCAACCAGTCGGGCTATCTGTAAGTCAATCCTATCACTATAATTGATCCCACTAAAAAATTATTAAAAAATATTTAATCTACGTTTAAGCTCAATTAATATGAATATTATTACTAATGTGTATATAAGGATTCGAATGTATGATTTTATTAAGTTGTTTTTCATTTTTCATCCATTAAAAAGTTTTAACTGTTTAAATATGTTGGGAGTATACTAAACCCATTTCCTCTTACATTTGACAATAAGATGGTACTAATTGAATTAAAACTCATATGGTATATATAATAGTAAAACTTTCCAAAAGAAAAAAATGAAATTAGCAGTTTTAAAAAATAATAAAAGTGAAAATAAAGGGAGCATTCGGTAATTAATAAAATATAAAACGCATCGTTTCGAACTCTTTCGTCGCCTCCAGGAAAAAACCGTCGCAGGAACTTTTCGTTCGCGGAAAGAACGGAAAAAAGAAAGGAAAATGAGCGATCGAGAACGAGATTGGGACTTCTATCTTCGAACCGTATCGAACAGTGCAAGAGACTCGAGTTTCGCTAACGATCCAGCCTCTGATCCTTCTCTTCTTCACGCCGTCAAGAAACTCTGCGATTTCTGTAGACAAGAAGAGAAATACTCTGAGGATTTGGTCGCTAGGGTTTATCCTCATATCAACAAGCTCTTCCAACGCTCTATTGCTTCCCTCTCTCAACCTACCTCTCCCAACGGAATTCTCTTACTGGTTTGGGTTTTCTTCTATTTTCCTGATTTTTTATTTGATTTTTAGAAAATTTGAGAACTACTTGAATGTTTTGTGTGCAATTTTGTCTAAACGTCATTTAAAGTGTAATTAATGCTTTAATTGACTCTTCTTTACTATTTCAATCATGTACTGAATTTTGATTTGTTAGTGACTTAGTTTATACTGATGTATGTGTGTAGTAGTTTCTCGTTTGATTGCTGTTTTCCCCCATCGGTAATCGGCAATTTTTGATATGTAATGTCTTCTTAAGATAATTTCCAATTGGGAAAGTAAAATATTGATATTTTTTTGAAAATGGCTACTTTTCTAAAGTTTAAGTCATCAAAGGCCCCAAAAGGTTCTGCACTGCATTGTGTAAAGGCTGGTTTGAGATATGAGGGAAAAGATTGTATGGATCAAAATTCAGATATCACTTAATTGATTAGATGGCCCTAGTTAAAGTGTTTATATATTATAGCATTGTAGTTTAGCTGTATTGTTTATAACTTTCTTCATCTTTGTTCTTTTGGATTTATGAATAGGTCATTCTTCAATTTTTCCTTGATTTTGGAGAGGTGGTTCTCCATGATGCTGACCCTAGTCTGAGGACATTTTTCCGTTCATGTTTGAGCCGGTAATGATACAGAGTATTTGGACAAACGTTAGATGATGAATACTTTATATTGTTTTTCTTATTTGTTTCTAAAGATAAGTTTTGAGCTACTATGTTTATTTGATTTATTTTATTACTTTGAAAAGATATTTCTCTTCATTAATATAAATAAATAAATAAATAAAGAACTTGATTGGATAAAAATGAAGCATAATGACATATTTGCAGCGTGCATTTTTTGAATTTAAGTGCCATCCTGTGGATATATAATTAGTTAATCTGTTTGCTACGACGCTAATCTACATGACGTTTTTTTTTTCTTCGCATTCACCTTATCTTGCCTATTCTCTTATGTCAGCATGCTTTTTATGAATTTAAACATTCTGTTTTCCTTAAACTTTTTGCTTAGCACTGTTCTTATGTTGACTTTTTGCTTAGCACTGTTCTTATGTTGATTACAGTGAGTTCGCAGATCCTGTTGTTGCAGCTGCAACTCTTGATTTTCTAAATGTAAACAAGAACAAACTTCTTTTTTCTTTCCCCAACTTACTACCTCAGGTATGATCAATGAATTAGGATTCTTAGCAGATTCTTTTGATAACCATAATGCATTTTAAGGTATTAAATATGCTGGATATCTTAAGAATTTGCATTGCTTTTTGGAGCATGTTGTTTGAATTTATGAAATTGATGCTATTACTGTCATATGGCTTTAGACGTGTGTAACATATTTGTTGGTAAATAAAAGATTGGAAGTTACAGAACCTAAAGAATAGAAAATTTAAATGTATGTAACATGTAGTATGCATATATATAAATTTGTCCCAAAAACAATTTTGACGTCTGCTGCACTGAATAAAAATTGAAAACCCTCTATATACTTTGTTCCTTCCAAGCAGGAGTTAATACATTTTCGTTTGATCATTAACAAATCATTTAACGGTGAAGTTAAAACATCTAAATATGCTTGTTCTGTCAAACTACCATTTTTGAGTAATCCTGTTGGAGTTGCTTTATGTTTTGAAGCTCAAAGGTGTCACGTTTATCAGCAATTCATTCCCTCTGTGATTTTACTTGTTATAGCTCATCTTCCCTTTGCCAATTATGTATTTTTCTTCTAAATTGAAGCCTTCTAATTGAACAGTGAACTAAATATGGAATCAAGTAATTATCCCTTTGCATCTCTTACTAATATTCATTATTTCTTTGTAGTTTTTCCCTTTGCTTCTGAAGCTGATTGCATGGAACGGAGAAAAGTAAGTTCTCCTATCTAAGGTTGTTTCCATTTCAGCGGACTTAGTCTTATGAGTGTTCAGTATGTGGTATATTACCTGAATGGCAATAGCTTGCTTTCTCTATGTTCTTGTCTCCACTTCTGGAGAACTTTATCAGTAATAAACAGGCTAAACTGATACTAAATCCATGTGATGTTGTTTACAGAATAAGCAGTTAAACATACAGTACTCGTAAATGGTTTGTTTTAAAGTGCTATTGAGGATCATCATGTGTGGTTTGCAGATTAGAAAAGGCATTTCTCAAGGTTTTTCCAGGATTGGTATCACCTGGATCATTTCTCCCCCTATTTCCATCTTTAGTAGATTTGCCAAGTGAGTTTATTGTCTGGGCTTCTCAATTGACTGTATTGTCCTCTTGTCTGCACTTATTTTGTACACCTTTTCACCTCATTTTGCATTTTAAAACTTCATTTGCATTCATTCTAAGCGCTTTTTAACATAAATAGATTGATGGATGGTTGATATGATAATTTTTATTCCCTTTTCTTTGTTATGTGCTCTATGTGCATTCATCTGGTTTGTTGAATGATGAAGTGAATTTTTCTTATTTCTTCATAAACTAATTATGCTTTCTGACTTTCATTTGTCTACATTAGTCTTGGTTGTCGCATTGGAAAAGGTAGAACGAAGCTCAGGGTCACTAATAGGAAGCAGTATAGCTTCTATCCAGAAGAGTGCGGCTCCTGAGGTTATATGTGGGACTTTATAAATTGTATATTTTAAGTAAAAACTCATTAGTAGTGCAAATGGTAAAACTCCCTTTTTTGATACAGATGCTTCTTGCACTCATGGATGAAGCCTATACGGGTTCTACCATTGGAGATGGAGGAGGAGACTCTGAGTCTGAGGAAAGCAGTACGATTGATGTTGCTGATCCTGTGTTTCTGGAACTTCTTAAGGATGAAAATGATGGTCTTGCTGTATGGTCTTCTATTTATTAAGCTCCATTTACAATTAGATGAAAGCAGTTACAATCATAGTATTACTTGAGGAAAGTATAGTTGTGTAACCATTACAGACTTTTTTAATTAGGAATTTGTTTCTCTGTGTTCTTGTAGAGTACTTTGCTTTTTAAAATTAAGATTGTTCATTTTCTCTATATCAAGTATTTTGAATTTCTATTAATGCAAGTAAAAGCAGCACTTTGCATTTCTAAATTAAGGCTAGCTTACTTTAATATTGTACACTCTTCCAATAGTACAATATCATATTTTTTGAGCTATGAGTTGTGTCTATAACTAGGCTGACCCGGTTTTTGTTTTTATTTTTTGTTACTAATATCTCTTTTCTTTCTGTAGTTTGAAATAAGTCGACATTTGACAGAAGATTGATTGTTTCAGGAACGCCACTGGACTTCTCCTGGGGTTGCTGCAGTACTACAAGCTGCAACAAAT
Organism: Gossypium longicalyx; assembly: GCA_025698465.1. NCBI lineage: Eukaryota > Viridiplantae > Streptophyta > Magnoliopsida > Malvales > Malvaceae > Gossypium > Gossypium longicalyx. The sequence continues at coordinate 88,888,854 of CM046995.1, forward strand.
AGCCCTCAGTCTGATAGATTAAAGCAGATACTCAATATCACACCTCGGCTTCTTGATATGTACTTTACTATAGCTTTGCGCGATGCAAATAACTGTATGTTTTATGTTTTTTTTTTAATCCATTTGATATCCTTTTTAATGCTTATATAACTCTATCTACAGGATGTAGATTTATTTTAAGTGTCGATACTCATTGCTTGTATCTTAATTTGTGTTCTTGCCTCTCTTTTGTAGCATTAATCTGTGCATTAATTCCCATTCTGATGGCTAGAAATTCTACATTATTTCCTGACAAGAACTATATGTATGAGGTTTGTATACATTTTCGAAATATTAGTTCTTTTATTGTATTTCTTGTGGGGCTACTACCTTGTGGTTTTCATATTATCTACAGTATGTACCACCCTCTAGATCCTCCCTTACATTAATTATTTGGGTCCATACTAAAGTGCTTATGTTAGATGAGTAAAATGGTTAGCATCATTGGATTTTTGTATGGATTCAAAGCTTTTCTTGCAAATGTCCATGTAATAGGACATCAATTTAGATGCTGAGATTCGAATGGCTTGTATTTCTGAGAAGCTATATTTGGGCAGGTTCGTAGAAGGCTCCTAGAGTTCATGCTTGCTTCATTTCAGCGTTCTCCAGATTTTATTGCACTTTTGAAGGTATTCTTCACTCAAGTTTCTCTGTATATTTTACTTTTCCAGTTTGTATTAAGCATCTACATTAATTGTTACTGAATTGATGTCTTATAGGATTGCAATTCTTTTGTCCTTTTTCATAATTATGATGGAACTTTATTTTGTGTAGTGTTATTATTTTGTCTAACTTATAGTCCATTTAACCTTCTGCAGAAGCCTATAGTTGACAGACTCGGGGAAGCATATGACAGCCCAGAAAAGGTCAATAATTACATCCTATGTTTCGGTAAATTGGTTTTCATGCATTAGGGTTCTGACTTCATATGTTTTTTTTTCTTTAAATAGACAGAATTGGCGTTACAATTGTGTTGGGCTGTAGGAGAGCATGGTGGGGGTGGTGGATCTCACAAAGATGCAGCTAGGGAACTTTTTGAAAGTTTAGAGCTACTTTTGTATGAAAACCTTTCATCTAGGTAATATTTTCGTAGCTCTTTTTATATGTTATCTCAAAAAAATTTCTTTCTAATGTTGGTTGTTATATGCTGACTTTATTCTTGGTATCGGAAGTCGTCTAGGTCTGAGGCAGGAGTCTATCAACTCTGACAGCAGGAACTTCAGAAAGTCATCACAGTCGAGGCTTCTGTGTTTTGTTATCACAGCTATTGCTAAGCTTGCTACATATCACCGTGAACTATTGCCAAGGGCACGTGTAGCATTGGGCAAGGTTGTCTGAATCCAATTTTGGACATTTACTTTGGTCAAATAGTTGTAAAGAAGGAAATGAATTTTCTAACTTAATAATGTTGCTTTTCGCTAACAATTCATATTCAGGTTGCTCGATCTCGAATATCAGATTCAAGGGTTTGGAGGCGAGCTCGTGATTATCTGGGATTAATGGATGACCCCGCTATCTGTCTGTCTGTCTTGGGACCTTCCCGGCCTTCACATGGTCACCCACACAATCCAGGCACCGTCAACTGGAATGATGGAGGCACAAAAATGATTGCGCATATTCCATTTTACATTCTTGGTGAGCAGGAAGGTAAGAGACCATGCCACTTATCCTCCCCCTTGCGTACTACTTTCTTCTGCTTTTGAACAGATGAAATCAATAGGGTTCGGCTCTCTTCCATTACAATCTTTGAGTAACTTTATTGTTTCGGATGCAGGTCCACCCTTCCATGATTTTTCGTTTCCAGATATTCTTCCGAGAAGAAGATAGCAATGACCTTATCCAATAGAAAGGCATCTCTGGAGTCCTTAATTTTATTGGAGTTTTCAGTTTTTAGATTTATATTGTAAGTTCATTTTGATTATGGATTTTACTGTTAGCACATTATGGTGCATTCAACTGATGATGATGTATCATAGAATCATAGAACATAAATGGTGTAATTCTACTTCCAAGTTGAATTCTTTGTATACAAGGTGAAAATCAGTGAGAAAAAATCTGACTTGATTCACCTTTTTTTTTTTAATTTCACATTATTAACTTCAATTGTTGGAGTTGATAGTGCCTCCTTATTCTTTGTCAATATATTTATTTACCTAATAAATACAAAAGAAAAAAATTGAAGAAAAAATAAGATAGAATCATCTATAAATGTTTAATAAAACTAAAAAAAAAAAGTTAAATTTACCTAATAAGAACCTAATAGTCTATCTATTGAAATAATTAGGCTTCAACTTTTTTATTTTCTTTTCAAAATGATAATTATTTTAGTCATCATCAAATAAACTTCATATGTAGGGTCTTTTAATTCTGTTTTCATTTGTTTTCATTTGTATTGAAATATACGAGTTTGATTTTTTTTCAAAATGAAATTGGTCATTTTCAAATAAACATTACATTCTAGGGTATTTTTGTACTCTAAAGAAATTTGGGTTTCTTTTACTCTTTATTTTCTTTGAAAAAAGTGATTAACATGAACATTATATTTTATGTTTTATAACAAAGTATAAAATAAAAATGAATAAAAAAAGAAAAAAATTTACCACTGAATTCATTTCAGGAGTAGAATTTGCCCAAAACTGATTATAATTAATATCAATGTCATACCCAAGAACTTCTTGTAATCCCACCATAGGGCTAACTGCCAAAAGTAAAGAAGAAGAAAAAATTGAACTCTTACCAAATTCATTTTTGAAAGAAAAATCCCTGGAAAAAATTAAGATTAACTAGGAAACACTTACACTTCTTTCCCTACCATAATTATATTTTGAATATTCTTCAAATAACCATTGTTGAACACTTCCAAAATGTTATTTTGTTGGATACCATCACTCATGTTTTCACCATTTCCACCTATATTGGCCATCGAAAAAAAAAGATTTTTTTAGTTTAATTTATCTTTAAGTTTATCTATCTTTCTATCTATTTATAAATTTTTATGTTCTTTTTTCCTGAATCAACATCAATCAAAATGATAGAAAAACCTTTGAAAAACACAAAATAAAAAATTTGAAGAAAAAAAGATATAATCATCTATAAATGTTTAATAAAACTAAAAAAAAGAAGTTTAATTTACATAATAACATATCTGTTACCATGCCTTAAACAAAAAAGTGATGAATAGATATGTCTTCTTTCTCATGAGTACAACATAATATTTATCTTCTTTCTTAGGAGTACAACCCCGAGTTTATATATATATTTGAGAGGAAAAGTGAATGGTGAGTAAGAAACGAGTCCTAGAAAGAGTGTTGAAAACTGTTGAGGGTCATGACACTTCTTTAAAATATGATTAGTTAAATGATTTAATGGACAGTTCATGAAAGTCTGTGTGTGTTTTTTGTGTTTTTGCTTTCTATTCTCCGTTAATCCTTTTTCTAGGTGAAACATAAAATTTATCTTCTTTCTCAAGAGTATAACACTAAGTTTATATATACTTGAGAGGAAAAATAAATGCTGAGTACGAAAGGAGGTTACGAAAGAGTGTTGAAAACCGTTAGGGTATTTGCTGATGTGACACTTCTTTAAAATAAGATTGGTTAAAGGATTTAATGGATAATTTATGAAATATGTGTTTCTTTTTTTTGGTGAAACAGACAATTTAAATTACTAAACCCTATTTTTTATACTTTTTCCTTTCTTTTATATTAAATGTTTTTTCATGTTAGTTTAATTAAGATTTTTAAATTCTATATTTTATCTATATATTGTTAAATTTCTTTTTCTCTTGAATCAACATCAATTAAAATGATAAAAAAACCTTTGAAAAATAAAAAATAAAAAAATTTAAAAAACAAAAGATAAAATCATCTATAAAAGTTTAATAAAACTAAAAAAAAATAGTTTAAATTACCTAATAATCTCTCTATTGAAATAATTAGACTTCAACTTTCTTATTTTCTTTACAAAATTATATTTATTTTGGTTATCATAAAATAAACTTCAAAATGTTTTCATTATGTATTGAAATAAACAGGTTTGATTTTCGTTTCAAAATAGACTTTAAATTCTAGGACTTTTATGTACTCTAAAGAAATTTGGGTTTCTTTTTCTTTTATTTTTTTTTCATTTAGAAAGTGATTAACATAAACCTCTATGTTTAGCAAATTAAATCAAATTAAACTTATGGAAACTAAAACATTTTCGTATAAAAAAATGAACAAAATAAAGAAAATGAAAAATTACCACTGGATTCATTTCAGGAGGAGGATTTGCCCAAACTGGTTATAATTAACCTCAATTTCATACCCAGGAGCTTATTGTAATCCCACCATAAGACTAATTGCCAAAAGAAAAGAAGAAAAAATTAAACGCTTGCCAAATCCATTTTTTAAAGAAAAATTCCTGGTGAAAATTAAAAATAATTAAGAAACACTTACACTTCATCCCTTGCTACAACTATATTTTAAATATTCTCAAAATAACCATTATTGAACACTTCCAAAATATTATTGTGTTGGATATCATCACTCACATTTTCACCATTTCCACCTATAATGGCCATCTAAAAAAAAGATTTTTTTAGTTTAGTTTACCTATAAATTTATCTATCTTTCTATCTATCTATTTTAAATCTTTTTTTCCCTGAATCAGCATCAATCAAAATGATGAAAAAACTTTAGAAAAATACAAAATAAAAATTTGAAGAAAAAAAGATAGAATCATCTATAAATGTTTCATAAAACTAAAAAAAGAAGAAGTTTAATTTACCTAATAATCTATCTATTGAAATAATTAGGCTTTAACTTTTTGATTTTCTTTTCAAAATGATAATTATTTTAGTAATCATCAAATAAACTTCAAAATGTAGGGTATTTTAATTCTATTTTCATTTGTATTGAAATAAACAGGTTTGATTTTCTTTTCAAAATGATAGTGCTCATCTTCAAATAGACTTTAAATTCTGGTTTTTTTTTTCTACTCTAAAGAAATTTGGGTTTCTTTTTTTTTCTAAAAAAAATTGATTAATATGAATCTTAGCATCATAGATTTGCTTTAGGAATAACTAGAAATATTTTATATTTAACAAATTAGATTAGACTAAACTTCTAACAAAGTATAAAAAAACTGAACTAAACAAAGAAAATGAAAATTTACCACTGGATTCATTTCAGGAGGAGGATTTGCCCCAAACTGGTTATAATTAACCTCAATGTCATACCTTGGAGCTTCTTGTAATCCCACAATAGAACTAATTGCCAAAATAAAAGAAGAAAGAAAAAAAATTAAACTCTTGCCAAATCCATTTTTGAAAGAAACCAATAGGATTCAGCTCTCTTCCATTACAATCTTCGAGTAATTTTATTGTTTCGAATGCAGGTCCACCCTTCCATGATTTTTCGTTTACAGATATTCTTCCGAGAAGAAGATAGCAATGACCTTATCATATAGAAAGGTGTCTCTGGAGTCCCTAATTTTATTGGAGTTTCCAGTTTTTATATTCATCTTGTAAGTTCATTTTGATTATGGATTTTACTGTTAGCACATTATGGTGCATTCAACTGATGATGATGTATCATAGAATCATAGAACATAAATGGTGTAACTCTACTTCCAAGTTGAACTCTTTGTATACAAGGTGAAAATCAGTGATAAAAAATCTAACTTGCTTCACTTTTGTTATTTTCTTTTTTATTTCACATTATTAAATTCAATTTTTGGAGTTAATAGTGCCTCTTTTATTCCTTTTCAATATATTTATTTCTTATTTTGATATCTCATTATTTTCTTAGGGAATAAATCTGAATTTTGGTTGAACGTGAATTGATAACAGCATAAATGATTTGATGAAGATAATGGCTTTAATGACGTCCCCTCCACCAGCATTTCTCCACCTAAATAGTTACCAACATTTCTTTTTGTTGCCGAAAACTCATTCCACAAATCATCTCAGGTACATCCAATCATACATTACATCATTTTGGTTAATATATTCAATGTCTTTTTACGAATAAATTTATTCAATTCCATCCTATAGTTAACTAAATGTTTAATTAAACTAAAAAAAATGAGTTTAAATTTACCTAATAATCTATCTATCTGCAAATTTTTTTAATTCAATTTTTTTTACTTGAACCAACACCAATCAAAATAATAGAAAAATATTTTAAAAATAAAAAAAAATGAATTAGAAAAGCACAATGATATGGATTTTAAAAAAAGATAAAAATCATCCATAAATGTTTCCATGCATTATTTTTGAGTGTCTTTGAAACTAAAACCTTACATGAAGAAAAAAGAAAACCATACCTTAAACAAAATGTGATGAATAGATTTGTCTTCTTTCTAAGGAGTTCAACACTGAATTTATATATATATATATATTTGAGAGGGAAAATAAACAGTAAGTAGGAAATAAGCATTAGAAGGATACATAGGACAAGAGCGTTGAAAATTGTTGAGGGTATCTGCTGACTGACACTTCTTTGAAATATGATTGGTTAAAGGTTTTAATGGATAGTTTACGAGAGTGTGTGCATTTTTTGTTTTTGCTTTATGTTCTCACTCAATGCTTTTTTTTTTTTGTGAAACATAAAATTGAAATTATTAAACCCTTTTTTTTATACTATTTCCTTCTTTTGTATTAAATGCTTTTTCATATTAGCTTAATTAATAAATTTTGAATAGTTTTGAGCATAAATTTATATAAAAATATTTTTATATGCATGCTATAATCGTTAGGGTTGAATGCAGGTAATAATGAGGATTTGATTATTAGAGATTAGACAAATAATTGAGAGTAGAGAAGTGGGTGAGACGGAAGGATCTTGTGTGCAGATTTAAGTGTGGCGTCCATGCTTATACAGCTATTATTCAAAAGGTATGGTTCGGGGATTTCCCCTTCTAGTGGTGACATTTTGTTTTCAGGATGAAAGCATTTTTTAAGTTTTGATTTCTGTAATAATCTGGTCGGTATGTGAATTAATAGTGATTTTGTGTGGGTTATGGTGATTGTGTTTACCATGAGGAGCAATGGATTCATAAGGAATGGTTATTTTGGGATGGCTTTATCTTGAGATGATAGAACGGGCTGTGGGGATTGGTGGTTTTTGTGTCACCTGTCAATGATTTAAAGGGTGGTTTTGTTGCTCTGATTTAGTTAAAGTGTGTATGATGTGATGTCAATTTTGAATTTGAGTCTGCTGGTATAGTTGGAAACTAAGTGGATTGTAAGATTAGTTTTTATTCCATTTGATAGAGATTAGTTTTGGTAAAGTGGGGTTTTAATTTTTGAAAGTGTGCTACTTAATTTCTCCTCAGATTGTGCTTTTCAAGTCTAGCGGTGTTTTGTCAGAGTTAGACCTAGACAAAGTAGAATGGATCCAATCCTGATATGATCAGCTGAATCTAATTGAAGTAAAGAGGTTAAGGTCTATCCGTCATGGTCAGATGTACCAAAAACGAATGATACGAGCTTTTGACAAAAAGGTTCACCCTAGCGAATTCCATTAGGGGGACCTGGTATTGAAGAAGATCCTTCCCATACAAAAAGACTTCAAAAGGAAGTGGATGCCAAACTGGGAGGGACCTTATATGGTAAAGAAGCCCTTTTTTGGAGGAGCATTGATTTTGATCGAGATGGATGACAAAAACTTACCTAATCCTGTGAATTTAGATTCAGTAAAGAAATACTTCACCTTAAAAAAAGAAAAAGAAAAAGAAGAAGAAGAAGGAGAGGCCAAGGCGAAAACCCACAAAAGGGCGCCTTGAGACCAAAGGGGTTTTGAGCTGAAAACCAAGGGAGGGCAACTCAAATTTTGATCGAAGATAGAGTATGTGGTAGTCTTGTTCTCTCAGAAGAAGAAACTTTACATATTGGGGCATCAACAAAGTACGCTAAATCTCCTAAACACATATTAAGTTCGAAATGGTCTTCGAGAAGTTTGTGCAGAGAAGCTTATGCTACGATATCTGGGGCACCTATTTTCATCTCACTCATTTTATATTTTAGCAATGCTTGCTATTTTGATTAATCTATTCATTTCGAGCCTAGCTCCCAATAAATTTCAATCTTGTCCACTGTTATGATCTTTTTCAAGCATTTTACATTGAAATAACGATTAATGGACTAATAATATTCAAGTAAAAGGAGTTCTGCATATTGCTCTGAAAGGTTTTATAAATAGTATAGGGACCTGAAACAGGACCACTAGTCAGAACTAACCAAATCTAAGAGTTGGAAAAGTTTGGGAACGAATAGTTTAAATTGTGATTATTTCCTCGGGTTTTAAGTCAAAGATACCAGCTGAATAAGAAGGCAGAGATAAATTAAAAAAATCTTTAAAAAATACAAAAATAAATTCAAAAATGAAAGGATAAGTATTTTTTTAAAAAAAAAATCAAAATCATCCATAAATGTTTTATCTCTAAGTGTCTTTGAAAAAAATCTTTCAAAAAGAAAAAAAAACCATACATTAAACAAATAGTGACGAACAAATTTGCCTTTTTTCTCAGGAGTACAACATAAAATTTATCTTCTTTCTCAGGAGTACAACATAGAATTTACATACATATATTTCAGAGAAAAAGTAAATGGTAAGTAAGAAAGGAGCGTCAGGAAAAGAGTGTTGAAAACTGCTGAGGGTAAATGGACAGTTCATGAAAATGTGTGTGTGTTTTTTTTTTGTGTTTTTGCTTTCTGTTCTCCGTCAATCAGTCTTTTTGGGTGAAATATAAAATTTATCTTCTTTTTCAGGAGTACAACACTAAGTTTATATATATTTGAGGGGAAAAATAAATGGTGAGTCCGAAAGGAATGGAGCCTTTAAAAAAGTGTGTTGAAATGTTGAGGGTATTTGATGACGTGGCACTTCTTTAAAATATGATTGGTTAAAAGGATTTAATGGACAGTTCTTGAAAGTGTGTCTGTATGTTTTTTGTTTTTGCTTTCTGTTCTCTGTCAATCTTTCTTTTTTTTGGTGAAACATAAAATTTAAATTACTAAACCCTATTTTTTTATACTTTTTCCTTTCTTTTATTTTAAATGTTTTTCCATATTAGTTCTGTAACACCCCTAACCCGAATCCGTCGCTAGAACAGGGTTTTAGAGTATTACTAGAGTTTTTAGAACATTTACAGATAATTCATTTCAATTATTATTCATTTTCTGACAGTAACCATAACGTCCCTAGAATGGACCCTCGAGGCCCAAAATGAATGTTAGGATCAGGTCGGGACTAAATCAAGAATGTAGGGTATTTTTCGTGAAATTTAAAAATTTCTCATGTATAGGGGTCACACACCCGTGTGGGTAGGCTATGTGGCTCACATGGCCAAGTGACACAGGTCACACGGTCGTGTCCCTAACCAGTGTAACTCTCTAATTTGAAAAACATGAAGATGCAATTTTCACATGGCCAAGACACACACCCGTATGGCACACACGGTTGAGACACACGGCCATGTCTCTGCCCATGTGCTCAGTCCTTAGTATTCTATTTCTTAGATTTAAGGTGTAAGGGACACACGGCCGAACCACTTGCCCATGTGTCAGGCCGTGTGTCATACACGATCAAGACACATGCCTGTGTGTCTACCCGTGTGGACGAAAATAGGCCATTTTAAGGCTATTTTTCTCACCCTTTCCAAAATCAACCTGGATACACATTTCCTTATACCAATATAACTCCACCAAGCAACCAATTCAAGTCAGATATTAAGTTTTAAACCTAATATGTCATCACACTATTCATTTGCATAAACTTACCATGTAATTCCATTCATTGACTACTATTAGATACTATTAAATACATGCACATAAACTAACATATATGTATAAGAGCCATTCATAATCATATTACAAGTTTACTTCCTTTTCATTCAATCCTATACATGCCATATAAACCATAAGTTGTATTACAAAATCTACTAGTGAAATCTGAATAGTGTGGCCCGATGTGTTGATCCGATCCTCCGAACTCTTGTTAATTTACAATAAACATTTAACACACAAAAGTAAGCTTATGAAAGCTTAGTAAGTTCATAGGCTTTAAAATAAATCTTACCGAACAAGTAATAACAAAATATTAAATAGAGCATTTCATTAATATTCCCTGCCAATCACAATCTCAAATGATGAATTTACTTGATTGAGCTCAATATCACAACTAAATGAATTCTATCACTTTAGTTCATATAACATTTACCAATTTTTGTCAAATTAGAGAATGTCGTACGGATTTGAGTACATCGTTTGCTTAACGCCATAGGCCAACTATGATCTTACACATATATTACCATGGCCTTGCCATAGTCTTACACATATCACAATACCATAACCCCGCTATGGTCTTTCACTTTATTAGGATACCATAGCCCAGCTATGGTCTTACACTTTATTACGATGCTATAGCCCAGCTATGGTCTTACACGTACACACATATACTACCATGGTCCAACCATGGTCTTACGTTCACAATGCTATAATCCAGTTATAGTCTTTTCACTGAAATGCCATAGCCAAGCTATGGTCTTACATTCCACACTTTTTCATGGGCCAACCATAGTCTTATCTATCAATTCATCACTAATCACAGAACGATCGTACTCAATCATGCGTTCTACTCAATTTGAACTTTTATTTCGATTTTCATTTTATCACAATAATCACGATTCCATAAAAAAATATGAAATAATAAATTATATGATCTCTAATTTTAACAATCAATTATAAAATTCAACCATATGAACTTACCTAGTGTAGTCTGCAGAAGTTGTAGAAAATTCAAGGACTAATAAACTATTTTCTCTTTTCCACAACTTTCTTTGAGCTCTTGGTCTATAATATAAAATTTTCTATTCATTAGCATCTAATTCAGTTCTAATTCACTTCATAAGTTATGCCCTTAAATTTTCAAAATTACACTTTTACCCTAATTTTTACAGTTTTTACAATTTAGTCCCTGATCAATTAACTCACCAAGTGAGCTTATTTTTCTCACTTAACACTTTATATAATAATTTTAGGCTATTAAACAGCCTTTGATATTTAAAGTTTCAGCACCAAACCCTACTTCTCAACTTTTCACAATTAAGTCCTAAAAATCAATTTCTATTAAAATCACTTAATAAAATAATCATATAATGAAATTAAAGCTTCAAATCCATGATAATTCATCATAAAATCCCAATAATCATTCATGGTAACTTCAAAAATCACCCATAGAATAAAAAACTAATGAATTCAATAGTTGGACCTAATTGTAAAAGTCACAAAAACATAAAAATTACAAAGTAAAAGCAAGAATTGAACTCACATGGTGTAAAATATGAAAAACCAGCTTGAAAGACTCTCCTATGGCGTTTTGGCTGAAGAAAAATGAAGAAATCTCTGGATTTTTCAATTTAGTCTTTGTTTTGTTTAGTTAATTTACAAAATTTCCAATTTTGCCCTTATTTCAAATTGTTTTCTTGCTTATTTGTATACCCATACCGTCCAGCCCATATAATTTGGGTCTAATTCCTTTTAACTCCTTCCTTACTAGACACTTAAGCTATTTAATCACTTTAGTAAATTTTATACCTTTTACAATTTAGTCCTTTTTAATTAATTAACTATCAAAACGTTACAATTTTCTAACGAAACTTTAATACTAACTCAATGACACTCCATAAATATTTCTAAAAATATTTACGTCTCAGTTTATGAAATCGGGGTCTCGATACTGTAACACCCCTAACCCGTATCCGTTGCCAGAACAGGGTTTCAGAGCATTACTACCATTTGCAGATTACTTAAAAAAAATTTAAATACTTACCGATTCAATGCATCATGTAAATAAATATATTACCATTCAATCAACAGATTAGTACTTGTATAAGCATCAAACAGTAATATTGTTAGTGTACTTGCACATATCTCATATAAATTCAACATTGATATAACTATTTTCTCGACATATCGTACTTGAGTTCAATAATAGTCTCAACTTACATAATTTTCTTGTATCAACATATCAAAGATAATCATATATGTACATGTCATGAAACATATCATGCTCTTACCGTTTCTTCATAAGCATATATGATTCATTTCATTATATTAATATTTCATACTCCATCATTTCCATATATTTTATGTATATTTATTAGATAATAGCTTATATCAAACCTAACATAATTTATATTCCACGTACTCATACTTATTTCGTTTATCTATCTTCATAATTATTTCATACAACTATTTTGTACATATATATATTTCCATATGACCAGTTCTTGTAAACATTACACAACCATTTCATATAACCATTCGTCATCTGATACATATTACCTGGATATCAATTGTTCAACAGATGTCATAGCATCTCCCATCCACGGTCTTATTCATCTTTGACATGATGCCATAGTATCTTTCAACTATGGTCTTACTCATTTTCTGTCATGTTGCCATGATATCTTTCAACCATGGTCTTGTTCATTTCATATCACGTTGCCATGGTATCTTTCAACCATGGTCTTACACATTTCATATCAGGTTGCCATGGTATCTTTCACCCATGGTCTTACACATTTCATATCAGGTTGCCATGGTATCTTTCAACCATGGTCTTTCACGTTTCATATCAGGTTGCCATGGTATCTTTCAACCATGGTCTTACACGTTTCATATCAGAGAGCACACTCCCGCCGACCTCATCCTTACAGTGGGATTACCAGTCCAGGCTAAATCCCCTTGCAACGACAATTACTCTAATGAGCTTGGATCTGAATTACCAATCCAGGCTAAATTCAGACCCTGATTCGGATTACCCGTCCGGGCTAAATCCATTTTACACATATTCTTCGGGAGGGCTATATCAGGATAGGATCACCCGTCCGGGCTAGATCCTTTTTACCGTCAATTCCTTTTCAGAGATCCATCGAATTTTTCCTGTTCATTCAACCGAGATTTATTTTCAATTTATTTCGAGTATTATCAATATTTCATCAAATATCATGAATTGAATATTCAAATCATATTTTCATCACATAACCACATATTTCAAGTATTTAAAATACAATTCAAGTTACACAAACTTACCTCATTGCTTGTTTGTGTTTATAATTTCATTAATCCGATATCTTTTCTTTTTCACGATCGAGTCTCATATTTGAGTCGTTCGGATCTTTATAAATAAATTTGATCATCATTTTCATTCATTTCATATACTAATGCATTTAATTAATGCTTTAGGCAAAATTTACCATTCTCACTTTGAACTCTTAATTAATGACGATTTCATCCTTAGGTCGGGAAAATAAAATTATTGCAATTTAATCCTTATTTCCAGCTATTATTCTTATATATATTGATAACAGTCCATGAATTCTATAAAATATCAGAATTTTCTATAATTTCAACACTTTTCAATTTATTCTTTCAACACTTTTCAATTTAATCCCTAAAACATGTTTTCCCCCGATCTTGAACTAAATTAATAATTTCATTCAATTTTGTAATTTAAATAATAAAATAATCCATTTCATGCAATTTGATCATTTTTTACATTTTTACAAAATTGCCCATAAAATTTTACTTTTATTCAATTTAGTCCTTGAGCCTAGAATATGCAAATTAGCCATGCTAGATGAATATTCATACATATTTTTCCTCCTCCTCCTCTCCATTCCACATCCTTAATGTAGATAATACACTTGTAAGTAACATTATCCATAATTTTTATTATTTACTTTTATGAATATTCAAGCTGTCTATCTGCATCATGGTCACTAAATTATTTATATCTGGAGCTATAGAACTCAAAATTAAGATCCGCTAATTTTCCCTGAAACTAGACTCATATATCTTCTTACCATAAAATTTTCAGAATTTTTAGTTTATCCAATAAGTACAGTTTATTCTTTAAAATTACCCCTGTTCTGCTGTCTAACAGTTCTGACCCTTCTTCACTAAAAATTAATTATCTCCTTGTACAGAATTCAAATGATGTTCCCGTTTGTTTATATTGAAAATAGACTCATTCAGGATTCTAAAAATATAAATTTAAACCCATAATTATTTTTATCCAAATTTTTATGATTTTACAAAGTCAGAACAGGGAACCTGAAATCATTCTGACCTTGTCTCACAAAATTCATCATATCTCATGATTTACAATTCCATTGCTTACATAATTTCTTCTATAAGAAACTAGACTTAATAATCTTTAATTTCATATTTTATTCATCCTATAATTAGATTTCTACAATTTTTTATGATTTTTCAAAGTTAGACTACTGCTGCTGTCCAAAACTGTTTTAGTACAAAATATTAATTACCATGTTATAACACCCTTATTTTCTTTTTCTACACCATTTCTCATCACTTTCTCTTGTTTTCTCTTCACTAACATATCATGAACATAGGACCTTATGTAAGAAAACTCTACTATAACATTATTTCCATGCTTTGTCAATAATAACAAACTTAAAAACATATTGAAATCTTGATATACTTACCTTGTTCTATTGATACTAATCTTTAACTTGATTTTCTCTCTCCTCCAGCTTCTATTTCTTGAATCCAACTTGATATTCTAACTCCCCATGGTCTCCTTAACAGTTTTCTCTCTTGGTAGCTATGGAAATTCATTTGATTTTTGGGTGAAAATGGTAAATTTTTGGTAAAAAGGACCAAATTGTAAAGAAAGCAAAACTTTCTTTCTTCCTCTCTTTCTCTCACGTTAGTGCATGGGAAATATGGATGAGAATTTCTCATCTTTCTTTCTTTATATACTAATAAAGTAATAATAAAATAATAATAAAATATCTTATTAAAATATTAATGAAATAATATTTATCTAATTAAATAATTATAAAATATCAAAATATCTCTAGCATCATTATTACTTTCTAGATTTCTCTCTCTTCCAATTGACCATTTTGCCCTTCATTATCTTTTAAAATTCCATCCTTAAGTCATCATTTAATTTGGTTAAATTACAATTTAGTCCCTCATAATTTCTTCATCTATTCAATTTGGTCCTAATTCATCCATTTTCCTTAGTTTCTAGATTATTCCACTCTTAAAATATTTACACTATTGGTCCTTCAAATTTTTCATATTTACACTTTAACCCCTCAAATTTTGAGTATTTACTCTTGTGCAACAAAACTTTTCTCACTTTTACAATTTAGTCCTTTCTTGAATTAATATATCATAATATACTTCTCAATATTGACATATCTCAAAATTTCCTTTCCTTTTTTTTTTTCACTTTATTTCCTTATTTTACTATATCAAGGATAATATCTTACTGTAAATATTTTCAGGGTATTACATTTCTCTCCCCCTTAAAATAAATTTCGTCCTCGAAATTTCCTTGTTTTCTTTTGATCATGAATTTCATTATTTCTATAGTTCTATAGTTTCTTTTTGTACATATTCACCCAGTTTATCATTTATATCTATTCTCTATCCTTTTATTTCACAATTTATTTTCAATACACTATTTCTCATTTGCCTTTCAGAGCTTCTACCAACAGAAATGGAAAATAATATCGTATGAATCTTATTATCAAGTGTTCTATCACATATATTGGCTTGGAAAACCAAAGAAAAATAGAGTAGTAGCACTTGTGAATCAATCAGACTTGCGATAATTTCTGTCTATTAGCATATTTATCCAACCTTTCCATATATTGATTATAGTATCCAAACATGAACAGTTCCATATGCCTCTGAAAATATCAGTATATATAAGATACCCATATAAAACCCCAAAAATTTAATATAATATACCCAATTATAATGGCTATATTCAAATATTTTTGCAATTTTTTTTTCACCAATCTATTGACTAGTATAGATTGCATATAACTGTATTAGTAAAGGGGTATAGATCGTAAAACCTCATAATTTAATTTTTATGTATTTACTCATATAACATTTATCATTCTCAAGTACTATAAAACATTTATCCGTACTTTTACGAGTTCTGCTTTATCATAACTAACATTTTTACTCAGAGATAATCATTTTCCTCAGAATACTTGAAATTTTTTTACTTTTTACTTAGTAGAGGCCCAGTGAGACTAGATAGAACACTTTGGATATCACGGGACTTATACAGAGGTGCATTATTATGCACTATTAAACAGAGAACACTTGAAGTGCTATACTGAGAGAGTACGAATGTGCTGAATGTGCTAATAATCAGAGAGCACTAATTGCTAGTAATCCAGAGAGCATGCTGAGGTCCCTTAATATCCTAGTAGTTCTAATCTTGCCTACTTGGGCAAATTATTTCATGCACGCATATCACTTTTACACCTTTCGCATAATGCTTTTACATGCTTTACAATTTAATCCTTGTATCAATAATCCGTTTATTTATGTCTTCTCTACCTTTAATACATGTAATATTTTTCAAAATTCACTATTCATCCACAATTTACTAATAATACTTATCATGTACTTCATATACCAATTTTATATATTTTGTAATTTAGTCATCAGCACAATATTTCATGTAGCAATATAATTTACTTTTATTAATACACATAACATTCATCATCGACATGTATTTATTCATACCTTTATGAATTCTGATTGATTCTAATCAACTTTTTACTCATATACCTGAGTATCGTTTTTAGCATTATAAGAATTATCTTGGGTCAGAAAGCATCTCATTTTAATAGTAAAACAAATCTCATCAGAGTCGGGAGATATCATACTATCACATATTATAATGACATGTGTTTTTAGACTTCACATATACTACGTTTGGTCCGAGAACCGACTAAACCGTAGCTCTGATACCACTAAATGTAACACCCCTAACCCGTATCCGTTGCCAGAACAGGGTTTTGGAGCATTACTACCATTTGCAGATTACTTAAAAAAAATTTAAATGCTTACCGATTCAATGCATCATGTAAATAAATATATTACCATTCAATCAACAGATTAGTACTTGTATAAGCATCAAACAGTAATATTGTTAGTGTACTTGCACATATCTCATATAAATTCAACATTGATATAACTATTTTCTCGACATATCGTACTTGAGTTCAATAATAGTCTCAACTTACATAATTTTCTTGTATCAACATATCAAAGATAATCATATATGTACATGTCATGAAACATATCATGCTCTTACCGTTTCTTCATAAGCATATATGATTCATTTCATTATATTAATATTTCATACTCCATCATTTCCATATATTTTATGTATATTTATTCCGATAATAGCTTATATCAAACCTAACATAATTTATATTCCACGTACTCATACTTATTTCGTTTATCTATCTTCATAATTATTTCATACAACTATTTTGTACATATATATATTTCCATATGACCAGTTCTTGTAAACATTACACACAACCATTTCATATAACCATTCGTCATCCGATACATATTACCGGATATCAATTGTTCAACGAGATGTCATAGCATCTCCCATCCACGGTCTTATTCATCTTTGACATGATGCCATAGTATCTTTCAACTATGGCCTTACTCATTTTCTCACATGTTGCCATGATATCTTTCAACCATGGTCTTGTTCATTTCATATCACGTTGCCATGGTATCTTTCAACCATGGTCTTACACATTTCATATCAGGTTGCCACGGTATCTTTCAACCATGGTCTTACATATTTCATATCAAAGTTGCCATGGTATCTTTCAACCATGGTCTTTCACGTTTCATATCAGGTTGCCATGGTATCTTTCAACCATGGTCTTACACGTTTCATATCGAGAGAGCACACTCTCGCGAACCTCATCCTTACAAAGTGGGATTACCACCCGAAGCTAAATCCCAGTAATATAAACTCATAGAGTATTGTCGGGATTACCACCCAGGCTAAATCCCCACTGCAACGACAATTACTCTAATGAGCTTGGATCTGAATTACCAGTCCGAGCTAAATTCGGACCACGATTCGGATTACCGTCCGGCTAAATCCATTTTACACATATTCTTCTCGAAGGGCTATATCGAGATAGGATCACCCGTCCGGGCTAGATCCTTTTACCGTCAATTCCTTTTCGAGAGATCCATCGAATTTTCCTGTTCATTCAACCGAGATTTTTTCAATTTATTTGAGTATTATCAATATTTCATCAAATATCATGAATTGAATATTCAAATCATATTTTCATCACATAACCACATATTTCAAGTATTTAAAATACAATTCAAGTTACACAAACTTACCTCATTGCTTGTTTGTGTTTATAATTTCATTAATCCGATATCTTTTCTTTTTCACAATCGAGTCTCATATTTGAGTTGTTCGGATCTTTATAAATAAATTTGATCATCATTTTCATTCATTTCATATACTAATGCATTTAATTAATGCTTTAGGCAAAATTTACCATTTTGCCCCTGAACTCTTAATTAATGACGATTTCATCCTTAGGGTCAGGAAAATAAAATTATTGCAATTTAATCCTTATTTCCAGCTATTATTCTTATATATATTGATAACAGTCCATGAATTCTATAAAATATCAGAATTTTCTATAATTTCAACACTTTTCAATTTATTCTTTCAACACTTTTCAATTTAATCCCTAAAACATGTTTTCCCCCGATCTTGAACTAAATTAATAATTTCATTCAATTTTGTAATTTAAATAATAAAATAATCCATTTCATGCAATTTGATCATTTTTTTACATTTTTACAAAATTGCCCATAAAATTTTACTTTTATTCAATTTAGTCCTTGAGCCTAGAATATGCAAATTAGCCATGCTAGATGAATATTCATACATATTTTTCCTCCTCCTCCTCTCCATTCCACATCCTTAATGTAGATAATACACTTGTAAGTAACATTATCCATAATTTTTATTATTTACTTTTATGAATATTCAAGCTGTCTATCTGCATCATGGTCACTAAATTATTTATATCTGGAGCTATAGAACTCAAAATTAAGATCCGCTAATTTTCCCTGAAACTAGACTCATATATCTTATTACCATAAAATTTTCAGAATTTTTAGTTTATCCAATAAGTACAGTTTATTCTTTAAAATTACCCTTGTTCTGCTGTCTAACAGTTCTGACCCTTCTTCACTAAAAATTAATTATCTCCTTGTACAGAATTCAAATGATGTTCCCATTTGTTTATATTGAAAATAGACTCATTCAGGATTCTAAAAATATAAATTTAAACCCATAATTATTTTTATCCAAATTTTTATGATTTTACAAAGTCAGAACAGGGGAACCCGAAATCATTCTGACCTTGTCTCACAAAATTCATCATATCTCATGATTTAAAATTCAATTTCTTACATAATTTCTTCTATAAGAAACTAGACTTAATAATCTTTAATTTCATATTTTATTCATCCTATAATTAGATTTCTACAATTTTTGATGATTTTTCAAAGTTAGACTACTGCTGCTGTCCAAAACTGTTTTAGTACAAAATATTAATTACCATGTTATAACACCCTTATTTTCTTTTTCTACACCATTTCTCATCACTTTCTCTTATTTTCTCTTCACTAACATATCATGAACATAGGACCTTATGTAAGAAAACTCTACTATAACATTATTTCCATGCTTTGTCAATAATAACAAACTTAAAAACATATTAAAATCTTGATATACTTACCTTGTTCTATTGATACTAATCTTTAACTTGATTTTCTCTCTCCTCCAGCTTCTATTTCTTGAATCCAACTTGATATTCTAACTCCCCATGGTCTCCTTAACATTTTTCTCTCTTGGTAGCTATGGAAATTCATTTGATTTTTGGGTGAAAATGGTAAATTTTTGGTAAAAGGACTAAATTGTAAAGAAAGCAAAACTTTCTTTCTTCCTCTCTTTCTCTCACGTTAGTGCATGGGAAATATGGATGAGAATTTCTCATCTTTCTTTCTTTATATACTAATAAAATAATAATAAAATAATAATAAAATATCTTATTAAAATATTAATAAAATAATATTTATCTAATTAAATAATTATAAAATATCAAAATATCTCTAGCATCATTATTACTTTCTAGATTTCTCTCTCTTCCAATTGACCATTTTGCCCTTCATTATCTTTTAAAATTCCATCCTTAAGTCATCATTTAATTTGGTAAAATTGCAATTTAGTCCTCATAATTTCTTCATCTATTCAATTTGGTCCTAATTCATCCATTTTCCTTAGTTTCTAGATTATTCCACTCTTAAAATATTTACACTATTGGTCCTTCAAATTTTTCATATTTACACTTTAACACCTCAAATTTTGAGTATTTACCCTTGTGCAACAAAACTTTTCTCACTTTTACAATTTAGTCCTTTCTTGAATTAATATATCATAATATACTTCTCATTATTGACATATCTCAAAATTTCCTTTCCTTTTTTTTTTCACTTTATTTCCTTATTTTACTATATCAAGGATAATATCTTACTGTAAATATTTTCAGGGTATTACAGATACCTCATTTTCGACCCAATTTACCTAATAAATTCTTTTAAATCACAAAATTCACTAATTCAAATATACTTCTAAAATCTTACTTGACTCATATATATTAATTTATTAAATTTTTGAACTCACTCGTCGGATTTAGTGATCTCAAATCACTATTTCAGACACCACTAAAAATTAGGCTGTTACAACTCTCCCCCATTTAGGAAATTTCGTCTTCGAAATTTGTACATGAGAGTAAATTCAGATACTGTGATTTCATTGATTCTTCTATTTCCCAGGTTACATCTTCCGAACCATGAAGATGCCATAACACTTTGACTAATGGTACTCATTTATTCCGTAATTCTTTAACTTCACAAGCTAAAATCTTCACCGTTCTTACTTCCGAGTAAGTCATATCCAGCTGAAGCTCAATTTCATGTGAGGAATCACGTGTGAAGGATCTGATTTGTACCGTCTTAGCATAGACACATGAAACACGTTATGAATCTTCTCAAGTTTCAGAGGTAGAGCTAACCGATAAGCCGCAGGGCCAATTCTTTCAATTATTTCATATGGTCCAATAAATCTTGGACCCAATTTCCCTTTTCTGCCAAACCGTAACACTTTTTCCCACGAAGAAACTTTTAAGAACACTTGATCACTCGTATTAAATTCTATTTCTCTTCTTTTCAAATCTGCATATGACTTCCGACGATCTGAAGCAACTTTCAAACTGTCCCAGATGACTGCAAAAAGGCACCTTGAGACCAAAGAGGTTTTAAGTTAAAAACCCAAGGTCAACTCAAATTTTGATCGAAGATAGAGCATGCGGTAGTCTTGTGCTCTTAGAAGAAGAAACTTTACATATTGGGGCATCAACAAAGTACTTTAAATCTCCTGAACACATATTAAGCTCGAAATGGTCCTCGAGAAGTTTGTGAAGAGAAGCTCATGCTACCATATCTGGGGCACCTATTTTCATCTTACTCATTTTATATTTTAGCAATGCTTGCTATTTTGATTAATCTATTCATTTCGAGCCCAGCTCCCAATAAATTTCAATCTTGTCCACTATTATGATCTTTTTCAAGCATTTTATATTAAAATAACGATAAATGGACTAATAACATTCAAGTAAAAGGAGTTCTACATATTGCTCTGAAAGGTTTTCTAAATAGTATAAGGACCTGAAACAGGAGCACTAGTTAGAACTAACTAAATCTAAGAGTTGGAAAATTTTGGGAACGAATAGTTTAAATTGTGATTACCTCCTCGGGTTTTCTGTTAAAGATACCAGCTGAACAAGAAGGTAGGGTAGTGCGTCGGTGATAGAACCTTGATGAACAATAAGCAATGTCAACCTAAGCATTAAAAGTGAATCATTCTAAAAAATGACATTCGCATTCATGCAAACATCATTCATACAAATCTAGTTAGAAGCATTTGATTCATTCTGATCATAACATCCTTGGCATAAATATAGGCCCATGAAATGGATTCTATAGGTCATATTCCCCAGAGAACGGTGTAACAGATAAGTGAAACCACAAATGCTATACCCCTGAAGTTGCAGTGGGATGAATTGAAGTTATCGTGGCAAATTTTATCTCCCTGAAGTTGCAGTGGAGCAGATTAAAGCCACAAAAATAATCCTCTTGAAGTTGCAGTGAAGTAGATTAAAGATAGCAAATCTTATTTCCCTGAAATTACAGTGGAACAGATTAAAGCTACAAGTTACAAATCATATCTCCCTGAAGTTGCAGTGGAGCAAATTAAAGATAGCGAATCTTACTTTCCTGAAGTTGCAGTGGAACAGATTAAAGCTACAAGTTACAAATCTTATCTCCCTAAAGTTACTGTAATAGCCCAAATTCACCCGGGCCCGTAAAATAAATAAATAAAATAAAAAACAAAAAATAGTAAAGTTTTACAGTCCTCTTACAAAACCCAAAAAAAATTGCTAGCCCATTTACCTAGGCCCAAATACCTAAATTACCCAATGGCCAATTACACCCAAGCCCGTACCAGATGCCCAAATGCTGCCCAAAATTTGTTAAACCCAAAATACATAGGCCCAAGTGGCCCAATTCGTTAACAGAAGACAGAAAGCCTAGGGTTTTCTGCAACCCTAGGCGCCGCAAGCACCCCAACCGTCACGCCGTTTCATCTTGCATTGGCGCCGTGACTCCGGCCTCGTTTTACTCCGTAATCGGCGTGCCAATCCTGCCACTGGCAGATACGCATCGTCAGCACATGATCATCGCCGGATATCTTGTCGTTACCTGCAAAAGAAGAAAAGAACCACGGCAGCAAAAGAGGCAAACTTGGAAAGAAATCAAAAGATTCTTTCCCTAAAAATGTAACCAAGGGGTTATAAAAACCCCTTTCTTTTAATTTTTAAGGGATTCTTTTTTTCGGTGGGAATATACAAAAAGTTGATACACATATATAAACCAAGAAACATCAACAGATTATCGAAGAGCACAGAGGTGATTATTTCATTTTTTTTTTCTTTACAAATACATACTGGTATCATAAAAATAGAAAGAAGAGGACGTACCATTTCGATCTGCGTTGGAACAGGAAGCTTTCCAGCTTCCGGTCGCCGTACGTAGCGGCGTTGACGGTGGCACGTGAGCGCATGCAAACCTCTGGACGGAGGCCCGATAGAACTCCGAGAACCCCTCCCCAACCCTCCTTCAGAGGGTTTCTTTCTTTTTTTTCTTTTTTTTTTAAAAAAATCAGATTTCAAAATGATTTTAAAGTTGAAATTTGGCTTATATAGCCTTATGAAAACGGTGCCGTTTTACTTAAAACAAATAGCTTCAAAACGACGTCGTTTCAGAGCCCAGGATCCGTGTGTTTTCGGTTAAAGGGCAAATTACTCGATCGATCCTTCTGCATTTTTTAAATTTACAATTCCATTTTATTTTTATTTTAAATTGACCCCAATCTTTTACGATTAATTCCATTTAGTCCTAATGGCTATTAAAGCCTATTCTGGGAACGATGTCGTTTTTTGGGATTAGGGCTAATTGCCCAGTGAGTCCCTCTGAATTTAACGCACATTTCAATTAGGCCCAAAAATTTTCATTTATTTGTAATTAACGCTAATTTTTTTAATTAAATTAAATTTTAATCTCCTTTTTATATAAATTCAATTTATTTTTTAAAATACTATATATTTTTATAGACATTAGTTATATATAAAAAGTATATATAGTATTTATCTTTGTAAATTATTTATTATATTAGTATACATTATTATATATTATATTACATACATTTTACTATATATATATTATATATTTTCTATCATATTGTTTATATCATTATATATTTTGCTTATAAATTTTATTATATGTTACATATTTTACCATATATTATTCCTCTCATTACTTTTTATTTTATTATAAAATATACATTATTTTATTACTCATTAATTACATATGTTTTTAAATTTTTATTATTAAATAAATATGTGTAATATCAATATTTAGCACATTATTTTTAATATATTAAGTTATTATATCCTATAATATGATTTATATATTAATCATTTTTTTTTAAAAAAGTTCTCCTTTATCATTCTTATATTATTTTAAATATTTTTAAATATCTTTATTTTTATTTGATTTGATTTATATTTTATATGTTTATAATTTGCTTATTTATTTTTGTTTTTATTTTTAGTATTATTTTAGTAGGTTAAATTTTTATAGATTATTTGTTATTTTATGTTATTGTTTTTACATATTTGCATGAAAATTAATTATGTTGATTTAGGTTACATTTGCATGAAATATTATTATATATATTATGCAATTTATATTGTTGTATTCATTATGCTCTACATTGTATTTTGCATGTAACGATAATGCATGTATATTTATATTATCTATGATCATATATGCATAAAATGATAACGTATATTGTATAATTTATGCCATTATTCATCATTTTTTATATTATATTTGCATGGAATGTTAAAGTAGGTATCATGTAGGATAATTTATTTAATATTGATCCATTGTAATATGTTGAATGCATCATCAATTTAAAAACTTTATGTTTCATTCAATCCAAAAAAAATTTAAAAAAATAAGGCAATGTTTTTTGGTAGTTAGGAATTCGGGAAGTAGTGCCCTAATATGCTGGGTTGCGATTTCTCGTTTGTCTAACTGCCTAAAATATCCTTCTAAATAAGTTTTGAAAATCACAAGATGATTTTAGTTACGAAAGTTTAAAGAATATCGTGTCCAATCATGCTGGGTATGATATTTATATTCTTTTGAAGCGAAGGAATTTTGATTCTTTTTAATTCAAATTATTACGATTTTAAAAGAAATCTTATTTCTAAATTCCTTCAAACTTTTGACATTAAGGCAAAATTATTCAATTTGGTACCAATTTTGGGTGTTGCGAGGGCGCTAATCCTTCCTCATACGTAACCGACTCCCGAACCTGTTTTCTCATAATTTCGTAGACCAAAATATTTTATAAGGTGATCCAATAACACCTAAAAAGGTTAGTGGCGACTCCCATTTTTCAAAATGACCTCCCCTTTTAAACAGAGGTTTCGACAGCTTGGCGACTCCACTGGGGACTCATAAGAGAGTCAAGCCAAGAAATTGATTTTTTGTCTTAATGTCAAAAGTTTGTTAAAGACATTGATCATTGTACATGTGTTTGCTGCATATGTTTGTTACTTTGTTTTCGCACCCCTAAGTGGAAGTGAGAAGCTACACTTTCGTGAGGTTTTCATCTCCGTATGAGCTAGTGGATTGCTTCCGGGATACTGTACCTATGTCTTCGTGAGATTTTCATCTCCGCATGGCCATAGGGAAATGTGTCCCCTTGAACTGAACTTGGTTTATATGAGCCTATAATGGGTGAGGACTGAGGAATTTACTGGTTCAGGTACCCTTGCTTTAGAACTAAAACGCACGCTTATAGTAAACTTTAAGTGCTTACCCTAGGGAGTATAGTAATAGCCTTTAGTAAATTACCCTTATAGGTACTTGTTTATTATACTTTTATATATGATACTAACTTATTTTATTTTGCTATCATTACATGACATTCAGCATTTAAGGGTGTCGATTCACGGTTCAATTTCTAGATTAGAAAGTTTTGTAATGAGGAACGAATATCTTGATAAAGTGGAGGACAATGCCTTTGTCTGTACCTGGTCAGAGAAAACCCAGTTAGAGAAAGGAGATAGTATTACCTAGGGGTATACATCAGAGTTATGGGACTTCACTCGCATTAATTCGACACAAAATGAGTTTCAAGAGTTGAAAGACATTTGGACCCAATGGGATGACGAGGCTAAGCAGCTTTTCTATCAGAATTATGGAGATCTTCCCTATTTGCTAGACATCAAGGTGGATAAGCATCTATTCTGAGCTATGGTACAGTTTTGGAACCCTGCTTGTAGTTGTTTTACATTTGGAGAGGTAGACTTCGTACCTAATTTGGAGGAGTATACGACCTTGCTTTGCTGCCCAAAAATTCAAAGTAACAAAGCTTATGTTAGGGCTGCTAATCCCCCAACTTTCGTGAAGAAATTAATGACAATTACAGGGGTGAGTGAACAGTGGGCCGCAGCTCGAATCTAACAAAAGGGTGATAGCAAATGCATTCTGTGGGCAAGTTTGAGGGATTTGATATTGGCACACCCAGATGTGAAAAAGAAGGTTGATGTCCTGGCTTTAAGTATGTATGGATTGATGATTTTCCCAAAAGCTATGGGGCACATAGATGAGGCAGTTGCAGATTTATTCGATCGAATTAGTAAGTAGTACACTCCTGTGCCTGTAATCCTAGCCGAGACATTTAAATCCTTGAGTGCATGTCGGGAAGCTGGTGAAGATAGATTCATTGGATGTGTACAATTGTTGTTAGTTTGGTTCCACAGTCACTTTTGGAAGGTTGATAAGGTTCCTTGCCCGGTGTTCTTTAAAGACTATTCTCCACTAAAGGAAGCAACAGCTATACCGATGAGGGATGACATTACAGAGGAACAGTGGATAGAAATACTCTAGAACCTCCGAGAAGAAGATGTTATGTGGAAATCCCCTTGGATGACTCCTAGCGAAATCCTTTATCGTTGCGGGAACTTTGATTGGGTACCTCTTCCTGGAATTTGGGGGGTTGTTGGTTATGCACCATTACTTGTCCTAAGGCAATACAAGGCGAAATGTTTTATACCGGCAACACAAGGGCTAGCTCAGAGCGACTTCTTATATAAAGGTGATTATTATAAGAAGAAGATGCGAGAAATCTCCGAAGCTTGGAAGAAGGTTTGCTGTGTGAAGATTCTGACTAAAGGATCGATGACAACTTTTGAATACAAAGGGTGGTTTAGTAAAACGGTCAATGATAACATCCCTAGATCGAGTTTGGAGACTGCTCGATCAATGAAGGAGAATTTACGAGTGATTCCATCAGAGTTAGAAGTCATAAAGCAAGAGTTCGAAAGGAAGAGTTTGGAGCTTGGAAGAAAGATAGAGAAGCTCGAGGAGGAAAAACGTACCTAAGTTTAGACGTTAACATTCGTAAAATCAAGGTCGAAAAAAGTAAGGAAAGAAAAGAGGAAGATTGAGGAAGACTGAGATGATTTGAAGACACAATATAAGAAGACACAACTATCATTGAAGAGAGCTGGATTGGGGAAGTCTTCAGAGCAGTGGCAACAAGAGGTTCAAGAAGAAAGAGCCAAAGCCGAGTATTGGGAGAAGAAGTTCCTAGAGATGCGCCAGTAATCAAGCCTTAGAGAAGGAGAATCAAGGATTAAAAACTAAAGTAACTGAGCTAGGACGATCCCTTTATCATCACCAAAGTCGTAACTCTACGGTCGAATTAAAGGCAAGCCTGGATAAGATCGAGGAAATGAAGCACAATATTGGAGGGTTGGAAGCAGCACTACAGGACTGTGAGCTACGGATTGAGCAGCTCGAGGCAAGAGAAGAACATTGGAAGGGAGAACTTTACCATTTTCAGGATCAAGTCAGAGATAGGGACTACCTCATGGGAGAAGCTATAGCACAGATTCGAGAGTTAGCTTCGTTATTGAATAGGGTTAAAACTTTGGGCCTGAGGGCAAAGGCATACTTGTAATCCGTTTTGTGTAAAGATTTTTTGTTTCTTAAATAACATTTTCTAAAAAAAACTAAATCAGAATCGATATCTTTTAGCATTCATGCATTTGCATCTCATCACATCATATGCATTCAAGTTTATAGAAAGACCCTAATTAGTTAAAATTATTAGGGAGAAAAAGAGTAAGAGAAAGAAAATCTGAAAGCAACACATCCTTACGGTACACGCGCTAAGTCAAAGAATATGGATCAAAGACTTGAGCTGATTCAGAAAGAAATGCAGGAGCAATTGCAGGAGCAATTAGCAAAAATCCAACAGGAGATGAAGGATCAAATGTTGGAAGGTCAAAGGAATATGATGGCTGAGATGGCTCAGTTGTTGAGAGGGACAACGGATAAAGGAAAGGCCCCTATGATTACCACTGAGGAGGATAACGAGGGTCATCCTCCTAGTTTTACTCTGCCTCATGTACAGACTCAACCTGAGGCATATCCCCGAGGGCCGTCCGTCACAATAAGGCCTCAACAGGGTCAAGTTGATGCTGGAATACCCATGAACTTTCAAATTGGTTCAGGATTCAATCTTGGAGACAATCCTACCAATCCGGTTATCCCCAATCTAGATGTAGCTGAGAGGGAAGAAATGAGACTCGAATCATCAAGGCAATTAGAGGAACGTTGTAGATGGTTAGAGGAGAAATTTAGGGCACTAGAAAACGCTGATAATCGTCAGAGAATGGATGCTAAGGACTTGAGTTTAGTCCCGATTTGGTGCTTCCCATAAGTTCAAAATGCCGAAATTCGAGAAGTACAATGGGACTACTTACCCTAAGCCCATATTACCATGTTCAGGATGGATGACTAGTTATGTAAACAATGATCAATTATTGATCCATTATTTTCAGGATAGTTTGGTTGGGGCAACGACTAGGTGGTATAATCAACTAAGTCGCACAAGGATCGGTTCTTGGAGAGACATAGCGCAAGCTTTTATGCAGTAATATAATCATGTGACTTACATGATTCCTGATAGAATTACCTTGCAAAACATGGAAAAGAAGCCTAATGAAAGTTTTAGGCAATATACCTAGAGGTGGAGAGAGGTTGCCATGCAAGTTCAACCACCGCTCTTGGAGAAAGAGACTACTAGCTGTTCATCAACACTTTAAAGGCCCCATTCATTACCCAAATGATTGGAAGTACCACCAAGAGTTTTTCCGATATAGTTATGGTGGGAGAAATGATTGAGAACGCCATAAGAGGTGGCAAGATAGAGGGGGAAGCTACTAAAATATCGGCATCAAAGAGGAAGGATAATGAGGTGAATAATATGAGTAACTACAATTCAAAAGCAGTTACGGTTAGTCAGCCCAGAGTAACTACGGTTGGGCAACAAGATTTTCAAAAGCAGGGATCTGGTTCGAGACAGAATTCTGAAAAGGTCTCATTTACGCCTATCCCAGTGATGTATCGGGAGCTTTATCAAAGTTTATTCAATGCGCATGCAATAGCCCCTTTTCATTTGAAACTGTTACAACCCCCATATCCCAAATGGTATGACGCAAACGCCAAATGTGAGTACCATGCGGGGATATCGGGGCATTCAATTGAAAATTGCACTGGTTTTAAGAAGGTAGTGGAAAGACTAATCAAGATGGGGGTCGTAAAATTTGACGACACCCCTAGTACAGAGAACCCATTGCCAAATCATGGTGATCAAGGGGTAAATGCAGTTGGGGATACGGATATAAGAAGGATTAAAGAAGGCGTGTCCAAGGTGAGAACGCCGATGAAAATGATTTGGGAAAAAATGGTGAAAAGAGAGATGATAATCTCTAAAGAGAGGAATAAAGGAGCAAGGAACTACTGTGAGTTCCATGCTGAAGAGGGGCACGAGATCCAGGAATGCGACGAGTTTAAGGCCTTGGTACAAAGCCTTATGGACAACAAAGAGCTAGAATTTTATGAAGCTGGTGCAAATGAGGGACATATATGCACATTAGAAGGTGCACCGAAGAATCAAAACCGGCCGAGGATTATTATTTCTTTACCAGAAAGTAATGAAGTTGAAACACCAACGGTACCGAAAGTCATCATTCAGAAACCTGTTTTCTTTCCTTATAAGGATAACAAGAGGGTACCCTGGAATTATAACTGCCATGTGTCAATGCCGGAGAAGAAGGATATAGCTAGTGCTTCTAAGGAAGCTCAAGGTGAGGGTTCTTACACATGTAGTGGGAAGCGCTACGATGCAGAAGCCGTCAAAGTTGAGCCTGCAAAAGCAAAAGCTTTAGACAAAGGAAAAGGGACCGAGACACTGGTTAATGAGCCAATGAAAGAAAAAGAAGCAAGAGAATTTTTGAAATTCTCAAAACACAGTGAGTACAAAGTGGTTGAACAATTACACAAACAACCAGCTCGTATATCAGTATTGGCTTTGCTGCTAAGTTCAGAGGCACATTGGGAAGCATTAATGAAGGTGCTCAATGAGGCTTATGTTACTAATGATATATCCGTCAACAAGTTGGATCGATTGGTTAGTAACATAAGTGCTGACAATTTCATCTATCTCAATGATGATGAAATCCCACTTGGTGGCATGGGATCAGCTAAAGCTTTACACATCACCACTTATTGTAAGGGGTATACACTACCAAGTGTGCTTATTGATAATGGATCAACTTTAAATGTCTTGCCATTATCAACATTGAACAGATTGCCCGTAGACAGTTCTCATATGAAAACATGCCATAATGTAGTGAGAGCCTTTGATGGCACGGAAAGGAAGGTCATGGGAAGAATTGACATTCCTTTGATGATTGGGCCAAACACGTATGAGGTGGACTTTTTAGTGATGGACATCAAGCCCTCTTACAATTGCCTGTTGGGAAGGCCTTGGATACATTCGACAGGAGCGGTGCCCTCATCTCTGCACCAAAAATTGAAGTTAGTAGCTGATGGACGGTTGGTCACTATAAATGCGGAAGAGGACATTATAACGACAGTTACCAGTAGTGCACCCTGTGTAGAAGCAAACGAGGAGGTAATTGAATGCTCTTTTTGTTCATTAGAATTCGTCAACGCAACATTCATTTCAGAGGGGAATGAGGTGCCGGTGCCCAAGATATCCAGAACTACAAGGATGGGTTTGCAAATGACAATGGGAAGAGGAGCCTTGCCAGGAAAAGGATTGGGAAGATATCTTCAATGAGGGATTCCAATTCCAAAGTTAAAGGAGAAGAGAGACCGCTTTGGTTTGGGTTTCAGGCCAGATCAAAAGCAAAGGAGGAGGGAAATGGAGAAGCGTCAAGAAAGGAGAATGGCACGTTTAAGCGGACAAGAAGTAGAGTGGGAATCGATGACATTCCCCCATATATCCCAAACCTTTGTATCAGGAGGGATAATTCACCCTAAAGGAGGGTTGCTTAAAGAAGGAGGTTGTTACATCAATGCTGTGTATAATGAAGAGTTTGAACGAGGAAGCCTTGAGGGCATTCGCCCTTACGAACTGGGAAGCTCTTTGAATAATTGGGTTGCAGAGGAACTTCCTGTAGTTTTTAAAGATTCTTCAGAGTAATTTCCAGAACACTCTTATTGCTCTAAAGCCTAGGAGTAGTAAGATTTCATTTGTAAAATGGGCTCATGTTCAGATATTTACATTTCAATAAAACATAATTTTTGTTTTGACCTTTACATTCTTTCATTTCATTCATAACATATATAGAAAAAAAAACTTTCTGAAAATTCATTTATTCTTTGTATATTCTTTCGTACCCTGCAGGTCTCTAGATATCAATGACATGAGCACTGATACTACAAATCCTAGATTCTCTTTTGAGCAAGACATGTGTTTAGAAAAACTTTAGGATTTTGAAGATGATAGGGATTGTGATATGTCTCCAGATCTTTTGAGAATGGTGAAGCAAGAGGAGAAACAAATCCTACCCTATGAGAAAGAGACAATAGAAAGTGTAGCCTTGGAGGAAGGGAAGGAGGTGAAAATTGGCACGCATATTGCTAAAGAAACGAGACAAGGCCTTGTTGAGCTACTACGGGAATTCAAAGATATCTTTGCATGGTCATATGAGGATATGCCGGGTTTGAATAATAATATCGTAGTACATCGCCTCCCCATAAGACAAGATTGCAAGCCACTCCAACAAAAATTGCGAAGGATGAGGCCTAATATTGTGCTGAAAATAAAAGATGAAGTCAAAAAGCAGTTTGATGCTGGATTCCTACAAGAGGTTAAGTATTCAGAATGGGTGGCCAACATTGTGCCTGTCCCTAAGAAGGATGGGAAGGTACGAATATGCGTTGACTAAAGAGATCTGAATAAAGCTAGCCCAAAGGACAACTTTCCCTTACCGCACATCGACACTTTGGTGGACAATACAGCGAGATATTCATTATTCTCTTTTATGGATGGTTTCTCGTGGTACAATCGAGATAAAGATGCATCCTCGAAGACATGGATAAAACTACCTTTATAACATTATGGGGCACCTTTTTACACAAGCTAATGCCCTTCTGACTAAAGAATGCAGGGGCAACATATCAAAGGGCTATGGTGACCTTATTTCACGATATGATGCATAAGGAAATTGAGGTGTATGTTGATGACATGATTGCTAAATCTCGAATGTAAAGGAGCATTTTGAAGTTTTGAGGAAGTTATTCCTAAGATTAAGGAAATTTCAGTTGAAGCTTAATCCGCAAAGTGCATCTTCTAACTAGGTCGGGAAGTTATTGGGCTTTGTGGTCAGCGAAAAGGAATAGAAGTTGACTCGCATAAAGTTAGAGCCATACAAGAATTACTCCCCACCACGCACTCGTAAGGAAGTACGGGTTTTCTTGAAGATTGAATTATATTGCTCGATTTATTTCGCAATTAACCGAGAAATGTGATCCTATATTTCGCCTCCTTAGAAAACACAACCAAGGTACTTGGGATGAAGAATGCCGTAATGCTTTTGATAATGTTAAGCAATACTTGTTAAATGCTCTAGTGTTATCTCTGCCTAGTCCAGCTTAGACCATTAATTCAGACTTATCGTTGTTTAGTAATTCTATGGGATGTGTGCTTGGCCAACATGATGAGTCGGAAGAAGAAAAGAGAAGGCGATATACTACCTCAAAGAAGAAATTCACAGAGTGTGAGATGAGATATTCGCCAATTGAGAAATTGTGTTGTGCTTTAACTGACGACTCAAAGGTTGAGGCAATATATGTTATATCATACAAATTGGCTAATTTCAAAACTTGATCCATTAAAGTACATGATGGAGTCAACAGCACTAAATGGAAGAATGGCAAGGTGGCAAATGTTGCTTTCAGAATTTGACATAGTCTATGTGAGTCAAAAGGCTATAAAAGGGAGCGCGATAGCAGACTTCTCAAGCGAAAGCAGAGCTCTAGAAGATTATAAGCCATTAAATTTTGATTTCGTAATGAGGAGTTGATGTATGTGGCAACTATTGAAGAACGTTCATGGAAGATGAACTGTGACGACGCATCCAATGCGGTAGGAAATAGAATTTGGGCGGTCTTGGTATCCCTAAATGGTGATCATTATCCATTCACATGTAAATTGGATTTTGACTGTACAAACAATATGGCTGAGTATGAAGCATGCATCATGGGGATTCAAGTGGCGGTGAGAGCGGAAAATTAGAACTCGAAGTATATGGAGACTCGCGTTGGTAATATACCACTTAGGGGTGAATGGGAAATAAGGGACCCCAAATTGATTAATTATCGAAAGGTAGTTTTGGAGTTACTTGAAGAGTTTGATAACGCTACTTTCGCTTATCTCCCACGGACGAAAAATCGATGGCGACGCTTTGGTGACATTGGCTTCCATGATTAAAGTAAATAAACAAGAGGATATGAAACCAATTCGATGAGCATTTCAAAGGTTCCACTCATTGTCAGAACATCAAGAAGAGGAAAAGGATGATCATCCGTGGTATCAAGATATATTACGGAATGTGAGAAATCACGAATATCCTGAGAAGGCAACTGAAAACGACAAAAGAACTTTAAGGAGGTTAGCCTGCGAATATGTGCTAGATGGGGATATCCTTTATAAAAGAAGGAAAGATCAGGTACTTTTGAGATGCGTTGACACTGTGGAAGCTAAACAAATCCTGGAAGAAGTACATGAAGGAGTTTGTGGTACACATGCTAATGGCTTTACGATGGCAAGACAAATTATGAGGTTTGAATACTATTGGTCTACTATGGAAGGAGATTGTATCAGTTATGCTAATAAATGTCATAAATGCCAGATATATGGAGACAAGATCCATGTACCACCTTCACCCTTACATGTTAGGACTTCTCCATGGCCCTTTTCCATGTGGGGCATGGATGTCATTGGGCCGATATCGCCAAAAGCTTCGAATGAGCATCGTTTCATTTTTGTGGTCATTGAATACTTTACGAAATGGGTAGAGGCAGCTTCTTATGCTAGTGTCACCAAGTCAGCAGTAGGGCGATTCTTGAAAAAGGAGATCATTTGTCGATATGGAATGCCTGAGAGGATCATATCAGACAATGTATTGAACTTGAATAACAGCACGATTGCGGAAGTCTGCAGCCAATTCAAGATTAAACATCATAATTCATCTCCATATCACCCAAAGATGAATGGGGCAGTGGAAGCTGCAAACAAAAACATCAAGAAGATAGTGGGGAAAATGACTGAAACCTATGGAGATTGGCATGAGAAATTACCATTTGCACTCTTAGCCTCACCGAACGCCCATCGTGACTCCTATCGGGCAACTCTTTCTCGTTGGTTTATGGGATGGAGGCAGTATTACCCATTGAAGTTGAAATACTTTCTCTTCGAATTTTGTCGGAGATAAAGCTAGATGAAGCAGAATGGATTCAATCGCGGTATGACCAATTGAACTTGATCAAAGAAAAGAGGCTAAAAGCTATTCGCCATGGTCAGATGTATCAAAAGCGAATGATGTGAGCCTATGACAAGAAAGTTTGTCCAAGAGAATTCAACAAAGGGGACCTTGTATTGAAAAAGATCCTTCCCATACAGAAGGACTTTAGAGGAAAATGGATGCCGAATTGGGAAGGGTCGTATGTTGTAAAGAAGGCTTTCTCTGGTGGTGCTTTGATTTTGACAGAAATGGATGGGAAAAGCTTACCCAATCCAGTGAATTCAGACTCAGTTAAGAAGTACTATGTCTAAAGAGAAGGGAAGCCAAGGCGAAAACCCACAAAGGGCACTTTGAGACTTCTAAAAAAAAAAAAATGGAGAGGCCAAGGTGAAAACCCGCAAAGGGCACCTTGAGACCAAAGGGGTTTTGAGTTGAAAACCTAAAAGGGCTGCTCAAATATTCGAGAAACATACGATGACTTTGCTATACCAGATTTGACAAGAAATGGAGTGTGTTACATACCGGGGCATCAACAAAGTACTTTGGATCTTCTAAACACATGTTAAACTCAAAATAGTCTTTATGGAATTTGTGTACAGAAGCTCAAGCTGTGATATGTTGGACATCGAATTTTTGTTCTGATTACTATCTTTAGATTCTTTTTCTTCTCAAAGATATGTTTTCAAATTAATTTCTTGTTGTACTCTGATGATTTATCTAATTATTCTCAAGATCAGATTATTTGTCTTCTAAAGTATGTTGTATTGAAATAATGATTGATGAACTAAATATTTTTACAAATGAAGTTTTGCATATTACTCTAGAAATTGCTAGAAAATATGAGAAACTAAAACAGAACAATTGTTTGAAGAATTTCCATGAGTAAAGGTCGAAGGTACCCAAGGAAATTTCTTTTTCAATCCAAAGGATGATTGGACAATTCAAACGATTCAATCGTAGGAGGGGATCGCCTTCAGCAGGTCGTAACGTTTGGAGAATGGTATAATAGGACCAATTTGATTCAAAACACATAAGCAGAGTATGATTGATACTTGGAGTAAAAATGGAACTTTGATGGATGAGCGAGTAAAGACATCTGAAATAGGAATCATTTTCATAACATTTTACATAATTAGGAGCATTTGATTCATTTCGAGCATGGCATCTTAATCATCGAGCATGAGTACATATGCATTCTGCAGATTATGTCCTTTAAGGGACAATGTAGATTTCCGATAGTAGATTTAGCGTCTCTGTATTGTCAGAGAGCAGATCGAAGATAGTAGATTTAGCGTCTCTGAATTGTCAAAGAGCAGATCGAAGGCATCTCTGTATTGTCAGAGAGCAGATCGAAGATAGCAGATTTGGCGTCTCTGAATTGTCAGAGAGCAGATCGAAGATAGCAGATTTGGTGTCTCTGTATTGTCAGAGAGTAGATCGAAGATAGCAAATTTGGCGTCTCTGTATTGTCAGAGAGCAGATCGAACATTTTGGCTTGGCGCCTCTGTATTGTCAGAAAGCAGATCGAAGATAGCAGATTTGGCGTCTCTGTATTGTCAGAGAGCAGATCGAAGATAGCAGATTTAGCGTCTCTGTATTGTCAGAGAGTAGATCGAACATTTCGGCTTACGCTCTATACCGCCGAGAGCGATCAAAGATAGAAGATTTGACATTCCTGAGTTACGGTAAAGCAAGCTTGAAGCTATCAGAATACCTTGGAGGAAGATGAAGATGAAGATTTCAAGACTTGGCCAGGCCAGGCAAATTTGGTCCTTTTATAATCTTTGCTCTATTCCTGTTACACAGTAATAAGCAAAGAGGGGCAGCTGTAATAGCCCAAATTCACCTGGGCCCGTAAAATAAATAAATAAAATAAAAAACAAAAAATAGTAAACTTTTACAGTCCTTTTACAAAACCCAAAAAAACATGCTAGCCCTTTTACCTAGGCCCAAATACCTAAATTACCCAATGCCCAATTACACCCAAGCCCGCATTAGATGCCCAAATGCTGCCCAAAATTTGTTAAACCTAAATACACAGGCCCAAGTGGCCCAATTGCTATCAGAAGATGTAAAGCCTAGGGTTTTCTGAAACCCTAGGCGCCGCAAGCACCCCAACCGTCACGCCGTTTCATCTTGCGTTGGCGTTGTGACTCCAGCCTCATTTTACTCCGTAATAGGTGTGCCAATCCCGCCACCGCGCGATAATACGCATCGCCAAGACATGATCGCCGCTGATATCTTGTCGCCACCGCAAAAGAAGGAAAGAACCACGGCAGCAAAAGAGGCAAACTTGGAAAGAAATCAAAAGATTCTTTCCTAAAAATGTAACTATGGGTTATAAAACCCCTTTCTTTTAATTTGTAAGGGATTTTTTTTTCGGTGGGAATATACAAAAAGTTGATACACATATATAAACGAAGAAACACCAACAGATTATCGAAAAGCACAGAGGTGATTATTTCATTTTTTTTCTTTACAAATACATACTGATATCATAAAAATAGAAAGAAGAGGACGTACCGTTTCAATCTGCATTGGAACAGAAAGCTTTCCAGCTTCCGGCCGCCGTACGTAGCGGCGTTGACGATGGCGCGTGAGCGCGTACAAACCTCTGGACGGAGGCCCGATAGAACTCCGAGAACCTCTCCCCAACCCTCATTCAGAGGGTTTCTTTCTTTTTTTTTTAAATCAGATTTCAAAATGATTTTAAAGTTGAAATTTGGCTTATATAGCCTTATGAAAACGGTGTCGTTTTACTTAAAACAAATAGCTTCAAAACGACGTCATTTCAGAGCCCAGGATCCGTGTGTTAACCCGTGACCCAGATAGGATCCGCTTGTTCGTTTAAAGGGCAAATTACTCGATCGATCCTTCCGCATTTTTTAAATTTACAATTCCATTTTATTTTTATTTTAAATTGACCCCAATCTTTTACGATTAATTCAATCTAGTCCTAATGGCTATTAAAGCATATTCTGGGAACGACGTCGTTTTTTGGGATTAGGGCTAATTGCCCAGTGAGTCCCTCTAAATTTAACGCACATTCCAATTAGGCCCAAAATTTTTCATTTATCTGTAATTAACCCTAATTTTTTTAATTAAATTAAATTTTAATCTCCTTTTTATATAAATTCAATTTATTTTTTAAAATACTATATATTTTTATAAACATTAGTTATATATAAAAAGTATATATAGTATTTATCTTTGTATATTATTTATTATATTATTATACATTATTATATATTATATTACATACATTTTACTATATATATATTATATATTTTCTATCATATTGTTTATATCATTATATATTTTGCTTATAAATTTTATTATATGTTACATATTTTACCATATATTATTCCTCTCATTACTTTTTATTTTATTATAAAATATACATTATTTTATTACTCATTAATTACATATGTTTTTAAATTTTTATTATTAAATAAATATGTGTAATATTAATATTTAGCACATTATTTTTAATATATTAAGTTATTATATCCTATAATATGATTTATATATTAATCATTTAAAAAAAGTTCTCCTTTATCATTCTTATATTATTTTAAATATTTTTAAATATCTTTATTTTTATTTTATTTGATTTATATTTTATATGTTTATAATTTGCTTATTTATTTTTGTTTTTATTTTTAGTATTATTTTAGTAGGTTAAATTTTTATAGATTATTTGTTATTTTATGTTATTATTTTTACATATTCGCATGAAAATTAATTATGTTGATTTAGGTTACATTTGCATGAAATATTATATATATATATATATATATATATTATGCAATTTATATTGTTGTATTCATTATGCTCTACATTGTATTTTGCATGTAATGATAATGCATGTATATTTATGTTATCTATGATCATATATGCATAAAATGATAACGTATATTGTGTAATTTATGCCATTATTCATCATTTTTTATATTATATTTGCATGGAATGTTAAAGTAGGTATCATGTAGGATAATTTATTTAATATTGATCCATTGTAATATGTTGAATGCATCATCACTTTAAAAACTTTATGTTTCATTCAATCCAAAAAAGAATTTAAAAAAATAAGGCAATGTTTTTTGGTAGTTAGGAATTCGGAAGTAGTGCCCTAATATGTCAAGGTTGCGATTTCCCGTTTGTCTAAATGCCTAAAATATCCTTCTAAATAAGTTTTGAAAATCACAAGATGATTTTAGTTACGAAAGTTTAAAGAATATCGTGTCCAATCATGCTGGATATGATATTTATATTCTTTTGAAGCGAAGGAATCTTGATTCTTTTTAATTCAAATTATTACGGTTTTAAAAAAAATCTTATTTCTAAATTCCTTCAAACTTTTGACATTAAGGCAAAATTATTCAATTTGGTACCAATTTTGGGCGTTGCGAGGGTGCTAATCCTTCCTCGTACGTAACCGACTCCCAAACCTGTTTTCTCATAATTTCGTAGACCAAAATATTTTATAAGGTGATCCAATAACACCTAAAAAGGTTGGTGGCGACTCCTGTTTTTCAAAATGACCTCCCCTTTTAAACAGAGGTTTCGACAGTTACAGTGGAGCAGATTGTAGATATCGAATCTTATCTCTCTGAAGTTATAGTAGAATAGACTACAAATCTTATCTCCCTGAAGTTGCAGTGGAGAAAATTGTAGATATCGAATCTTATCTCTCTGAAGTTGTAGTAGAGCAGATTGAAGCTACAAATCTTATCTGGAAGTTATAGTGGAGCAGATTGTAGATAGCAAATCTTATTTCTCTGAAGTTGTAGTAGAGCAAATTGAAGCTACAAATTTTATCTCCCTAAAGTTGCAGTGGAGCAGATTGAAGATAGAGAATCTTATTTCCCTAGAGTTGCAGTGGAAAAGATTAAAGCTACAAGTCACGAATCTTATCTCTCTAAAGTTGCAGTAGAGCAGATTGAAGCTACAAATCTTATTTCCCTGAAGTTGCAGTAGAATAGATTGAAACTACTAATCTTATCTCTCTGAAGTTGCAGTGGAGCAGATTGAAGCGACAAATCCTATACCTCTGAAGTTGCAGTGGGTTAGAATAAGATTACTCAGAAAAGAGAAACACCAAAGAAGTCGAGATTTGGCAAGACTGAGCAAAATTGTCCCTTTCTGAAGTCTTTGCTCCATTCCCATTACACGTCAATGAGCAAAAAGGGGCAGCTGTAATAGGCCATTTTTGCCTGGGCCCAAACCAAACCAAATAAAAAAATTTTAAAGTCCAAATTAAAAACACTCCATTTGCAAAAAAATATCAGACCCAAAATAGCCCAAAATAATTTAAAAAAAAACCCTAATGGCCTAATGGCCTAATAACCTAAATATTTTTCAGTAAAACAAAAGAAACCTTAGCACCCTTGCCGCTTCTCCTCGATCACGCCGCGCGCTCCTCATTCTGAAGCCTACGCGCGTCTGCCACCTTGCACCAAAACGGGAAAGGGCGCCTCTTCTCTCCCCTCCGTTGACCGCGTCGGTACCTGCAAAAAGGGAATGGAAAAGGACATAAACAGTAACAAGAATAGTAGAAAAATAGAAAAAATAATGTTGTAATTCAGCTATATAAGAGCCTAAAAAAACAGATTGTAATGAGGATGTTGGGAAATAAAAAATAAAAAAAGCAATCGAAATACAAAAATAAAAAAAAACTTCAAAGGTGATTTTTTTGTGTTTATTTATTTTTTCGAAAGCAATATATATATATAAGAGACGAATAGAAAAAGAAAAGCTTGAAGCTTTTATTATTATTATTTTTACCTTTTATTCTTCTAAGGCTTTTGGCCTTTAGATCCGGACTGTGGAAGTCGAAAGGTCAAAAAGGGGGTTTTTTTGTGATTCCGGCCACCGTGGACGGTGAAGCGATCGCACAGGATCGTGGTCGTCATGCGCGGAAGTTCGCCAAAGGCGAAGCCGAGTGGGGAAGGCTGAGAGAATAAAAAAGGGATGAAAGAGTTTTTTTTTCTTAAAAAAATAGACAAAAGTGATTTTAAATATTTTTTTTTTTACTTATATAACCAAGTGAAACAGTGCCGTTTTGGGCTTAAGTTTCATATGTCAAAACGATATCGTTTTGGCCAACCCGATCCGACCCGAACCACCCGACCTAGAATCCGTATTTTTTTTAAAGGGGGATTTTTGCGCCTTTGATCCTTCCGCTTTTTAAGCATTTTTTAATATAGTCCTATTTCTTTTTTTTCTTTTTAAATTTATCCCATTTAATTTTAATTTTTTTTTTATTTTGGTCCTTTTAAACGATGCGCATAGGAAAGTTTGGGATATTTTTTGAATCGGTCCCTGTCCCTTTTAGCGTGTTACATTTTAGTCCTTATTAGTCTATTTATTTATTTATTTATTTTAATTTATGCCCTTAATTTCATTTAAATTTTGATTTAGCCCTTTATTTTTTAATCTTTATTAAACTATTTTCTTTTATATTTATCTACTTATTTATTTATTATTTCCTTATTCTCATATATTTAAAAAATTATTGTTTATATTCCTTTAATTTGTTTATCTTGTCTGTAATAACCTAAATTCGTCCGGCCCATAAAGTAAATAAATATAAAAACAAAAACAAAAAAAAAAAGGAAATAAAAGTCCATTTACAAGTCCAAATTGAGCATTGTCTATGGCCCATTTACAAGAAATACCGGTAGCCTACATACACTCAAAACTCTTAACCCAAGACTCAATTAGCCTATTACCCCATTACACCCTTAACCCAAAAAATGAACGGGGCCTAGGAGGCCCAAACTGTTAAACAGAAGATGGA
Organism: Gossypium longicalyx; assembly: GCA_025698465.1. NCBI lineage: Eukaryota > Viridiplantae > Streptophyta > Magnoliopsida > Malvales > Malvaceae > Gossypium > Gossypium longicalyx. Next base: position 88,930,141 of record CM046995.1, read on the forward strand.
AAGGCCTAGGGTTTTAGAAACCCTAGGCGCCGCAAGCATCTCAACAAACACGCCTCTTCGCCTCACCCGGTGACTCCGGCCCCGAATCGCGCCGTAGTCAATGCGTAAATCAACGTCAGCATCATCGCCCCAATCAGTGCACCAGTGAATCGTCATCAGTGCCCGATTGTCACTGTTCATCGTCGGATTTTTTGTCATTACCTGCAAAAGAGAAAAGAAAAACAGCAGCAAATATGGCAAGAAAATAAAATCACATATTGTAAATTTGTTTTCAGTGGCTATAAAAGCCCGAATCAAGAAAATGTAAAGGAGGTTTTTTTTAAGGATATTTACACAGATTCAATAAAAAGAACACAGTTATATACAGATATTCGCAAGAAAAGAAACATCAACAGATTATCGAAAAAGCAGAGGTGAATCTTTTACCCTTTTTATGATCATTGTTTTGTCATAAGTAAATAAAAATATCGTTAAAAAGAAGAGGAGGGGCTTACCGATGGATTCGCACTGAAAAATGAAGCCTTTCAGCTTCTGGCCGCCGTATTCGGCAGAGTTAGCGTCGGCACGTGGGCGCGTGTCCCCAACGATCAGGGCTTGGCCTGACGGAGGCCGGAGCCCAAAGAACTCTCCCCTTTCTCTCTTTTCAGAGGATTTCTTTCTTAAAACCGGGTTGTAAAATGATTTCAAAGTTGAAATTTGGCTTATATAGCCCTAACGAAATGGTGGCGTTTTGCTTGAAACCAATTAGCTTCAAACGACGTCGTTTCAAAGCTCAGGATCCGCGTGTCGACCCGGGACCTGAATAGGATCCGCGTGTTTTTGTTTAAGGGGCAAATTGCCCAATCAATCCTTCCGTATTTTTAAAAATTTATAATTGCATTTTACTTATATTTTAATTTAGCCCTAATTTTTTACATTTATTTCAATTTAGCCCCTATGGCTATTATAATACTTATTCTGAAACGACGTCGTTTTTGGGATTAAGGCTAATTGTCCAATGAGTCCCTCCGAATTTAGCGTGTATTTCAATTAGGCTATAAAAATTTTTATTTTTATTTATAATTAACCCTAGATTTTTAATTAAATTCGATTTTAATCCTTTTTATGTATTTGATTCATTTTAAATATTATATGTATTATTTATTTTTATAAATGTCAGTTATATGAAAAATAATAAATATTATTATATACATCTTTATAAATTTTATTATATGTTATATATTTTTTACTATATATATATTATTTATTTTACTATATTTTTATATTTAAAATTACTTGTTATATTATTTTTATTATTTTATATATTACTTATAATATTGTTTATATTATTATATATTTTGTTTATAAATTTTATTATATATTATATATTTTTCCACATATTATCTCTTACATTACTTTTATTTTATTATAAAATATATTATTTTATCACTCATTAATTACATATGTATTTTTATTTTATTATTAAATAAATATGTGTAATATTAATATTTGGTACATTATTTTGTTATTATATCCTATAATATGGTATATATATATTAATCATTTAAAAAAAAAGTTTTCCTTTGTCATTCATATATTATTCTAATATTTCTAAACATCTTTATTTTTATTTTATATGTTTATAATTTGCTTATTTATTTTTGTTTTCTTTTATTTTGATATTGTTTAGTAGGTTAAACTTTCATAGATCATTTGTTATTTCGTGTTATTGTTTTTACATATTCACATGAAATAAATTATTTATGTTATTTTAAGTTACAATCAGATAAAATATTATCATATATATTGCAACTTATATATGTTGTACTTATTATGCACTATGTTGTATTTTGCATGTAACGATAATGCATGTATATTTTATATTATCTATGATCATATATGCATAAAATGATAACGTATATTGTGTAATTTATGTTATTACTCATCATCTTTATTATATTTGCATGGAATGTTAAAATGGATATCATATGGGTTAATATTAATCCTTTACAATATGTTAAATGCATCATCACTTTAAAGAACTTTTATATTTTATTCGATCCAAAAAGGATTTTTAAAAAGGATAAGGCAATATTTTTTGGTAGTTAGAAATTTGGGAAATAGTGCCCTAACATGCTGGGTTGCGATTTTCCATTTGTCTAAATACTTAAAAGATCCTTCTAAATAAGTTTTGAAAATCATAAGATGATTTTAGTTACGAAAGTTAAAAAAATCGTGTCCAATCATGCTGGATATGATGTTTATATTCTTTCGAAGCAAAAGAATCTTGATTTTTTTAATTCAAATTATTACGGTTTTAAAAGAGATCTTATTTCTAAATTCTTTCAAACTTTTGACATTAAGACAAAATTATTCAATTTGGTACCAATTTTGGGCGTTATGAGGGTGCTAATCCTTCCTCGTACGTAACCGACTCCCGAACCTATTTTCTCATAATTTCACAGACCAAAACGTTTTGTAAAGTGATCCAATCACACTTTAAAAGATTGGTGGCAACTCCTATTTTCGTTAAAAAAAACTCATTTTTAAAGAGGTTTCGACAGCTTGGCAACTCCACTGGGGACAATAAGAGAGTCAAGCCAAGAATTTGATTATTTTTTGTCTTAATGTCGAAAGTTTGGAAAATTTTACATATATTGATCTTTTTACATATGTTTGCTGCATATGTTTGTTATCTTGTTTCTACACACATTGCATTTGCATGACCGCTGTGGTCGCACCCCTAAGTGGGAGTGAGAAGCTACGTTTTCGTGAGGTTTTCACCTCTGTATGAGCTAGTGGATTGCTTCCGGGATACTGTACCTATGTCTTCGTGAGATTTTCATCTCCGCATGGCCATAGGGAAATGTGTCCCCCTGAACTAAACTTGGTCTAAATGAGCCTATAATGGGTGAGGATCGAGGAATCTGCTGGTTCAGGTACCCTTGCTTTAGAACTGAAACGCATATAGTGAGCTTTAAGTGCTTACCCAAGGGAGTAGAGTGATAACCTTTAGTATGCTATCCTTATAAGTGCTTATTTGTTATACTTTCATATGATACTAACTTACTCTATTTTGCTATCATTGCATGTCATTCAAACATTCAAAGGTATCGATTCACGATTCAATTTCTGGGTTAGAAAGTTTTGTAATGGGGAGCGAATATCTTGATAAAGTGGAGGACAATGCCTCTGTTTGTACCTGGTCAGAAAAAAACCAGTTAGAGAAAGGAGATAGTATTACCGAGGGGTATACCTCAGAGTTATGGGACTTCACTCATATTAATTCGACACAGAATGAGTTTCAAGAGTTGAGAGACATTTGGGCCCAATGGGATGACGAGGCTAAGCAGCTTTTCTATTATAATTATGGAGATCTTCCCTATTTGCTAGACATCAAGGTAGATAAACATCTGTTCTGAGCTATGGTACAGTTCTAGAATCCTGCTTATAGTTGCTTTACATTTGGTGATGTTGATCTTGTACCTACTTTGGAGGAGTATACGACTTTACTGCGTTGCCCGAGGATTCAGGGTTACAAGGCTTATGTTAGGCTTGCTAGCCTTCCAACTTTTGCGAAGAAGTTGGTGATGATTACTGGGATGAGTGAGCAGTGGGCTGTAGCTCGTGTGCAGCAAAAGAGTGATAGTAAGTGCGTTCCATGGGCCATTTTGAGGGATTTGATATCGACACATCCAGACATAAAGAAAAGGGTCGATGTCCTGGCTTTGAGTATTTACGGCATGGTGATTTTCCCAAAGGCATTGGGGCACATAGATGAGGCAGTCGCGAATTTGTGCGATCGCGTTGGTAAGCAGAATACACCGGTACCAGCAATTCTAGCTGAGACATTTAGATCTTTGAGTGCATGTCGGAGGGCCGGCGAGGGTAGATTTATTGGATGTGCGCAATTGTTGCTAGTCTGGCTCCATAGCCACTTCTGGAAGCTTGATAAGGTTTCTTGCCAAGTATTCTTTGAGGGTTATTCTCTCTTAAAGGAAGCAATAGACATGCCTAGGAGATATGACATTTCAGAGGAGAGGTGGATAGACATTCTTCAGAATCTTCGAGAGGAAGATGTTATGTGGAAGGCTCCTTGGTTGGTTCCTAGTGAAGTCCTTTACCGCTGTGGCAGTTTTGATTGGGTCCCTTTGCCAGGAATTTGGGGAGTTGTTGGATATGCACCATTTCTTGTTCTAAGGCAATATCGAGCGAGGCAGTTCATACCGGCTACACAGGGTTTAGCTCAGAGTGATTTCTCTTATAAAGGAGATCATTATAAGAAGAGGATGCGAGAGATTTCTGAGGCTTGGAAGAAGCCTTTCTGTATGAAGATCTTAACCGAAGGCTCAGCGTCAACCCTTGAGTATAAAGGGTGGTTTAAGTCAATGATAATGTCCCTAGGCCAATTTTGGAGGTGGCTCGATCATTAAAGGAGAGCTTTACGAGTGATTCCATTAGAGTTGGAGGTTATAAAGCAAGAGTTCGAAAGGAAGAGTTTGGAGCTTGGAAGAAGGATAGAGAGGCTCGAGGAGGAAAAGATGTACCTAAGCTTAGACGTTGAAGTTCAGAAAATCGAGGTTGAAAAAGTAAAGAAAGAAAAGAGGAAGATTGAGGAAGACCGAGATGATTTGAAGACACAGTATAAAAAGACACAGCTATCATTGAAGAGAGCTGGATTGGGGAAGTCTTCAGAGCAGTGGCAATAAGAGGTTCAAGAAGAAAGAGCCAAAGCCGAGTATTGGGAGAAGAAATTCCAAGAGATGCAGTTACGTAATCAGGCCCTAGAGAAGGAGAAACAAGGATTAAAAACTAAGGTAACTGAGCTGGAACGATCCCTTTATCATCACCAAAGTCGTAACTCTACGGTCAAGTTAAAGGCAAGTCTGGATAAGATCGAGGAAATGAAGCACAATATTGGAGGGTTGGAAGCAGCACTACAAGACTGTGAGCTACGGATTGAGCAGCTCGAGGCAAGAGAAGAACAGTGGAAATGAGAACTTCACCATCTTCAGGATCAAGTTGGAGATAGGGATTATCTCATGGGAGAAGCTATAGTCTAGATTCGGGAGGTTGTTAATCATTTACAAGACCTAGCAGCACAAGCTAATATATTGAGTACAAAATATGAGTTAGTGTCAGATAGAGGTCTAGAGTTAGCTTTATTGTTGGATGGGGTTAAAATCTTGGGCCTGAGGGAAAAGACGTATTTGTAATCCATTTTGTGTAAAGATTTTTGTTTCTTAAATAACGTTTTCTAAAAAGAAATTGAATCAGAATCGATATCTTTTAGCATTCATGCATTTGCATCTCATCACATCATATGCATTCAAGTTTATAAAAAGACCCTAATTAGTTAAAATTATTAGGGAGAAAGAGAGAGTAAGAGAAAGAAAATCTGGAAGCAACACATCCTTACGGTACACGCGCTAGGTCAAAGAATATGGATCAAAGACTTGAGTAGATTCAGAAAGAAATGCAAGAGCAGTTACAGGAGCAATTAGCAAAAATCCAACAAGAGATGAAGGATCAAATGTTGGAGGCTCAAAGGAATATGATGGCTGAGATGGCTCAGCTATTGAGGGGAACAACAGATAAAGGAAAAGCCCCTATGACTACCATTGAAGAGGATAACGAGGGTTATCCTCCTGGTTTCACTCCACCTCATGTACATACCCAACCTGAGGCATATCCCTGAGGGCCGTCTGTCACAATAAGGCCTCAACAGGGTCAAGTCGATGCTGGAATACCCATGAACTTTCAAACTAGTTTGGGATTCAATCCTGGAGACAATCCTGCCAATCCGGTTATCCCCGATCTAGATGTAGCAGAGAGGGAAGAAATGAGACTCGAATCATCAAGGCAATTAGAGGAACATTACAGATGGTTAGAGGAGAAATTTAGGGCACTAGAAGACGCTGATAATCGACAGGGAATAGATGCTAAGGACTTGAGTTTAGTCCCAGATTTGGTGCTTCCCCATAAGTTCAAAATGTCAAAATTCGAGAAGTACAATTGGACTACTAGCCCCGAAGCCCATATTACCATGTTCTATAGACGGATGACTGGTTATATAAACAATGATCAATTATTGATCCATTGTTTTCAGGATAGTTTGGTTGGGGCAGCGGCTAGGTGGTATAATCAACTAAGTCGCGCGAGGATCGGTTTTTGGAGAGACTTAGCACAAGCTTTTATGCAGCAATATAATCATGTGACTGACATGATTCCTGATAAAATTACCTTACAAAACATGGAAAAGAAGCCTAATGAAAGTTTTAGGTAATATGCCCAGAGGTAGAGAGAGGTTGCCATGCAAGTTCAACCACCGCTCTTGGAGAAGGAGACTACCATGTTGTTTATCAACACTCTAAAGGCTCCATTCATCACTCACATGATTGGGAGCACCACTAAAAGCTTTGCGGAAATAGTCATGGCAGGAGAGATGATCAAGAATGCCATAAGGGGTGGCAAAATCGAGGGGAAAGCGACCAAAAGATTAGCCCCAAGGAGAAAGGATAGTGAAGTGAATAACACAAGCACCTTCAACACGAAGGCAATCACAGTTGGTTAACCTAAAACAGCTGCGGTTGAGCAACAGAGTTCTCAAAGGCAGGAGTCGGGTACAAGGTAGAATTCTGAAAGGATGCAGTTCACACCTATCCCCGTGACGTATCGTGAGCTTTATCAAAGCTTATATGATGCACATGCTATTGCTCTTTTTCACTTGAAAACACTGCAGCCCCCATATCCCAAATGGTATGACGCAAATGCCAGATGTGAATACCATGCTGAAATACCAGGGCATTCGATCGAAAACTGTACTGGTTTTAAGAAGGCCATAGAGAGGCTTATTAAGATGGGGGTAGTGAAGTTCAACAATACCCCTAATACTGAAAACTCGTTGCCAAATCATAGCGATCAAGGAGTAAATGCCATTGGCGAAGCCAGTGAGAGGAGAATGAATGAAGATGTTGCTGAGGTGAGGATGCCTATGAAAGTGATTTGGGAGGAGATGATGAAGAGAGGTATGTTAACCTCTAAAAACGAGAGAAGAAAAACAAGGAACTATGGTGAGTTCCATGAGAAAGAAGGACATGAAGTTTAAGATTGTGAAGAATTTAAGGCCTTGGTGCAAGGCTTTATAGACAACAAAGAGCTACAAATTTTTGAAGGTAGCTCTTGTGAAAAACAAGTATATGTGCTGGAGGATGAACAGAAAGGAACTAGCCGGCCAAGGATTATTATTTTCCTGCTGGGGAATAATGAAGTGGGGGCACAAACTGTGCCTAAGGTCATTATCCATAAGCCTACGCCTTTCTCTTATAAAGATAACAAGAGGGTACCATGGAATTATGACTGCAGTATGACAGCGCCAGAGGAGGAGAATATAGCCAGTACGTCTAAAGATGTACAAGTTGAGGGTTCCCATACACGGAGTGGGAAGTGGTATGATACGGTGGGCGTCAGAGAGGAGCCCACAAAAATAAAGAATGTTAGTGAGGAGAAGGAGAAAAAGGCTGAAATGCCTGTCAAGGAGCCTGTAAAGGAGGAGGAGGCTAAGGAATTTCTAAAGTTTCTTAAGCATAGCGAGTATAGCGTGGTTGAGCAGTTGCGTAGGTAGTCGGCTCGCATATCAGTATTGGCTCTACTTCTGAGTTCTGAGGTGCATCGGGATGCATTGATGAAGGTGCTCAATGAAACATGTCACCCATGACATATCCGTTAACAAGCTAGACCAGTTGGTGAATAACATAAGTGCGGATAATTTCATCTATTTTAATGATGATGAAATCCCACCAGGGGGCAGGGGGTCAACTAAGGCCTTGCACATCACCACTCGATGCAAGGGGTACACACTCCCAAGTGTGCTCGTCGATAATGGATCGGCCTTGAATGTTCTACTGTTGTCTACATTGAACAGATTACCCATTGATGATTCTCACATGAAGACATGTCAAAATGTGGTAAGAGCCTTCGACGGTACAGAAAGGAAGGTGATGGGAAGGATTGACATCCCCTTGGAAATTGGGCTGAGTATATATGAAGTAGACTTCTTGGTGATGGATATCAAGCCCTCCTACAATTGCTTATTAGGGAGGCCATGGATACACTCAGCGAGAGTAGTGCCCTCATCGTTACACCAGAAATTAAAATTAGTGACGGATGGATGGTTAGTAACCATCAATGCGGAGGAGGACATTATAGCTGCAGTCACTAGTAAGGCCCCTTATGTCAAGACGAACGAAGAGTCTATTGAGTGTTCCTTTCACTCTTTAGAATTTGTGAATGCAACCTTCATTTCAGAAGGGAGTGAGCTACAGGTGCCAAAGATAGCAAGAGCCACGAGGATGGCTCTACAAATGATGGTGGGAAAAGAAGCCTTACCAGGAAGAGGGTTACGAAAATACCTGCAAGGAGGGACTCAAATCCCAGAACTGAAAGAGAAGAGAGATCACTTTGGTCTGGGCTTTAAACCAGACTATAAGCAAATGAGGAATGAAGTTGAGAAGCGCCAAGAGGGAAGAAGGGCGCGCCTTAATAGAAGAGAAGTGGAGTGGGAGCCAATGACATTTCCTCCAATATCCCAAACCTTCATATCGGGATGGTTATTTATAGAAGAAAGTCATCAGATTAATGCTATACACGACGAAGGATCGAAGCAAGGAAACCTTGAGGGCATTCGTCCTTACGAACCGGGAAGCTCTCTGAACAATTGGACTGCGGAGGAACTTCCTGTAGTCTTTAGGAATTTTTCAAAGTAATTCTCGAAACATTCTTGTTACTCTAGGGCCCAGGAGTAATAGGATTACATTTGTTGAATGGGCTTAGGATCATCTATTATTTTTTTAATAAAACATAACTTTAATCAATTTGAACGAGTATTGTTTCATTTTTATCAACCAATATTCCATTAAACTTTTGCATTTCTTATTCTTTCATTCATAGCACATAAATAATCATTCTTAAATTCATTCATTCTTTGTATATTCTTTATACTTCACAGGTCCCTAGATATCAATGACATGAGCACTGATATTACAAATCCTGATTTCTCTCACGAGCAAGACATGTGTTTAGAGGAATCTCAGGATTTTGAAGATGTCCAGGATTGTGATGTGTCTGCAAATCTGTTGAGGATGGTAAAATAGGAGGAGAAACAAATCATGCCCCATGAGAAAGAGGCAATAGAGAATGTAGCCCTAGAGGAAAGGAAAGAGGTGAAAATTGGTATGCACATTGCCGAGGGCACAAGGCAAGGATTGATTGAGTTGCTACGTGAGTTTAAGGATTTCTTTGTATGGTCCTATCAAGATATGCCAGGGTTAAATACTGATATTGTGGTGCATCGTCTTTCAATAAGACAGGATTGTAAGCCAGTCCAACAGAAGTTACGAAGAATGAGGCCAGATATCATATTGAAGATAAAGGACGAAGTCAAGAAGCAGTTCGATGCAGGATTCTTACAAGAGGTGAAGTACTCCAAATAGCTAACATTGTACCAGTCCCCAAGAAGGATGGGAAGGTACGAATGTGCGTTGATTACAGAGATCTGAACAAAGCTACCCCAAAAGATAATTTCCCTCTGCCACACATAAACACTTTGATAGACAACACAGCGGGATATTCGTTGTTCTCCTTCATGGATGGTTTCTCGGGGTACAACCAGATAAAGATGCATCCGAAAGAGGATAAAACCACCTTCATAACATTGTGGGGCACCTTTTTTGGGTTGAAGAATGCAGAGGCAACATACCAAAGGGCTATGGTGACTTTATTCCACGATATGATGCACAAAGAAATTGAGGTGTATGTTGATGACATGATTGCTAAATCTCGAACAGAGAAGGAACATATTGAAGTTTTGAGGAAGTTGTTCCTGAGATTAAAGAAATTTTAGTTGAAAATTAATCCGGCAAAGTGCATCTTCGGAGCTAGGTCGGGGAAGTTATTAGGCTTTGTGGTCAGTGAAAAGGGAATAGAAGTTGACTCAGACAAAGTTAGAGCCATACGAGAATTGCCTCCACCACGTACTCAGAAGGAAGTTCGGGGCTTTCTTGGAAGATTAAATTATATTGCTCGGTTTATTTCACAATTAACCGAGAAATATGATCCTACATTTCGCCTCCTTAGAAAACACAACCAAGGTACTTGGGATGAGGAATGCCAGAATGCTTTTGATAAGGTTAAGCAATACTTGTTAAATGCTCCTGTGTTATCTCTACCAAGTCCAGGTAGACCATTAATTCTGTACTTATCAGTGTTTAGCAATTCTATGGGATGTGTGCTTGGCCAACATGACGAGTCAGGAAGAAAGGAGAAGGCAATATACTACCTCAGTAAGAAATTAACAGAGTGTGAGATGAGATATTCACCAATTGAGAAATTGTGTTGTGCTTTAATCTGGACGACTCGAAGGTTGAGGCAATATATGTTATATCATACGACTTGGCTAATTTCAAAATTTGATCCATTAAAGTACATGATGGAGTCAACAGCACTAAATGGAAAAATGGCAAGGTGGCAAATATTGCTTTCAGAAATTGACATAGTCTATGTGAGTCAAAAGGCTATAAAAGGAAGCGCGATAGCAGAATTTCTGGCGAGCAGAGTTCTAGAAGATTATGAGCCATTAAGCTTTGATTTCCCTAATGAGGAGTTGATGTATGTGGCAACTATTGAAGAACGTCCATGGAAGATGAACTTTGATGGCGCATCCAATGCGGTAGGAAATAGAATTGGGGCAGTTTTGGTATCCCCAAATGGCGATTATTGTCCATTCACGTGCAAGTTGGATTTTGATTGCACAAACAATATGGCCGAGTATGAAGCGTGCATCATAGGACTCCGAGCGACTATAGAGCGAGGAATAATAACCTTGGAAGTATATGGAGACTCTGCATTGGTAATTTACCAGCTTAGAGGTGAATGGAAGACAAGGGATCCTAAATTGATCAATTATCGAAAGGTAGTTTTGGAGTTACTTGATGAGTTTGATGACATCACTTTTAATTATATCCCACGAGATGAAAACCAGATGGCAGATGCTCTAGCAACTTTGGCTTCAATGATTAAAGCGAATAAAGAGGATGAGATGAGACCCATTCAGATGAGTATCTTTAAGGGTCCAGCTCGCTGTTGTAACATTGAGGAAGAAGAAAAGGATGATAACCCTTGGTATCAGGATATATTGCGATATGTGAGAGATCATAAATACCCAGAACAGGCAACTGAAAATGATAAGCAAACTTTAAGGAGATTAGCCTCCAACTACGTTTTGGATGGGGACATCTTGTACAAAAGAAGAAAGAACCAAGTATTGTTGAGATGTGTTGACGCCGTGGAAGCTAAGTTAATATTGGAAGAAGTTCACGAGGGTGTTTGTGGGACGCACGCTAATGGTTTCACGATGGCTAGACAAATCATGAGGTTTGGATATTATTGGTCTACTATGAAAGGGGATTGTATCAACTACGCCAAGAAATGCCATAAATGTCAGATTTATGGAGACAAGATTCATGTACCACCTTCACCCTTACATGTTATGACTTCTCCATGGCCCTTTTCCATGTGGGGCATGGATGTCATTGGGCCAATATCGCCAAAAGCTTCGAGTGGGCATCGTTTCATTTTTGTGGTCATTGATTACTTCACGAAGTGGGTAGAGGCCGCTTCTTATGTGAATGTTACTAAGACAGCTGTGAGTCGATTCTTAAATAAAGAGATCATTTATTGGTATGGGATGCCTGAAAGGATCATATCAGACAATGCATTGAACTTGAACAATAGAACGATAGCAGAAGTTTGTAATCAGTTCAAGATTAAGCATCATAACTCTTCTCCATATCGCCAAAAAATGAATGGGGCAGAAGAAGCAGCCAACAAGAACATCAAAAGGATAGTGGGGAAGATGACTGAGACTTATAGAGATTGGCATGAGAAACTACCGTTTGCACTCTTTGCCTATCGAATATCTATCGGAACCTCTACTGGGGCAACTCCTTTCTCGTTGGTTTATGGGATGGAAGCAGTGTTACCCATTGAAGTGGAAATACCGTCTCTCCGAGTCTTGTTAGAGATAAAGTTGGATAAAGCTGAATAGATACAATCGTGATATGATCAGTTGAACTTGATTGAGGAAAAGAGGCTAAGGGCCATTCGTCATGGTCAGATGTATCAGAAGCGAATGATACGAGCTTATGACAAGAAAGTGTGACCAAGAGAATTCCACGAGGGGGATCTTGTGCTGAAAAAGATCATTCCCATTCAGAAGGACTTTAGAGGAAAATGGATGCTGAATTGGAAGGGCCGTATGTCGTGAAGAAGGCCTTCTCTGGGGGTGCATTGATCTTAACGGAAATGGATGGGAAGAGTTTACCCAATCCAGTGAATTCAGGCTCAGTCAAAAAGTACTTTGTCTAAAGGAGAGGAGAATCTAGGGTGAAAACCCGTAAAGGGCGCCTTGAGTTTTCGAAAAAAATAAAATAATAATAATAACAATAATAATAATAATAAAAAAATGGAGAGGCCAAGGTGAAAACCCGCAAAGGGCGCCTTGTGACCAAAGGGGTTTTGAGTTGAAAACCCGAAAAGGTAGCTCAAATTTTGAAGAGCACACGGTAATCTTGCTATATCTGATTCAACAAAGAGCGAAGCGCGTTGCATATCGAGGCATCAACAAAGTACTTTGGATATTTTAAACACATGTTGAACTCAAGAAAGTCTTCATGGAGCTGGTGTATAGATGCTCAAGCGGCGATATCTAGGGCATCTAACTTTTGTCCTGTTTGCTATCTTTAGATTCTCTTTCTTCTCAAAGATAGGCTATCAGATTAATTTCCTTTGTATTTTCGACAAATTCATTCAAATCTAATTATTCTCAAGATTAAATTCATCTTCCATTATTCTTAAAGTATGTTGAATTAAAATAATGATAGATGAACTAAATAATTTTCACAAATAAAGTTTTGCTCATTACTCTGGAAATTTCTAGATAATATAAGAAACTAAAACAGAACAATTGTTTGAGAAATTCACGTAAGTGAGGTTTGAAAGAACTCGAGGAAATTCTTTCTTTAGTCCAAAATGATGATTGGACAAATCAAACGATTCGATCCTAAGAGAGGATCATCTTACAGACATTTTGGTGGGTCATAGCATTTGAAGAATGGTACAAACCCACAGGCTGAGTAGGAATGATACTTCGAAAGAAATAAGGATAAACTTCGACGAAGGAATGAGTGGTGACGTCTGGAATAGGGGTCATATTCATAAACATTTTGTATTATAACAGGTCTAATTAGGAGCATTTGACTCACTTCGATCATAGCATCCGAATCCTTAGGCATGAACTCATACACATTATACAGGTTATGTCCTTCAAGGGACAATGAAGATTGATGCGCCTTAACCCCCTAAGCAGTAGGGTAACAGGCTAAAGCATAGCAGATCTGACCTTCAAGTTTTTACGCTGAAACAGATCCAAGATGATTTGGCATCTCTGTATTGTCAGAGAACAAATCGAAGAAACAGATTTGGCATCTCCATATTCGACGGAGAGCAGATTAGAGTCATAGCAGATCTGACCTTCGGATGTTTTTACATCGAAGCAGATCCAAGATAACAGATTTGGCATCTCCATATTCGACGGAGAGCAGATCGAAGACATAGCAGATCGAACCTTCGGATGTTTTCATATTGAAATAGATCCAAGATGATTTGGCATCCTTGCATTTACAAGAAATAGATCGAAGACATAGCAGATTTGGCTTTCACGTGTTTACGCTGAAGCAGATCTAAGATGATTTGGCATCTCTGTATTGTCAGAGAGCAAATCGAAGAAACAGATTTGGCATCTCCATATTTGACGGAGAGCAGATCGAAGACATAGCAGATCTAACCTTCGGATGTTTTTGCATCGAAGCAGGTCCAAGATGATTTGGCATCCTTGCGTTTACAAGGAGCAGATCGAAGATAGCAGACTTGGCATCTCTGTATTGTCAGAGAGTAGATCGAAGATAGCAGATTTGGCGTCTCTGTATTGTCAGAGAGCAGATTGAAGATAGTTGATTTGGCGTCTCTGTATTGTCGGATAGCAGATCAAAGATAACAGATCTGGCGTTCCTGAGTTTGCAAGAAGCAGGTTGAAGATAGCCAATTTGACATTCCCGAAGCTATCAAAATACCTTAATATAAGGATCAAGATTTCGAGACTTGGCCAGGCCGGGCAAATTTGGTCTTTTTGAAATCTTTGCTCTATTCCTGTTACACAGTAATAAGCAAAGAGGGGCAGCTGTAATAACCTAAATTCGCCCGGCCCATAAAGTAAATAAATATAAAAACAAAAACAAAAAAAGGGAAATAAAAGTCCATTTACAAGTCCAAATTGATAGCTTATATACATAGCCCAAATTGAGCATTGTCTATGGCCCATTTACAAGAAATACCAGTAGCCTACATACACTCAAAACTCTTAACCCAAGACTCAATTAGCGTATTACCCCATTACACCCTTAACCCAAAAAACGAACGGGGCCCAAGAGGCCCAAACTGTTAAACAGAAGATGGAAAGGCCTAGGGTTTCAGAAACCTTAGATGCCGCAAGCATCTCAACAGACACGCCTCTTCGCCTTACCCCGTGACTCCGGTCCTGAATCGCGCCTTAGTCAACGCGCAAATCAACGCCAGTATCATCGCCCCAATCAGTGCACCAGTGAATCGTCATCAATGCCCGATTGTCACTATTCATCGCCAGATTTTTCGTCATTACCTGCAAAAGAGGAAAGAAAAATAGCAGCAAATATGGCAAGAAAATAAAATCACATATTGTAAATTTATTTTCAGTGGCTATAAAAGCCCGAATCAAGAAAATGTAAATGAGGTTTTTTTTTGGGATATATACACAGATTCAATAAAAAGAACACAGTTATATACAGATATTCGCAAGAAAAGAAACATCAACAGATTATCGAAAACACAGAGGTGAATCTTTTACCCTTTTTATGATCATTGTTTTGTCATAAGTAAATAAAAATATCATTAAAAAGAAGAGGAGGGGCTTACCGATGGATTCGCACTGAAAAATGAAGCCTTTCACCTTCGGCGCGCGTGTGATCGGCGAGTTAGCGCGCGCGGCGTGGGCGAGTGTCCCCAACGATCAGGGCTTGGCCTGACGGAGGCCGGAGCCTAGAGAACTCTCCCCCTTTCTCCTCTTTCAGAGGATTTCTTTTCTTAAAACCGGGTTGTAAAATGATTTCAAAGTTGAAATTTGGCTTATATAGCCCTAACGAAACGGTGTTGTTTTACTTGAAATCAATTAGCTTCAAACGACGTCGTTTCAAAGCTCAGGATCCGCGTGTCGACCCGAGACCCGAATAGGATCCGCGTGTTTTTGTTTAAGGGGCAAATTGCCCAATCAATCCTTCTGTATTTTTAAAATTTATAATTGCATTTTACTTATATTTTAATTTAGCCCTAATTTTTTACATTTATTTCAATTTAGCCCCTATGGCTATTATAATACTTATTCTGAAACGACGTCGTTTTTGGGATTAGGGCTAATTGCCTAATGAGTCCCTCCGAATTTAGCGTGTATTTTAATTAGGCTATAAAATTTTTTATTTTTATTTATAATTAACCCTAGATTTTTAATTAAATTCGATTTTAATCCTTTTTATATATTTGATTCATTTTAAATATTATATGTATTATTTATTTTTATAAATGTCAGTTATATGAAAAATAATATATATTATTATATACATCTTTATAAATTTTATTATATGTTATATATTTTTTACTATATATATATTATTTATTTTACTATATTTTTATATGTATAATTACTTGTTATATTATTTTTATTATTTTATATATTACTTATCATATTGTTTATATTATTATATATTTTGTTTATAAATTTTATTATATATTATATATTTTTCCACATATTATCTCTTACATTACTTTTATTTTATTATAAAATATATTATTTTATCACTCATTAATTACATATGTATTTTTATTTTATTATTAAATAAATATGTGTAATATTAATATTTGGTACATTATTTTGTTATTATATCCTATAATATGGTATATATATATTAATCATTTTTTAAAAGAAAAGGTTTTCCTTTGTCATTCATATATTATTCTAATATTTCTAAACATCTTTATTTTTATTTTATATGTTTATAATTTGCTTATTTATTTTTGTTTTCTTTTATTTTGATATTGTTTAGTAGGTTAAACTTTCATAGATCATTTGTTATTTCGTGTTATTGTTTTTACATATTCACATGAAGTAAATTATTTATGTTATTTTAAGTTACAACTGCATAAAATATTATCATATATATTGCAACTTATATATGTTGTACTTATTATGCACTATGTTGTATTTTGCATGTAACGATAATGCATGTATATTTTATATTATCTATGATCATATATGCATAAAATGATAACGTATATTGTGTAATTTATGTTATTACTCATCATCTTTATTATATTTGCATGGAATGTTAAAATGGATATCATATGGGTTAATATTAATCCTTTATAATATGTTAAATGCATCATCACTTTAAAGAACTTTTATATTTTATTCGATCCAAAAAGGATTTTTAAAAAGGATAAGGCAATATTTTTTGGTAGTTAGAAATTCGGGAAATAGTGCCCTAACATGCTAGGTTGCGATTTTCTATTTGTCTAAATACTTAAAAGATCCTTCTAAATAAGTTTTGAAAATCATAAGATGATTTTAGTTACTAAAGTTAAAAAAAATCGTGTCCAATCATGCTGGATATGATGTTTATATTCTTTCGAAGCAAAAGAATCTTGATTTTTTTAATTCAAATTATTACGGTTTTAAAAGAGATCTTATTTCTAAATTCTTTCAAACTTTTGACATTAAGACAAAATTATTCAATTTGGTACCAATTTTGGGCGTTACGAGGGTGCTAATCCTTCCTCGTACGTAACCGACTTCCGAACCTATTTTCTCGTAATTTCGCAGACCAAAACGTTTTATAAAGTGATCCAATCACACTTTAAAAGATTGGTGGCGACTCCCGTTTTCGTTAAAAAAAAAACTCGTTTTTAAAGAGGTTTCGACATTGTCATCATTTTTTTTTTTATTTTTTTAGTATATTTCTCATATACTTAAATGTAATATTACTTATTTATTTATTCTTTTACTTTTTAAATACTTAAATTTAATATTATTTGTTTTGCCTATTTATTTATTTATTATTCTTTAATTTTTTTTAAATATTTAAACTTGATATTACTTATACTTCCCTCTTATTTTATTTTTTTTTATTTTTTATTTCAAAGTTACTTTATTTGGTTTGTTATTAATGCCATGAATTAATATTCTTATTATTTCCATATTTACATTATTATTACTATAGTATTTATCCATTTATTTGTTATTTGTCATTCTAATATAAATGTTCTACCCACATGGCTATCTTATATTATTCCACTATCACCATATCATACATTAAGTTTAAGCATTTATCCATGTGTATATTATGCCCTAATAAGTAAAATGCATATCGTTTTAAGTATTACATTTATTTTTTTGGCATGATGAATAATAAAGGTAAAAATTTAAATCGTGGCAAGGTTCATTACTTTTGGAATTAGAAAAGTTGTGTTCCTAACTTATGGAGTATGGCTTCTTTCTAAAACTAAAATAGTCTAATATCCATTTCAAAAATATAAAAACGAGATTTAAGTAACAATGTAAAGGGCAATTATTCTAATTTTCGAAAACTAAAGGTGTCATGTCCTAACTCACGAGGAAAGATCCTTCTTCTCGACTAATTCGAAATAAAGCCTTTTCTATTAAAATATCTTAACACGAAGGGATCACATTTTAATTTCCCTCCAAATATTCAATTTTCGACATTAAGACATCAAGGAATCAATTAGACACCAATTTTGGGCGTAACCAGGTGCTAATCCTTCCTCGTGCGTAACCGACTCCCGGACCCAATTCTTGAATTTCGTAGACAAAAAAATTATTATTTTAATAAATCAAACATTTTATTAAAGCGAGCAAATAACGAGGTGATCCGATCACACCTCATAAAAAGGATTGGTGGCGACTCCCATTTTCGTTTTCAAAATATAAGTCGATCTCAGAAAAAGGTTTCGACACATACCTTAAACAAAATGTGATGAACATATTTGTTTTCTTTCTAAGGAGTACAACACTGAATTTATATATATATTTGAGAGGGAAAATAAACGGTAAGTAAGAAATGAGCATTGGAAGGGTACATGGGACAAGAGTGTTGAACATTGTTAAGGGTATCTGCTGACTGACACTTCTTTGAAATATGATTGGTTAAAGGTTTTAATGGATAGTTTACGAGAGTGTGTGCATTTTTTGTTTTTGCTTTATGTTCTCACTCAATGCATGTTTTGGTGAAACATAAAATTGAAATTATTAAACCCTTATTATTATACTATTTCCTTCTTTTATATTAAATGATTTTTCATATTAGCTTAATTAATAAATTTTGAATAGTTTTGAGCATAAATTTATATAAAAATATTTTTATATGCATGCTATAATCGTTAGGGTTGAATGTAGGTAATAATAAGGATTTGATTATTAGAGATTAGACAAATAATTGAGAGTAGGGAAGTGGGTGAGACGGAAGGATCTTGTGTGTAGATTTAAGTGTGGCGTCCATGCTTATGCAGCTATTATTCGAAAGGTATGGTTCGGGGATTTCCCCTTCTGGTGGTGACATTTTGTTTTCAGGAAGAAATTATTTTTTAAATTGTGATTTCTGTAATAATCTTATCGGTATGTGAATTAATAGTGATTTTGTGTGGGTTATGGTGATTGTGTTTACCATGAGGAGCAGTGGATTCATAAGGAATGGTTATTTTGGGGTGGCTTTATCTTGAGATGATAGAACGGGCTGTGGGGATTGATGGTTTTTGTGTTACTTGCCAATGATTAAAAGGGTGGTTTTTTGCTCTGATTTAGTTAAAGTGTGTATGATGTGATGTCAATTTTGAATTTGAGTCTGTTGGTATAGTTGGAAACTAAGTGAATTGTGAGATCAGTTTTTATTCTATTTGATGGAGATTAGATTTAGTAAAAGGGGGTTTTAATTTTTGAAAGTGTACTACTTAATTTCTCTTCAGAGTGTGCTTCTCAAGTCTAGCGGTGTTTTTGATGGGTAAGCTATCAACATTGTGATTGCAATTTAGAGTCAATTAGCCTTTAACTGGTCCCTTGCATTGTTGTTAATTGAATTGATATCAAGGAAGTGGTGGAAAATCCAACCAAGTATATGGTATCATTGGCCACTGTGTGGTGCTCAAGCTCATCATTCATCCTGTGAAAAATTACAGTGCAGATAGTGCAAGATGCAAATTCCTGGCACTAATCGACATCCATTGTATCAATACAAATAGATTCATGTCTTCAATTTGAAACTTATGGCTAGTTTTTAAATTTTACTTTACAGTTGTTATTACCATATAAGATAGGCTAATTTGAGAAGTCAATTTAATTCCTTTTAAGTAAACATATATTTTTATTATCAGATTTAAGTAAATATATCTCATTTATAAATATATATATATCTCATGTAAATGTCAAATTATGTGTTCACTCCATAAGTTTAAACCAAATTAATATCTAATAACAAAATATTTTATTTAAATTTAATTATAAATGTTTGTACAAAAAATAAAATTTCTGACGCATATGATTTTCGAAATAGCAAAATTTACAATTTAACCACTACCATTTAAGTTGACTGAATTTTCAAAGATCGAAAAATATGGAGACTTAAACTAGCGAAATTAAAGTACAAGATTAAATCCTCAACTCTAACAAAAATACATAAACTAGACTGAATATGTAATTACCTTTTCTTAACAATACAAGATTATTTATCAACAGGGTGTATGAACTGGAAAAAGAAAAAACACCATCATGTCCTGGTTTCATGATAAGTTTTAACTAACTCAACATGTTAGGAGATAATGACAAAATTCTTAACTGAATATTCGATATTATCTCATGATTTTCTATACTCCCTAGAAATTTTTTGTACTTCCTCATAATTTTTTTGATACCCCTCATAATTTTTTCTATTCCCCCAAAATTTTTTATAATATTTTATAATTTTTGGTACTCCCTCGTAATATTTTATATTACATGTTTCGAAATTATTTTTTGCCATGAGAAATCAATTTAATTTGTTATTTGTTATATACACTAATAAATTTGAACATATTGAAAGTAAATAACTAGAGCAAATTTTTTAAGATTAGCCGATATTTAGTACTTTGGTACTTTCTCCTGTCCACCAGTCAGTAGTTGTGTTAGCTTGTTCATCATGTTCATTTGTGATTCCAGCATCTGGTCCCTCATATCCTGCTTTATTTTAGGCAATTGCTCTTACATTTGGGCTTGCATCTGTTCTTACATTTCCTTTTGCATTTGTTCCAACCTTTCTAGTCTTTTATC
This sequence comes from Gossypium longicalyx, assembly GCA_025698465.1. Classification (NCBI taxonomy): domain Eukaryota; kingdom Viridiplantae; phylum Streptophyta; class Magnoliopsida; order Malvales; family Malvaceae; genus Gossypium; species Gossypium longicalyx. The sequence goes on from CM046995.1 coordinate 88,950,632, forward strand.
CATCGCTTTAGTCTTTCTTCGTATACCATAAGGATGTGTATTTGGTAGATTTTTTTCGGCTTCCAGATTACTTCAAAAAAAAAATTAATTAGGGTCTTTTTGTGAAAATTAATGCATATGATGCATTGAAATGCAAATGCATGAATGCAGAAAAAAGGCGTCGACTCTAATTCAATTCCATTTAGAACAACTTTACTAGAAAACAAAATTCTTTACATAGAAATGAATTACAGATACGGCCTAGGCCTAATGCTCAAAGTTTTAACTTTCCTAAACAACTAGGCCAATTCCCAACCCCAGTCTGATTCTAGTTCATACTTCACACTCAATACATCTGCTTAAACTACTAAAGCCTGTAGATGGTCGGCCACCTCTCGAACCTGGGCCACAGCTTCGCCCATAATGTAGTCTTTGTCCCCAATTTGACTCTTGGATTGATGGAGTTGCTCATTACACCGCTCATTACTTGCTTCAAGTAGCTTAACCCGGAGCTCACTGTTTTGTAATGCAATCTCAAGTTCTTCAACATTCCTTTTCAGCTCCTCAATCTTATCCAAACTCGCCTTCAACTTTATTGCAGAATTACGGCTACGATGCTGATGAAGTGATTTCTCCAGTTCTGCTATTCTGGCTTTTAATCCGATCTTCTCATTTTGGGCTTCCGACAGACTCTTTTCTAAGGCTTCTCTTCAACCCTAAGCGTTTTGGTATTTTCTCTCCCACCGATCAGCTTTGGCCTTCTCTTCTTGGATCTCGTGTCGCCATTGTTCAAACGTTTTTCCCAACCCCGTGGTTCTCATCGATAGGCGCAACTTCTTGTAATTCGTTTTTAGGCTATCCAAATCTTCCTCAGCCTTATTTTTTCCTTTTCTCCATTTCTCGGTCTCCAATTTCTGAACATCAACATCTAGTCTCAAATGCATCTTTTCATCTTCCAGTTGCTCTATCTTCTTTCCAAGCTCTGCATTCCTTCTCTCAAATTCTTGCTTTATGATTTCTAACTCGGATGGGACCACTTATAAGTATTCCTCCATTGATCGAGCGCCCTCTAAACTCGACCCAGGGATATTATCATTAATCCTTTTAGTAAACTATCCGTTGTATTCAGGAGTCGTCATTGAACCAACAGTCAATCTCTTCATTCAGTGGGTCTGCTTCCAAGCATTAGAAATCTCTCGAACCTTTTTCTTATAATTGTCCCCCTTATATGAGAACTCATATTGAGCTAGTCCGTGTGTCACCAGTATAAACTGCCTTGATTTGTACTACTTTAATACGAGCAAAGGGGAATATCCAACGGCTCCCTAAATTCCAAGCAAAGGTACGTACCCAATCAAAACTCCTACACCGATAAAAGATCTCGTCAGGGACCATCCAAAGGGCTCTCCATTCAACATCCTCCTCTTTGAGATTTTGAAGAATTGCTATCCATATTTCCTCTAATATGTCGTCCCTTCTTTGTGTAACTGTTTCCTCCTTTAATAGGGAATAATTCTTAGAGAAGACTCGGTAAGAGACTTTGTCCACCTTCCAAAAATGACCATGGAACCATACCAATAATAACTGTGCACATCAGATAAATTTGCCTTCATCTTCCCTGCAACACATGTTCAAAGATCTGAATGTCTTGGCTAGAATTACAGGTATAAGTGTGACCCTTTTATCAAGTCGATCAAATAAATCGGCGACTGCTTCATCAATATGCCTTAGAGCTTTAGGAAAGATTACCAAACCATAAATGCTCAAGGCGAAAACGTTAACTTTCCTCTTTACATTTGGATGTGCGAGGATTTGGTCCCTCAAACTCACCCAAGGAATGCATTTACCATCCCCTTTTTGTTGAATTCGGGCCATAACCCAATGTTCACTCATCCCGGTAATATTTAGGAACTTCTTCACAAAAGTTGGGACATTAGCAACCCTAGAGTAAGCTTTGTCGACTTGGATCTTTGGACAGCGAAGCAATATGGTATATTCTTCCACAGTGGGCACCAAGTCCACCTTCCCAAAAGTGAAACAACTATAGGCAAGGTTCCAAAACTGAGCCATAGCCTGAAACAAATGCTTGTCCACCTTGATGTTGAGTAGGTATGGTAGATTGTCATAATTATGGTAAAACAACTGCTTAGTTTCATCATCCCAATGGGCCCATATATCTCTCAATTCCTGAAGCTCATTTTGTGTCACATTGATATGGGTGAAGTCCCACAACTCTAATATATACCCCTCAGCTAGACTATCCTCTTTCTCTAATTGCAATTTCTCTGACCATATACGGACAGCCGCATTATCCTCCACTTTATCAAGAAATTTACTCTCTATGTCAAGCTCTCTATTCAGTAATTGAACTTCAACCAACATATTTTTTATATGAAGAGATGCCATGCAATCACAAGCAAAACAACACAAGTCAGTACAATTCATATGAAATCAAAGCAAGCAAGAAATAACAAGTAGAACATCTATTCGGACGACTGCTAATGGTTTGGTGTGGCTCTACCTAAGGTGGGCTCCTATGGTTCACTATATGTGGTTTGGTTCTAAAGAAAAGGTACCCGAATCAGCAGATTCCTCAATCCTCACCCATTATAGGCTCATATGGATCGAGTTCAGTTCAGGGGAATACATTTTCCTATGGCCATGCGGAGATGAAAGTCTCACGAAGACATAGGTACAGATGTATCTCGGAAGCAGTCCACTAGCCCATGCGGAGGTGAAAACCTCACAAAGGCATAGCTTCTCACTCCCACTTAAAAGGTGTAACCATAACGGTCATGCAATGCAATGCAATGCAAAAGTATTCTATGGGACTCGGACTACAACAATCATATGGATCACAAACAAATGTAACAAAAGAATCATGATTTTTCAAATCAAATTTCAATTTTTCGACAAAAGGACAGAAATTAACCAATTTGTGGCTCGACTCTCTAATGTCCCCAGTGGATTCGCCAAGCTATCGAAATCATTTTTTATATTTTGAAAAAAGGGGGATCGACTGCAAAAACGAAAATGGAGTCGCCATCAATCCTTTTTGTTTAGGTGTGATCGGGGCACCTTGTGATCGATCATTTTAATAAAGCATTTTGATTTATTAAAACAATGTTTTTGGTCTACGGAATTCTAGAAAACGAGTTCAGGAGCCAGTTATGCACGAGGAAGGATTAGCACCCTCGTAGCGCCTAAAATTGGTACCTTGTTGATTAATTAATGTCCTAATGTTGAAAATTTGAAAAGATTTTAAATTACAATTCCTTTAAAAAAATTTTGTATAACTCGAATTGGATATTGAGATTCTCTTGTTCCGAAGGAATAAAATATCATATCCAGCACGTTAGGATACAACATTTCAAACCCTCGATACCAAGATCATCTCATGATTTCCCAAACTCATGCATTGAAATTTTAAAAAGATATTTGGTTATTTGGTCAATAGAAAATCGAAACCCAGCACGTTAGGGCACAATTTCTCGAATTTCCAAACACGAAATATTGCCTTGTTTAGAGAAGCTTTCAAATAAGCAATTATAAAACCGACTCAAAATATATTTGTTTGGTTTACTTAAGGATAAAAGACAATTGATATTGGGCAAAAGTTGGAATTGTAATCAGATGCAATAACAAGAAAAAAAAGCATAATTGCAAGCATTAAATAATAATACATGACAATAATACTATACAAATGAATAATAATCATATAAAAATACAAAGGAACCAAATTAGGGTACATACAATGGCAACACATCATACACTATACAAATACTAACATTAATACTCGAAGGCTAATGAATTAAAAGACAATTTTAAAAGAAATACCAAGCAAATTAACACAAATAAAATGTAACAAGTTTTAAAATAAATAAAGAATGAATAATATGAAAGAAGGGAAATTTGAAACCATCAATATACAAACAACAAATTACCTGTGAAAATTTTAAAAGCAAGTAATATGTGTGAAATTTTAAAATAGATAAAAATAAGAAATAAAAAATATATTAAATAGTAATACATGAGTGAATTTTTAAATAAATATTAAGTAAGAAGAAAATCAAAATACAAAATATACAAAATAATATAAATCAATCTAAATAAATAATATACATGAAATGAAAAACTTACTATAAATATATATATATATATAATAATATATAAAAATGTTTGAAATAAACAAAAATACATAATAAAATAGGGTCTTTAAAAGAGATAAATTATATATATATATAGATTTAAAAGAAAATATATACATAAAATAATACGAAATCAACAATATATACAAAAAAATAATGTATAACATAATAATATATAAAATTATTTAAAATAAATATCATATAAATTTTTAAAACAAAGAGATATGTATAAAATAAAATATTAAAATAAAAAATTTATATAATAGAACAATTAAAAAAATTTATACAAATGAAAAAAAGATAACAAATTAAAACAATATAGAATCAATAAAATAGTTTAAAAAACTATGTTAAGATAATTTAAAAAAAACGAATAATAAATAAAATTTAAAAAATAAAAGAATTACAAAGAATAAAAACATAAACTAAAAAAACTCAATTGAAATAAAAATAAAATCAAAAGGACAATTTACAAACTAATAAAATTACTAAAACAGAGTCAAAGACTAGAATGAAATGCACACAAATGATCATGGGTTTAAAATACAAATATCCCAAATCTCAAAACGTGGCGTTTAAATAAGGATTAAGTTGAAATGGCGCACAAATCCTAGGGAAAATTTAAAAACAAATAAAATATAATCAGGGCTTAATCAAAGGTCAGTGCAAGACGGGAGGGACTCATCGCGTAAATACTCCTTCACCGTAGAAACACGCGGATCCTGAGGGCATCGGATCTGGTCGGGTTAGATAAAGCCTATACGACGTCGTTTTGAGGCCACTAAAACAGGCCTTAAACGACGTCGTTTCCTCACCCATATAAAAACAATATTTTCTCAAAAAAAAAAAGAACAATCGACCCCCTATTGAAACAAAACCCTAGCCTTTTTCCTTCACTTAACCGACCCTCAAAAGAAACCAATCTCTAACCGTCGTACTACCACCATGAATGGTGGCCGACGGTGAGTAAACCACCCCTTTTTAACCTCATTTAGAGCCGCGTTCAAGGATCTAGCACCTTCAACCGTAAAGAATCAAAAAGAAAGTCTCAATCTCTGTTGGATTTGGTTTTAATGGAGGAGAAACTTCAACGGTATACCAGCAGTTCAGGTGATCCACTCTCTTTCATCCCTTTTTTTTTTTTTTCTTTGTAAATGGACCCAAAATAATAAAAAAACAAGAGAAGAACAGCGAGAAAGAAAAACCATGAAATGTTGAATCAAATTGAAAAGGGAAAAAAAATCACCTTCAAAAATTTTTCACACTAGATTGCTCTCTATTAATTTGTATGTGTCAGTACCCATTTACAGTATACAATCAACCTCTTTTTATAGCCGAATAGAGATCGTAAATTAAAAATACAAATACAATTTTTTTTCATTTTTCTGCTATTGCTTTGCTGTATTCTGTTACTCTTTTCTTTTCGCAGGTTCGACTGACGTGGAGATGGTCGTACGGAGGAAACCAGGCGTGAGCGCTGCAGCACGGGAGAAGAGTCTTCCAGAATCCCCAAATGTATTTGAGCCTGTCTTGGAATTGGGTTACTGGGTCCATGATAGGATTAGACCATTGGGTCCAAATATTTGGGTTGGGGTTATTAGGCCAGTAAGTTTTATGTTTCCATTCGGGTTAAGTTTATTTAATTGGGTTAGGGATTATTTCGGGAATAATTTAAATTTGGGTTTAATGTAAAATTTGGTACCTAATTGGGTCAAAGTTGGGCTTGTTGTAATTGATGGATTTTGGACTAATAAATTTGGACCTTTTATTGGTTTTCTTATTTTGGTTTTTAATTTACTTTTTGAGTTTATTTATTTGCTGTAAATAATTCTAAGGGCCTGGGCAAAATGGGCCTTCTACAATCATCACTCATGTTTCCACCATTTCCACCTATATTGGCCATCTAAAAAAAGATTTTTTTTAGTTTAGTTTATCTATCTTTCTATCTATCTATAAAATTTTAAATTCTTTTTTCCCTGAATCAACATTAATCAAAATGATAGAAAAACCTTAGAAAAGTACAAAATAAAAAATTTGAAGAAAAAAAGATAGAATCATCTATAAATGTCTAATAAAACTAAAAAAATAGTTTAATTTACCTAATAATCTATCTATTGTAATAATTAGGCTTCAACTTTTTTATTTTCTTTGCAAAATGATAATTATTTTAGTCATCATCAAATAAACTTCAAAATGTAGGGTATTTTAATTCTATTTTCATTTGTATTAAAATAATCAGGTTTGATTTTCTTTTCAAAATGATAGTGGTCATCTTCAAATAAACTTTAATTCTGGGTTTTTTTTCTTGAAAAAAAGTGATTAATATGAACCTTAGCATCATAGATTTGCTTTAGGAATGACTAGAAATATTTTATGTTTAACAAATTAGATCAGACTAAATTTCTAACAAAGTATAAAAAAAATGAACAAAACAAAGAAAATGAAAATTTACCACTAGATTCATTTCAGGAGGAGGGTTTGCCCCAAACTAGTTATAATTAACCTCAATGTCATACCCAGGAGCTTATTGTAATCCCACAATAGGACTAATTGCCAAAAGAAAAGAAGAAGAAAAAATTAAACTCTTGTCAAATCCATTTTTGAAAGAAAATTCCTAGGGAAAATTAAGAATAATTAAGAAACACTTACACTTCATCCCCTGCTACAACTATATTTTGAATATTCTCAAAACAACCATTGTTGAACACTTCCAAAATATTATTATGTTGGATATCGTCACTCACCTTTTCACCATTTCCACCAATATTGGCCATCTAAAAAAAAGTTTTTTTAGTTTAGTTTATCTATCTTCCTGTCTATCTATAAATTTTTAAATTCTTTTTTCCCTAAATCAACATCAATCAAAATGATAGAAAAACCTTTCAAAAATAAAAAATAAAAAATTTGAAGGAAAAAGATAGAATCGTAAATAAATGTTTAATAAAACTAAAAAAAAAAGTTTAATTTACCTAATAATCAATCTATCTACAAATTTTTAAATTCTCTTTTTCCTTGAACCAACATCAATCAAAATGATAGAAAAATCTCTGAAAAATACAAAAAAAAAATTTAAAAAAGAGCAAGGATAAGTATTTTTTTTAAAAAAAATCAAAATCATCCATAAATTTTTTATCTGTAAGTGTTTTTGAAAAAAAATCTTTCAAAAAGAAAAAAGAAAACCATACCTTAAACAAAAAGTGACGAACAAAGTTGCCTTCTTTCTCAGGAGTACAACATAAAATTTATCTTCTTTTTCAGGAGTACAGCACTGAATTTATATACATATATTTCAGAGGAAAAGTAAATGGTGAATAAGAAAGGAGCGTCAGGAAAAGAATGCTGAAAACTGCTGAGGGTAAATGGACAGTTCATGAAAGTGTGTGTGTGTTTTTTTTGTGTTTTTGCTTTCTGTTCTCCATCAATCAGTTTTTTTGGGTGAAACATAAAAATTATCTTCTTTCTCAATAGTACAACACTGAGTTTATATATATTTGAGAGGAAAATTAAATGGAGAGTAACAAAGAAAAGGAGCCTTTAGAAAAGAGTGTTGAAATATTAAGGGTATTTGCTGAAATATTAAGGGTATTTGCTGATGTGGCACTTCTTTAAAATATAATTGGTTAAAAGGATTTAATGGACAGTTCATGAAAGTGTGTGTGTGTTTTTTGTTTTTGCTTTCTGTTCTCTGTCAATCTTCTTTTTTTTTTTGGTGAAACATAAAATTTAAATTACTAAACCCTAATTTTTTATACTTTTTTCTTTCTTTTATTTTAAATGTTTTTTCATATTAGTTTAATTAAGAAATTGTGAACAATTTCCAACTTAAGGAGGATTTGATTATTAGTAATTGGAGTGGGTGAGATTGAAGTTTCTTGTGTGCAGATTTTAACTAAGCATCCAAGCTTAAGGGGTTATTATTCAAAAGATATGATTTTGGGAAAACTTTGTTTTCCCTTCTAGTAGTAGCATTTTGTTTTCAGGATGATATCAAATTATGAAGGGTAATGGTTTATGTAATAATCTGGTTGTGTTGAAAGGTACATGAATTAATAGTGACTTTGTGTGGGTTACGGAGATTGTGTTTACCATTAGGAGCAGAAGATGAGCCCATTCTTGAGGAATGGTTATTTTGGGGGTTGTGATGATAGAGGAGGCTGTAGGGAGTTGAGTGACCTAAGGTTTTTATGTCACTTGTCAGCCAATGATTAAAAGGGTGGTTTTTGTTCGCTTTTATTTATTTTGTGCTCTATACCTGGTTTGATGTAGGATGAAGTGAATTTTTTTTATTTCTTCATAAACTAATTATGCTTTCTGACTTTTGTTTGTCAATATTAGTCTTGGTTGTCGCTATACGTGGGACTTTATAAATTGTATATTTTAAGTAAAAACTCCTTAAGTAGTGCAAATGGTAAAACTCCCTTATATGATACGGATCCTACTTGCACTCATGGATGAAGCCTATAAGGGTTCTACCATTGGAGATGGAGGAGAAGAGTCTGGGTCCGAGGATGGCTGTACGATTGATGTTGTTGATCCTGTGTTTCTGGAACTTCTTAAGGATGAAAATGATGGCCTTGCTGTATGGTCTTCTATTGATAAAACTTCATTTACAATTAGATGAAAGCAATTACAAACATAGTATTACTAGAGGAAAGTATAACCATTACAAGCTTTTTTAATTAGGAATTTGTTTCTCAGTGCTCTTGTAGAGTGCTTTGCTTTTTTATTTTTAGATTGTTCATTTTCTCTATATCAAGTATTTTGAATTTCTATTAATGCAAGTAAAAGCAACACTTTGCATTTCTAAATTAAGGCTAGCTTACTTTAATATTGTACGCTCTTCCAATAGTACAATATCATATTTTTTGAGCTATGAATTGTGTATACAACTAGGCTAACCTGGTTTTTGTTTGTTTTGTAACTAATATCCCTTTTTTTTTTTTCTATAGTTTGAAATATGTCGACACTTGACAGAAGATTGATTGTTTCAGGAACGCCATTGGACTTCTCCTGGGGTTGCTGCAGTACTACAAGCTGCAACAAATAGCCCTCAGTCTGATAGATTAAAGCAGATACTCAATATTACACTTCGGCTTCCTCATATGTATTTTACTGTTGCTTTGCGCGATGCAAATAACTCTATGTTTTATGTTTTTTTTTTTAATCCATTTGATATCCTTTTTAGTGCTTTTATAACTCTATCTGCAGGATGTAGCTTTAGTTTAAGTGTCGATGCTCATTGCTTGTATCTTAATTTGTGTTCTTGCCTCTCTTTTGCAGCATTAATCTGTGAATTAATTCCCATAAGCATTAATCTGTGAATTAATTCCCATTCTGATGGCTAGAAATTCTACATTATTTCCTGACAAGAACTATATGTATGAGGTTTGTATACATTTTCGAAATATTAGTTCTGTAATTCTATTTCTTGTGGGGCTACTACCTTGCGGTTATGTACTACCCTCTAGATGCATTAATTATTTGGGTCCATACTAAAGTGCTTATGTTAGGTAAGTGAAATGGTTTTGTATGGATTCAAAGCTTTTCTTGTAAATGTCCATGTAATAGGACATCAATTTAGATGCTGAGATTGGAATGGCTTGTATTTCTGAGAAGCTATATTTGTGCAGGTTGTCAGAAGGCTCCTAGAATTCATGCTTGCTTCGTTTCAGCGTTCCCCGGATTTTATTGCACTTTTGAAGGTGTTATTCACTCAAGTTTCTCCATATATTTTGGTTTTCCAACTTGTATTAAGCGTCTACATTAGTTGTTACTGAAATCGATGTTTAAAGGATTGCAATTCTTCTGTCCTTTATTTTGTATAAGTTATGGTCCATTAACCTTCTGCAGAAGCCTATAGTTGACAGACTCGGGTAAGCATATGACAGCCCAGAAAAGGTCAATAATTACATCCTGTGTTTCGCTTTTTATGCATTAGGGATCTGACTTCATATGTCTTTTCTTCCTTAAATAGACAGAATTGGCGTTACAATTGTGTTGGGCTGTTGGAGAGCATGGTGGGGGTGGTGGGCCGCACAAAGATGCGGCTAGGGAACTTTTTGAAAGTCTAGAGCTACTTTTGTATGAAAACCTTTCATCTAGGTAATATTTTCATTTTCTCAAACAAATTTTCTTTCTAATGTTGGTTGTTATATGCTGACTTTAATCTTGGTTTCCAAAGTCGTCTAGGTCTGGGGCAGGAGTCTGGCAACTCTGACAGCAGGAACTTCAGAAAGCTATCACAGTCGAGGCTTCTGTGTTTTGTTATCACAGCTATTGCAAAGCTTGCTGCATATCACCACTAACCATTGCCGAGGGCACGTGTAGCCTTGGGCAAGGTTGTCTGAATCCAATTTTGGACATTTACTTTGGTCAAACAGTTGTAGAGAAGGGAATGAATTTTCTAACTTAATAATGTTACTTTTCGCTAACAATTCATATTCAGGTTTCTCAATCTCAAATATCAGATTCAAGGGTTTGGAGGCGAACTCATGATTATTTGGGATTAATGGATGACCCCGTTATCTGTCTGTCTGTCCGTCTTGGGACCTTCCAGGCCTTCACGTGGGACCCCACACAATCCAGGCACCGTCAATTGGTGTGATGGAGGCACAAAAATGATTGTGCATATTCCATTTTACATTCTTGGTGAGCAGGAAGGTAAGAGACCATGCCACTTACCCTCCCCCTTGCGTACTACTTTCTTCTGCTCTTTAACAGATGAAACCAATAGGGTTCGGCTCTCTTCCATTACAATATTCGAGTAACTTTATTGTTTCGGATGCAGGTCCACTCTTCCATGATTTTTCGTTTACAGATATTCTTCCAAGAAGAAGATAGCAATGACCTTATCCTATAGAAAGATATCTCTGGAGTCCCTAATTTTATTGGAGTTTCCAGTTTTTAGATTCATCTTGTAAGTTCACTTTGATTATGGATTTTACTGTTAGCACATTACGGTGCATTCAACTGATAATAATGTATCATAGAATCATAGAACATAAATGGTGTAACTCTACTTCCAGGTTGAACTCTTCGTATACAAGGTGAAAATTAGTGACAAAAAATCTGACTTGCTTCACTTTTTTATTTTCTTTTTAATTTCACATTATTAACTTCAATTTTTGGAGTTAATAGTGCCTCTTTTATTCCTATTCAATATGTTTATTTCTTATTTTGATATTTCATTATTTTCTTAGGGAATAAATCTGAATTTTGGTTGTACGCGATTTCATAGCAGCATAAATGATTTGATGAAGATAACGGCTTTAATGACGCTCCCTCCACCTGCATTTCTCCACCTAAATAGTTACCAACATTTCTTTTTGTTGCCTAATACTCATTCCAAACATCATCTCAGGTACATTCAACCATACATTACATCATTTTGGTTAATATATCCGATGTCTTTTTACGAATAAATTCATTCAATTCCATCCTATAGTTGATTAAATGTTTAATTGAACTAAAAAAATGAGTTTAAATTTTTCTAATAATCTATCTATCTGCAAATTTTTGAATTCATTTTTTTCCCTGAACCAACATCAATCAAAATGATAGAAAAATATTTGAAAATTATAAAAAAAAATGAATTAGAAAAGCACAATTATATGGATTTTAAAAAAAATCATCCATAAATGTTTCCATGCATTATCTCTGAGTGTTTTTGAAACTAAAACCTTGCATGAAGAAAAAAGAAAACCATACCTTAAACAAAATGTGATGAATAGATTTGTCTTCTTTCTAAGGAGTACAACACTAAATTTATATATATATTTGAGGGGAAAATAAATGGTAAGTAGGAAATGAGCATTAGAAGTGTACATGGGACAAGAGTGTTGAAAATTGTTGAGGGTATCTGCTGACTGACACTTCTTTAAAATATGATTGGTTAAAGGTTTTAATGGACAGTTTACGAGAGTGTGTGCATTTTTTGTTTTTGCTTTATGTTCTCACTCAATGCTTTTTTTGGTGAAACATAAAATTGAAATTATTAAACCTTTATTTTTATACTATTTCCTTCTTTTGTATTAAATGCTTTTTCATATTAGCTTAATTAATAAATTTTGAATAGTTTTGAGCATAAATTTATATAAAAATATTTTTATATGCATGCTATAATCGTTAGGGTTGAATGCAGGTAATAATGAGGATTTGATTATTAGAGATTAGACAAATAATTGTGAGTAGGGAAGTGGGTGAGACGGAAGGATCTTGTGTGCAGATTTAAGTGTGGTGTCCAAGCTTATGCAACTATTATTTGAAAGGTATGGTTCGGGGATTTCCCCTTCTAGTGGTGACATTTTGTTTTCAAGATGAAATCATTTTTTAAGTTGTGATTTCTGTAATAATCTTGTCGGTATGTGAATTAATAGTGATTTTGTGTGGGTTATGGTGATTGTGTTTACCATGAGGAGCAGTGGATTCATGAGGAATGGTTATTTTGGGATGGCTTTATCTTGAGATGATAAAAGGGGCTGCGGGGATTGAAGGTTTTTTTGTCACTTGCCAATGGTTAAAAGGGTGGTTTAGTTACTCTGATTTAGTTAAAGTGTGTTTGATGTGATGTCAATTTTGAATTTGAGTCAGCTGGTATAGTTAGAAACTAAGTGGATTGTGAGATCAGTTTTTATTCCATTTGATGGAGATTAGTTTTGGTAAATGGGGGTTTTAATTTTTGAAAATGTGCTACTTAATTTCTTTTCAGATTGTACTTCTCAAGTCAAGCGGTGTTTTTGATGGGTAAGCTATCAACATTGTAATTGCAATTTAGAGTCAATTAGCCTTTGACTAGTCCCTTGTGTTGGCGTTAATTGAATCGATATCAAGAGAGTGGTGGAAAATCCAACCAGGTGTATGGTATCATTGGCCTCTGTGTGGTGCTCAAGCTAATCATTCATCCTGTGAAAAATTGCAGTGTGGATAGTGCAAGATGCAAATTCCTGGCACTAATCGGCATCCATTGTATCAATATACAAATAGATTCATGTCTTCAATTTGAAACTTATGGCTAGTTTTTAATTTTTATTTTACTGTTGTTATTACCATATAAAATAGCCTAATTTGAGAAGTCGATTTAATTCCTTTTAAGTAAACATATATTTTTATTATCAGATTTAAGTAAATATATCTCATTTATAAATATGTATATAAATCTCATGTGAATGTCAAATTATGTGTTCACTCCATAAGTTTAAACCAAATTAATATCTAATAACAAAATATTTTATTTAAATTTAATTGTAAATGTTTGTACAAAATATAAAATTTTCGATGCATATGATTTTCGAAATAGCAAAATTTACAATTTAACCGCTACTGTAAGACCCAAAATTTGCCCATTACCCCAATACCCAATACCCAATACAACCCATTACAAACCTAGATAAAAACAGTAAACTAAACCCAAAATCTGGCCCAAAAAACCTAACCCAAACACAAACCCTAGCAGCCCAATACCCCAGTAGAAAAAACAAAAACAAACAAACCTTAGGTGTGCCACACCTAGGTCTGCAACCTGACTAGCCGCCACTGCAGCACCGCCACTGGTAGCCATCTGCTCCACCGCCCAATTGCTCCTACAAAGAAAAGACAGAATCAGATGCAAGAACAGTGAAAAAATATATATAATATTGTAAAATTGGCTATATAAAAAGGCTAAAAATCTTTTGTAAGGGGGATTTTTTTTTCTCACTTAAATACAAAACAGATTCAAGTATATAAAAAAACAAAACAAGCAGTTGAAGAAAAAGTCTAAAAATGGGCTAAGATTACTGTTATTTCTTATTTATTTATTTTTTCTTTTTATTTATTTTCTTTTTTTTGAATCTACTCATATACATACACATCAAAGGAAAAAAAAAAGAGGGAAAAACTTACCAGGGGGTCCAGCCACCGTACGCGGTGGTCGCCGACGACGGACCACGACAGGGCTACGACGGAGGCTTGCCGGCTTCTTTGCCAGAATCTGGGCTAACCCAGAGAGAAGAGAGGAGTTCTCTTCTGTTTTTTTTTTTAAAACTTTGGTGAAAATAGTTTTTTTTTTTAAAATTTAGGCTTTTATAGAAGACCAAAACGACGTCATTTTGGTTGGCCTCCCTAGACACCAAAATGACGTCGTTTTGGGGAGGCCGACCTGAACCCAACTAGCTCTAGGCCTAGGATCTGTGTGTTTTTTTAACGGAAGGGATAATTGCACTTTTATCCCTTCTGCTTTTTTATTGTTCTGTAATTATGTTTTTTTATTTTTAATTGTTACCCCATAATTTATTTCGATTACATTTTGACCCATATTTAAACGACGTCGTTTTGGAGGGCAGAGATTATTTCCCTTTTGCTCCCTCCTTGTTATTCGTGCGTTCAAATTGGTCCATTTCCTTTTTGTTTATTTCAAATTTGCCCCCAAAATTTATTTTTTTAAACAATTTAGTCCTTTTTATATTCATATTTAATTTCTTATACTATCATTATTTATCTATGTTTTTATTCATCCATTTATATTTCGATTATTATTATATTTTTATTTATTCCTATTTATATTTTTATATTAATATCATTATTTATACATATATACATATATATACATGCTCCATCTCTATTTTTATCATTTTATTTTATTTATATCCTTTTATATTTTAAAAAAAAAAAGCTTTAGACTTTTTATCATATTATTAGTATCCTCATTATTATTATTATTATTATTATTATTATTATTATTATTATTATTATTATTATTATTATTAATATTATTATTACTAATTTAATTGGTATCTAACATTTCTTTGTTTGTTTATTTACTTATTTCTTGTTACTTTTATTTGAAATTGGTTTTATTTTTATTATTATCCTTATTATCATCATTTTATTACCTATTTATTTATATCCTTTATATACTTTCAAAATTTCATATTATTTATTTGAAATCGTGTTACACTACTGTTCGTATTTCGAGATTCGAAAAGTCGTACCCTAACTTACGGGATCCCAATTTTCTCGATAAATCTGAATAACGAATTTTTTTAACATAAAATTTTTAAATGATCTCGGGAATTATGAAAAGATCGTGTTCTAACTTACGGAATATGATTTCTTTATAAAACCGAGATAATCGAATATCTTTCAAAATAAATATTTTTTTAGGCGTTTATCCACGTATCGGGAATTCAAGGGATTGTGTCCTAACTTACGGGACATAATTCTTTTCCTCGATTAATGTGAAATAGCCCTTTTTCACAATTTTTTTTAATTAAGCAATAATTTAACGATGGATTGTGTTTTTCTTCAAAGTTCTTAATTTTTGACACCAAGACATTAATTAATCAACTAGGTACCAATTTTGGGCGCATCAAGGGTGCTAACCCTTCCTCGTGCATAACCAACTCCCAAACTCGTTTTCTGGATTTTGTAGACCAAAAATCATCGTTTTAATAAATTTAAATTTATGTTAAAACGATTGAATTACTAGGTGATCCGATCACACCTAAATAAAAAGGATTGGTGGCGACTCCCCCTTTTTTTCGTTTTCATTTTCAAAATAAAGTCTACTTTTTTTTTTCAAAAAAATGGTTTCGACAGCTACCATTTAAGTTGACTGAATTTTCAAAGATCGAAAAATATAGAGACTTAAACTAGCAAAATTAAAGTACAAGATTAAATCCTCAACTCTAACAAAAATACATAAACTAGACTGAATATGTAATTACCTTTTCTTAACAATACGAGATTATTTATCAACAGGGTGTATGAACCGAAAAAAAAAAAACACCACCATGTCCTGGTTTCATGATAAGTTTTAACTAATTCAACAGGTTAGGAGATAATGACAAAATTCTTAACTGAATATTCGATATTATCTCATGATTTTCCGTACTCCCTAGAAATGTTTCGTACTTCCTCATAATTTTTTTGATACCCCTTGTTAAAACCATTTTTTTGCAATTGGGTCAACTTTAGTTTGAAAATGAAGATTAAAAACGGGAGTCGCCACTAATTTTTTTATGAGGTGTGATCGGATCACCTCGTGAAATTTGATCATTTTAGTTAAATGTTTTGATTCACTAAAACGACGATTTTGGTCTACGAAATTTGAGAAAACGGGTTCGGGAGTTGATTACGTGCGAGGAAGGATTAGCACCCTCGTCACACCCAAAATTGGTACCTAATTGATTAATTAATGTCTTAATGTTGAAAGTTGAAAATTTAAAAAAAAATTCTAAAATACGATCCTTTTTTATTAATGTTGTAATAGCCCAAAATTGCCCGGGCCCGTAAAATAAATAAATGAAAGCAGAAACAAAAATTAAATAAATTAATAAAAGTTTTACAGTCCATTTACAAAGCCCAAAACTCGGTTACATTTATAGCCCAAAATCCATTAACCCTATACCCAGTTACACTTAAAACCCAACAGCCCAAATACCCAGACCAGACCCAAACTATCGAGGCCCAATGTCTAAACCGAATCTGGAAACCCTAGGGTTTCCAGAAACTTCGAGCCGCAAGTACCCCAAGCGTCACACCCTTTCATCTCGCGCAGTTCCAGTGGGCTTCACCGGCGCCGTGACTCCGGCTCCATATCACGTCGTAATCCACGCACGAATCGACGCCAGCACATTCACCGCCGGATTCCTCGCTGTTACCTGCAAAAAGGGAAAGAAACAACAGAGACGAAACAAACATAGCAAGAAATAAAATCGAAATTTGTAAATATATTTTATGAGGCTATAAAAGCCCGAATGGAAGCAATGTAAAAGGGGGGATTTATTTTACAGGCATATATACAATAAAAATCAAGAAACAGAGGTGATTCGCTTTACCTTTTTTTTTTTTTTTTTTTTTTCGTTATGAAATCGCCAGAATACACATAAATACCACTAAAAGATAAAGCAAAGAGAGGCTTACCGTCGGATTTGCGCTAAAAATTGAAGCTTTTCAGCTTCCGGCCATCATATCCGGCGGGGCCAACGACGGCGCGTGAGCGCGTGAGCCCGATGACCGGGGCTTAGCCTGACGGAGGCCGGAGCTCGGAGGGCCTTTCTCTTTTCCTCTTTCAGAGGATTTTTAAGTTTTTTTTTTAAAAAAACTAGTTGCAAAATGATTTTAGGGCCAAAATCTGACGTATATAATATTACAAAAACGGCGTCGTTTTACTTAGTTTAATAAGTATTAAAATGACACCGTTCAAATATAAGATCCGCGCGTTGACCCATGACCCGGGGAGGATCCGCGTGTTTTTGGGAAATGGGCAAATTGCCTAATTGGTCCTTCCATATTTTTAATATTTATAATTTCATTTTATTTTTATTATAATTTTTCCCTAACTTTTTATTCCTGTTTTAATTTAGTCCTAGCTGCTATAATAAGGCTTATTATGGAAACGGTGTCGTTTTTGGGATTAGGGCTAATTGCCCAGTGAGTCCCTCATATTTTAGTGAGCATTTCAATTAGGCTCAAAATTTTTATTTATTTGTAAATTAACCGTAGATTTTTAATTAAATTCAATTTTAATTCCCTTTTTATATATATTTAATTTATTTTAAAAACTATATGTATTATTTATTTCTATAAACATTAGTCACATGTAAATAGTATATATATTATTTATATATTATCTATCATATTGTTTATATTATTATATATTTATAAATTTTATTATATGTTATATATTTTACCATATATTATTCCTTACATTACTTTTATTTTATTATAAGATATACATTATTTTATTACTCATTAATTACGTATGTTTTTTTAAAATTTTTTAATTATTATTATTAAATAAATATGTGTAATATCAATATTTAGCACTTAATATTCTTAAAATTATTATACAATTATGTTTTTATTTAGCACATTATTTTTTTAATATATTAAGTTATTATATCCTATAATATGATTTATATATATTAATCATTTTAAAAAAAAGAGTTCTCCTTTATCATTCTTATATTATTTTAAATATTTTTAAATATCTTTATTTTTATTTTTTTTACTTATATTTTATATGTTTATAATTTGTTTATTTTTTTTTTGTATTTTTTTTTTTGGTATTGTTTTAGTAGGTTAAATTTTTATAAATTATTTGTTATTTTATGTTATTGTTTTTACATATTCGCATGAAAATTAATTATTTATGTTGATTTAAGTTATATTTGCATGAAATATTATTATATATATTATGCAATTTATATTGTTATATTCATTATGCTCTATGTTGTATTTTGCATGTAACAATAATGCATGTATATTTATGTTAATTATGATCATGTATGCATAAAATGATAATGTATATTATGTAATTTATGTCATTATTTATCATTTTTTATATTATATTTGCATAGAATGATAAAGTAGATACCATGTAGGTTAATTTATTTAATATTGATCCTTTGTAATAAGTTGAATGCATCATCACTTTAAAGAACTTTTATATTTCATTCGATCCAAAAGAATTTAAAAAAATAAGGCAATGTTTTTGGTACTTAGAAATTCGGGAAGTAGTGCCTTAACATGCTGGGTTGCGATTTCCCGTTTGTCTAAATGCCTAAAATATCCTTCTAAATAAGTTTTGAAAATCACAAGATGATTTCAGTTACGAAAGTTCAAGAATATCGTGTCCAATCATGCTGGATGTGATGTCTATATTCTTTTGAAGTGAAGGAATCTTGATTTTTTAACTCAAATTATTACGATTTTTAAAAAAAAAAAAGAGATCTTATTTCTAGATTCTTTTAAACTTTTGACATTAAGACAAAACTATTCAATTTGGTACCAATTTTGGGCGTTGCGAGGGTGCTTACCCTTCCTCGTACGTAACCAACTCCCGAGCCCGTTTTCTCATATTTTCGTAGACCAAAATGTTTTATAAGGTGACCCAATCACACTTTAAAAGGTTGGTGGCGACTCCCGTTTTCAAAATACCCTCCCATTTTAAAAAAGAGGTTTCGACAGCTTGGCGACTCCACTGGGGACAATAAGAAAGTCAAGCCAAGAAATTGATTATTTTCTGTCTTAATGTCGGAAGTTTGGAAAAATTTTAAAATATTGATCTTTTTACATGTGTTTGCTGCATATGTTTGTTATTTTGTTTTCGCACACATTGCATCTGCATGACCGCTGTGGTCGCACCTTTAAGTGGGAGTGAGAAGCTACGCTTTCATGAGGTTTTCACCTCCGTATGAGCTAGTGGATTGCTTCCGGGATACATCCGTACCTATGTCTTCGTGAGATTTTCATCTCCGTATGGCCATAGGGAAATGTGTCCCCCTGAACCGAACTTGGTCCGTATGAGCCTATAATGGGTGAGGATCGAGGAATCTGCTGGTTCAGGTACCCTCGCTTTAGAACTGAAACTCATAAGTGCTTACCTTAGGGAGTATAGTGATAGCCTTTAGTAAGCTACCATTATAAGTGCTTGCTTGTTATACTTTTATATGATACTAACTTATTTTTTTATCATTGCATGTCATTCAACATTTAGAGGTATCGATTCACGGTTTGATTTCTGGATTAGAAAGTTTTGTAATGAGGAACGAATATATTGATAAAGTGGAGGACAACGCTTCTGTCTGTGCGTGGTCAGAGAAAACCCAGTTAGAGAAGGGAAATAGTGTCACTGAGGGGTATATATTAGAGTTGTGGGACTTCACTCGTATCAGCTCAACACAGAATGAGTTTTAGGAGTTGTAGGACATTTGGGCCCAATGGGATGACGAGGCTAAGTCGCTGTTCTACTAGAATTATGGAGATCTTCCCTATTTGCTAGACATCAAGGTGGATAAGCATTTGTTTCGAGCTATGGTACAGTTTTGGAACCCTGCTTATAGTTGTTTTACATTTGGAGAGGTAGACTTAGTACCTACTTTGGAGGAATATATGACCTTGCTTCGCTGTCCAAAAATTCAAGGTAACAAAGCTTATGTTAGGGCTACTAATTCCCCAAATTTCGTGAAGAAATTAATGATGATTACAGGGGTGAGTGAACAGTGGGCCGTAGCTCGAGTCGAACAAAAGGGTGATAGTAAATACATTCCGTGGGCAAGTTTGAGGGATTTGATATTGGCACACCCAGATGTGAAGAAGAAGGTTGATGTTTTGGCCTTAAGTATTTATGGTTTAGTGATTTTACCTAAAGCTATTGGGCACATAGATGAGGCAGTTGCGGATTTATTCGATCGACTTGGTAAACAGAACACACCTGTGCCTACAATCCTAGCTGAGACGTTTAGATCCTTGAGCGCATGTCGGAGAGCTGGTGAAGGAAGATTCATTGGATGTGCACAGTTGTTGTTAGTATGGTTCCATAGTCACTTTTGGAAGGTTGATAAGGTTCTTTTCCGAGTGTTCTTTGAGGATTATTCTCCCTTAAGGGAAGCTGCAGCTACGCCGAGGAGGGAGGACATTACAGAGGAAAGATGGACAGAAATACTGCAGAATCTCTGAGAGGAAGATGTAATGTGAAAAGCTCCTTGGATGGCTCCTAATGAAGTCCTCTATTGTTGTGGAAGTTTTGATTAGGTACCTCTTCTTGGAATTCGGGGAGTTGTTGGTTATGCACCATTACTCGTCCTAAGGCAATACAAAGCGGGGCAATTTATACCAGCAACACAAGGGTTAGCTTAGAGTGATTTCTCATATAAGGGGGATCATTATAAGAAAAAGATGCGAAAGATTTCCGAGGCTTGGAAGAAAATTTGCTGTGTGAAGATTCTGACTGAAGGACCAACGACGACCTTTGGATACAAAGAGTGTTTTAGTAAGAGGATTAATGATAATATCCCTAGGCCAAGTTTGGGGGCCGCTCGATCGATGGAGGAGAGTTTACGAGTGATTCCATCAGAGTTGGAAGTTATAAAGCAAGAGTTTGAAAGGAAGAATTTGGAACTCGGGAAAAAGATAGAGAAGCTTGAGGAGGAGAATATGTACCTAAGCTTAAATGTCGACGTTCATAGAATTGAGGTCGAAAAAGAGAGGAAAGAAAAGAGGAAGATTGAGGAAGACTGGGATGACTTGAATACGCAATATAAGAGGATACAGTTATCAATGAAGAGAGCTGGATTAGGGAAGTCCTCAGAGCAGTGGCAACAAGAGGTTCAAGAAGAAAGAGCCAAAGCCGAGTATTGGGAAAAGAAGTTTCAAGAGATGCAGGAGAATAATCAGGCCCTAAAGAAGGAGAATAAAGGATTAAAAACTAAGGTGACTGAGCTTGGACGATCTCTTCATCATCACCGAAGTCATAACTCTGTGTTCGAGTTAAAGGCAAGCCTGGATAAGGTCGAGGAAATGAAGCACAATATTGGAGGGTTGGAAGCAGCATTACAGAATTGTGAGC
Organism: Gossypium longicalyx; assembly: GCA_025698465.1. NCBI lineage: Eukaryota > Viridiplantae > Streptophyta > Magnoliopsida > Malvales > Malvaceae > Gossypium > Gossypium longicalyx. The sequence continues at coordinate 88,972,088 of CM046995.1, forward strand.
TACAGGTTGAGCAGCTTGAGGCAAGAGAAGAACACTTGAAGAGAGAGCTTCACCATTTTCAAGATCAAGTCAGAGACAGGGACTACCTCATGGGAAAAGCTATAGTACAGATTCGAGAGGTTGCTGATCATTTGCAAGACCTGGCAGCGCAAGCTAATGTATTGAGTACAAAGTATGAGTTAGTGTCAGATAGAGGTCTAGAGTTAGCTTTGTTATTGGATAGGGTTAAAACTTTGGGCCTGAGGGCGAAGGCGTATTTGTAATCCGTTTTGTATAAAGATTTTTGTTCCTTAAATAACGCTTTCTAAAAGAAACTAAATCAGAATCGATATCTTTTTGCATTCATGCATTTGCATCTCATTGCATCACATGCATTCAAATTTATAGAAAGACCCTAATTAGTTAAAATTATTAAGGGAGAAAGAGAGAGTGAGAAAAAGAAAATCTAGAAGCAACACATCCTTACGGTACACGCACCAAGACAAAGATTATGGATCAAAGACTTGAGAAGATCCAGAAAGAAATGCAGGAGCAATTATAGGAACAATTGGCAAAAATCCAACAGGAGATGAAAGATCAAATGTTGGAGGCCCAAAGGAATATGATGGCTGAGATGGCTCAGCTGCTGAAAGGGACAATGGATAAAGGAAAGGGCCCTATGACTATCACCGAAGAGGATAATGAGGATCATCCTCCGGGTTTTACCCCACCTCATGAGCAGACTCAACCTGGGGCATATCCCTGAAGGCCGTCTGTCACAATAAGACCTCAACAGGGGCAAGTCGATGCTGGAATACCCATGAACTTTCAAACTGGTTCGGGATTCAACCCTGGAGATAACCTTGCCAATATAGTCATCCCTGATTTAGATGTAGCTGAGAGGGAAGAGATGAGACATGAATCATCAAGGCAATTAGAGGAACGTTGCAGATGGTTAGAGGAAAAATTTAAGGCACTAGAAAATGCTGATAATTGTCAGGGAATTGATGCTAAAGACTTGAGTTTGGTCCTAGATTTGGTGCTTCCCCATAATTTCAAAATGTCGAAATTTAAGAAGTACAATGGGACTACTTGCCCTGAAGCCCATATCACCATGTTCTGCAGACGGATGACTGGCTATGTAAACAATGATCAATTATTGATCCATTATTTTCAGGATAGTTTGATTGGGGCAGCAACTAGGCGGTATAATCAACTGAGTCGCGCAAGGATCGGATCTTGGAGAGACTTAGCGCAAGCCTTTATGCAGCAATATAATCATGTGACTGACATGACTCCTGATAAAATCACTTTGCAAAATATGGAAAACAAGCCTAATGAGAGCTTTAGGCAATATGTACAGAGGTGGGGGAGGTTGCCATGAAAGTTCAACCACCGCTCTTGGAAAAAGAAACTACCATGCTGTTCATTAACACTTTGAAGGCCCCATTCATTACTCACATGATTGGAAGTACCACTAAGAGTTTTGCTGATATAGTTATGGCGGGAGAAATGATTAAGAACGCCATAAGAAGTGGCAAGATAGAGGGGGAAACTGCTAAAAGATCGGCCCCAAGAAGGAAAGATAATGAGGTGAACAATACGGGTAGTTATAATTCAAAAGCAGTTACAGTTAGTCAGCCTAGAGTAACTATAGTTGGGCAACAAGATTCTCAAAAGCAGGGATCTGGTTCGAGACAAAGTTTTGAAAAGATCTCATTTACACCTATCTCAGTGAAGTATCGGGAGCTTTATCAAAGTTTATTCAATGCGCATGCAATAGCTCCTTTTCATTTGAAACCGTTACAACCCCCATATCCCAAATGGTATGATACAAATACCAAATGTGAATACCATACGGGGATACCGGGGCATTCAATTGAAAATTGCACTGGCTTTAAAAAAGTAGTGGAAAGACTTATTAAGATGGGGGTTGTAAAATTTGACGACACCCCTAATAACGAGAACCCGTTGCCAAATCATGGTAATCAAGGGGTAAACACAGTTGGGGATACTTGTATGAGAAAGATTAAAGAGGGCGTGGCCAAGGTGAGAACGCCGATGGAAATGATTTGGGAAGAAATGGTGAAAAGAGAGATGATAATCTCTAAAGAAAGGAATAGAGAAGTGAGAGACTACTGCGAATTCCATGCTGAAGAGGGACACGAGATCCAGGAATGTGACGAGTTTAAGGCCTTGGTACAAAGCCTTATGGATAATAAGGAGCTGGAATTTTATGAAGCTGGCTCAGATGAGGGATGTATATGCACATTAGAAGGTGGACCGAAGAATCGAAACCGACCAAGGATTATTATTTCTATACCAAGGAATAATGAAGTTGAGACACCAACAACACCAAAAGTCATTATTCACAAACCCGTTTCCTTTCCTTATAAGGATAACAAGAGGGTACCTTGGAGTTATAACTGCAATGTGAAATGCCGGAGAAGGAGGATATAGCTAGTGCTTCTAAGGAGGCTCAAGATGAGGGTTCTTACACACGTAGTAGAAAGCGTTATGATGTAGAAGGCGTCAGAGTTAAGCCCGCGAAAGCAAAAGCCTTTAACAAAGGAAAAGGGTTGAAATACTGGTTAATGAGCCAATGAAGGAAGAAGAAGCCAAAGAGTTTCTAAACTTCTTAAAACACAGTAAGTGCAGCGTGGTTGAACAATTGCGCAAACAACCAGCTCGCATATCAGTGTTGGCTTTGCTTCTGAGTTCAGAGGTACATCGTGAGGCGTTAATGAAGGTGCTCAACGAGACTTATGTTACTAATGATATATCCGTCAACAAGTTGGATCGATTGGTTAGTAACATAAGTGCTGATAATTTCATTTATTTCAATGATGATGAAATCCCGCCTGGTGGCATGGGATCAGCTAAGGCTTTACACATCACCACTCGCTGTAAGGGGTATACATTGCCGAGTGTGCTTATTGATAATAGATCAGCCTTAAATGTCTTACCATTATGTACATTGAATAGATTACCCATAGACAGTTCTCACATTAAAACATGCCATAATGTAATGAGGTCATTCGATGGTACAGAGAGAAAGGTCATGAGAAGAATTGATATTCCTTTGATGATTGGGCCAAACACTTATGAGGTGGACTTTTTAGTGATGGACATCAAGCCCTCTTACAATTGCCTGTTGGGGAGGCCTTGGATACATTCGGTAGGAGCGGTGCCCTCATCTTTGCACTAGAAATTGAAGTTAGTAACAGATAGACGGCTGGTCACCATAAATGCGGAAGAGGACATTATAGTGACAGTTACCAGTGAAGCACCTTATGTAGAAGCAAATGAGGAGGCCATTGAGTGCTCTTTTCATTCCTTAGAATTCATTAATACAACATTCATTTCAGAGGGGAATGAGGTGCCGGTATCCAGGATATCCAGAACCACAAGAATGGGTTTGCAGATGACAGTGGGAAAAGGAGCCTTGCCAAGAAAAGGATTGGGAAGATATCTCCAATGAAGGATTCAAGTTCTAGAACTAAAGGAGAAGAGAGACCGTTTTGGCTTGGGTTTCAGGCCAGATCATAAGTAGATGAGGAAGGAAATGGAGAAGCATCGAGAAAGAAGAAGGGCCCGTTTAAGTAGAAGAGAAGTAGAATGGGAATTGATGACGTTCCCTCATATATCCTAAACTTTTATATCAGGAGGGATAATGCACCCTAAGAGAGGGCTGCTCGAAAAAAGAAGTCATTATATTAATGCTGTATATAATGAAGAGTCTGAAAGAAGAAACCTTGAGGGCATTCGCCCTTACAAACCGGGAAGCTCTTTAAACAATTGGACTGCAAAAGAACTTCCTGTAGTTTTTAAAGATTTTTCAAAGTCCCTAGATATCAACGACATGAGTGATTATACTACAAATCCTAAATTCTCTTTTGAGCAAGACATGTGTTTAGAGGAACCTTAGGATTTTGAAGATGACAGGGATTGTGATGTGTCTCCAGATCTGTTGAGATTGGTGAAACAAGAGGAGAAACAAATCCTACCCCGTGAGAAAGAGGCAATAGAGAATGTAGTCTTGGAAGAAGGAAAAGAGGTGAAAATAGGGACGCATATTGCGAAGGAAACAAGATAAGGTCTTGTTGGGCTACTACGTGAATTCAAAGATATCTTTGCATGGTCATACGAGGATATGTCGGGTTTGAATACTAATATCGTGGTACATCGTCTCCCCATAAGACAAGATTGCAAGCCAGTCCAACAAAAATTGCGAAGGATGAAGCTTGATATTGTGCTGAAAATAAAAGATGAAGTCAAGAAGCAGTTTGATGCTGGATTCCTACAAGAGGTTAAGTATTCAGAATGGGTGGCTAACATTGTGCCTGTCTCTAAGAAGGATGGGAAGGTACGAATGTGTGTTGATTATAGAGATCTGAACAAAGCTAGCCCAAAGGACAATTTTTCTTTACCGCATATCGACATTTTGGTGGACAATACAGTGGGATATTCGTTGTTTTCCTTTATGGATGGCTTCTCAGGGTACAATCAGATAAAAATACATCCTGAGGACATGTATAAAACTACCTTTATAACGTTATGGGGCACCTTTTGTTACAAGGTAATGCCCTTTGGGCTAAAGAATACAAGGGTAACATACCAAAGGGCTATGGTGACCTTATTTCACGATATGATACACAAGGAGATTGAGGTGTATGTTGATGACATGATTGCTAATTCTCGAACGGAGATGGAGCATATTGAAGTCTTGAGGAAGTTGTTCCTGAGATTAAGGAAGTTTCAGTTGAAGCTTAATCCGGAAAAGTGCATCTTCGGAGCTAGGACGGGGAAGTTATTGGGCTTTGTGGTCAGTGAAAAGGGAATAGAAGTTGACTCAGACAAGGTTAGAGCCATACAAGAATTGCCTCCACCACGTACTCAGAAGGAAGTTCGAGGTTTTCTTAGAAGATTGAATTATATTGCTCGATTTATTTCATAATTAACCGAGAAATGTGATCCTATATTTCGCCTCCTTAGAAAACAAAACCAAGGTAATTGGGATGAGGAATGCCAGAATGCTTTTGATAAGGTTAAGCAATACTTGTTAAATGCTCCAGTGTTATCTCCGCCTAGTCCAGATAGACCATTAATTCTGTACTTATCAGTGTTTAGTAATTCTATAATATGTGTTCTTGGCCAACATGACAAGTCGGGAAGAAAAGAGAAGGCGATATATTACCTCAGCAAGAAATTCACAGGTGTGAGATGAGATATTCGTCAATTGAGAAATTGTGTTGTGCTTTAATCTGGACGACTCGAAGGTTGAGGCAATATATGTTATATCATACGACTTGGCTAATTTCGAAACTTGATCCATTAAAGTACATGATGGAGTCAACAGCCCTAAATGGAAGAATGGCAAGGTGGCAAATACTGCTTTCAAAATTTTATATAGTCTATGTGAGTCAAAAGGCTATAAAAGGGAGCGCGATAGCAGAATTTCTGGCTAGCAGAGCTCTAGAAGATTATGAGCCATTGAGCTTTGATTTCCCTAATGAGGAGTTGATGTATGTGGCAACTATTGAAGAACATCCATGGAAGCTGAACTTTGACGGTGCATCCAACGCGGTAGGAAATGGAATTGGGGCAGTCTTGATATCCCCAAATGGTGATCATTATCCAGTTACATGTAAATTGGATTTTGACTGCACGAACAATATGGCCGAGTATGAAGCATGTATCATGGGGATTCGAGCGGCCAAAAAGCAAAAAATTAGAACCCTGGAAGTGTATGGAGACTCTGCGTTGGTAATTTATCAGCTTAGGGGTGAATGGAAGACAAAAGACCCCAAATTGATTCATTATCGAAAGGTAGTTTTGGAGTTACTTGAGGAGTTTGATAATATCACCTTCAATTATCTCCCACGAGATAAAAATCAGATGGCAGATGCTTTAGCAACACTGGCTTCCATGATTAAAGCAAATAAATAAGAGGATGTTAGACCAATTCAGATGAGTATTTTCGAGGTTCCAGCTCATTGCTGTAACATTGAAAAGGAGGAAAAGGATGACCATCCTTGGTATCAAGATATATTACGATATGTGAGAAATCGTGAATATCCTGAGCAGGCAACTGAAAATGACAAAAGAACTTTGAGAAGGTTAGCCTGTGAATATGTACTAGATGGGGATATCCTTTATAAAAGAAGGAAAGATCAGGTACTTTTGAGATGCGTCGACGCTGTAGAAGCTAGACAAATCTTGGAAGAAGTACATGAAGGAGTTTGTGGTACACATACTAATGGCTTTACGATGGCAAGACAAATCATGAGGTTTGGATACAATTGGTCTACTATGGAAGGAGATTGTATCAGTTATGCTAAGAGATGTCATAAATGCCAGATATATGGAGACAATATCCATGTACCACCTTCACCCTTACATATTATGACTTCTCCATGGCCCTTTTCCATGTGGGGCATGGATGTCATTGGGCCAATATCACCAAAAGCTTCGAATGGGCATCGTTTCATTTTTGTGGTCATCGACTACTTCACGAAATGGGTAGAGGCAGCTTCGTATGCTAGTGTTACCAAGTCAACAGTATGTCGTTTCTTGAAAAAGGAGATTATTTGTCGGTATGGAATGCCTGAGAGGATTATATCGGATAATGCATTGAACTTGAATAACAGCATGATTGCAGAAGTTTGCAGCCAATTCAAGATCAAACATCATAATTCATCTCCATATCGTCCAAAAATGAATGGGGCAGTAGAAGCTGCCAACAAAAATATCAAGAAGATAGTGGGGAAAATGACTGAGACCTATAGAGTTTGGCACGAGAAATTACAATTTGCACTCTTTGCTTATCGAACGTCTGTCAGAACCTCTACTGGGGCAACTCCTTTCTCGTTGGTTTATGGGATAGAGGCAGTATTACCCATTAAAGTGGAAATACCTTCTCTTCGAATTTTGTCAAAGATAAAGCTGGATGAAGCAAAATGGATTCAATCTCGGTATGACCAATTGAACTTAATTGAAGAAAAGAGGCTAAGGGTTATTCGTCATGGTCAGATGCATCAGAAGTGAATGATGCGAGCTTATGACAAGAAAGTTCGTCCAAGAGAATTCCATGAAGGGGACCTGGTATTGAAAAAGATTCTTCCTATACAAAAGGACTTTAGAGGAAAATGGATGCCGAATTGGGAAGGGCCGTATGTTGTGAAGAAGGCTTTCTCTGGTGGTGCATTGATTTTGATAGAAATGGATGGGAAAAGTTTACCCAATCCGGTGAATTCAGACTCAGTCAAGAAGTACTTTGTCTAAAAGAGAAGGAAATCCAAGGTGAAAACCCGCAAAGGGCGCTTTGAGATTTCTATATATATATAAAAATAAAATAAAAAAATGAAGAGGCCAAGGTGAAAACCCGCAAAGGGCGCCTTGAGACCAAAGGGGTTTTGAGTTGAAAACTCGAAAGGGCTGCTCAAATTTTGAAAAACATGCAGTGACCTTGTTATACTGAATTTGACGAGAAGTGGAGTGTGTTACATACCGGGGCATCAACAAAATACTGTGGATCTTCTAAACACATGTTAAACTCAAAACAGTCTTCATGGAATTGGTATACAGAAGCCCAAGCTATGATATGTTGGACATCGAATTTTTATTCTGATTACTATCTTTGGATTCTTTTTCTTCTCAAAGATATGTTTTCAGATTAATTTCCTGTTGTATTATGAGGATATATCTAACTATTTTCAAGATCAAATTATTTGTCTTCCATTATTCATAAAGTGTGTTGCATTGAAATAAGGATTGATGAACTAAATATTTTTACAAATGAAGTTTTGCATATTACTCTGGAAATCTCTAGATAATATAAGAAACTAAAACAGAACAATTGTTTGAAGAATTCCCATGAGTAAAGGTCGGAGGTACTCGAGGAAATTTCTTCTTCAGTCCAAAGGATGATTGGACAATTCAAACGATTCAATCCTGGGAGAGGATTGTCTCCAGCAGGTCGTAACATTCAAAGAATGGTATAATAGGACCAATTTGATTCAAAGCATGCGAGCAGAGTATGATTGAAATCTTGAAAAAGATGAAACTCGGATAGATGAATGAATAAAGGCATCTAAAATAGGAGTCATTTTCATAACATTCTCATTAGGAGCATATGATTCATTTAGAGCATGGCATCTTAATCATCAGGCATGAGTACATATGTATTCTACAAGTTACGCCTTTTAAAGGACAATATAGATCAAAGATAGCAAATTTGGTGTCTCTGTATTGGTAGAGAGTAGATTGAAGATGACAGATTTGGCGTCTCTGTATTGACAGAGAGCAGATCGAAGATGACAGATTTGGCATCTCTGTATTGACAGAGAGCAGATCGGAGAGGATAAATTTGGCGTCTCTGTATTGACAGAGAGCAGATCGAAGATGACAGATTTGGCGTCTCTGTATTGGCAGAGAGCAGATCGAAGATGACAGATTTGGCGTCTCTGTATTGACAGAGAGTAGATCGAAGAGGATAGATTTGGCGTCTCTGTATTGACAGAGAGTAGATCGAAGATAACAGATTTGGCGTCTCTGTATTGTCAGAGAGCAGATTGAAGATAATAGATTTGGCGTCTCTGTATTGTCAGAGAGCAGATCGAAGATAACAGATTTGGCATCTCTGTATTGTCAGAGAGCAGATCGAAGATGACAGATTTGGCATCTCTGTATTATCAGAGAGCAGATCGAAGATAACAAATTTGGCGTCTCTATATTGTCAGTTAGCAGATCGAAGATAGTAGATCTGACATTTGTATGCTTATATTGAAGCAGATTGAAGATGACAGATTTGGCCTCTTCGTATTAGGCAGGGAGTAGATTAAAGATTTCAGCTTGGCGTTCCTGAGTTTACAGGAAGCAGGTTGAAGATAGCAGATTTGGCATTCCTGAGTTACGGTGAAGCAAGTTTGAAGCTATCAGAATACCTTATGAGGAAGATGAGGATCAAGATTTCGAGACTTGGCTAGCTCGGGCAAATTTGGTCATTTTATAATCTTTGCTCTATTCCTGTTACATAGTAATAAGTAAAGAGGGACAGCCGTAATAGCCCAAAATTGCACGGGCCCGTAAAATAACTAAATGAAAGCAAAAACAAAAATTAAATAAATTAATAAAAGTTTTACAGTCCATTTACAAAGCCCAAAACTCGGTTACATTTATAGCCCAAAATCCATTAACCCTATACCCAGTTACACTTAAAACCCAATAGCCCAAATACCCAGACCAGACCCAAAATATCGAGGCCCAATGTCTAAACCGAATCTGGAAACCCTAGGGTTTCTAGAAACTTCGTGCCGCAAGTACCCCAAGAGTCACACCCTTTTGTCTCGCGCCGTTCCAGTGGGCTTCACCGGCGCAGTGACTCCGGCTCCATATCACGCCGTAATCCGCGCACGAATCGACGCCAGCACATTCACCGCCGGATTCCTTGCTGTTACCTGCAAAAAGGGAAAGAAACAGAAGAGACGAAACAAACATAGCAAGAAATAAAATCAAAATTTGTAAATATATTTTATGAGGCTATAAAAGCCCGAATGGAAGCAATGTAAAAGGGGGGGATTTATTTTACAGGCATATATACAATAAAAATCAAGAAACAGAGGTGATTCGCTTTACCTTTTTTTTTTCTTTTTTCTTTTTTCGTTATGAAATCGCCAGAATACACATAAATACCACTAAAAGATAAAGCAAAGAGAGGCTTACCGTCGGGTTTGCGCTAAAAATTGAAGCTTTTCAGCTTTCGGCCATCATATTCGGCGTGGCCAACGACGACGCGTGAGCACGTGAGCCCGATGACCGGGGCTTGGCCTGACGGAGGCCAGAGCTCGGAGGGCCTTTCTCTTTTCCTTTTTCAGAGGATTTTTAAGTTTTTTTTTTTTTAAAAACTAGTTGCAAAATGATTTTAGGGCCAAAATCTGACCTATATAATATTACAAAAACGGCGTTGTTTTACTTAGTTTAATAAGTATTAAAACGACACCGTTCAAATAGAAGATCCGCGCGTTGACCCATGACCCGGGGAGGATCCGCTTGTTTTGGGGAAATGGGCAAATTGCCCAATTGGTCCTTCCATATTTTTAATATTTATAATTTCATTTTATTTTTATTATAATTTTTCCCTAACTTTTTATTCCTGTTTTAATTTAGTCCTAGCTGCTATAATAAGGCTTATTTTGAAAACGGTGTCGTTTTTGGGATTAGGGCTAATTGCCCAGTGAGTCCCTCATATTTTAGTGAGCATTTCAATTAGGCTCAAAATTTTTATTTATTTGTAAATTAACCGTAGATTTTTAATTAAATTCAATTTTAATTCCCTTTTTATATATATTTAATTTATTTTAAAAACTATATGTATTATTTATTTCTATAAACATTAGTCACATGTAAATAGTATATATATTATTTATATATTACTATCATATTGTTTATATTATTATATATTTATAAATTTTATTATATGTTATATATTTTACCATATATTATTGCTTACATTACTTTTATTTTATTATAAGATATACATTATTTTATTACTCATTAATTACATATTTTTTTTAAAATTTTTTAATTATTATTATTAAATAAATATGTGTAATATCAATATTTAGCACTTAATATTCTTAAAATTATTATAAAATTATGTTTCTATTTAGCACATTATTTTTTAATATATTAAGTTATTATATCCTATAATATGATTTATATATATTAATCATTTTAAAAAAAGAGTTCTCCTTTATCATTCTTATATTATTTTAAATATTTTTAAATATCTTTATTTTTATTTTTTTGACTTATATTTTATATTTTTATAATTTGTTTATTTATTTTTGTATTTTTTTTGGTATTGTTTTAGTAGGTTAAATTTTTATAAATTATTTATTATTTTATGTTATTGTTTTTACATATTCGCATGAAAATTAATTATTTATGTTGATTTAAGTTATATTTGCATGAAATATTATTATACATATTATGCAATTTATATTGTTATATTCATTATGCTCTATGTTGTATTTTGCATGTAACGATAATGCATGTATATTTATGTTAATTATGATCATGTATGCATAAAATGACAATGTATATTATGTAATTTATGTCATTATTTATCTTTTTTATATTATATTTGCATAGAATGATAAAGTAGGTACCATGTAGGTTAATTTATTTAATATTGATCCTTTGTAATAAGTTGAATGCATCATCACTTTAAAGAACTTTTATATTTCATTCGATCCAAAAGAATTTAAAAAAATAAGGCAATGTTTTTGGTACTTAGAAATTCGGGAAGTAGTGCCCTAACATGCTGGGCTGCGATTTCCCGTTTGTCTAAATGCCTAAAATATCATTCTAAATAAGTTTTGAAAATCACAAGATGATTTCAGTTACGACAAGAATATCGTGTCCAATCATGCTGGATGTGATGTCTATATTCTTTTGAAGTGAAGGAATCTTGATTTTTAAACTCAAATTATTATGGTTTTTTAAAAAAAAGAGATCTTATTTCTAGATTCTTTCAAACTTTTGACATTAAGACAAAACTATTCAATTTGGTACCAATTTTGGGCGTTGCGAGGGTGCTAACCCTTCCTCGTACGTAACCGACTCCCGAGCCCATTTTCTTATATTTTCATAGACCAAAATGTTTTATAAGGTGACCCAATCACACTTTAAAAGGTTGGTGGCGACTCCTGTTTTCAAAATACCCTCCCCTTTTAAAAAAGAGGTTTCGACAAATGTTAAATTTAAAAACGCTCGGATTAAATCGAAACGCGCATCAGAGGCCCACTTGTCCCGCGATAACAATACGACACATCCCGTAAGTTAGGATACGACATTTGAATCATCGGGAATAAGTTTTCCTTTAAATTTTTTATTGAGATTCCGTGTATTTTGAGATTCAAAAGGATATTTGGCTATTTAGGTTTAACGAGAAAATCGAAACCCCGTAAGTTAGGGTACAATTTCTCGAATTTCCCAAAACGCAAAATATTACCTTATTTTGAAAATTTTTCTTTTTTTGAATAATAGTGAGTACAATATTTAACAATGTGCGTTTATTTTGTTTGGAGTAAAATGAAGCGATCTATATTGAATAAAAACGTTGGAGCTTAATTCACGACGCGATGACATGAAACGAAAATATAGTAATGAGCATGGAACAATAATACATGAATACAATATTATACAAGTGAATAACAATGATATGAAAATACGAATAACGAATTATAGTACACACAATGGCAATAATCACAAAAGGTACATCATTTAAATACCAACATTAATAATCAAAGAAAAATGAAATAAATAATATAAAACAATTAGAAATAAATAATAAGACAATTTTAAATAAATAATACATGAAAAAAGAAACTGGTTTAAAATGGATACTATAAAAGAGATTTAAAGTAAGTAGTATAAAATGATTTAAAACGATTAATATACAAAACAATTTAAAATAAAATAATTTAAAGCAATTTAAAATAAATAATTTGTAAAATGATTTAAGATAACATATAAAAAGTTGAAAATAAATAATATGTAAAAAAGGAAATTTAAAATACATGATATATAAAAAGAATACAAAATAGTTTTAAAATAAATAATGTAGAAAAAAATAAAAATAAAAAAATAACCTGTGAATAGTTTTAACCTAGTAATATATATATATATATATATATATATATAATTTTAAAATAGACAATATATATACAAAAGTTTTTTAAAATAAATAATAAATAAAAAAATTAAAATAAATAATATGTAAAAAACAATTTAAAATAAATAATACATATAAGAAATTTAAAGTAAATAATGTATAAAAAGAATTTAAAATGAACATTATATAAAAAAAATTAAGATAAATAATATGTAAAAAAGTTTAAAACAAACAATAAAAAAATTTAAAATATACTATAGGTATACCAAAACAGTCTAATGTAAATAATGTCTAAAAAATTTAAAATAAATAAAATAGTTTAAAATAAACAATATATAAAGTATTAGAATGAATAAATAAATATCAAATAAAAAAATGTTAAAATCCAATAGATTAGGGACTAAATCAAAATAGAAATGAAACTAAAAGTAAAAAAACATAATAAAACAAACAGATCAAATAATAAAATAAAAACCAAAGATTAAAATCAAATGCGCGAAAAGATATGGAGACTAAATAAGCAATTGACCCCTTTTCCAGGACACGTGTCCTTTTTCAAAGCATCTGTAACGACCCAAATTTTTAGATCATCGGAAAAGTGAATTTTTGGGTCTTCGATCCTGAAAATTTGATTTGTAAATATTTATTAGAAATATTTACGAAACTAGTAGTGTAGTTATTTAGACCTTGGTTAAGTAAATTAGTTTGAATTAAGGTTAATTTAGTGTAAGGACTAAATTGAATAAAGTGTGAAAGTTTAATTGGAAATTATAGAAAGGTTAAGGAACTAAATTAGCAAATAAGCCTTATGTGACAAGTGTGTGGTATGTATAAGTACATTTGCATTACTTTGATTGATACAAATGTATGTATAAATAAGTATTTACTTATTATTTAAGAAATAATAATTATAACTTAATAATATAATAATATATATTATAATAATAAAAGAATAAAGAAATGAAAATAAAGAATAACAACAGAGAAAGAAGGACGAAACAGAACAAGGAAAGAAAGAAAGAAAAAGGGAAAGAAAAAGAAAGGAAAAATAGAGTTTTAAGGTTCAAGCTTTAAGTGGTAAGTCAATTTAATCCATTTTCTCGTAATTTTGATGTCTATGGAATCCTAGGAAGAAATACTATTTGAATTATGTTTGTAATAGCCCAAATTTTCCCGGCCCGTAAAATAAACAAAAAAAAAAACCAAAAAATAATAAAAATTCTTTTACAGTCCATTTACAAAATCCGAATTGCTAGCCTATTTTCATAGCCCAATTGAAGCACTACTTATGGCCCATTTACAAATCACACCGGTAGCCCACATTTGAACCTCATTACACCTAAAACCCTTTAGCCCAAATACCCAAACTAGACCCAAATCAGTGAGGCCCAGGAAGACCCAATGCCTAAACTGAATCAGGAAACCCTAGGGTTTCCAGAAACCTTAACGCCGCAAGCACGATCCCAATCATCACGCCGTAGTCAGCGACCCCTCATCTCGCGCCGCAATCGGCGTGCCAATGCGCCATCATCAGCGCCCAATCGTCGCCGATTTTCTCGTCGTCACCTGCAAAAAGGGAAAGAAATACACAACAAATATGGCAAGGAATCAAACAGAAGAGAACACCAAATTTGTACTTAGAAAACAGGGGCTATAAAAGCTGAATATCTTCACTGTAATAGGGGAGGATTTTTAGATATATACAAACAGATATACGCATATATACATACAAGAAAGAAATACGAGCAGTTTCTTTGGAAAAAGGTGATTTTAGTTACATATTTCGTTCCTTATAGTTTATTTCTTTTTGTTCAACACATATGAATTGTTTTTTACAAAAATTGTTGGTATTTAGAAAAGAGAAGAGATTACCTGTGATTCGCCTGGAAAAATGAAGGCTTTTAACCTTCCAACCGCCGTGTAGGGCGGCGCGTGTGGTGCGTGGGCGCGTGCAGCCCGATGACCGGAGCTTGGTCTGATGGAGGCCGGAGCCCGGAGCCCGGAGGGCTCTTCTCTTCTCCTCTTTCAGAGGATTTTAAGTTTTTTTTTTTTAAAACCAGCTTTAAAAATGAATTTTTGGGCCAAAATCTGATTTATATAGTATTATAAAAACGGTGTCGTTTTTGCTTAGTTTAATAAGCACCAAAACAGCGCCGTTTAAGTGAAGGATCCGCACATTGACCCGTGACCCGGGGAGGATCCGCGTGTTTTTTGGTAGATGGGAAAATTGTCATTTGAGCCCTTCCGTATTTTTTCGTTTTTTAATTTTGTTCAATTTTAAATTTCTTTATTTTTTAAATCTGGCCCTAATAATTTATTTCTGTTTCAATTTAGTCCCTAAACCCTTTAAAGCACAATCCTCGAAACAGCGCCATTTTGGGAATAGGGTATAATTGCCCAGTGAGTCCCCCATTTATTGCGCGCATTTCAATTAAATTCGGTTTTAATTTATTTTAATTTATCCCCAGAGTTTTATTGAGTTTTAAATTTAGTCCTGTTTTATTTATTCATTTGTTTCTTTTTTATTTACCTATTTTAATATTTTATATATTATTTATTTCATTCTAAACTTTTATATAAATTTTTTTATTTACACATTATTTTTTTATAATTATTTTCACATATTATTTATCATATAAAAATTGTTTTTTATATATTAGTGTTATATTATTATTCTTATATATTACTTATTATGTATTAAGTATAATTATAAAATTTGTATATTATTATAAATATTATATATATATTTTTGTATGTTATCATTAAATGTTTTGTATATTATATGATATTCTAAAATTTACTGTAAAATTTTGTTCCTATTTATCATATTATTGTTCTTATAAATATATGTACTAAGTTATTATATTATATATTGTATATTTTTATTAATTAATTATACAAGTATTAACTATTAAATTTTTGTGTTATTTGTTATTTTTATGTTTTTTTTTTATATTTGCATGAAATATTAATATATTTATTATGTAACTTATGTTGTTTTTTTAGGTTATATTTGCATGAAATGTTATTGTATATATTATGTAATTTATATTTCTATATTTATTATTTTCTATGATTATATTTGCATGAAATGTCAATATATATACTATGTAATTTATGTCGTTATTTATTGTTTTCTATATTATATTTGCATGAAATGTTAAAGTATGTATCATGTAATCTATATTATTTAGTATTGATATCTTGTAATATGTTAAATGCATCCTTGTTTTTAAAAAAATTATATTTCATTTAATCCAAAAGAATTTTAAAAATGAGGCAATGTTTTTTGTATTTAGGAATTCGGGAAGTAGTGCCCTAACATGCTGGGTTGCGATTTCCCGTTTGTCTAAATGTCTAAAGTATCCTTCTAAATAGATTTTGTAAATCACGAGATGATTTCAGTTACGAAAGTTTAAGAATATCATGTCCAATCATGCTAGATGTAATGTTTGTACTCTTTTGGAGCGAAGGAATCTCGATTTTCAACTCAAATTATTCCGGTTTTAAAAAAGGGATCCTATTCTTAAATCCTTTCAAACTTTTGACATTAAGACAGAAAACTATTCAATTTGGTATCAATTTTGGGCGTTACGAGGGTGCTAATCCTTTCTCGTACGTAACCGACTCCCGAACCTGTTTTTTTAATTCTCGAAGACCAAAATTAATGTTTTGAAATAAAATATTTTATAAAGTGATCCAATTACACTTAAAAAGATTGGTGGCGACTCCCATTTTTGTTTTCAAAAGTCGACCCCGTTTTTTCCAAAAACTCATAAAAAAGTGGTTTTGACAGCTTGGCGACTCTGCTGGGGACAAATAAGAGAGTCAAGCCAAGAAATTGATTATTTTCTGTCTAAATGTCGAAAGTTTGGAAAAATTTTAAAAATATGTTTATTTTAATTTTTTTAAAAATATGTAAATATCGATCTTTTTACGTGTGTTTGCTGTATATGTTTGTTATTTTGTTTTCACACATTACATTTACATGACCGCTGTGGTTGCACCCTTAAGTGGGAGTGAGAAGCTACGCTTTCGTGAGGTTTTCACCTCCGTATGAGCTAGTGGATTGCTTCCGGGATACATCCGTACCTATGTCTTCGTGAGACTTTCATTTTCGCATGGCCATAGGGAAATGTGTCCCCTTGAACCTAACTTGGTCCATATGAGCCTATAATGGGTGAGGATCGAGGAATCTGCTAGTTCAGGTACCCTATCTTTAGAACTGAAACACATATAGGGAACTTTAAGTGCTTACCCTAAGTAGTACAGTAATAACCTTTAGTAAGCTACTCTTATAAGTGCTTGTTTATTATACCTTTTATATATGACACTGACCTATTTTATTTTGTTATCATTGCATGTCATTCAACATTTAGAGGTGTCGATTCACGGTTTGATTTCTAGATTAGAAAGTTTTGTAATGAGGAACGAATATCTTGATAAAGTGAAGGATAACGCTTCTGTTTGTACGTGGTCAGAGAAAACCCAGTTAGAGAAAGGAGATAGTGTCACTGAGGGGTATACGTCAGAGTTGTGGGACTTTACTCGTATCAGTTCGTCACAGAATGAGTTTCAAGAGTTGAAGGGCATTTGGGCCCAATGAGATGACAAGACTAAGCAGCTATTCTACCAGAATTATGGAGATCTTCCCTATTTGCTAGACATCAAGGTGGATAAGCATCTGTTTCAAGCTATGGTACAGTTTTGGAACCCTGCTTATAGTTGTTTTACATTTGGAGAGGTAGACATAGTACTTACTTTGGAGGAGTATACGACCTTGCTTCACTGTCCAAGAATTCAAGGTAACAAAGCTTATATTAGCGTTGCTAATCTCCCAACTTTCGTGAAAAAATTAATGATGATCACAGGGATGAGTGAACAGTGGGCCGTAGCTCGAATCCAACAAAAGGGTGATGGTAAATGCATTCCGTGGGCAAGTTTGAGGGATCTGATATTGGAGCACCCAGATGTGAAAAAGAGGGTTGATGTCTTGGCCTTAAGTATTTATGGTTTGGTGATTTTCCCAAAAGCTATGGGGCACATAGATGAGGCAGTTGCGGATTTATTTGATCGACTTGGTAAACAGAGCACACCTGTGCCTGCAATCCTAGCTTAGACGTTCAGATCCTTGAGTGCATGTCAGAGAGCTAGTGAAGGTAGATTCATTGGATGTGCTCAGTTGTTGTTAGTATGGTTCCATAGTCACTTTTGGAAGGTTAAGGTCCCTTGCCGAGTGTTCTTTGAGGATTACTCTCCCTTAAAGGAAGTAGTAGCTACACCAAGGAGGGACGACATTACAGAGGAAAGGGGATGGAAATACTGCAGAATCTCCGAGAGGAAGATGTTATGTGGAAAGCCCCTTAGATGGCTCCTAATGAAGTCCTTTATCGTTGCGGAAGCTTTGAGTGGGTACCTCTTCTTGGAATTTGGGGATTTGTTGGTTATACACCATTACTCGTCCTAAGGCAATACAAAGCAGGGCAGTTTATACCAGCAACACAAGGGTTAGCTCAGAGTGATTTCTTATATAAGGGGGATCATTATAAGAAGAAGATGCGAGAGATTTCTGAGGCTTGGAAGAAGATTTTCTGTATGAAGATTCTGACTGAAGGTCCAACAACAACCCTTGAGTATAAAGGGTGGTTTAGCAAGAGGATCAATGATAACATCCCTAGGCCGAGTTTGGGAACTGCTCGGTCAATAGAGGAGAATTTACGAGTGGTTCCATCAGAGTTAGAAGTCATAAAGCAAGAGTTTGAAAGAAAGAGTTTGGAGCTCGGGAAAAAGATAGAGAAGCTAAAGGAAGAGAAGATGTACCTAAGCTTAGACGTTGACGTTCAGAAAATTGAGGTCGAGAAAGTGAGGTAAGAAAATAGAAAGATTGAGAAAGACCGAGATGACTTGAAGACGCAATGCAAGAGGATACAGCTATCAATGAAGAGAGCTGGATTGGGAAAGTCTTCTAAGCAGTGGCAACAAGAGGTTCAAGAAGAAAGAGCCAAAGCCGAGTATTAGGAGAAGAAGTTCCAAGAGATGGAGGCGCAAAACCAGGCCCTAGAGAAGGAGAATCAAGGATTAAAAGCTAAGGTGACTGAGCTTGGATGATCTTTTCATCATCACCGAAGTCGTAAGTTTGTGGTCGAGTTAAAGGCAAGTCTGAACAGGATCGAGGAAATGAAGTACAATATTGGAGGGTTGGAAGCAGAGATTGCGAATCGAACTCCAGATTGAGCAGCTTGAGGCAAGAGAAGGACATTGGAAGGGAGAGCTTCACCATTTTCAAGATCAAGTCAGAGATAGGGACTACCTCATGGGAGAAGCCATAGTCCAGATTCGAGAGGTTGCCGATCATTTGCAAGACTTGGCAGCGCAAGCTAATGTATTGAGTGCAAGGTATGAGTCAATGTCAGATAGAGGTCGAGAATTAGCTTTGTTATTGGATAGGGTTAAAACTCTGGGCCTGAGGGCGAAAGTGTATTTGTAATTCGTTTTGTGTGAAGATTTTTGTTTCTTAAATAACGTTTTCTAAAAGAAACTGAATCAGAATCGATATCTTTTTGTATTCATGCATCTCATCGCATCATATGCATTCAAATTTATAGAAAGACCCTAATTAGTTAAAATTACCAAAGAGAGAGAAAGAGAGAGTGAGAGAAAGAGAAAACCTAGAAGTAACACATCATTACGGTACACGCGCTAAAACAAAGAATATGGATCAAAGACTTGAGCAGATCCAGAGAGAAATGCAAGAGCAATTGTAGGAACAATTGGTAAAAATCCAACAGGAGATGAAGGATCAAATTTTCGAGGCCCAAAGGAATATGATGGCTGAAATGGCTCAGCTGCTGAAGGGGGCAACAGATAAAGGAAAGGTCCCTATGTCTATCACTGAAGAGGATAATGAGGATCATCCTCTGAGTTTTACCGTAGCCCATGTGCAAACTCAACCTGAGGCATATCCTCGAAGGCCGTACGTCACAATAAGGCCTCAACATGGGCAAGTCGATACTGGAGCACCCATGAACTTCCAAACTGGCTCGGGATCCAACCCGGAAGATAACCCTACCAATCCAGTCATTCTTGATTTAGATGGGAAGGAAGAAATGAGACTCAAATCATCAAGGCAATTAGAGGAATGTTGCAGATGGCTAGAGGAGAAATTTAAGGCATTGGAAAACATTGATAATCATCAGGGAATTGATGCCAAGGACTTGAGTTTGGTCCCAGAGTTGGTACTTCCTCATAAGTACAAGGTGCCGAAATTTGAGAAGTACAATGGGACTACTTGCCCTAAGGCCCATATCACCATGTTCTGTAGGCGGATGATCGATTATGTAAACAATGATCAATTATTAATCCATTGTTTCCAGGATAGTTTGGTTGGGGCAGCGGCTAGGTGGTACAATCAATTGAGCCGCGCTAGGATCGGTTCTTGGAGAGACTTAGCGCAAGCCTTCATGTAGTAATATAATCATGTGACTGACATGACTCCTAATAGAATCACTCTGCAGAACATGGAAAAGAAGCTTAATGAGAGCTTTAGGCAATATGCACAGAGGTGGAGGGAGGCTGCCATGCAAGTTCAACCATCGCTCTTGGAGAAAGAAACTACCATGCTGTTCATTAACACCTTGAGGGCCCCATTCATTACTCATATGATTGGAAGTACCACCAAGAGCTTTGCTGATATAGTTATGGCAGGGGAAATGATTGAGAACGCCATAAGAGGTGGTAAAATAGAGGGGGAAACTGCTAAAAGATCGGCCCCAATAAGGAAAGATAATGAGGTGAACAATACGAGTAGTTATAACTCAAAAGCAATTATAGTTAGTCAGCCCAGAGCAACTACAGTTGGGCAACAAGGTTCCCAAAAGTAGGGATCTGGTACGAGACAAAACTCTGAAAAGGTCTCATTCACGCCTATCCTAGTGACGTACCAGGAGCTTTATCAAAGTTTTGCACGCAATAGCTCCTTTTCATTTGAAACCACTGCAACCTCCATATCCCTAATGGTACGATGCAAATGCAAAATGTGAATGCCATGTAGGGATATTGGGGCATTCAATCAAAAATTGCACTGGCTTTAAAAAAGTAGTGGAAAGACTTATCAAGAGGGGGGTCGTAAAATTTGACGACACCCCTAGTACAGAGAACCCGTTGCTGAACCATGGTGATCAAGGGATAAACACAATTAGGGAAACTAGTATGAGAAGGATTAAAGAGGACATGGCCGAGGTAAGAATGCCGATGAAAGTAATCTGGGAAGAAATGATGAAAAGAGAGATGATAATCTCTGGAGAAGGAAATAAAGAAGCGAGGGACTACTGCGAGTTCCATGCAGAAGAGGGACATGAGATTCAGGAATGTGACAAGTTTAAGGCTTTGGTACAAAGCCTTATGGATAATAAGGAGATGGAATTTTATGAAGCTGGCTCAGATGAGGGACACGTATACGCATTGGAAGGTGAACCAAAGAATCAAAGAATCAACCGACCAAGGATCATTATTTCTCTACCAAGGAATAATGAAGTTGAGACACAAACAGTGCCGAAAGTCATTATTCATAAACCCGCTTCCTTTCTTTATAAGGATAACAAGAGGATACCCTGAAATTATGACTGCAATGTGACAATGCCGGAAAGAGAAGATATAGCTATTACTTCTAAGGAGGCTCAAGTTGAAGGTTCCTACACACGTAGTGGAAAGTGTTATGATGCAGGAGGCATCAAAGTTGAGCCCACGAAAGTGAAAGTCTTTGACATTGAGAAGGAGAATGGGGCTGAGGTACTTGTTAATAAGCCAGTGAAGGAAGAAGAAGCTAGAGAGTTTTTAAAATTCCTGAAACATAGTGAGTACAGCATGGTTGAACAATTGCGCAAACAACCAGCTCGCATATCAGTGTTGGCTTTGCGTCTGTGTTCAGAGGTACATCGTGAGGCATTAATGAAGGTGCTCAACGAGACTTACGTTACTAATGATATATCCGTCAACAAGTTGGATCGATTTGTTAGTAATATAAGCGCTGACAACTTCATTTATTTCAATGATGATGAAATCCCACCTGGTGGCATGGGATCAGCTAAGGCTTTGCACATTACCACTCGCTGCAAAGGATATACATTGCCGAGTGTGATTATTGATAATGGGTCAGCCTTAAATGTCCTTCCATTGTCCACATTGAATAGATTACCCATAAACAGTTCTTACATGAAAACATGTCATAATGTAGTGAGAGCATTCGATGGCACGGAGAGAAAAGTCATGGGAAAAATTGATATCCCTTTGATGATCGGGCCAAACACGAATGAGGTAGACTTTCTAGTGATGGACATCAAACCCTCTTATAATTGCTTGTTAGGGAGGCCTTGGATACATTCGGCAGGAGCGGTGCCCTCATCTTTGTACTAGAAATTGAAACTAGTAACAGACGGATGGCTGGTCACCATAAATGCTGAGGAAGACATTATAGCAGCAGTTACCAGTGATGCACCCTATGTAGAGGCGAACGAGGAGACCGTTGAGTGTTCTTTTCGCTCATTTGAATTTGTTAATGCAACATTTATTTCAGAGGGGAATGAGATGCCGGTGCCTAAGATATCCAGAACCATAAGAATGGGTTTGCAGATGACAGTGGGGAAAGGAGCCTTGCCAGGAAAAGGATTGAGAAGATATCTCCAAAGAGGGATTCAAGTTCCAGAACAAAAGGAGAAGATAGACCATTTTGGCTTGGGTTTCAGGCCAGATCACAGACAGAGAAGGAAGGAAATGGAGAAGCGTCAAGAAAGAAGAAGGGCGCATTTAAGTGGAAGAAAAGTAGAGTAGGAATCGATGACGTCCCCTCATATACCCCAGACTTTTATATCAGGAGGGATAATTTACCCTAAGAGAGGGTTGCTCGAAAAAGGAAGTCATCACATCAATGCTGTACATAATGAAGAGTCTAAACGAAGAAACCTTGAGGGCATTCACCCTTACAAACTGGGAAGCTCTTTAAACAATTGGACTGCAGAAGAACTTCCTGTAGTTTTTAAAGATTTTTTAGAGTAATTTTCAGAACACTCTTGTTTCTTTAAAGCCTAGGGGTAATAAGATTTCATTTGTGAAATAGGCTCATGTTCAAATATTTTGTTTCAATAAAACACGTCTTTACTATCAATTCGAGCAAACATTCTTTCATTCTTTGTTCTTTTGTCCTTTTAATTCTGTTCAAATCTTTCATTTCATTCATAACTTATTAATAAACATTCTTAAATTCATTCGTTCTTTGTACATTCCTTCGCACCCCCATAGGTCCCTAGATATCAACGACATGAGCGATGATACTACAAATCCTAAATTCTCTTTTTAGCAAGACATGTGTTTAAAGAAACCTCAGGATTTTAGAGATGACAGGGATTGTGATGTGTCTCCAGATCTGTTGAGATTGGTGAAACAAGAGGAGAAGAAAATTCTGTCCCATGAGGAAGAGGCAATAAAGAATATAATCTTGGAAGAAGGGAAAGAAGTGAAGATTGGGACACAAATTGCTAAGGAAACGAGACAAGGTCTTGTTGAGCTGCTACGTGAATTCAAAGATATCTTTGCATGGTCATATCAGGATATGCCAGGGTTGAATACTGATAACGTGATACATCGTCTCCCCATAAGACAGGATTACAAGCCAGTCCAACAAAAATTGCGAAGGATGAGGCCTGATATTGTGCTGAAAATAAAAGATAAAGTCAAGAAGCAGTTTGATGCTGGATTCCTACAATAGGTTAAGTACTCAGAATAGGTGGCTAACATTGTGTCTGTCCCTAAGAAGGATGGGAAGGTACGAATGTGTGTTGATTATAGAGATTTGAACAAAGCTAGCCCAAAAGACAATTTTCCTTTACCGCACATTGACACTTTGGTGGACAATACAGCGGGATATTCGTTGTTCTCCTTTATGGATTGCTTCTCAGGGTACAATCAGATAAAGATGCATCCTGAGGACATGGATAAAATCACCTTCATAACATTGTGGGACACCTTTTGTTACAAGGTAATGCCCTTTGGGCTGAAGAATGCAGGGGCAACATACCAAAGGGCTATGGTGACCTTATTCCACGATATGATGCACAAAAGAAATTGAGGTGTATGTTGATGACATGATTGCCAAATCTCGAACAGAGAAAGAGCATATTGAAGTCTTGAGGAAGTTGTTCCTGAGATTGAGGAAGTTTCAGTTGAAGCTTAATCCGACAAAGTGCACCTTCGGAGCTAGATCGGGGAAATTATTGGGCTTTGTGGTCAGCGAAAAGGGAATAGAAGTTGACTCAGACAAGGTTAGAGCCATACGAGAACTACCTCCACCACGTACTCAGAAGAAAGTTCGGGGTTTTCTTGGAAGGTTGAATTATATCGCTCGGTTTATTTCACAATTAATCGAGAAATGTGATCCTATATTTCGCCTCCTTAGAAAACACAACCAAGGTACTTGGGATGAGGAATGCCAAAATGCCTTTGATAAAGTCAAGCAATACTTGTTAAACGCTCTAGTGTTATCTCCGCCCAGTCCAGATAGACCATTAATTCTGTACTTATCAGTGTTTAGTAATTCTATGGGATGTGTGCTTGGTCAACATGACGAGTCAGGAAGAAAAAAGAAGGCGATATATTACCTCAGTAAGAATTTCACTGAGTGTGAGATGAGATATTCGCCAATTGAGAAGTTGTGTTGTGCTTTGATCTGGATGACTCGAAGGTTGAGGCAATATATGCTATATCATACGACTTGGCTAATTTCGAAACTGGATCCATTAAAGTACATGATGGAGTCAACAGCCCTAAATGGAAGAATGGCAAGGTGGCAAATACTGCTTTCGGAGTTTGATATAGTCTATGTGAGTCAAAAGGCTATAAAAGGAAGCGCGATAGCATAATTTCTGGCTAGCAGAGCTCTAGAAGATTATGAGCCATTGAGCTTTAATTTCCCTAATGAGGAGTTGATGTATGTGGCAACTACTGAAGAATATCCATGGAAGCTGAACTTTGATGGCACATCCAATGTGATAGGAAATGGAATTGGGGCAGTCTTGGTATCCCCAAATGGCGATCATTATCCATTTACATGTAAATTGGATTTTGATTGCACGAACAATATGGCCGAGTATGAAGCATGCATCATGGGGATTTGAGCGGCCAAAGATCTAAAAATTAGAACCCTGGAAGTATATAGAGACTCTGCGTTGGTAATTTACCAGCTTAGGGGTGAATGGGAGACAATGGACCCCGAATTGATTAATTATCAAAAGGTAGTTTTGGGGCTACTTGAGGAGTTTGATAACATCACCTTTAATTATCTCCCACGGGACGAAAGCCAAATGGCAGATGCTTTAGCAACACTGGCTTCCATGATTAAAGTAAATAAAAAAGAGGATGTGAGACTAATTCAGATGAGTATTTCTGAGGTTTCAGCTCGTTATTGTAACATCGAAGAAGAGGAAAGGATGACCATCCTTGGTATCAAGATATATTACAGTATGTGAGAAATCGTGAATATCCTGAGCAGGCAACTGAGAATGACAAAAGAACCTTGAGGAGGTTAGCCTACGAATATGTACTAGATGGGGACATCCTTTATAAAAGAAGGAAAGATCAGATGCTTTTGAGATGTGTCGACGCTGTGAAAGCCAGACACATCTTGGAAGAAGTACATGAAGGTGTTTGTGGGACACATGCTAATGGCTTTACAATGGCAAGGCAAATCATGAGTGGATACTATTGGTCTACTATAGAAGGAGATTGTATCAGCTATGCCAAGAAGTGTCAAAAGTGCCAGATATATGGGGACAAGATTCATGTACCACCTTCACCTTTGTATGTTATGACTTCTCCATGGCCCTTTTCCATGTAGGGCATGGATGTCATTGGGCCAATATCACCAAAAGCTTCGAATGGGCATCGTTTCATTTTCGTGGTCATTGACTACTTTACGAAATGGGTAGAGACAGCTTCATATGCTAGTGTTACCAAGTCGGTAGTAAGTCGATTCTTGAAAAAAGAGATCATTTGTCAGTATGGAATGCCTGATAGGATCATATCGGACAATGCATTAAACTTGAACAACAGCATGATTGCGAAAGTCTGCAGCCAATTCAAGATCAAACATCATAATTCATCTCCATATCACCCAAAAATGAATGGGGCAGTGGAAGCTGCCAACAAAAACATTAAGAAGATAGTGGGGAAAATGAATGAGACTTACAGAGATTGGCATGAGAAATTACCATTTGCACTCTTGGCCTATCGAACGTCCGTCAGAACCTCTACTGGGGCAACTCCTTTCTCGTTGGTTTATGCGATGGAGGCAGTGTTACCCATTGAAGTGGAAATACCTTCTCTTCGAATTTTGTCAAAAATAAAGCTAGATGAAGCAGAATGGATTCAATCGCGGTATGATCAATTGAACTTGATTGAAGAAAAGATGCTAAAGGCTATTCGTCATAGTCAGATGTATCAGAAGCGAATGATGCGAGCTTATGACAAGAAAGTTCGTCCAAAAGAATTTCACGAAGGGGACCTTGTACTAAAAAAGATTCTTCCCATACAGAAGGACTTTAGAGGAAAATGGATGCCGAATTGGAAAGGGCCGTATGTTGTGAAGAAGGCTTTCTCTGGTGGTGCACTGATTTTGATAGAAATGGATGGGAAGAGTTTACCCAATCCAGTGAATTCAGACTCAGTCAAGAGGTACTTTGTCTAAAGAGAAGGGAAGCCAAGGTGAAAACCCACAAAGGGCGCTTTGAGACTTCTAAAAAAAATGGAGAGGCCAAGGTGAAAACCCACAAAGGGCGCCTTGAGTCCAAAGGGGTTTTGAGTTGAAAACCCGAAAGGGCAGCTCAAATTTTGAAAAGCATGCAGTGACCTTGCTATACCGGATTCAACAAGAAGTGGAGTGTGTTACATACCGGGGCATCAACAAAGTACTTTGGATATTCTAAACACATGTTAAACTCAAAATAGTCTTCATGGAGTTTGTATACAGAAGCCCAAGCTGTGATATGTAGGGCATCTGATTTTTGTCCTGTTTACTATCTTTGAATTCTTTTTCTTCTCAAAGATATGTTTTCAGATTAATTTTCTTTTGTATTTTTGATGATTTATCTAACTATTCTCAAGATCAAATTATTCATCTTCCATTATTCATAAAATGTGTTGCATTGAAATAATGATTGATGAACTAAATATTTTTACAAACGAAGTTTTGCATATTACTCTGGAAATCTCTAGATAATACGAGAAACTAAAACAGAACAATTGTTTGAAGAATTCCCATGAGTGAAGGTCGGAGGTACTCGAGAAAATTTCTTCTTCAGTCCAAAGGATGATTGGGCAATTCAAACGATTCAATCCTAGGAGAGGATCATCTCCAGCAGGTCGTAACATTCGAAGAATGGTACAATAGGACCAATTTGATTCAAAGCATACGAGCAGAGTATGATTGATACTTCGAGTAAAATAAAGATGAAACTTTGATGGATGAATGAGTAAAGACGTCCGAAATAGGAGTCATTTTCATAACATTTTGCATCATAATATGTCTAATTAGGAGCATTTGACTCATTTCGATCATGGTATCCTAATCATTAGGCATGAGCACATACGCATTCTACAGGTTATGTCCTTTAGGGGACAATGTAGATTGAAGATGACAGATTTTGCGTCTCTGTATTAGACGGGGAGTAGATCGAAGATAGCATATCTGACATTCGTGTGTTTACATCGAAGCAGATCGAAGATGACAGATTTGGCGTCTCTGTATTAGACGAGGAGCAGATCGAAGATAACAGATCTGACATTCGTGTGTTTACATCAAAGTAGATCGAAGATGACAGATTTGGCATCTCTGTATTAGACGGGGAGCAGATCGAAGGTAGCAGATCTAACATTCGTGTGTTTACATCGAAGCAGATCGAAGATGACAGATTTGGCGTCTCTGTATTAGACATGGAGCATATCGAAGATAGCAGATCTGACATTCGTGTGTTTATATCGAAGTAGATCGAAGATGACAGATTTGGCGTCTCTGTATTAGACGGGAAGCAGATCGAAGATAGCAGATCTGACATTCGTGTGTTTACATCGAAGCAGATCGAAGATGACAGATTTGGCGTCTCTGTATTAGACGCAGATCGAAGATAGCAGATCTGACATTTGTGTGTTTACATCGAAGCAGATCAAAGATGACAGATTTGGCGTCTCTATATTAGGCGGGGAGCAGATCAAAGATTTCAGCATGGCGTCCCTGAGTTTGCAGGGAGCAGGTTGAAGATAGCAGATTTGACATTCCTGAGTTACAGTGAAGCAGTTTGAAGCTATCAGAATACCTTTGAAGAAGATGAGGATCAAGATTTCGAGACTTGGCCAGGCCAGGCAAAATTGGTCCTTTTATAGTCTTTACTCTATTCCTGTTACACAGTAATGAGCAAAGAGGGGCAGCTGTAATAGCTCAAATTTGCCCGGCCCGTAAAATAAACAAAAAAACAAAAAAAAACCAAAAAATAATAAAAATTCTTTTACAGTCCATTTAAAAAATCCAAATTGCTAGCCTATTTACATAGCCCAATTGAAGCACTACTTATGGCCCATTTACAAATCACACCGGTAGCCCACATTTGAACCTCATTACACCTAAAACCCTTTAGCCCAAATACCCAAACTAGACCTAAATCAGCGAGGCCCAGGAAGGCCCAATGCCTAAACTGAATCAGGAAGCCCTAGGGTTTCCAGAAACCTTCACGCCGCAAGCACGATCCCAATCATCACGCCGTAGTCAGTGACCCCTCATCTCGCGCCATAGTCAGCGCACCAGTGCGCCATCATCAGTGCCCAATCGTCATCGGTTTTCTCGTCGTCACCTACAAAAAGGGAAAGAAATACACAACAAATATGGCAAGGAATCGAACAGAAGAGAACACCAAATTTGTACTTAGAAAACAGGGGCTATAAAAGCCGAATATCTTCACTGTAATAGGGGAGGATTTTTAGATATATACAAACAGATATACGCATATATACATACAAGAAAGAAATACGAGCAGTTTCTTTGGAAAAAGGTGATTTTAGTTACATATTTCGTTATAGTTTATTTCTTTTTGTTCAACACATATGAATTGGTTTTTACAAAAACTGTCGGTATTTAGAAAAGAGAAGAGATTACCTGTGATTCACCTAGAAAAATGAAGGCTTTTAACCTTCCAACCGCCGTGTACGGCGGCGCATGCAGCCCGATGACCGGAGCTTGGCTTTGTGGAGGTCGGGGCGGGCCCCTGAGAAAACTTTTCTCTTCTCCTCTTTCAGAGGATTTTAAGTTTTTTTTTTAAACCAGCTTTAAAAATGAATTTTTGGTCCAAAATCTGATTTATATAGTATTATAAAAACGGTGTCGTTTTTGCTTAGTTTAATAAGCACCAAAACAGCGCCGTTTAAGTGAAGGATCCACACATTGACCCGTGACCCGGGGAGGATCCGCGTGTTTTTTGGTAGATGGGAAAATTGTCATTTGAGCCCTTCCGCATTTTTCCGTTTTTTAATTTCGTTCAATTTTAAATTTCTTTATTTTTTAAATCTGACCCTAATAATTTATTTCTGTTTCAATTTGGTCCCTGAACCCTTTAAAGCGCAGTCCTCGAAACAGCGCCGTTTTGGGAATAGGGTATAATTGCCCAGTGAGTCCCCCATTTATTGCGCGCATTTCAATTAAATTCGGTTTTAATTTCTTTTAATTTATCCCTAGAGTTTTATTGAGTTTTAAATTTAGTCATGTTTTATTTATTCATTTTTTTCTTTTTTATTTACTTATTTTAATATTTTATATATTATTTATTTCATTCTAAACTTTTATATAAATTTTTTTATTTACACATTATTTTTTATAATTATTTTCACATATTATTTATCATATAAAAATTATTTTTTTATATATTAGTGTTATATTATTATTCTTATATATTACTTATTATGTATTAAGTATAATTATAAAATTTGTATATTATTATAAATATTATATATATTTTTGTATGTTATCATTAAATGTTTTGTATATTATATGATATTCTAAAATTTACTGTAAAATTTTGTTTCTATTTATCATATTATTGTTCTTATAAATATATGTACTAAGTTATTATATTATATATTGTATATTTTTATTAATTAATTATACAAGTATTAACTATTAAATTTTTGTTTTATTTGTTATTTTTATGTTTTTTGTTATATTTGCATGAAATATTAATATATGTATTATGTAACTTATGTTGTTTTTTTAGGTTATATTTGCACGAAATGTTATTGTATATATTATGTAATTTATATTTCTATATTTATTATTTTCTATGATTATATTTGCATGAAATGTCAATATATATATTATGTAATTTATGTCGTTATTTATTGTTTTCTATATTATATTTGCATGAAATGTTAAAGTATGTATCATGTAGTCTATATTATTTAGTATTGATATCTTATAATATGTTAAATGCATCATTGTTTTTAAAAAAATTTATATTTCATTTAATCCAAAAGAATTTTAAAAATGAGGCAATGTTTTTTGTATTTAGGAATTCAGGAAGTAGTGCCCTAACATGCTGGGTTGCGATTTCCCGTTTGTCTAAATGTCTAAAGTATCCTTCTAAATAGATTTTGTAAATCACGAGATGATTTCAGTTACGAAAGTTTAAGAATATCATGTCCAATCATGCTGGTTGTAATGTTTGTACTCTTTTGGAGCGAAGGAATCTCAATTTTCAACTCAAATTATTCCGGTTTTAAAAAAGGGATCCTATTCTTAAATTCTTTCAAACTTTTGACATTAAGACAGAAAACTATTCAATTTGGTACCAATTTTGGGCGTTACGAGGGTGCTAATCCTTCCTCGTACGTAACCGACTCTCAAACCTGTTTTTTTAATTCTCGAAGACCAAAATTAATGTTTTGAAGTAAAATGTTTTATAAAGTGATCTAATCACACTTAAAAAGATTGGTGGCGACTCCCATTTTTATTTTCAAAAGTCGACCCCATTTTTTCAAAAACTCATAAAAAAGTGGTTTCGACAATGTTGAAAATTAGAAAGTTAATGAATTTTTAGATATTGATTATGGTAGATATTGATTATGGTAAATATGACTCCTATTTTGAGTCAAATTTGAAAAATAATCTTTCAGTTAAACTCTGTTTACTTGTTTCAATCAAATACTGATTAGTTTAGATTATTTTATTATTATTTGACCTATGAATTTAGCCTATAAATAGGCTCTTTTACAACCTTAGAAAATGACCCCCATTAGAGATTAGAACTCATAACACATTTAGAGAATTTTGTATTTACGTTTTGTGGGTTCTTTGTTTTCGAATTTTTGGGGTTTAATTTTTATCTCCATCTTTTGTACTCTTTGTTCTTTTGCCATTATAGTAAAATTATGTTTGCCCATGGGTTTTTATCCTCTTTGGAGGGGTTTTTCCACGTTAAATTTGTGTGTTCAATTTCTCAATTTATTTCGCTATTTTTCTTATTCGTTGCTTAATCGAGTCGATCCTAACAAGTGGTATCAGAGCTTGTTCAGTTTTCATAAATCAGCTCATTTAGAGATGACAACAACAAGGTTTGAAATTGAGAAGTTTGATGGTGAGACAAATTTCAATCTGTGGCAAGTTCGGATGATGACAATTCTAGTACAATCCGGTTTGAAAAAGGTTGTTACCGGGAAAAAGCCTGAGAATCTAAATAAAATAGAATGGGAAGAGCTTGATGAAAAGGCTTTTTCTGCAATCCAGTTGTGCCTCGCGAATACGGTATTGCAAGAGGTATTGATGGAGAAGACCTCATTTGCCTTGTGGAGAATGTTAGAAACTCTTTATGCGACTAAGTCTCTGGCTAACTGTGTAGTGTTGAAACAACGTCTATTTACGTTTCGCATGAACGAATGTGAGATTCTTAGAGATCACATCAGTCAATTCATTACTCTTTTAAATGATTTAAAGAACGTTGAGGTTCATATTGATGATGAAGATCAAGCTATTCTATTATTGTGCTCTTTACCTCCTTCATACAAGTCTTTTAGGGAGACCCTGATTTATGGCAGAGACAAACTCTCATTTGAAGATGTGAATGGTCATTTGTTGAGTAGAGACAAACTCAACAATGAGCTTCATTTGGATAGCAAGACAAATAGGCAAGCTTCCATTTTGGTAGCATCAAAGAAACGAGACAAAAGGTGTCGTTATTGTAAAAAGTTAGGTCACGTCAAAGCAGATTGTTATAAACTGCGAAATAAAAGAGCTACTGAGAGTAACAAGGAAGATGTAGCTGGTGCTAATTTGGCCGATGAAAATGGTGATGATTTCTTGTTAGTGTCAACAAGCGATAACTCCAAGTTTACGTCCGAGTGGATCCTAGATTCAGGATGTTTTTTCCATATGTGTCCCAATAGAGAATGGTTCTCCACATACAGTTTGGTTAAAGGTGGAGTTGAGCGCATGGGAAACGATTCATCTAGTAAGGTAATTGGTATTGGTACTGTTAAAATTAATATGCACGATGGGACGATTAGGACACTTTCAGATGTCAGGTATGTACCTGATTTACGAAAGAATCTCATCTTCTTGAGTATTTTAAACTTGAAAGAATGTAGAATCAACATCGAGTCGAGCGACACTAAAGTATCTCGTGGAGCTCTCATTTTGTTAAAAGGTAAAAGAACTGGTAGTCTTTATATTCTAGAAGGTTCTACAGTGACTGGTGAAATCGGACGTCCCTCGTTCGTTATGGAGTTGAAGTCAACTCGTTTGGAGCGGAGGCAACTTGGTCATAGGAGGGAAAAAGGTATGACCGTTTCGTTGAAGAGAGGTTCTCTTTTGGATGCATGTTTTGAAAAGTTAGGGCACTGTATTTGTGAAAATTAGACCCGTGTTAGTTTTGATTTGACAGTGTACAAGTAGAAGGCTAGAAGCCTTCCAGTTTCTAAGCACAAATTCAACTCAATTAATTCCCTGCATAGTTCAAGATAAGCTCATGACGGGCTTTGGCAAAGATGGCGTTGTGGAAATATGAGTCAAGGTGGAGATTTGTTAAATATGACTCCTATTTTGAGTCAAATTTGAAAAATAATCTTTCAGTTAAACTCTGTTTACTTGTTTCAATCAAACACTGATTAGTTTAGATTATTTTATTATTGTTTGACCTATGAATTTAGCCTATAAATAGGCTCTTTTACAACCATAGAAAATGACACCCAATAGAGATTAGAACTCATAACACATTTAGAGAATTTTGTGTTTACGTTTTGTGGGTTCTTTGTTTTTGGGTTTTCGGGGTTTGGTTTTTATCTTCATCTTTTGTACTCTTTGTTCTTTTGCCACTATAGTAAAATTATCTTTGCCCGTGGTTTTTTATCCTCTTTGGAGGGTTTTTCCACGTTAAATTTGTGTGTTCAATTTCTCAATTTATTCCGCTATTTTTCTTGTTCTTTGCTTAATCGGGTCGATCCTAGCAAATTAACTTGTTTAAATTGATAAATTATGATATTAAGTGATAGAAATTCAAGTTAGAAGTGGGAGAAGGATTGGATTATAAAGAGAGATATAAGTTTTGTTATATTAGGGATTAAATTGTTTAAATTGTAGAATTGATGTTCTATATTGAATATTAAGAGTTGAAACTTGTTAAAGGTAGGTATAAATTAAATTTATAAGGTTATTTGAAGAAAAAGAATGGTTATGGTGGTAGGACCTAATTGGAAATATAATAAAAGTTACATGGAAATTAAAAAGTGTGTTATTAAATAACATTTATTGATAATTTCAAATGTTAAATTTTATGTAGCCAACGTAGCACCGGAGACGTCATCGAAAAAGGGAAAGGAGAAAGTGAACGAGGATATCGAATAAACCCGAGAATTTCGGTTTGTATTTCTATAAACTATGCTTAATGATTTAATACAATGTAATTGTTATTTTTAATAGTTAAAATGTATAATGAATGATATGATAGAAACTATTACTACTTCTGTATTGAGATGAAACGATTTGAATACCCTATTAACAGTGTCGGGCTAGTCGGATACAATTGGCATGCCATAGGATTAGAAGTGTTCAGGGATATTCCGACTGTGTGTCGATGGGACACTATATGTGTGTCGACTCATCGTGGATCGTTCGAATTTGTTCAAAGAGGTACTCCGTACCTTCTTATTCTTCGTTCGAATTTATTTCGATGAGGTACTCTGTGTACCGCTACTGTTATTGTTACCCTACGGTGTATTTTGGTTTCGGTTGATGAAACACTGTATATTATCCCCGGTGTGTGGGTTGGTTCCGCGTATCTGTTTAGGTCCGAGTTATGTTAATAGTGGTAAATGAAAATACTGAAGACTACCTGATATCGATTAAGTGACTATGATTGATTTACGAATGCTTAAGTTATCGAATGATATGAAATATAAATATATATTTGAATTGTTTTACTACAGGAAAAAGATGAAAAATGAATGTAAGGGGTGAAGTTATTAAGATTATGAAAGTAAAAAGTTTAAGTTATAATGTATATACATAGCTTATTATTGTTTTAAGTATTAGTTTATAGAAATACCATTGAGTATATACTTAGCGTATGGTTTCTTTCCGTGCACAGGTTAGGTACAAAAGAAAGTTAAGGACTCAGCATCCAAGTCAATCCCAAACTCAAAGTGGTGAAGTACTTTTCTTTTGGTAAAATGGTATGTACCTAGGCTGATAAGATTTTATTTTGTAAATGATAAGAATGAGTATGAAAGATGTTGAAACATGGTATGAAATATGCATATTTTGGAAGTTAAACTTACATGAGTTTGACTAGTATGATAATGTAGTGTAGTTTCGATATGAATTGTGGTACATAATCTTTAAGAGGCATTGAAGTGAATGAATGAATATTTACTAAGTTTGTAAGGCATAATGAATGATATTCGATTTAAGAACTATTAGTAAGTGTTTGGGCATGAGTTAGATGTGTTTAGCATGAGAAAATAGCTTAAAAATGGTCAAAAATCATGTTTTCACATGGCCAAGTCACATGGGCGTGTGCTCAGGCCGTGTGTGCAAGTCAAATCTGCCCACGGCCATGGGAACCCCACGGGCTGGTCACACGGCCATGTCCCAGGCCACACGGGCGTGTGCCCCTATCTTCAAGGTAAAATTTCCAAAGTTGTCGGTTTAATCCTGAATTACTTCTAAAGCATGTATTGGGCCCCGTAGACTCATATTAGGGACTTTATAGTGTAATTTGTGAAGTTTCGATTTGAAATGCAAATCTATGACTCGGTTTTGTATAAATGCTAAAGTATAAGTCTGGTAATGCCTTGTAACCCTATTCTAGTAACAGTTTGGGGTTGGGGGTGTTACAGCATCAATAGGTCCAGGACTTAATCTAAAACCAAATAAAATCAGGTGGGTAGATTTATAAAAAATGAAAATAATAAAAAGGGTCTGATTGAAAAACGTCGCAATAGCAGAGGGACCATTCACGCAAATAGCCCATGCACTGCAGAAACACACGAATCCTGAGGGCCAATGGGTCGGGTCACGGGTCAGAGTCCAAAACGACGTCCTTTTGGCCTCTAAACCTAAACTTCAAAACGACACCGTTTTATGTCCACTATTTAAACTTAATTTTTTTTAAAAAAAATCATTTTTAGCCTTTAGTTTAAAAAAAAACTGAGAGAACTTTGGAATTCTCTCATCCTCTACCCTTTGTCTCCCCATACATCCGGCCAATAGGCTTCCTCGGTGATCGACCGCACTGCCCTTATGGTCAGTAGCCGGCATCACGTGAAGTGGACTTTTTCAGGCGACAAGGAGACCGACGGAGGTAAGTACCTGCCTCTTTTTATATTTTTTTCGCATAAAAAAGGAAAAATAAGAGAAAATAAAAATAAAGATAACAGAAACTTAAAAACAAAAAATAAAAATAAAAAAGGTAATCACCTTTGAAAATTTTTCAACTTTTTTGATTGATTTTTTTTGTATCCGAAAAGGGAAGAAGAAACAGAATGGCCATTTGTGGCCTTTTATAAACTAGTTACAACTGTTGATTTCCCATTTTTTTGTCGGTTTCTCCATTGTTTGTTTCTGTCTTGCGTGTGGATTTTTGTTTTGTAAGTGTTAGAGAAGTGCCAGGCGCATGGAGGAGGTGGCGTTCGAGGAGGCAGCGCGCGAGGTGGCCCTAGGGGCAGACCGACCTAGGTGCGGCGCACCTAGGGTTTCCCTTGGCTGAAAGTGTTTTAATTTTTGGCCCAGGGTTTAGTTTGTTGGGCTAGATTAGGTTTGTGAATTGGGTAGGATTTGGGTTTGTATTTGGGTTTTTGGGTTTAGTTTTAATTTGGGTTTTGGGTCATTTAATGGACTGTAAAAAATATTTAAACTTTTATTTATTTGTTTGGTTTTTATTTTATAACTAAGCCAGGCCAAAATTGGCCTATTACACCCCTCATAATTTTTTCTATTCCTCCAAATTTTTTATATTATTTTATAATATTTGGTACTCCCTCGTCATATTTTATATTACATGTTTCAAAATTATGTTTTACCATGAGAAATCAATTTTTAGTGGTAGAAAATTATTATTTTTGCATACTAATAAAATTTGTTATATACACTAATAAATTTGAACATATTGAAAGTAAATAACTAAAGCAAAATTTTTAAGATTAGCCGATATTTAGTACTTTGGTGACAAACAAATAATCCATCATTTCTTATTTAATTTCAAACGATCATCATATAAAATAACCAAACAAGTAACCTATTATTTCCTTTTTCTGACTATATGAGCTCGTGAAAGCCAAAATCTAAATCAGGCAAGTGATTCAATCCAAATCCGAATTAAAACTCTCAACTTGGTTTTAAATTCTTGAACAATTAACAACAGCATAATTGTCGAAACCATTTTTTTGAAAAACCAGGTCGACTCATTTTGAAAATGAAAACGAAAACTAGGAGTCGCCACCAATCCCTTTTTTATTGATGTGTGATCGGGTCACCTCGTAATTTGAATGTTTTAATAAAACGTTTTATTTTACTAAAAAATTGACTTTTGGTCTACGAAATTCGAGAAAATAGATTCGGGAGTCGGTTATGTACCAGGAAGGATTAGCACACTCGTAACGCCCAAAATTGATACCAAATTGTTTAATTAACGTCTTAATGTCAAAAGTTGAAAAGATTTTAAAATAGTCTTCAAAATACGATCCCTTTTTATGAATGTTTGGAGAACTTGAAGTGGATATTAAGATTCTCTTGTTTCGAAGAAATAAAATATCACATCCAGCACGTAGGACACGACATTTCGAACCTTTGATACCAAAATCATCTTATAATTTCCAAAACTTATGCATTAAAATTTTAAAAAGGATATTCGGTCGTTCAGTCAAACGATAAATCGAAACCCAACACGTAGGGCACAATTTCTCGAAATTTTCAAACGCGAAATATTGCATTGTTTTTAAAATAAAAATGCAATAGTATGAAACGATTAAGATTCTCTTGTTTCGAAGAAATAAAATATCACATCCAGCACGTAGGACACGACATTTCAGACCTTCAATACTAAAATCATCCCATGATTTCCAAAACTTATGTATTGAAATTTTAAAAAGGATATTCGGTTGTTTGGTCAAATGATAAATCGAACCCCAACACATAGGGCACGATTTTCTTGAAATTTCCCAACACGACATATTGCCTTGTTTTGAATAAAAACGAGTGCGATATTTAACAATGTGCATTTATAAAACGGTCCATGTTTGGACAACTACATTTGAAGTTGATGCACGATATGACTTAAACGAGATGAAACAAAAGGGAGTATTGAGCATGAAATAATGATACATGAATTAGATGCAAAATTGATGAATGTCAACAATATGAGGGCATTAAATAAATAATCTCCATAACATGTAATGGCAACATTAATAAACATAAAAATTAAATACAAAACAACTTAAAACAAATAATAAGATAATTTTAAACAAATACCACATATAAAAGGTTTAAAATAGAAACTATAAAAGCAATTTAAAGTTAACAATTTGAAATAATTAATATACAAAAAGATTTTAAATAAAATAAGGCAACTTAAAATAAATAATATATATAATAATTTGAAATTACATACAAAAGGTCTAAAACATGTAAAAGGGATCTTAATATAAACAGTATACATAAAATAAAAGGTTTAATATAAATAATATATATAAAAAAATAAAAAAATAAAAAAATAATGTATAAAGAGCTTAGGATAAATTATATATGAAAATTTGGAAATAAATAATCCATAAAAGAAGTCTAAGAATAAAGTATATATGAATTTATAATAATAAATAATTCAAAAGTAATAATAATAATAATAATAATAATAATAATAATAATAATAATAATAATAATAATAATAATAATAATAATAATAATAATAATAATAATGGTAATACATGAAAAGAGTTTAAAATAAATAAATAAAGCAATGTAAAGTAAAAAATTTAAAGTAACACGTATTAAAGCAATTTAAGAGGAATACTATATAGAAACTTAAAAATAAATAATATATAGAGTAATTTAAACTAAATATTATACATAAAGATATAAAATAGATAACATGTAAAATGATTTCAAACAAATAATTTATAAAAAATATCTAAGGTAAATAATACATAGAAGTTAGTAGTCAATATATGAAAATATTTAAAATAAATAAAACGAATGAATTTAATAAAATTGATGAAGCGAATTTAGATACATGGTTCATAAAAAAATTTAAAGAATTAATATATAAATCCAAAATAAATAATGTTTGTAAAAAATAAATAAATAAATGATAGAAGAATAAAAAAAGAAAAAAATCAAACTATTTAAGGATTAAACTGGAACAAAAATGAAATTAGAAGCAAAAATAATAACAAAGTAGGAACACAGGGGCAGAAATAAAAAGCACATAAGATTTGAGGACTGGATGGGCAAAAACCTAGCTTCTGAACACATGTCCATTATCCATTGCGTCCACGGGTTAAGGACTGAAATGAGAATCGAACAGATTTGTGTGGTTAAATTTGGAAATAAAAGGAAAATAAACAAACGGATTAAATAAAGACAAATAAAAATGTGGAGGGACCTGGGTTGTAAATAACCCTTTTTATAGAAACGCGCGGATCCCCCTGGAGCGGGTCGGGCTGCGCGCGGGTCACCTTAAACGGCGCCATTTTAGTGCTGGCCTTTGGTGCAAAACGGCAACGTTTTGCACTGCTATTTAAACTAAAATTTTCACTTTTTTTATTTTTTTCCTTTTTCTTCTTCAAAAAACAGAAAGAGAGGGCAGCCCTCTCTCCTTTTCCATTTATTTTCTCTGCTAGGGTTTGTACAAACCCATCATCACCGCCGTCTTCGCGGCGCCACCGTGTGCGGTGGTTGAAGTCACGTGGAAATGGTTTTTTAGCTCCTGTTTAAACGCATGTCCGAAGGCTAGACCTTCTCCATCTAAAAGCCGAAACAAAAGCAACCTTCACCCTCCTCCCTTTTTGTCCGATCTTAGCGACGTAGAAGGGATTTTCGACGGCGCAACCGCGGAGAAAACCAGGTATTTTGCTATTTTATTTCATGCCTTTTTATTTTAAAAAAG
Source organism: Gossypium longicalyx (assembly GCA_025698465.1). Classification (NCBI taxonomy): domain Eukaryota; kingdom Viridiplantae; phylum Streptophyta; class Magnoliopsida; order Malvales; family Malvaceae; genus Gossypium; species Gossypium longicalyx. Next base: position 89,011,421 of record CM046995.1, read on the forward strand.
GATTTGTAGAAAAATAAATAAAATAAACAAGTAAATAAAGAATAAAGAATGGGAATCGAATAATGAAAAGCAAACCAGAGAAAAATCAACACATTTTTTTCTTCTGTTTTTATTTCTGATTCACTAGTGTGCGTGTAAAAAAATTACATCGAAGTTCTTATGGCTATATAGACGAATACAAAGACTTTAATCAACTGTTTGTTACTGTTTTGCCTTGCTTCTGTTTCTTTGCTTTTTTTCTGTTTCTATCTTGCAGGCTTAGGGGGTCAACGGGGCAGAAGCTTGCCATTTTGGTGCAATCGGTGTCAAGGGGTCGTCCCTCGAGCGGAGCGTGCGCCGAGGACACACATGAAGGCTACGACGCCTAGGGTTTCCTTGGCTGAGAGTGTTCAAGCTACGGGCTGTTCTTTGGGCTAGGGTTTTTTAGTTTTGGGCCTACAAAATTTGGGCTTTTTCATGTAAATAGACTGTTAATAAATCTTGGATTTTTACTCATTTGGTTTACTTTTATAAATCGGGCCAGGCCAAAATAGGCCTATTACAGTTGCCCCTCTTTGCTCATTGTCGTATAACGGGAATAGAGCAAAGACTATAAAAGGGCTAATTTTGCCTGGACCTGCTAAATCTCGACTTTTCCTGGTGCTTCTTTTCTTCAAGTATCTTCAATACGCTCCACTTCAGTCTGCTCTACTGCAACTTCAGGGAGATAAGACTTGTAGCTTCAATCTACTCCATTGTAACTTCAGGGAGATAAGATTCGCTATCTTCAGTCTGCTCCACTACAACTTTAGGGAGATAAGACTTGTAACTTCAACCTGCTCCACTACAATTTCAAGGAGATAAGGTCTGTGCTCTCTAGCTTCAATCTACTCCACTGTAACTTCAAGGAGATAAGATTCGCTATCTTCAGTCTGCTCTACTGCAACTTCAGAGAGATAAGACTTGTAACTTCAACCTGCTCCACTACAATTTCAAGGAGATAAGGTTTGTGATTTCTAGCTTAAATCTACTCTACTGCAACTTCAGGGAGATAAGATTCGCTATCTTCAGTCTGCTCTATTGCAACTTCAGAGAGATAAGACTTGTAACTTCAACCTACTCCACCGCAACTTCAGGGAGATAAGGTTTGTGATTTGTAGCTTCTCTACTGCAACTGCTCCATTGCAACTTCAGGGAGATAAGATATGTAACTTCAACCTGCTCCACTGCAACTTCAGGGGTGTAGAATTTTGATTTCTTTGGTCTGTTATGCCATTCTTTGGAGAACATGACCTGTTAAATCTATTTCATGGGCCTATTTACGCTAAATGATTAGGATGTCATGATCATAATGAATCAAATGCTTCTAACTAGATGTGCATGAATGACGTTTGCATGAAATGCAAAAATATCATTTTTTATGCTTAATTTGATATTACTTGTTGCTCATCGAGGTTTTATTATTGACGTTTTACTTTCCCCTTCTTCTTCAGCTGATATCTTTTGAAGAATAATCACAATTTAGGCTATTCCTTTCCCAATGTTTCCTTGAATTTAGGTAGTTCAAACTAATTGGTCCCGTTTCAGGTCCTTGTATCATTTAGAAGTATTTCAGAGCAATATGCAAAACTCCTTTTTTTTAATATCATTAGTCTATTAATCAATATTTTAATGAAAAACGCTTGAAAAAGATTATCGCAATGGATAAGATGGAACTTTATTGAGAGCAAAGCTCGACATGAATGAGGTAATCGAGATAGAAAATTTTGCTAAGATACAAAATGAATAAAATGAAAATAGGTGCCCCAAATATCGTAGCATGAACTTCTCTGCACAGAACTTCTCGAGGATCCTTTGAACTTGATATATGTTTAAAAGGCCGATAGTACTTTGTTGATATCCCAAGATGTAGCGTCCCTCCTTCTTATTAATTTAGAGAAGACAAGACCACCACATGCCCCATCTTTGATCAGAATTTGAATTGCCCATTCTTGGGTTTTCAACTCAAAAATCCCTTTGTTCTCAAAGCTCCCTTTTGTGGGTTTTCGCCTTGGCCTCTCTTTTTTTTAGGTGAAGTACTTCTTGACCGAATCCGAATTAACGGGATTAGGCAAGCTTTTGCCATCCATCTCAGTTAAGATCAGAGCTCCTCCAGAGAAAGTTTTCTTCACCACATAAGGTCCATCCCAATTCGACATCCATTTTCCTCTGAAGTCGTTTTGTATGGGGAGGATTTTTTCAAAACAAGGTCTCCTTCATAGAATTATCTAGGGTGAACCTTCTTATTATAAGCCCATATCATTCGCTTTTGATACATTTGACCATGGCGAATAGCTTTTAGCCTCTTTTCTTCAATTAAGTTTAGCTGATCGTACCGTGACTGAATCCACTCTGCTTCATCCAATTTTAGTTCTGATAATACCCGTAGAGAAGGAATTTCAACCTCAATAGGCAAGACCGCCTCCATTCCATAAACTAGAGAGAAAGGTGTTGCCCCGGTAGAGGTTCTGATTGACGTTCGATAGGCGTAGAGGGCGAATGGTAATTTCTCATGCCAATCTTTATAAGTCTCAGTCATTTCTCCCACGATCTTCTTAATGTTCTTATTGGCTGCTTCCACTGCGCCATTCATTTTTGGGTGATATGGTGATGAGTTATGGTGTTTGATCTTGAATTAGCTACAGACCTCCACTATTGTGTTGTTGTTCAAGTTCAGCGCATTGTCTGATATGATCCTCTCAGGCATCCCATATTGACATATGATCTCTTTCTTTAAGAACTTACTAACAGCTAATTTTGTGACGTTGGCATAAGAAGTGGCCTCTACCCACTTGGTGAAGTAATCGATGACCACAAAGATGAATCGGTGCCCATTAGATGCTTTCGACGAGATCGACCCAATAACATCCATGCCCTACATAGAAAAAGGTCATGGAGAAGTCATGACATGAAGAGCTGAATACGGTACATGAATCTTATCTCCATAAATTTGGCATTTATGGCACTTCTTGGCATAGTTGATGCAATCCTCCTCCATATTGGACCAATAATATCCGAATCTCATGATTTGTTTGGCCATTGTGAAACCGTTAGCATGTATTCTGCAGATACCCTCGTGGACTTCTTCTAAGATTTGCTTAGCCTCGACAGCGTCCACACATCTTAAGAGCACCTGATCCTTCCTCCTTTTATTTAGGATTTCTCCGTCCAAGACATAGTCACTGGCTAGCCTTCTCAATGTCTGTTTATCATTTTTTGTCGCTTGGTCTGGGTATTCACGATTCCTCACATATCGTAATATATCTTGATACCAAGGGTGATCGTCTCTTTCTTCTTGTTCTTCTTCTTCGATATTGTAACAATGAGCCGGAGTCTCATAGATACTCATTTGGATAGGCTTAACATCCTCTTGCTTGTTTACTTTGATCATGGAAGCTAAAGTTTCCAAAGCGTCAGCCATCTGGTTTTCATCTCGTAGGAGGTAGCAGAAAGTGATATCGTCAAACTCCTCAATTAACTCTAGAACTAGCCTTCGGTAATTGATCAACTTAGGGTCTCTTGTCTCCCATTCACCTTTGAGCTGATAGATCCTAATGCAGAATCCCCATATACTTTAAGCACCTTGATTTTGCATTCAATGGCCTCACGGATACCCATGATGCATGCTTCGTACTCTACCATGTTATTGGTGCAATCAAAATCCAATTTACTGGTGAAGGGATAATAATCTCCATTTGGAGATGCCGGAACTCCCCGATTCCGTTTCCCACAGCATTTGAGGCTCTGTCAAAATTCAATCTCCAAGGATGATCTTCTTGAGAGTCTTCTTCAGTGGTTGCAACATACATTAGATCTTCATTTGGGAAATCAAAGCTCAAAGGCTCATAATCTTCTAGAGCCCTACTGGCTAGAAAATTTGCTATTGCACTCCCTTTTATGGCTTACTGGTTTGCGTAGACTATGTCAAACTCAGAAAGAAAAATTTGCCAACGAGCCATTCTTCCGTTCAAAGCATTATACTCCATCATATACTTCAGAGGGTCTAGTTTTGAGATGAGCCAAATTGTGTGGTACAGCATATACTGTTTAAGTCTTCGGGTTGTCCAAATTAAAGCACAACACAATTTCTCGATCGGCGAATATCTTGTCTCACATTCAGTGAATTTCTTACTGAAATAGTATATCGCTTTCTCTTTTCTTCTTGACTCATCATGTTGGCCTAACACGTATCTCATGGAGTTTCTGAACACTGTCAAATACAGTATCAGTGGCTTATCTGGGCAAGGTGGCATTAGCACTGGGGCATTGGACAGGTAATGCTTGACCTTATCAAAAGTTTTCTGGCACTCCTCATCCTCCATACACTTGGGTTGTGTTTCCTAAGGAGACGGAATATCGGGTCACATTTCTCTATTAGTTGTGAAATAAATCGAACGATGTAGTTTAGTCTTCCTAGGAAACCTCGAACTTCTTTTTGAGTGCGTGGCAGAGGTAGTTCTTATTTCGGCTGATGATCTGCAAGAGTTTGTTCATTCTCTATCCTATATGTATCAAAGGAGCACCACAGCCATATTTGTTGTGGCTCCTATTTGCTACGCTCATTTGGCAGCTTCACAGTTGGGGCAATTGATGAAGATTAGGGATGTTTTAGAAACATCATCGAGTCATGGTGGGATGTATGCTACCTCAGCTTTCCAGGTTGAAAGATAAAGTCAGCAACTTCATTCTTGTCTGCTGAGAATCATTGAACCATCTTTCTGTAGGGTTTGACAAACAACAACCAGGACTGCTGTTGGGGCAATCCTTTTCTCATGGGTTTATGAATCAAGTTTTTTCCTCTAAGCTTTGATGGAGTCAAGAATTGAATACCTCTAGTAAACTTAACTTGAAAGTATTCATCCTAAGCAAATGTACCAAAATGGATGACACAGACTTATGACAAAGAAGGTTCCTCCAAAAGAATTTCATGAAGGAAACATTGTGCTGAAAGAGATCCTTCCCATTCAAAAGGATGCCAAATTGGGAAGGGCCATATGTTGCTAAGAGGGCTTTCTCTAGAGGTGCACTGATTTTTGACAAGAAATGGATAGGAAGAATTTATCTGATCTAGTGAATTCGGACTCGGTCAAGGAGTACTTTGTCTGAAGGAGAAGGGAAGCCAAGGTGAAAACCTGCAAAGGACACTTTGGGACTTCTATTTCAAATATATATATATGGAGAGACCAAGGTGAAAACCCACAAAGGGCGCCTTGTGACCAAAGGGGTTTTGAGTTGAAAACCCGAAAGGGCAGCTCAAATTTAGAAAGTCATGCAGTGACCTTGCTATACCGGATTAGACGAGAAGTAAAGTATGTTACATATCGAGGCATCAACGAATTACTTTGGATCTTTTAAACACGTGTTGAACTCAAGAAAGTCTTCATGGGTCTGGTGTATAGACGCTCAAGCGGCGATATCTGGGGCATCTGATTTCTGTCCTATTTACTATCTTTGGATTCTTTTTCTTCGCAAAGATATGTTCTCAATTGTTTAATGATAGATGAACTGAAATATCTTCACAAACGAAGTTTTGCATATTACTCTGGAAATTTCTAGATAATACACGAAACTGAAACAAAACAATTGTTTAAGGAATTCTCATATGTATGGGTTGGAGATACTCGAGAGATTTTCTTCTTCAGTCCAAAAGGTGGTTGGACGTTTTAAGCAATATTGATCTTTAAAAAGGATCATTTCATAAACATCTTTAGTGGGTCGTAACATTCGGGGAATGGTACGGTAGACCAAATTGATGGAGAAGATTCGAGGCATACGAGCAGAGTATGATTGATATGTCGAGAAGAATAAGGTGGAAAGCTCGATAGATGAATGAGTGATGATGTCCGAAATAAGAGTTATTTTCATAAACATTTTGCATTATAACAGGTTTAATTAGGAGCACTTGACTCATTTCGATCATAGCATCCTAATCATTAGGTATGAAATCATACGCATTATACAAGTTATGTTCTTCAAGGGACAATGAAGATTGATGTGCCTTAACTCCCTAAATAGTAGGGTAACAGGCTAAAGCATAGTAGATCTGGCTTTCACATGTTTACGCTGAAGTAGATCTAAGATGATTTGGCGTCTCTGTATTGTCAGAGAGCAGATCGAAGATAGCAGATTTGGCATCTCTGTATTGTCGAGAGCGCAGCGAAGATAGCAGATTTGACATCTCTGTAGTGTTAGAGAGCAAATTGAAGATACAGCAGATCTGACCTTTATTGAAGCAGATCCAAGATGATTTGGCATCTCTGTATTAGATGGCGAGCAGATCGAAGACAGTAGATCTGACCTTCATTGAAGCAGATCCAAGATGATTTGGCATCTCTGTATTAGACGAGGAGCAGATCGAAGACATAGCAGATCTGACCTTCATTGAAGCAGATCCAAGATGATTTGGCATCTCTGTATTAGACGGGGAGCAGATCAAAGACATAGCAGATCTGACCTTCATTGAAGCAGATCCAAGATGATTTGGCATCTCTGTATTAGACGGGGAGCAGATCGAAGACAGCAGATCTGGCTTTCATTGAAGCAGATCCAAGATGATTTGGCATCTCTGTATTAGACAGGGAGCAGATCGAAGACATAACAGATCTGACCTTCATTGAAGCAGATCCAAGATGATTTGGCATCTCTATATTAGACGGGGACAGATCGAAGACCGCAGATCTGACCTTCATTGAAGCAGATCCAAGGTGATTTGGCATCTCTGTATTAGACGGGGAGCAGATCGAATACAGCAGATCTGACCTTCATTGAAGCAGATCCAAGGTGATTTGGCATCTCTGTATTAGACGGGGAGCAGATCGAATACAGCAGATCTGACCTTCATTGAAGCAGATCCAAGATGATTTGGCATCTCTGTATTAGACGGGGAGTAGATCGAAGACACAGCAGATCTGACCTTCATTGAAGCAGATCCAAGATGATTTGGCATCTCTGTATTAGACCGGGAGCAGATTGAAGAAGCAGATTTGGCGTCTCTGTATTAGACGGGGAGCAGATCGAAGATAACAGATTTGGCGTCTCTCAGATTAGACGGGAGCAGCGGATCAAAGATAGCGAGATATCGCCTTCCCGAGTTGCGATGAAGCGATTGAAGTCACAAGAGGCTATTTAAAGAAGATTAAGGATCAAGAACTCAAGACTCAGCGAGCCCGGGCAAAATTGGTCCTTTTATAGTCTTTGCTCTATTCCTGTTACACAACAATGAGCAAAGAGGGGCAGCTGTAGACACTCAATTTTGCCTGGGACCAGAAATAAGTCCAAAAAAAAAATAATAATAAAAAAATAAAGTCTAAGTTCAGCCCAGAATTACAAATATAATTTGGCCCGATCAGAATGGCCCATTACTTGAGGTCCATCTACAAGCTTGACTCATATGGAAATATAATCTTCAATGATATGCAATCTTAGATATGATACAATCTTAGATATGATTGCAATCTTAGATATGCAATCTTAGATATGATACAATCTTAGATATGATTGCAATCTTAGATATGATATGCAATCTTAGAAGATATGATTTTGTAATCTTAGAGATTTAATTTGTAGATACCTTTTAATCTTAACCGTTGATGTAATTGATCTGTACCGTTGGATTTGAGGAGGTTCAACTATAAATAGAGGCCTCTCCCTTCATTGTAAACACACTAGAGTTTTGGGAAACAATAAAATTTTTGAGAGCTTTCACTCAAATTTCTCTCCCTCTTACGTTCTTATTTTCTACGGTTTGTTCTTATTTTATTCTTTGTTCATCTTCGTTTTTCAACCCTTTTTATTTTGATTTAATCCATGTTTCCCTGATTTTTTTATATATTTTAATTTTTTTAATAATTATAGTATCATATCAAACTATTTCATTTTTTAATAATTTTTTTTAGTATTACTCTTAGTAAATTATTTTTTAAAATTTTACTCAAATCATTATTTTAAAAAATATATTTCATTTAATTGTCATATTTTATCCAAAAGTTTTTCTAAAATGAGGCAATGTTTTTCGTATTTAGGAATTCGGGAAATAGTGCCCTAACATACTGGGTTGCGATTTCCCGTTTGTCTAAATGTCTAAAGTATCCTTCTAAATAGATTTTATAAATCACGAGATGATTTCAGTTACGAGAGTTTAAGAATATCGTGTCCTATCATGCTGGATGTGATGTTTGTATTCTTTCGGAGCTAAGGAATCTCCATTTTTCAACTTAAATAATTCTGATTTAAAAAAAAAAGATCCTATTTTTAAATCCTTTCAAATTTTTGATATTAAGACAGAAAACTATTCAATTTGGTACCAATTTTGGGCGTTGCGAGGGTGCTAATCCTTCCTCGTACATAACCGACTCCCGAACCTATTTTCTTAATTTTCGTAGACCAAAAATGTTTTATAAGGTGATCCAATCACACCTAAAAAGGTTGGTGGCGACTCCCATTTTCGTTTTTCAAAAGTCGATCCCCGTTTTTCAAGCATCCTTTAAAAAATGGTTTCGACAGAAATCATCTTGTGATTTACAAAATTTATTTAGAAGGATGTTTTTTTAGACATTTAGACAAACGGGAAATCGCAACCCAGCATGTTAGGGCACTACTTCCCGAATTCCTAAATACTAAAAACATTGCCTTATTTTTTAAAATTCTTTTGGATTAAATGAAATATAAACTTTTATAACAATGATGCGTTTGACATATTACAAGATATCAATACTAAACAATATAAACTACATGCTTTCATGCATCTATAATATAGAAAATGATGAATAACAACATAAATTATATAATATACATTAACCTTTCATGCAAATATAAATAACATAAGTATACATGCATTAATATTTCATGCAAAATATAACATAGAAAGTAATGAATATAACAACATAAATTACATATATAATAATATTTCATGCAAAACAATAAATATAAAAATAACAAATAATTTATGAGATAAAATTAACCTACTAAAACAATACTAAATAAATAAATAAATAAAAATAAACAAATTATGAACATATATAAAATATAAGTCAAAAAATAAAAATAAAAATATAATTAAAAATATTTAAAATAATATAAAAATGGTAAAGGTGAATTTTTTTAACCGATTAATATATATAAAACATACTATATGATGTAATAACTTAATATATATTTTATAAAAATAATATTATATAATAGGAACAAAACTTTATAGTAAATTTTAGAGTATTATATACTAAATTTTAATAATGATACAAAAATACAGTATTTAATAATGATTTACTATTTTTTAAATTATATATAATAATAAATAATAAACAATTATAAAAATAATATAAAAAATAATATATAATAAAATGTATAAATAAAATATATATTAAAATATGAATAATACATAGATAAAAATAATATATATACAATAATTTTTTTCATACAAATAATATTTATAGTAAAAACAAATAATATATAAAATATTTAAAATAAAATATATAAAAAATTTAAAAAGGATTAAAATGAAATAAAAATAAAACTCTGAGGTTAATTTTAAAATAATAAAATGAATTTTGGGCCCAATTAAAACACGCGCTAAAAGTCGAGGGACTTACTGGGAAATTAACCCTAATCCCAAAACGATGTCATTCCCAAAATAGGCCTTATTATTGCAGCTAGGACTAAATTAAAACAAGAATAAATGATCAGGGCCAAATTATAATAAAATGAAATTATAAACATTAAAAATACGGAAGGGCCGATTGAGCAATTTGCCCATCTACCAAGAACACGCGGATCCTCCCCGGGTCACGGGTCAACGCACAGGTCCTATATTTAAACGGTGTCGTTTTAGTGCTTATTAAACTAAGCAAAACGACATCGTTTTTATAATACTATATAGGTTAGATTTCGGTCCAAAAATTCATTTCTTAAAGCTAGTTTAAAAAAAAAAACTTAAAATCCTCTGCAGGAGGAGAAGAGAAGAGCCCTTCGCGCTCCGGCTTCCGGCCTTCGTCGCTCACGCATCATACGCGCCACCGCACACGGTGGTTGGAAGGTGAAAAACCTCCCTTTTTCCAGGCGAATCGCAGGTAACTTCTTTTCTCTTCTAAATACCAACAGTTTTTGTAAAAAAAAAACAATTCATATGTGTTGAACAAAAGAAAATCAACTATGAGGAACGAGATATGTGTCTAAATCACCTTTCTCAAAAAAACTACTCGTATTTCTTTCTTGTATCTATATATGCGTTGTCGAGACCATTTTTAAATTGGGTTTTGGAAAATGGGGTTCGACTTTAAGAAAAACGAAAACGGGAGTCGCCACCAATCTTTTTAGGTGTGATTGGATCACCTTATAAAATGTTTTGTTTTAAAACATTAATTTTGGTCTACGAAAGTCGAGAAAATGGATTCGGGAGTCGGTTACGTACGAGGAAGGGTTAGCACCCTCGTAACGCCTAAAAATTGGTACCTAATTGATTATCAAGTGTCTTTAATGTCGGAAATTTGAAAGTTTTAAGATGCAAACCTCTTTTAATTAGAATGTCTCAATTTTGAAAATTAAGGCTCACTTATTTCAAACGAGTCAAAACATCACATCCAGTAAGTTAGGACGCAACATTTTAAAACCTTCGAAACTAAGCTCGTCTTTCGAAAATTTCTATCTCGAAACAACAAAACGCCATATCCAGTAATTTAGGACATTATGTTTTTGAAATCTTGAAATAATTGTTTAAGTTTTGAAAACTCAAAATCACTTAGAAGGGTGCTTGACTATTCGAATTCAACGAGAAAAGTCGCAACCCAGTAAGTTAGGGCACTACCTTTCTCGAAGTTTTCAAACATCAAGCATTGCCTTTTATTTTTTATTTTTTTAAAAAACCCTTGGAATATTATTTTAAATGACGTTTTAGGATGACATATTAATGCATCATGAAGCATAGATGTACAAAATATTCTAATATTTCCATACAAACATAAATAATACCATTAAGACAAAACTAAATAACATGAACATACGTTTAATAAAAAAAATCATACTAAGGTAAATATAAGATAATAAACAAATAAAAACATGAGTAAACTAAAAGAAAAACATAATACATGCAAAAATTATACAACAATATATATCATAAAATAGCACATAAAAGAAATAATTAAACATAGCATATATAAAAAAAATGAAACTATGCACAAATAAGATAAATGGCATACACTAAAAAAATGAATAAATAGAACATTTACAAATTATAAAAATATAATGCAATAGTTCAAAATACATGAAATGATAATATAATATATATACATGCATAGAAAATATATATTTGAAAATAAACTATATAAAAAGGTTAAATATTATAATATATAAAATACATAATCAAATGTATAAAAGATAGGAATAAATATACATATTTGAAAAATGAAGAAATTAAAATAATAAAAAAAGGTTGAAAAACTAAGATAGACGAGGAATAAAATAAGAACAAACCACAGAGAGTAAGAACGCAAGAGGGAGAGAAATTTGAATGAATGCTCTCAAGAATTCTTATTGCTTCCCCAAAACTCAAGTCCCCTTTACAATGAAGGGAGAGGCCTCTATTTATAGTTGAGCCTTCCCAAATCCAACGGTACAGATCAATTACATCAACGGTTAAGATTAAAGGATATCTACAAATTAAATCTCCAAGATTATAAGATCATATCTTCATGATTGCATATCATATCTAAGATTGTATCATATCTAAAATTGCATATCATATCTAAGATTGCAATCATATCTAAGATTGTATATCATTGAAGATTATATTTCCATATGAGTCAAGCTTATAGATGGACCTTAAATCTTTTCAAGTAATGGGTCATTCCGACTAGGCCAAATTATATGTTTGTAATTTTGTACTGGACTTGGACTTTGTTTTATTTTTATTTTTTGGGGTTTTATTATTTTAAATACTGAAATGGGTTTTTGGACTTATTTCTAGGCCTGGGCAAAATTGAGTGTCTACAGCTGCCCCTCTTTGCTCATTGTTGTGTAACAGGGATAGAGCAAAGACTAGAAAAG